>CM052960.1:15748058-16948058 GCA_028554685.1 Agrotis ipsilon | reverse complement strand
CGGCTGGCAGACCCCGCCTTGCGATAGCGCAGGCGTGACGGTTTTTTTCATTTTTACTTCCTTTTTCTTTCAATTATTTCTACGAATTCTCTTGAGACGGTTTCTGTGCAAACCGCCTCTTATAAGACCGGTGTTAGGTGAACCCGGTTTTGATGTCGGTACTTCACCGAATTTAAATTAAGGATCTTGGAATTGTCTACCCTCATCCCGAAGAATAGTGGACATCTGCAGCTCCAGGATCCGGGACTCTTCCAGTCCCTGGCGCCCATTATTTAATTTAATTTAAGTAACTTTAATTGGAAGGTTCAGATATTTGATAACATTTTATTTTTGTAGTCGTCATCGAATCAGTACCCGGTTATCTCCAATTCCCCATGACCCTAGCTCTTAATTTAAAAGGTTGAAACTGGCTAGCGTTACTTGTAAAAATTGTTAACACCAAGAAAAGTTGTTTATTTCACCATTGTCAGAAAATTATATTGTAAAATTATTTAAATTAATCAAGGTAACAATACAGGGTGTTTTGGCTAATAAACCGTTTGAGTGAATTTATTGTTTTCTTCCATTCTTATCACCAACCGGGGAGGGAGAAAATATTTTATGTAACAAGAGGGGGGCCCCGTCATTACTATGGAATACCTAAGCTTGGGCGGTAATATGAATGGCCGTTGATTTAACAGGCCGGTATTTATTTTTGTCATGATTAATATAACAAGTGATTTACATAATAGTAGGTACCTGGTCGATCGAGCTTAGCTCGGGAAAAATACATAGAAATTTAAAAGTGTCATCAGATGATGACACTTTTAATTTTCTAGCCTAGCCTTCTCCCAACTATATTGGGGTCGGCTTCCAGTCGAACCAGATTCAGCTGGATATCAGTATTTCACGTGGAGCGACTGCCTGTCGGACCTCCACAACCCAGTAACTGGGTAGTACCATACCCCATGGTAACTGGTTGTCAGACTTTAGAGCTTCTGACTAACAGTAACAACCGTCAAAGATCTACAAATAACAGCCGGGACAAACGGCTTTACGTGTTTTCCGAGGCACGGAGGAAACTCGCAATGAAAGATGGTCACCCATCCACAGACCGACCTCGGCAAGCGCGGCTTAACCCGGAAGATCGGCCTGTGCGGCTGTAATTATTTAGCCTCGAGATTAGGTATAAGATAAAAATAAATGAGACTGTAAACTTCACTGACAACAAAATAATAAATAATACCTAGTACCTACCTACTTACTTTAACAGACAATTTAAATTCATTTTTTTGTACATTTTATACAAAACAAATAGAAAAAAATGAAGGAATTAAAAAATTACATAAAAGTTTAAAAAAAGTAACACGAATAAAAATAAATTACACTTAGTTCTAATGTTGAAATATTTATATTGATCCTAATGTGAACTGAACACTTATGTTATGAGGTTCAAAATAAAACCACAGTTGCTTTTACTAAATCGATGTAACCAAACGATAGCGCGATCTAACTCGACGACAACGCCATCTATCGAGCATGGTGTCAAACTTTTTACACTTTTATAAATTATTATGGTTTCGTTACAAACATTACTACTTTAACCCAGCTTCGTCATGTACTTGCACATACGACAAAAATAAAGTAATTAGAAAAACGAAAACATTAAAAAAAAAAATCCTATTCAAATCTGAAATTGTCCACGGTCATCAGCATTGCAGTAAAGTTATAAAAAAAAAACCTAGAAAAAAAATGGAATAAAACTCTAAAAAACACGTGAAACACGAAAAGAGATTCTATGTTTACCTGGGGATTGAACCCATGGTCACCACGATGAAAGTCAAAGCATAAACAAATCGAGCTACCTTGTAGCAGAATCGCGCGACGAAATTATGAACCATATTCTTTCTCAATATTTTTGCGTGAAAATACGTTTTTCTCCCGTAGGTATACGCGCCAATTTTTAATTTAAAAAAATTGAAATTGGAATGCGCCCGCCATTTTTAAAATTAACAGCATTTTAATTTATGCAACGAGATGTACATTTTGTGTTTTGTACTATGTATTATTAAGGTTGAATATAGAATGGTGGCCGAATAGACGATTTGAGTCTTACGACTCGAGTCGCTGCTGTGTACGGATCATGCGCTACTAGAGTCGCGCGACTTAGGTATTCGACTGGAGTATCGGATACCCAAGTCGCCTTGTGTACGAAGGGCCTTAATTAAAACAAAATGAAGGTCTCAGTCACATAATGACATTTGGAAAGTTTCGAACTGTCCATTCTAAAGCGTAGATCACTATAGAAGACGTTATACAGTTTCTATAAATAAGAAATGGACTACTTTTTAATAGTTCAGAAAATAAATAATTTAAAAACCGCTTTTTATCATAAACTAGCTTCTGCCCGCGACTTCGTACGCGGATCCTGTTCGTTTATGAATAAAAAGTATCTTATGTCCGCCTCCTGGCTCTAAGCTACCTCCCTACCAATTTTCAGCCAAATCTGTTCTGCCGTTCTTGAGTTATAAGTGGTGTAACTAACACGACTTTCTTTTATATATATAGAAGATTAGCAACCATTACGTCAGTAGTACACACTATTACTTTATTAGGTAATTCTCAAGTCCTGTAACTCAAAAAATCTTTTTTTTAGTAAGAGTCTGAGTCTGGCAGTACTTTCTGCTTAGAAATGATCAAGTTAGTATTAACTGTTAGTAACAGCCAATTGCACAAGTCAAACACTTGTATTTAATTTTAACACGTCGGTAATTTTCTTCACGGAAACCTTTGCCGTACGATAACCTTCAAGTAGGTGCGACATGAGTATCCTGCAAGAAATAGAGTACACGCAGAGAAATGTATACGAGAACTTCTGGTTGCAACCGTGAAAGCAAGATTCACTAGTTGACTTTACAAAATTTCTAGTAATAAATACTAAGCCCTTGTTATCTCTACTACTTACTTGGTATTTGTTACAAGAAATGTTGTAAAGTCCACTAGTGAGTCTTGCTGTCACGGTTGCAACCAGAAGTTCTCGTACAAGTAGCTAGACATTTCTCTGCCTTAGCCAGCCTTACTGTTTTGCTGAGAAATACTCAGCAATTTTAATGGAAGAAAATGTCTGCAATATTAAAACAAAAACTTGAACAATTTCTCAAAATTAAACAAGACTGCACCACATATAAAAGGTAATTAAAGTAGCGAAATTACCCAGCAGTAACTTAATTCTACCTCTATACAACCTGCTTGAGTATTCCAGATATTAAGGCAGGTTCATACTTACATCTACGGCCCGGTAGTTAACGTAGCCCGTAACACGAAAGGGGCGGTCTCAACGAGCAGTGTATACACTGTCGCAACCTTCCGGCCGGCGGTGTGTACAGGCTTTATTATTGTGTATGCTGGTGTATTCACTGTCTTAGTTGAGCTGCTGTAATTGATGTGTTGCTTTTAATTCGTTGGGAATTATAGTTACGGGTTAATGCCGTAATTATTCATATTTCAATTTGGATGGTAAATTGAGTAGCTGGGAAATTGAATTTTAATTGCTTGTAGGCATGGCGTTTTATTTATTTGTTAATAGCCATTAAAATGTGAATTTTAAAGACGCCAATGCCTCAAAAATAGAAGTGAAATCAAATTCCTATATGGTGATACCTAAATGATTATCCTTGAATACGACAGAATCGAGAAAACAGCTGTTAACTACCCCCACCTACTGTGTTTTTCGTATTTCTAACGATACCTGTGAGTAACACCTAAAAACCGTTTCTTCATGTAATATTTCAATGTCTAAGTTAAGCTTACGTTATAAGCAAAAAAAAACAATTTACATACATAATGTAGTTGGTACCAACTCACTTAATATAATTTCATTGCTTACTAACATCAATTCCAGGTACTTGTACAATGTTTGGCAGCAAATAATGGTAACATCGTGAATAAAATATAAGACGTTACAGCCTACTGAAGTTGAGGCAAAAATGCGAGAGCAATTTCCCTTCATGACGTTACTTTATATCATCGAGTGAGGTTTATGTTGCCGACTTAACAAGGATAAACTCCATCGTTATGTTTATTTAAATTCTTATAACGGGGTCATTTTCTTTTTGTATTCTTTGGCATAAAGAAAGATCGCCTTATTAAGTACAAGCTGTATATCCAATGGGATTTTCCATCAGAAAAATGATAAAGGTCAAGATCAAGAGGAAAGACAATGAACCGAGATTTTTCGATTAAATCTTTCATTCTAGACCATTTTCATTCATGTCCGCGACCGGGTCGGATTACGCCCGATGACTTTTTCATTATATATAATTGTAACGACTCTGACGTACGAGTTGTTGGTTGCGGTTTCAAATCACCAGGCCCATTTATTTAACCACCACTGCTCTCAAAACAGGCATGTCCTATAACTAAAAGAAGCCACGCGACATTTACCTGTGTCTCGCCCACTTCCACTCATAAAGAGGAGGCATGTGTTCCATCAATAAGAACATAAATAGGTCGATAGTTTGATTCGATTATTTGAACTATTCTGCAATTGGAACTATTCTGTTCCTTAGCACTAAAAAATAAACTGGTGTCAAACCGGAGCGCTGTATTTAAGATAGCCTTTGAAAATAATACCGTGTACCATTCGGTTTCTATTCTGATAAACACAATTGCGACGAGATGAATTACTTTTTCTACAAATACTTATTATGTGCCTATATCACATAATAGTGCAAATATTGCCATGAAAAATGTAGAAAAATATCGCTACAACATTATATTTTTTATCTAGGTACGGTCTATAATTCTTCAACTGCTTAGTAAAACTAACACGTGTGCTTCATGGATGAAAATATTGTTAAACTCGATTAATATGAATGAAAGTAGCAAACAAGAAAAGTTCATTAACATGCAAAAGAAAAAAAAACTACGAAACTAAAACGGCGCGCAATTTCCTAGCTGCATTTAAAAAATGATTTCGACAAATCCTTTTCATGAAATAACTTGGGTGTTATCAACAGTGTTTTATTCAATCTACGTCGGAGGGGTTAAGCTGGGTCTCCATTTGTGGGTTTAAAGCCAAGCACAAGCTATTTTGTCAGCGGCAGTGTGCTTCTGACAGGCTACAAGCTATGCCGGTGTTAGTGTGGCTTTATGTCACACCGGGCCGTAATTTTCGCATGGGTGACGGCAATGAGAAGTGACTTCTGGGAAGTAATTTTGGGAATGCATTTGTGATGCTATGGCTTTGATTTTTTTGTTATGCTATTGAGTTTTATTAAAACTATATGATTTTAAACTGACATAGTCAGTAACACTATCATCTGAACATAAAACGGCCATATTTACTTTTGATTTCAAGGTAAAAAAAAACGAAACAAACCTAATAACATGTTTGTTATTATAATAACAAAAAAAACTGGAAACCTATATAAAATATCGTGGTTTAAGTTTAAATTCTGACTTATTTATTTTTATGGAATTTAAATACGGTTCTATGTCAACGGCTTTATAGTCGCACAACTTTTACACACATTTTTTAATCAAGTTTACTGTGTTCTACTACAAACTAACTACAAGTGTTCTGAATGAATAACTAGTTCATTAAGTGAATTATTTAAAAACGAAAAGATGAACGAGAATGCGATTTACACAGCAAAGTAAAACTAGAATAAAATCGTTTTTTTTTTAAGTGGAGTTAAATAATTTATTCGTAATCGGATTACGAACGCGACTGACGGTGTTAAAGACGAACAAACCTTTTCTCATAGTTGTAGAACAAGTAAATTCTTTTCCCGACTTTGCTATGAGATCCTATTCATTTCATTGAAGTGATTATATTCATTTGAAAGTGAAAAGCTTTTATGATTGTTATGTCTTAGAGGACTGGAATATATTTATTTAATTTACAAACTATAAATAAAAACCTACTAGAAATATTTACAGGAAAAGTAATAATAAATAAATAAAAAAGAAAAAACATTTATAGGGTGTCGAAGTATACGTCCACATCGCTGTCAACGGGAACAGTGCCCAGAACGCTGGCAGCATTGCCACGTTGCATGGCAATGCTAATTCGTTGGCCAAGTCAAAGTCAAAGTCAAATCATTTATTCAATTAGGCCATCAAAGAGGCACTTTTAAACGTCGCATAAATTAAAATTAAGGAAATGGGATGGGATGGGAATGATTCTACACCCATTCGCAAAGGTAGGTTGTATGGCAAGAAAGGGCAAGAAGAATGGGCAAGAAACTCCATACTTACTCTTTTTAAAAATGTTTTACAATATTTTTTTTAAAAATGTTTTACAAGGAATAGGTCAGCCCTCTGGTCACCTGAAGAGTCGACTAAACGTCTGGCGATATCTTTAAAAACGTTGTGGGCACTCGGATTGTTATGTTATGTCTTGATCATTGTATCGTCTGTTCTCATATTATGGTAAAGTAATCAACATCTAATACTTTGCTTAGCGTTTTTTTTTCCTAGCCTAATCCATCCCACTTCTGAGCAAAGGCCTCCCCCCATTCCTTCCACTTCTCGCGATGGTGTATCTCTTCTCGCCAAATCGCAAGAAAGCCATTCAAAGCGTCCCGCCATCTTCTCCTAGGCCATAGTATCGTTTTTTTTGGACACCAATCGTTCAGAGTACGGGTTCGACATTCGTGTTTGTATTAATGTCAATAATTACATACATCGGTGATAATTTTAAAATGCTTTCAAAATAATTATTTGTATTTATTTCTAGCCTAAATTACTTTTTTATAATATTTTAATGTTTGCACATAATGATTACTATCAATTTTACTAATCGATACATTCGGGTCAGTATAACATCAAATCATAAAGCGAATATGTTGTTTATGAAATTAGAATTATCCAGTAAATAGTGAATGCTTCCGAAACTTGACAGTAAAGTATTATTTTCGCTTGAACTATGCCTTTGCCCGTGCTAAGCCAAGCAATGCCTATAGAAAAGTTTATTTATTCCGAATCAGATACTTGGCTTAGCTAAGCCAGAATAGTACACACGGCTACACATCAAGCTATACAAAACCAGTTTGTCTTAGTCTCGCTTTGTACGATTTTTACACACAATAAACGGTCAGCTAATACTGTTTCTATATTGCTTGGTTTGTAGCCGTGTGTACTTTCTGAAGTAATATTTTCAACACAATCATGCTTGTAACGACTATTTATCTCGACCTTAGTGTAGTTTCCGTCATAATACGAGTAAAACATATACAAAGGAATGTGGTCTTTATTAATAAATAACTCGTAATTGTACTCAGATTTAATAAGATGTCTTTTGTTATTAAATGTAATCCTCAAAGAAATTATTTCTATAAAGAACTTATTTTTGGAACAAAAGAGAAACATGTCAATTGGATCCACTTTCTTTCGTTACTATTTTCCTCGTTCTTTGTCTTATATATAACTCGTCACTTTCTATTAACTATTTTTGTATTTAAAAGAACTGGCTCCTGAATTGAGATCTTGTCAAACTTTTACTTTTTGATAAGACAGTTTTCTATATAAAAAAAAATCAAAAAAGTGGAGACTATAAATTTACTGGCCAGAGCCAAACGGAAGGCGAAAAATGGGTAACTCGCCGTCCGATTATGGACCATGCCCGCGTCGATGGCACGTTGTGTTCCATATACCCCGCGAGAAGCTGTCTGCAATTTGAACATTAACCTCAGGATCTGCTGGTTCGAATTGAAAAAATCTTTTTGTTTTGAATAGTCTATTCTTGAGGCCGATAGGAACGGTGAAGCGAGGGTGAACCCACAGGGAACAGCACTAGTTATGTAAGAAAAAAACTTTCAAGATTAATAAAATTCTTAAGCACCAAAACCACATCTCAGAAAGCAATCTATCGATCAAAATGCCATCCTATTTAAATAAAATTCAAATTCTATTGCACGACAATATGAAGGA
Organism: Agrotis ipsilon; assembly: GCA_028554685.1. Classification (NCBI taxonomy): domain Eukaryota; kingdom Metazoa; phylum Arthropoda; class Insecta; order Lepidoptera; family Noctuidae; genus Agrotis; species Agrotis ipsilon. The sequence continues at coordinate 16,940,144 of CM052960.1, read as the reverse complement.
AGCCACCCGCTGGCGTATGTCCAAAAATTGCTTCATTCACCATCCTGTAAACCACGTTTCAGTTCCATTCATGTGTAAAGATACTATTTGAACTAGATCGGGGCAAGCTTTATCTGGGGACTGTTGGTTTAGCACGTGAAAAGAGCTATTGAGCTGGATGGAGTTTAGTTATGGTCATATTTAGAGAGATTTTTCTGAAATTTTCTCGATAGCGTATAATGAAAAGTAGGAGTAGGAGGTCTAGATTTATAATTTTTTGAAATTAGTTTCATAAACCTTAGTTGTTTTTTCTAGAAACCACCCACGACTCTAGTCTTTTGAATTTCAGAGTGAACAGGCTTCTTTTGGAAAAGCCCGCTCCATTGTTGACGTAGTCTCTGTCACAAGAGCAAACCCATCTTACATGAAAAACATAAAGTAAAAATCGTGCAAGAATATTACTCATACTTTGGGTATAATCGAATGATCACCATTGGTGAGCCGATTTTTAAGCCGACCAAACACGTGAAGTAACAAAGAGAATTTAGAAACTTTAGATCGTGCAGTCAGCCAGCACGTTCTAAACTTCTTCGTTGAAACTGCAAAGGCAAAATAAAACAAACACTAAAAACTACCGTCTTACCACAAGTTGTACTATCTAGGTCACATGCAGCAGAAGCTTAGCCGAAATTTGTAGGACATCAAAACAGGCTTCAAGAACGGAAAGGCCTCAAAATCGGACCTAACCTCTGAATAGTTCAATTCCCGGGGGTTATTACCAAAATAACCATGTTCTTTCATCAAAATTGCTACACCCACCCGAGAATCTGTCGGCGCCTCAAAGGACCAGGCGAAATGACAGGCTCGAGTGTTAATGACTGATGCATATCTACATTTTCGTGGAGCAGACATTACCAAACGCCTTCAACGCCCTTTTGTTAACTTCCAAAGCCTTTAGTTTTGATGATATGAACGCTAAAGGTGATTCAACGAGAATAATTTTTGATCTTGTGTTTTGAAATTGAGCCTATCTATATTTCAGGGATCAAGAAGCCCACGATTAGATTATATGCGTCGTTGATTAAATAGCGCTGTGAAAGATGCGTGAAATCTGATTACCAAGAGACATTTTTGATATGAATTTTGAAAATGTATTTTTCCTAAACGCTGAATTTCAAAACATTAAAGTCTGAAATGTAATCTCAGTATCCTCGTTTACAGCGGAGCCGGTAAAGTTGGGACCACCGATGATGAGTTTTGAACTTTGGGAAAGTTGTTCGTTGAGATAGTTTTTGAGAATCTGCACATTGTAACACAAGCGTGCGGACGGGCGCTCAAGAGGAAGATTGATCAATATGTCCTCCAAAGAAGTTACATAGTTTTGGTACTCCATTATACTCGTTAGGAGAACTCTTAAAAGTTGAACTGGATTGTGTGTGTACGTGGAATATTTATTAAGAATAGTTTAATGAGAAGGTAACAGTGACAAACATGTTGCAAGTAGTGTTATATAAATAAGATACCTGTAAACGTAGGAGTGGTAATACTCGTAAAATCTTGTTTTGGATGGTAATATCATCAAATGAGCCTTCCCTGGGTGGAGCAGAAGAGTCTCTTCTGCTCCACCCAGGGAAGGCTCATTTGTCAGGCTTAATTTCTAAAAATACACCCTGTTCCTTCTCTTACCTTCCGCGTTGCAGTGTCATGATATCCTCTACAAACAGTCCCGCAACCCCGGGAAACTATATCACCCCGCAGATCTACAATCGCGGTCATAACGCTAATTGTTGCATCTTCCTAGCATATCCTAAAACCAAAAATGCGAAGGCAATTCGATATCTATGAACTCGCACCGGATTTGCGTCGTGGCACTCCCTCTCACAGAGATGAGGCCTGAGTCCCAGCAGTGGGAACATTGTAGGCTGATGATGATGATGAATCAGTAATAGTAATAACAACATTTTGAAGAACGTTACTGTAGTAACTGGGTCGTAAGCAAAATAGGTTAATTTTCAATGGTTAGACTGCTAAATGGCTATCGTATTCGGCAGTTATTAGCTTCGTATTCTAGCATCAATTAAAATGATTGAGCTATTTGCGTGTTCTACGTTGTTACGGGAATATTTGGTTAGTTATCAAACCATTGTTTAAAATGGAAAATCTGTTCTAGAAACCCAAATCTATAGGGTTTTTTTCACGACTATTACCCAAAACATTATAAAAAAAGATTTCGCTGGTAGAATACTTATAAAAACTAAATAGCAATATGCGACCGCATAGTTCTTACTACAGGGAATTTACAAATTTCATTCATCATCATCACCAGCCGGAAGACGTCCACTGCTGAAAATAGGGGAGGGATTTTCATTACTACAGTTTATTTCTGAAAAAAAAACGATGAAAAGATTTTCCAACATAGATTAAAGGTTCTTGGATCCCGAAATTAAAATAATCAGACCTTACAAGGAGCAGGATACTACGTCGTGAGACCTTGTTATGTAAAAGACACTGTGACCCTGGAACGCAAAGGGCAACTGAAGAGGCCAGATTTTTAGTAAGATAATAAAAGTCTGACAATCTCTTCCAATCCAGCCTGAGCGAAGGACACATTTGATAAGTTTAGCAACGTAAAACCAAATTTATGGTCGACTTCATCAAGCAAAATTTCACCAACAAACATTAATAACCTAATTTCTCAGTCCACGTAATCCTCATTCATACATAAAGCCTTCCCCTCATGAATACATAGGAAGTGACTAGTTGTGATGAAGCTCTTAAAAGCTTTCCGCAAATGGAGCCCAAACGTGAGATCGTTTTGGCCGACCACTTATCACGACGATTGATTGCAATAGGAGGTGATTGGGTTCTTATATGTAGCGTCAGGTGGTAGCAATTTTCCGGCAATTTGTGGACTGTTTACGAGTTTTATTGAGACGTAAAAAAATTGTCGAACTGTTTTGATGATTTTTTTTATTCTGTCAGATATTCGTTTTAATTTTTTTTGAGGCTTTGATTGTAGGAAATGCTCAACAATTTAGTGTCCCAATAATATGTTATAAACAAAATCCTTCCATAAAAACACACTATGAATCATAAATTACCTAAAACCTGTTATTATATTTTATTACAGAAAGATAATCACTACGTAGTATAAAACAAAATCGCTTCCAGCTTCCTGTCCCCATGTTTGCTTATATCTTTAAAACTATGCAACGGATTTTTTTAATAAATAATAGATAGAATAGGAAGGTTTTATAATTATAATATAGTAGAGATTGCAACCGTGCGGAGCCGGAGCGGGTCGCTAGTTTAATGTATAATTGCCTTCTCAGCATGAGGTAGTTGAATAGCTATCATTGTTATTGCTAAAGTTAATTATTGACTATTACAGTACTGCACATCCACCTAGTTAGCTATATCAGTGAACTGAAGAAAGTGGTGAAATTCATTAAGTACAGGATTCTGTTCTATTTTTCAAACAATAGAGTAGATAATTGTTATAGAACAATTTTATCATGATGTTTTTTTTTTTTTTTATCATCTGTAGTGTAAGGATGAAGAGTATGTTTGTAAGGTCAATCATAATTTATTCCACTTTTATGAGTTGTGTTCCGAAAAATAGAAAGTAAATTCACATGTTAGTGTACGTGTCGTGTCTTTAATCGATAAATAGATTACCTATCAGAGTCATATATTTTGTATAATATAGTTTGTTTCAGCTGTTTTTTCTTAGAGTAGTCAGCTACAAAACATCGACCTAGTTGAAGAAAACGTGTTTTGACATGTTTGTAAAAGCGTTGCCAAAACCTTCTTAAAAAAAAGATCATTTAAAGATAGTATATTTTGCAACGATTGAATAAAGAGCGGTTTTAAAGCGAGGGCCATTATATGAATCAAGAGCAAGCGAAGGATTTTAATGACTGAATCACGACCGTAGGGAGTGATTCATGATGATTGAATCACGAGCGAAGCGAGTGATTCAATTATTTAAATCCTGAGCGACGCGAGTGATTCAGGCCCTCGATTTAAATCCGTTTTATTCAAGAGTTGCAAACGATACTTTATACCATGACTACGAGAAAAAGAAAGATTTGAGCGATAAAAGATATTCAACGAAACAAAATAATGTTTTTTTTAATACCTAAGTCTGCTCCACACACACGTGGGTGCGAAGTAGTCCAATCGCTCGGTCACTGCGCCAACAAGCTGACGTTAAAATCGGAGCAATGGTTTGAATTAAGGGTAATTTTCATATTAGCAAGGGGGTTGTCCAGCATCGCGGTCGATGTCGAATGTACTAAAGTGTTCTAAATTCAAACACCAAAACAGTGCGTAAAAGACTACTTTTACGCACTGTTTTCCGTTAGTAAAAGTAGCTTTTTCGAGGGGGAATGGTATAAAGTAATTTTTACGCCAATAGATTTCGTATGTCGCCTAAGCAACGCACATTTTATTTCAAAAACGCTGTATCCTTTTTTTCTTTTTCCTTTCATGCGCAGATGGACCTAAAAAGTAATTTATTTCTTAAGAAATAGTGTTCATACCAAACAGTCACATACTTTTCTAGTTTTCAGTATTTTACACCATGAAATTTCAGGCTGCGGTTTCTGGTTTATTTCACAGTGAAATAAGAGTCTTGCATAGTGCAGCTTTGTCGACTGGCTGTGTTATTGCACACTTTAACACTTCAGCGACGAGACTTATGTGTAGATTACCTTAGTAAAGTGTGCAGGGTCATAATTTTTGGAGAAAATTTTGTGCTTTATGAAATCCAGGTGGTTTTATTCTACGGCCACTGTTTTGAAATGTTAAATTTAGACGTTGGTTGAGTACTTGTCGCGCACGAACGGATATGGACCAATTAATTATGTAATCTAAGCTATTTATGGACGTGATTGATGTAACGAAGTTTGTTCCACTCATTCTCGTGAGAACCGCTGGACGTATCTTGATGAAACTCTCAGAGATAGATTATAATCCGGACCACATATAGTACCATTTATCATAATAATTTTCGATGTACACATTGTACATACAGGCGAATCCGATAGCAACACCTAGTAAAGAACAAATGCGGCAGTTGTTGTAAATTCATTTTTAAATAGAAAATGCACAAGATATACTTCAGAAACACAAGTTCAAGCTTCGTTTAGCTTCTGCAAAATCCTTATTTCGTTCTCAAGAATACAAGTTATATTATTCCACCTCGTAGAATGCTTTAATAAAATAATTTCCTTCCGTCTCCACTACTGGGATAAATTAATGCTTCTAATAAATTAAGGGCTTTTGTCTGTTTCTATTTTGTTTCAGTAATTTGCAAAGGTAAGATAAAGATGGCGGATATACATGGTTTTACTTGCTTTTAATGTTTGTTGTTACGAGGGTTTAAAATAGTAAATAATAGTCATAGGTTTTTTTGTTCTTGGAAAGTCATCACATTAAACACTTTATACGCTCTGAAGCCTTATCACAAGATTTCAGTATTTTACTTTACAGTGTCTTTCCAGTATTTACAGCGTTTCTTGTATGGAAAAATGGAACAGCGCCTCTAGTGTACGAAGAAGAACTTTTGCCTCTGGATGGCATCTTGACTGTCTAAAAGCCAAATTGCAGGTCTAACTTCCAGTTCCTTCAATACAGAGGCAATATATAGACCACCGGCTATGTCAACTTCGTCCAGTAGTCTTCTACAAACCCTGTCATGACGCCATTTCGCTATGTAAAGACTTTACATGTAGGTAATGTTGCCAACAGCACACGCACGCGTGGCATAGCCCTGATACAATTTAGTCGGTTTTCATAGAAATAAAAATCTATCCATCTTATGCTCGGCTAATACTTTTGCTGGCTAATCAATTAACAAGACTATTTCAGGTAACCTTTAGAAGAATTATTTTAATACACAGTACCTTTGTCGCCAGGGGGGGCAATCGGGAATTTTTCTTCTCTTTTGTCGCCAGTGGGGACAATAAGGATTTCTTTCCCATTTATCTGCACTACTGGAAAAGCCAGTGGAGACGACTAATGGGAATAGACCCATGTTATGGTAAATCTGGAATGACTGTCACTGAACATAAAAAAGTCGCAAGACTTTGTCACTTACCGACAAAACGCCGCATGTTTTCGACACTTATCAATAAAACAACTAACCTACTTTTACCAAGAAAATCTTTCTCAATACTAATGGAAACCAGGAAAACAAATACAATGGAACTTGCTAAAACAAAGATCTAAAGTAAAGAACAAACGGCACGAGTCCACAGAACGGGCGGAAATAAGCAGAGGACATTGTTAGAAGTTCAAGCCAATGTGGTGATTGTGAAGGAAAATGAAAATAGTTGGGAAATATAGGTTGCACTAAACTTAGCCTGGTCTCTTGATTTTTCTTTTACTTAAATCGGTGTTGCGGAGCATTTTAATTCCGTCAGCGGCGTTTTATTTGGTGATTATTATTCGAACTTACACTGGCTAGTTTAAAGTGGGGCAAGTATAAAAAATTCGGTATCATAATTTAAAAATAACGCATTGTATTTACCTACAAGTTGATAAATTAGTAATTGAATATGTAAGGTGAAAAATTAATTGATAGTTAAAGTCTGATAATCCGTTCCGCTACACCAAGGGTGCGGCGTGGCGGGGCGGAATAATTTGACAACTTTCTTTGGACAGAGCCACCAACCGCCACCATTTATAGAACATGCCTGTTACCATCATCCAAAACCATTTCTGAAATCTGGGGGCACGGCAGTGTCCCCGCCAAAGTCGAGTGCAAAGCGAACACTGTCGTACCATCCTTTACTATGATCATTTACGAAAACAAAAAGTAAGAAGAACAAATTCTCGAAAAAATTGAAACACAAATTACCCTTTGAAGCTAAACCATATTTTATTCAATACAATTCCAACGACACATACATCGGGAATTCTTAACCAATCAGTAAATGGAAACCGCAATAAGTTTTAGTGCTGTTAAGGTGCATATGTGTCAACTTTAGTGAGAAGTTTTGGCGTTCGAAAGGTGAATCGTACCGTATTCTCCTATTGACTTGAATAAGGTAGTGGTTACAGAGATTGTGCACTTAAAATATAATAAATTGTATTTAGCTAATATAAAATGCTTTGGTATTGAGGTATTTTCTGCTTATTTTCGTTCGTAAATATAAACTGACTATTCAGGGTGAATTTTTCAACAATCTTCTGATTTTTTCGGTGGAACAACAGTGGCATCGAAAGAATTTGATATCTCTTTTTAAATACCAAAAATGATTTGCTTAAATCGTTTCGTTTATTCCAGACATTTTTTTGTGAAATACATGAAAATTTCATACAATAGCTGCTCCTGTTTAACAAACATTTCCCTATGAATGCACAACAAACACGTCTTACATACTTACCTTGAAACAGCGCCCTACAATAATAGGTTATGGGTTTGATTAATTCAACGACACTTAACACATGTGTACCATCTCCTTAAGATTACCCCACGTACAATATGCTTGAGGTTAAACTAATACTATTTCACCCCCAATGTGTTGATAATTCATAACCTCTCCACTTGCTCCTAAATCGGATAATAAAGCTTTACTATGGAAAACGGTATACCGTATGGAGAATTGTAAACCACAAATCCTGTAAGGGATTTCTCGGAAGGTCAGAGAACGGTGAAATATTATATTTTGAATTTTAAATCAACGAGAATTTCCTGTAAGGTAAATTGTTTTGCGGATATGCGATATTCATTCTAAGAGTAATTAATAAGATCACTAATTTGAGGTCATTTATGTGAATAATATTTTTTTTCTAGGAAAAGAGTTATATAAAGCTCTCGAACTACATATATAATCTAGAATTTAATTGCACGGGTCTGGTTGCACAAAGTAATCTTCTTTCATTCGTTCTAAGAATCTTAAGCTCGTACAACTTGTATTATGGCTGCTACATTATATATGTGTAGGAGAAAAATTATACATACAATATGGAGAAATGTCTTTGCAGTTTAAACTGTACCGCGGTCCAATCGTAAGTGTGTAACAGCCATAAAAAATGGGTTAGAATTAGTGATTAAAGTATAATTAAAGAAACTTAACATAATCTTTTTTACTAAATAAATCTTTCTTGTTTTCCTAAAAAAAAACCGTCAAAAATTGTGCAAAATCTTGACAATATTACGCACAGTTAAACTTTTTAGCCTAGCTCCATAATTCAGATTTTTATTACATAATCAAGTATACGAGAATAGGAGAACTGTGTCCGCTCTTGGGTGTGATAAAAAAAACAAGACACAGTAACTATGACTTCCTTTTATATCAGAAGTTATGCAACAACGTTCCCTCGCGAACGATTTATATCGCACAATATTCAGTAGTTACGAGTTCGTACTTTAGAATTTAGTTCAATTTGCTTTTAAATGTAGGTCTTATTAAACAGAGAACTATGTAATACATGACTTATTTTGATTTTTTTTTATGTATATATTTTATTATCTTTAAAGTTCGGCCGTTCAGAGAATGCGTTCCTGACACGTCACAATTGAACTGACGACGTAACTTTGTAATGGTGTTGCAGTTACGATAAAAATATTTTTGCTGGTTGTTTACCGTTTTAAAAATTGATGAGCATTAAAACAACATTACTATATCAATAATCAATGAATGTTATAATTTTGTGCCAAACTGAGTGTCAAATAACTTGGTAAACAATATTTTTCTAAATCTATACTGCGTTATTACAAGGTTATGTCAGGGCTTTTTATTTGTAGTGCTGTGCTAAAAATAACAGGCAAGTATCGTAATCTGTTCTTAAATATACAGTTATACTTAAAATATAAAATAATACGCTTTGTTTTTCTTTTTATGATTTTGAAAATAATGGACTATAAGATAACTTTTATGAAATATAAAAATAAAACTATGACCAAACCGAACGCGCGAAAGAAAGTAGCATTTTTATATTTAGGTTGAAAATGGTAACCCCAAATGGCGTTACTAGCATTTTTATACTTAGATTAAAAATGGTGAAATGGAAAAAGATGATGATCCTATTAAAAGAAGCCTGCGGGGAAGTCACAATTGATGACTGGGCAAAGGTTGTTGAGAAGACTAAAAACCTGATTTTGGAACATTTTGACCGAGATATGAGGATTGATTCTGTTAATGATAATAATATAATTATACATTTAGGCGAAGATGATGAAGACACCACCTCCTCAAGCGAATCGGAGCCTGATTAATATTCTGTACGCACATTCAATTCAATATACCTACTTTATTACATAGAAATACAGATTGTAACTTTGTAAATTGTAACAAAGAATAAATAAAACAATTTTATAATATGAATAAAATACCTTTTAATACCTTTTTTTGGTTTCCACTTAAATAACTAAAATATAAATTTTAAATGATTCCGCCAATTAAAAACGAAAATAATCTTAAAATAATGCGGCGGTTCATTTTGGAGGAACGGTAACGAACTCAGTGTTATATTGTGCCCATCACTAGTAGTGACTAACTGATAGGTGTCAGGAACGCATTCTCTGAACGGCCGAACTTTAATATTCTATAGAATTTAAAGTCATGTCGGGATTCATTTATCTTCCGAGACTTTCTCAAAAGGACACCGTGATCCTGCAATGCAAAGGGAAACTGAAGACATTAGGGTGGATTTTTAGTTTTGAGTCTGATAGTCATACCTACTCATAAATGGACCAAAATAATAAAATAATCATGACGTTACGTCAAATTAGGACGCGGGTCAAGTCAAGTAATAATCCCCTTTAAACGAAAACCTTTCACAAATCACTAAAGTCCGAAATTAAAACGGGAGACTGGCGAAAAAAAAGAAGTCCTAGTCGTTTTAAAAATTCGCCACTAAAACCCCACCTGAATCTAGCGGCTGTTCTCTTTTCCGCCTTTATTGGACCGTATTGAGCCTCTGTGAAATGTGTAAAATTGCCAACAGTAGGATTCTAGGCGAACTTCTGAAACGAGTTTGCTAAGAACGGCAGCTAAAGAAAACTAAACATCGGAATGGAAGCGTTCCTCTCGTAATGTTTGACGGTGGAAGTTTTTGTGGTTATATTCTTAGACTTTTAGTGGAATTATCTTTAGTCGTCCGCTGAGAGCAGTGGTGGCCCAGTGCTATCGGCTCCTACTTACGAGTTGTAGGTCGTGGGTTCGAACCCAACCTGGCACATTACTTTGTGTAATTTAATTCATCACCACTGCTCTCAAAACGGTGAAGGAAAACATCGTGAGGAAACCGGCGTGTTCTAGAACCACCAAATTCGAAGACATGTGACATCTACCAACCCGCACTGGGCCCGCGTGGTGGATTATGGCCCACTCCCTCCAACAGGGAGGAGGCCTGTGTCCAAGCAGTGAGAACATTATAGGCTGTTGATGATGATGATGATCTTGAGCCGTCGTGTCGTTTTTTTAGCGTGGTAAAATCATCAAAGGAGACCTCCCACCCTAAGGCAGAGGGATGGACTATCAGACTCGTAGTGAATAAAATCCACGGTGTCCTTTAATAGTCGTTTACGTTCCCGTGTCACGGTAATGAGATAAACCCCGGCAGGTTTTAGCCCTCTAGAGGGACCCGTCATGAGGCGGACGCTCTTTGAGATGCCCGTGGAACACAACGCGCCGTCCGCGTCGTCCCGGGCATGGTCCCGTTGTTGTATAGTTACGACTTAGAGCTCATTTGTTTCGCTTGAAAAGTTTCACTGATATTCAAAATTGATAGCCATCTGATATGGTGTCCTCCATTTTTTTGTAGGGAATTCTACTCAAATCATTTGGATTTAAGTAGAACTTTTTTCTAGTACGAGTTGGTAGATGTCAGTCATGTTTTTCTTTAAAATTTTATTTTTAAGATATGTCGGTTTCCTCACAATGTTCAGATAGATAAACCATTTTGAAAACAGTGGTGATGAAATAAATTAAACAAAGTTATAAGTTGTACAACTCATTAGCCATTAAGTACTACTAAGCTACTATTGCTCTCATAGTCATCGCATACTAATGTTGGTATAAATATTGAATTAAAAGTAAAAGAACCGTTCTGAAAAAATGTTTATAGAAATTCTAGCAATTCACATTACTATTACAAGTCTAGGCAGTAGAATTTTTATTGCCCATAACTGAAGGGTCACTACAGTTTTACTGAAGCTTTCGTTATAACCTTAGAAACTATGCGCGTTTATTAGCACCGCTATGAAGATTAAAGCTAAACCGAGTGAGGGTCCGACCTTTAATTAAGGGACCTTGAATTTGAGCTGTACCTTAGTCCGGATTTATAGTGGGCTGTCAAATTTCACAGATTATTTAGGGTAGTTTCAGATTTTATAACTGTCGAAACTTGAGCTTCGGTTATGTAAGATTGCTGGATAGTTTGGTGAATGATAATGATACTCGCAGGGCTACATAGAATTGAGAAAACTCTTTCGTATTATTATTATATATTTTTTAGGAGGTTCAATCAGACTCTTACTGACTAAAATCCACCCGTGTTCCTTCGGATGCCCTTTACGTTCCGGGGCCGTTGTTTTTTCTTAACCCAGGATGGGTTAAGAAAAAACCCGCGACCCCAGCAGACATTTGGCGCAAAACACGACGCGTCACCGACCCGGGCTTGGTCTTCGGTCGGACGGCGAGCTACCCATTACTCACCGTCCGCAAGCCGGCTCCGCCGCTGTGCCCTCTGCTGATCAGAAGGACACGCGTTGGAGCGTCCACATGACAGGCTATTCGCATACGGGCAAAGAGACCCCTTAGGCACACAGTGCCTAAGAAAGAGTTTTTGCCCGCATCCCAGGGAACACTGTCCCGAAAAACTGGTCTTCCCCCCGGACGTATCCAAGAGGGAACTCCAGTCCACGGATGCACGTGGAGGTTTCCTGTCTTAGCACCCCTTCGTATTATTATTTGGATTCAATTGAAATATCACTCAAAGTCACTTTGAAAATGAAACATTGGTACCAATCGTCAAAATATCCATAAATATAAAAATCAATACCATTTTTCGTTGTATTTTTTTTATCTCAAGAACGGGGCTTACCTATCCAAACGTTAAGGCTTTGTTTGGACTATTTAGTAGATAGTTTATGTGAAGTTTACACAAAATCGGTCGAGCGTTTCTTCATTTATCACATTTTTGTAATTCACTTTATACGTACCGAAGCACGTACCGGGCCGCTAGTTACCTATAAAAGATAATTCTAACTTATTTGGGAATTTGGGACTTCGTACGTCATCACAAACAAGGCTTTACAATTTCATCCAGTTGGAATGAAATGCTACTATTTCACATCTAACAAAAACCGACCTTCAGCATGAAAAAAAAAATCTAATCAACACCGAACGCATAAGAATTTTATACAAACAATTTTTCATAACAACCCAAAGCAATGTTCCGGGCTGTCAGTTACAAAGTACTGACGAGGTGCGAGCCCTGGTCTCGGTTTAATCAAAGCTCTAACTTGTTCCGACATCGTCCCGGCATGGAATAGATAGGGTCAGAAGGATAGGCCCCTACAACAAGTGAAGTATTACGGTTTGCGAGTCTTCTGTACCTTAGAAAGCAAAATGAGCAGAGAGTCCCGGTTGCCAATAGAAGATCGGGGGCAGCTGTTACGAGCAGTTCCCCAGACGCCCTTGCCAAAGGATACCATATCACCGGGTAACCAGTAACTTGATTTAGTAGGCCAGAAAGGCAGTTGTTTCATGTTAATTACAGGTATCAATTTTCATTAGCTCCCTTATTAGACTAGAAACCGACCTCAATTTAGTTAAGAAAATGTTAGACAGATAATAGAAAATATTGGACAGTTCTATTATTGCCCTTCACTCTGGCTGAAAGATTAAGAAGTCTGAGGGGCGAATGGATATACCAAAATAAATAAATACGGGGCGAGACGGCCATTTTAATCGAAAGAGGCAAGATCCAAGGGGCGAGCGGAACCTACACCGTTATTTCGGCAATAAACGCATAATTGGATACAGATACAGAACTTATGAAGACTAGCATATTTTAATACATTACTGCAATAATTCTACATCCAACACTTTTTTCGAAACTTTTAGGGAAATTGTCTTATCGATGTGCATGTCACACAGCCTCCTGTAGTTAGTTTGTCTTACAAGATGTCACTCACATAAAAAAGACGATGGGTGACATCTATTGCCGCTTGATGTTTGTACCTTCTGTACCTATTTATTCTGTGGTCACAGGGTAATTGTTTCAACGAAACTAGCTTTAACAGTCGCCAGAGAATTAGCTGTTAAGGATTTGCTGTCGACTTGACGGATTAACGGACGTTTTAATTTTGAATTCGTCGATTTTTGATTTGATGTTTTGGCTTCAAATTGGCTAATACTTTGTACGGAAAGTGGCCTAAAAAGATAGCTATAATTATATTTTTTCGTGAAAATATAATCCTTTGTTTTTTGTTTAATCAATTTGAGGGATATTCACTAGTATGTAGTTGGTCGCCGGAAGACGCTGGATGCAGGTCGCTTCCAACCGGTATATGTGGAGATCTAAAGGGGAGGCCTATGTTCCGCAGTAGACGTCCTATGGCTGAGATGATGATGATGAATAGTATGTAATCAAACTACATCCAATCAAAATGTGTATTATCTACTTTTAATCAAAATATATTTGAAAAACAAGACGTGAAATCCTAAACATGATTTCATTACTAGCATACGTGTTTCGTATAACTGGGCTCTTACTTAAATAAAAGATTATTTAGTTTCTCAACTTTTAATAACATTTCATAGGTATTATTATGTGTACTTGCTTAAGTTTCTACACTTGTTTTTATGTCAAAGTTAATCAAATGCTCGCAACAGAAGAGTATGGTCCAAGTTACAAATCGTTGAGATGTTGTTAAAAGATATTGAAGCAGATTTATATTTCACCTCTGAAGAAAACATCTGTTTTCTGAGCTTTTAAAGAAAAATTTAAAAAATGTTTTTTCCATATCGATGTTTTTATTCTTTGGAATATTTAAATTTTATCTTAAATTAAAAAAAAAGTTACAGCGAATTTAAAGACTCCTCTTATTTTCGAAGTCGGATTAAAATTTTTCAACGTATTGTATGAGTTTGTTAAATGAAAACTGTGATTGAAAAATTGGATAATTGTATTTTTGTGAAATATTTTCCATTCAAGTAAATGGATGTCGAAATAAAAGTAAAAATGGTTCCAAAATATCTATCTGCGTATTAAGAACACACCATAACATTACGTATTTGTGGACATTATTTTTAACCTACTTCGAAAAAAGAGTTATTGTGTTATGTATTTCTGGATGAGACGTACCTGATTTGATAAATTACTTTTTATTGATTTTTTTTTTATATACTACTTGTTACAAGTACTAAGAGTAGTAATACTTGAGAGAAATAATTCGAATTCATTTCAAGGCATAAATACAGAACGTTTCCACGAAATTAGCTGTCTGGAAACGGTTAGTGGAAATAGTTTTCTGGGAACAGTATTCAAGTATTAAAGTTTCATAACAGTTTTCTCTTACATTGTAAATTTACTACACCAACATAGATCCCTCTTTGCGCTCCCAGTACTCTATTTCATAATACATACTACAAAACTGCCAGACAAGGAGTCTTGGAGTTTTGTCAGCCATGCATGACCAATTGACCATCACATCTACTGTGTAAACGTCCAAATCCTACTTCCTACTAATAATAATGTTTGTTACTCTTTCACGCAAAAACTACTGAATGGATTTGGATGAAATTTGGTACACATATAGTTTATAGCCTGGATTAACACATAGGATAGTTTTTATCCCGATTTTATGTTCACGTGGGATAATTTTCGAGTTGTAGCGGGTGAAGCCGCTGGCAACAGCTAGTTTCTCATAATTCCTGACTTACACAGAAACCTACAGTAATTGTTTTAGTACTCCCTTCGCAGTTTGACATGTAATTACGACTGGATAGCCCTGTTTGTTGTTCTATGCAAATACTGTGTTCCCCTCTGTGTCAATAGGAGTTAGAGATTTGTTATTGTGACCTTGTTGTGTTTGCCTTATTTGGTTTATTAATGTTTAGTTGGTTAGGTCTTTCTTAAGGTTCGGCTTGTTATTGAAGTTTGTTGGCTTGCCTAAGGCGGTTACCACGGTCAGTATCGTAAATTATAATCAAGCTACATTGTTTGTTTCCATTACTGGGGTTACGCCTTCATTTTGTGAAAAATAGGCTTTAATTCAGCGTGAGGGTCAAGTATAGGTTCGTATGGGTTTTTTTTTTGAAGTGAAGACTTCTTTTGCGGCGTTGTACACCTTTTTTGTAGTGGGTAAAAAATGTTAAACTTGCGTCAGTAGACGTGACCCTAGCATAGGATAAGACCCTAGGATAGCAAAACAAACAATAGCTTGAATTTTAATCGTACAACGCCATCTATCAAGCATAATTTTATGAAAACATTTTTGTGATTTGACACCTGTACGACACTATGTTTTCACTTCTGCCGGCACTCCTGGAGTGCAAACCGTCGCTTTTTTTTTTAAATCTACCATTTATTGTAGTCAAGACCAGGCACATGTTCCTCATGAGCCTCAAAGAGCTGCCAGCATAGGTGATGGAACCCGAAAGAAACGGTTGGTGTGGTACTTACATACAGACAACCCAAAGTATAATGAGGAATAAGAAACTACGCTATCAACTAATGCCCAAACCAAAAAAAAAAATATATAGGAGGTCCCACTTTCAGCTCATTTTGTATCGTCCACTCCCTGTCCAACCAAGTTAAGGTACGTACACACCGAACAGTAATAGGATGGGTCAACAACTTTATTCGATAAGGTTGTAGTTTAAGTGGATTGAACTCTGTTTGGACATCTTTGAGTCCACGACAAGTTCCCACATTGTAGTTTGTATTGCAATATGCAAGCGTACATTTTTGACTGCAATATTGCTTGAAGTCAAGTGAGATTGCAAGACGACAAGGGGTTTTGTCCAAAAATACAATGAACATTTACAATTTAAGTATCTATAGTAAAAAATGCGGTTTAATTTAGTTCATGGGCTTTTTTTTTATCGTGGTAAAATCATCACATGAGTCCTCCCACCCCGGGCAGGGCGGGAGGGACTATCAGACTTGTACTGACTAAAATCCACGGTGTCCTTCAAAAGCCCTTTATGTTCCGGAGTCACGGGGATGGAAATAAGTCCCGCGACCCCGGCAGGCTTTGGCCCTCTGCGAGGGGGCCCCGTCATTTTGCTGACGCTCTTTGAGGCGAGGCTGGAACACGACGCGCCGTCGACCCTGGCATGGTCCATGGTCGGACATCGAGTTGCCTAGTTCATGGGCTTCAGATTTTTAAATCAAAATGCTTTGCGCTAGTTTAGAAGAGCTATGTACAGAAAAGCACGGAAACCTACATATTGTTTATGCTAATAGCATTGCATAAAGCTTACGTAATAAAATCTAAGGAACACCTAAAGAAAAATCAAAACATCATTATTTTGTTTGAGGTAAAATTCTAGATGATGCTTTTTAAATTTTCCTTTAGAGTAAATCTCACCAACAATTGAACCAATACACGCTCGACTGGTTTACAAAAACTATTTTTATTACAAAACCGTGAAATGTTGTGAAGTTCTTTGTCCCCTTCGATGTGATTTGAATTCAATAAACGGTACCGACTCAGATCGTTTTCCATGGAAATGAAGGGAAGTGACTTTTATTTTGTGAGAAAGAATAATTCTATTGGCAGGTAATCGTTCCAGAGATTGGAGGGAGATATTAAAAATCCACTGGAAAGCTATTCAGGCATCCGATGGCTTTGCCGTTTTCATTGTCGGAAAATTTATGCTCAATTTTTTTTGTGATTCTTTTTTGTATTTGCATTTTTCGTGGTTTTTTGTTTTGGCACGGATTTTGCGCTGATGTGCTACTGAGAATACAAAGTGTTTCTGAACGTTATTTCAAACTTTGATAATTGTGAATGAGGAAATTCATACTATTAACTGTTGGTATCAAACGAACAAAGTAAATTATGTACCTTAGTGACCTCAAAATACGAGATTCTTATTTTATGTAAAACATAAAAATTTTAAGCTATGAAAAAGCTATTTATATTAGTATTTCTAGTAACTAGTATGTTTTTAAACAAACTTTCCAGAATAGATTTTCTTGGTGATGGTTGAAATTGCACACAAAATTAGTACGTACATCTATAATTATACCGTTGTTATAAGTTACTAACTTATTTTTAAGCTTTACTAACAATTTAATGTGGAATTATTTTCTGACTTAAAATCTAAATAACGGTTTCACGTACAAAAAACGCAAAAACAACTCCTGCCGGGGTCGCGGGAGTGTTTTATCAGGTACCTAACCATTACCTTCGAATGGTAATGGCACTGCAGGATCATCGTGGATTTCAGACAGTTCAAGTTTGACAGTCTCTCGTCCCGATTTTACCACGATAAAAAAGGGAAATGCAGCTACATGTAATTTGAATAACGACCCTTTTAGACAATTCGTCGTTTGAATCTGTCAAAATAACAAAGATCAAGGTCTGTATTATAAGCTCATTTTACCGTCTTTGTCTCTGTCAATTCTGATCTAAAGTACGATTAATAATTGTAGTCAGTAAAATGACATTTCCAGTGTTGCAGGTTTTTCGTCCCAAATAAATAGTGATGTGGTTAATCGAGATTTAACAATTAAAAGTTAATCGAGATTACATTGTTTAATATATAAAATATTAAATTGCCTTTAAATAATAAAAAAATGTAATTTATGCTAATTAAACAGAAGAAACCGTGTATCGGTTGGTAATTAAATCTATACTAATATTATAAAGCTGAACAGTTTGATTCTTTGTTTGTTTGAACGCGCTAATCTCAGGTACTACTGTTTAGAAATGAAAAATTATTTTTGTGTTGGAAAATCCATTTATCGAAGAAGACATATTATGTCCATTTGTCGCCTAATAATTCCACATATAGGCAGTGATGAAGGTTTTGTAGAAGCCGGTTTACTGAGGTTTGAATCAAAGAAAAATAGTATGGATTATCATTAAGAAATGAACTCTGAGTGTTTTGAGGAATGGCTTTTTTTTTTTTTTTAGGTGGTAAAATCATCAAATGAGTCCACCCGCCCTGGGTGGGGCGGAAGGGACTGTCAGACTCTTACTGACTAAAATCCACCCGTGTTCCTTCGGATGCCCTGTACGTTCCGGGGCCGCGGTAACCTGGGTTAAGAAAAAACCCGCGACCCCAGCAGGCATTTGGCGCGAAACACGACGCGCCACCAACCCGGGCTTGGTCCTCGGTCGGACGGCGAGCCACCCATTACTCACCGTCCGCAAGCCCGCTCCGCCGCTGTGCCCTCTGCTGATCAGAGGGACACGCGTTGGAGCGTCCACACGACAGGCTATTCGCATACGGGCAAAGACTCCTTAGGCACACAGAGCCTAAAGAAGAGTTTTTGCCCGCATCCCAGGGTGCACCGGCCCGAAAAACTGGTCTTCCCCCCGGACGTATCCGAGAGGGAACTCCAGTCCACGGGCGCACGTGGAGGTTTCCTGCCTTAGCACCCCTTGAGGAATGGCTTAAAAGCATTTTGCCAAATTTAAAGCATTTGGCTTTCAATTTGGCGGTGCTGGATTTAGATAACGCACCGTACCATTCAAGAAAAGTCGAGCGTATCCCTACTTCAAACTGGCGGAAGGCTGATTTTATTTAGTGGTTTAGTGTTTTTTTTCAGTGTTTTATTTTAATAGACTGGTATATAAGGTCCATATTTCTAAAATCGTATTATTTAATACGTTATGTATTAAATATTTACAATAAAAACGTTTTGACAATAAAATAAAGCATGACTAAAAATGTCTAAGTCTATTGATTACCGAACATCACTATTGTAGCGGGTCACCCTTTTTTGTATCAGTGACAGTTGGACTTGTCATTTTACTGACTACAATTAAAAATCGTACTTTAGGTTAGAGTCAAAAATACTACATCACAATCAACTCCAAGAAATATGTAGAACTTATTTTAGTAGTATTGGCTGCAATTATAAAAAAAAAAACCTCGGAAAAGCGTAGTACTTGCATGATCACGCGTGCCCAATAAATAATATCTCGCTCAAACAGAGAAACAGAATGCTCAAACAATGGCCGCTGATTTAAACACGACGAACTTACTTTATCAGATGGAAATCAACATAATTCAGCGTTCCATGAAAATCCAATTCAATTTGTCCATTTTAATAAGTTTAATTAATAGATAGGGGTGAATTGCGGCGCCTTTTATGTTATCAGTTGACGTATTTGCATATTTCGCACAATTGATATTGACTTTTTGATTTAATTAACCTGATATTACCATATTTGGGACACCATTAAACATATAATGTTAAAGATAGATTATGACATATTTCCATTATTAAAGCGTCCACGAAATTCCGATAATTTCAGGCTCGTGTTGTAAATGGTTCATGTTTTAATACAAATTTTGAGTAACGTGTTTGTGTTTATGTTAAATTATCAAGTAACATCGTCTTACCGAGTGCCTGTTTGTTTCCTTTGTAGTGTTGGTCTCCATAATTAATACACTTTGTTCTTTTACCTTTATTTCCCAAACTTAGCATAATCAATGTATAATGAAAAAGGGAGGATCTTTTGGGGCTACGTGACTATGACTGGCGTCTGCATAGACTAAAGAACTGTGTTGAAAACATGACAACGGAACACGGTAGTTTGAGCCATTCATAAACAGTGTCCTTGAGGCATAAAGACAAACCACAGCTATTTAGCTCGGTCTAAGTTTTTTCTATAGAAAATAACGATTTTATGAAAGATGCATATAATTAACGGTTCAGCTTTCTGAGTGCTGTAAAACATTGATGTTACAAAAAGTAAACACAACTGAATAAACATAAAATAAATAAAGTAATATATAGAAAAATGTTAAGTCATGGAGCTATTCTATTAGCTAAAATCAATTCGGGACAATGATGCCAGTTTTGTTGTAGCGGAACCAAAGAAAAATTCAAAGACATGACCTTCGAACCTAAAGAGCTATTGAAGGACACACTGGATTTTGGTCAGCACGAGTACGTGGGTGGGAAGGAATACTCATTTGATGATTTTATCAGGGTTAAATAATAGACAAGCCGTCACGTTACCACGGCCCAGCGTTAGAGATTACAGCCCTGTTCCTCTCACAGCAAGGAGGACTGAGTCCCATCCGTGGGAAGATTACACGCTGATGTTGTTTACCTTTACAGAAAAAACAATCACAAATATAACAACAATGTTTTGCTATCTTTTAATTTCATCTTCACAACACAATTTTTCCTCTTCATTTTATAAATAGGTACAACAACAACAGTCATGATCCGACAACAAATCAGACTACTGTGGGCCTTGTATTGACATTATTATTCTGTTTATGTTGTTGCTCTAACTCCTAGTTATTCTCTTAACATCAATATGGAGTTGCTCAATCCAGTTTGCGGCAATAGTTTGGTATTTACATTCATTGGGGTATTGACAGGGTGGCGGAATTTGTACATTCTATTCAGCCCAGTGGGTCCTGAACCCAGGAATATGAATGACTAGCTCTAAAAATTATTGAAATTTCTTTTAAACACTGTTCAAAACAATAACTTTGATAAAAACTGATGACTATGTAAAGACACCTTTTTTAGGTAGTAAAATTATCAAATGAGTTTTACTGTGTGAATTGGAAGGGACCGTCTGAATCGTACTGATAAAATCTACCGTATTCCTTCAATTCCTGTTTACGTTTCCGCGACCCTGGCAGGGGGCCGTCTATGGGGGCCCCGTCATATTGTTGACAGCTCTGTGAAGCGCAAGTGGTACCCGATGCGCCGTCGACCTATGCATGGTCCTTGATCGGACAGCGAGCTACCTATTTCTAGCCGTCCATTTGCACGCGATGTAAAGATACCAACTAATCGTTTGGATAAGAGTTAAACCTCGCATCTCATGTGCCTGTAATCACTAGCAATGTTTTAGCAACCGGACTAGCAATGTTTTACGAATGGCAGAATTAGGAATACTGTTAGTAATTACTCCGACGAATCCCGTCACAAAGCGCTCTATACTGCTGCTAATTTTAAACTAACATAGGCAAACGTTAGCAGAATAATTACTTACTGGCTGAATACTAAATCTGCCGAGAGAACAAAAATTCTCTCGCATTCAGGGAAAATCGGCCATTGTAATTGTACATGACTGTGTTGTGATTTTTTTTTGTCATATGCCCAAATAGTTTGTAAAGCTGTTTGTGTTGCATACTTCTGCGAGAATAGGAAATATATTGAGCGCCTAAAAGCATTAAATAATCGTTAACCTTAAAGGAGGAGGTTCCAAAATTATGGTGTACCTAACTTTCAAATTAAATCTGTAATTTACGAGTTTGTTAAACACATTTGTAAAAATACAATGAGGCATTTAAACTACCAACAACATAGTAAATACAAAGGAACATAAAGCAGAATTCACTCATTTTATTTACTCTAAATTAAACGTAGTAACAAAAAATTGAATGCAAAGTCGGATAAGTGAAATATTCGCGCTCACTGCAGTAAACTGACAAAATGAACATCACAAATAAAAAGTCGCAGCATGTTCACACGGAATTATCTCTCACACAAAAAGAGAATTTCTCTAAATGTAGCGAAGCTATTGTTTCACAGAATAATGCGCAGTTGTGCGACATTATTTATGCGTCCATTACGACAGGTCATGCCGATAGTTCCAGCAATAACCATACTAACATTAATTTAAATTGAATTATTAAGTTTGCTAACGAACCTACCAATTTTAATAGAGCCCCTTTTGATAACACATGTGAGATTTTGTACGAGACAACGATCGTAGATGCGGGGGAAGAAGGAGCTCTTGCTTCACTGGATGTAATTCATTAGACGGGTTCTTGGTCTGGAGATTATGTCCCAGCTAAAGGCCCTGATAACGAAATTGGAGCCTCTTGGGCCCAATTCGGTGATTAACAGCTACATGATAGGTGTACCCCAACAGACAATGTTTCGGAAGGTGTTAAGTTCTTACTTAACGGAACTTAAGTTAAGATCTTGTCCCAAGACACTGCTAGAGAGTACTTTAAAAACATGTGTTCCGCTGCAAAATTTGCAGTTTTATAAACATCTTTTTTATTTCTGTTCTGTTTGCGTGCAGAAAGTTCAGGAGCTGTAGGATATTTATATTATGATGACGAAGACGATGACTTTTTTATTTTATATTAAAGTCCTACAAAACCATTGTACTTCGAAATTATAAACTCGGTGAGTATGTACCTTTACTTTACCATAATTGTGTTGCATAATATGAAATACTAACGTAACACAGATTTTATGATATTGCAAATAGATATAATAACAGTCCCTCGGAATATAATCGACATCATTTTGGGCTCAAGTGATGAAAACTATTTCTGAAATATTTGCCAATAGTACAAATTGCTCTGAGTATTTCTGGCCATATCGACAGTTGCGGTAACTTATCTGCTATATTAGAGCTTTTGACAATTTACGGATTGCAATTTCAGTCTGTATTAGGGTTTGCATCGCTTTAATATGAAATTAGGATTTAATTGTAAACAATTATGATTTTCTATTTATTTCACAAAACTACATAAAATATTAGCACGGTATGGCGCAGTAGATGATCGATCGACTGCAGCGTAGCATGTCCCGGATTCGATCCCCGCACGGAACAAATATTTGTATGACCTACAAGTAGTTGTTCCAGGTCCGGAAGTTGGTGTATATGAGTTTATATTTCAAGACACATTTTGTGACTGAGTCATATTTGTAAACGAACCCACGACAAAAGAAATTCCTAGTGTCGGCAGCTTGTAAAAATGTGAAAGTGTTTACGCGTACGAACTGGGTCTCCTAAACAGGATTTTTATTAACTTAAAAATGAAAATGTTTTAAAAATAAAAATAAGTAAAATCTGTAAATAAAAAGCAATATCATGTACCTACTTATAACATAATTGTAGTTGGGTTTATAAGGATAGTGCATAACGTCTCATATAATTTAACAATTGATTATAATCTATATATATAAAAATGAAACCCGTTTTCCGTTGTCACCACATAACATGAAAACGGCTTGACCGATTCGGATAATTATTTTTTTGTTGTGTGTGTAACCGTTGGGACCGGGTTTTAGACCGGGTCCTCCACCCGTGCGAAGCCGGGACGGGCCGCTAGTCTACAATAAAAGTTTAAGCCCATTTTTATTAAAAATGCAGGCCACAGTATAAATCAACAAAGTCTAAGAATATCGCAATTCACCTCAAAGCTATTTGTACGGAGTGAGGTTTAAATATTCAAACTTGGTAAGTGGCTCACTGGGAAGTGACATTGGCCGTAAGAAAACCAGTAAACCATCAAATTACAAATTGAACTGGTGGCTAAAATTAAATAATGTCTGCCGTACAAGCCAATCTTCAAGCATAAACAATGCTTCCATTCTTGCTTGCATGCACTGCTGTAAAAAAATAAAATATTTTTTCTTTCTTCCCAAGACTGATTTTTGAATCAATTTTTGAAATTGCGATTTTCTTCCGTGCCTCAAAAAGCACGTAAAGCCCATGGTCCCGGTTATCATTTGTAGATCTTTGACTGTTGTTACTGGAAGTCAGAAGTATGCAAGTCTGACAAGCAGCCAACCTAGAAACTAGTTTGTGAAGGCTGGATCCGATTCGACCAGTTGACGACACAACTGTTGTTATATTTTTATACGCAATAATGCCTGCGTCGCGTCTTCGCAAAGATATTTTTCAAGGAACGAAAAATTGATCTGCGAGCAGGATTCGAACCTGCGTCTTTTGGATAGGTTCCAGACGCCTTAACCAATGAGGCCACCGCAACCACTTACGCTCGTAGCTGACTACTTACCAACCAACACGTCTGATATTGCAATCAAATCAATGTTGTATTAGATAACGACTTCTAAACTAATGTTATATTTTTATACGCAATAACGCCTGCGCGTCTTCGCAAAGATATTTTATTACACAACTGTTGTCTGCGCGATCACTCAATCTCTATCTCTGGAGACTGAGAACGCATGACTGGCGTATGATTACTTGAACGCATTGCTATCTGCCACAGGCATTGGGAAAGTACTTTGGGCAGCCATATTAGTTACAAAGAAAGCACGCGTTCAGATCGTATTGTTAGCACGGATCGTGCTCTGTGGGTGAACGCCTCTTTTTTATTGTGGTAAAGTCATCAAACGAGTCCTCCCACACCGGGAGGGGCTGTTGGACTCGTACTGCCAACAGTTCACGGTGTCCTTCAATAGCCCTTTATGTTCTGGGGTCACGGTAATGAGATAAGTCCCGCGACCCCGGCAGGCTTTGGCCCTCAAGAGAAGGGCCCCGTCATCATGCTGCTCTTTGAGGCACGCGTGGGATACCACGCGCCGTCGACCTAAGCATTGACAAGATAATGCCTTGCGGTATTAAGTCCGCCTTATGTACCACAATTGTACATGAAAGTGTAAATAAATAAATAAATTGTCCATGGTCGGACAGCGAGTTGCGTTTACTCACCGTCCGCATGGGATCGTCTGCCGGGGTGAAGGCCTCTAAATGGAAGTAGACATGATCATGATGATGACTTTTAAATTGAACCAAAAACGTCTCGAAGACAGTCTGAAAGTCGAATAGTCTGCGTTGGGGTAAATTGGCCCTTTGCGGAATTTCTCTAACAATCTAAACTTTAGTCAAATTAATTTAGAAGGCCCGTCATTGTATTGAATACAAAGTTCATTTTCTTGGTGGCAACCGTAAGTATTGCACGAACAACTTTGAACAGTAATGCGCCTAACTATTCCAATAATGGTTTGGCATTCTGATGTAACATAGGTAATATTGATTTACTTAAGATGTTATGTATCTGGTATTTTCGGAGTGTTTGTGCCGGTTAAATGGGATACCAAGGTTTTTGAATAACTTCTACGGCCAGATGACTACAAGATCTAAGCAGACCATTCTTAATATTGTTAAAAAAATGATTCATGGGTATAAAGATTTTTGTCACTCAATCAGATCAGAACGGCTGAAAAGATCTTAATGAAAATTAACCTGAAACACGAAAGGCAACCGAAAGAACAAGGTGGACTTTTAGTCAGTGTCTGAGTGTCTTCCACTCTACCCATGTCGTGAGGACTCATTACATATTTTATCAACCAAAAAAAGTGAATCCTCTTTCTGCTACTCAGTTTGTAAGAGATCAAAAACTTCACCATGTACTATAAATTCAAGATAAGTTGCAACTGAATTGCCATCCTTATCATTATGAAGCATATTCACAATCGACGCTATCACAGATTTCATGAAGTCACTCATAAGAATTGTCATTAATGTATTTTGCCCAAAGTGCCACCAAGACTGCGCTAACTGAATGCGCCAATAAATGAGCTGCCACTACATGCATTAGTTAAAGCTCATACCTAGCGCTGTGGTATAACTTCAAGACGTGTGGCTAGGCAGTTAAAGTGCTTCTGGATTGCGGACTAGACTGCATTTTGGTCCATAGCTACAAATAGAAAACTCCTTTTTAGACTTGCAGACTAATGTCTCTTTGAATGTTGTATTGATGACTTTTTGGAGTATCTGATAAATGCTTGTAGATTTTTATGCCAGCCTTACCATTTTTTTTAAGTGGTGAAATCATCAAATAAATCTTTCCACCCTTACTGACAGACTCGTACTGACTAAAATCCACGGTGTCCTTCAATAGCCCTTTACGTTTCGGGGTCACGGTTATTCGATAAGTCCCGCGACCAATGCCATCTTTACGATGGTGATCTGAAATAACAATATTTTGTAAGAATTCAAATCTAGTGATTTTAAACCTTCTTTTTGTCTAGTATACTGTGTGAATGTGACGAACGATAATGCCGTACATTTACAGTTTCAGCATATTCATGTTTTGTTACTGTATAGTTAATTAATACATACAATTTTGGCCTGTCCTTCACTGGAGTTAAAGCATTTTATTATTATTTCCCTTATACCTAATTTAACACTCACTTCTTTTGAAGTAGCTAAAATCTATAAATACATGTCGCCCACGACATTTTTCTTACTAAGCTGACGAAATAAATTGTTCATTAATTGCCACGCTAAACATTTTACCTTCGTTTGGAGAATGAGGAAACTGTCTTGTGTTCTGATTTTTCGCTATTTTTTTCCCTATCAAGTTATTTCGCACGTTGATGGAATATTTAATGCTTTAATTTTGGGTATTTGCGAAACCATTTTTTGACTCGATACGTAACTAATACCTATGCTTTACTTTATAACCTATTAAATTTATGATTTATGACTGCATCGGACTTAGTGTCTAACGTTATTGCCATTTAGTATTTTTCATAATTTATTGGCCTACGCAAATCATCCCTGAATATTTTTTGAAAATTATTTTGAAAGGACTCTCTGGTCTAGTAGGCGAGCATCGATCCCCCAGCATGTGGGAGGCCCAAGTAGGCTGAGGATTAATTGACTGAGTACTGCCATCTTGACTAAATGTCTAGTCAGAGATTGTTCCCACGCCTTACCT
Organism: Agrotis ipsilon; assembly: GCA_028554685.1. Taxonomy (NCBI): domain Eukaryota; kingdom Metazoa; phylum Arthropoda; class Insecta; order Lepidoptera; family Noctuidae; genus Agrotis; species Agrotis ipsilon. The sequence goes on along the minus strand of CM052960.1, from coordinate 16,913,550 downwards.
TAACGCGTTAAGCTTAACGATCTCCAAACTTTTTGAATATTTTATAAGCATTAACGCCTACCGTGCTAATAAAATATTTCAAAAATTATATTAATCTACAACATTCATTTATCAAAGTGTTAGTGTGGTAGTTTGACACAGCTACAATGGATGGCGCAACGTTACTATAAAATGTTTAGACAAGGGAATTAAATATTCGGTATGGAAAATGAAAACCATCCAGGGTAAGAATAAGTAATTAATTATTACCACTAAATTCACGCTTTTGTGACCTGTAAACCTTCTGTACATACAGATATTTAAATCCTGCTCAAACCATTTTTTTTTGTCGCTAGGAATGATCTCCTGATTTTCCCTCCTCAGTAAATCAGTATGACAAAACTGCAAAAAAAAAAAAAAAACAAAAACATCTCAAGTATACAATACACAAAGGAAAATACTATTTAATTTAAATTTTAATGTCAAAACGGCGCCTGTTTCCAAGTTCACACTATAGGACCGGTGTGACACGGGCAGGTGGCTTGTTAAGTAGCCGGTCACTTCACTACAGTGGCGGACAATTTATAGCCTCCGGGGTGGACAAAAGAACGCCTAGATTTCGTAGTAATGTACGAGAAATGGTGGTTTAATTGCACGAACAAATAAACGCTCGGCCCTTAATCACTGGACTAAAATGTACAATTGAATTTCTGTGTTGTGTGAATTTAAGCATGATTTTTAGACAAGCGGTCGTAGCGCAAAAATTTAAACATATGTTGAACACTTGTCTAAAAAAAGTGTTACTGCAAAATGATCCTTATATCAAAGTCAAATTAATGCCGTTTTGCTGTTTTTTTGACAAGTGTTCAACATACTACCGACACACTGCCGATGATCATAATAAGAACATAAATGACTTAAGTTTATAAATCTATCCTTATAATCTAATAAGGCGCGTGAATGCCTTAAAAGGAGACCGTGGGGCAAAAAGGTTACTTAAAGAACAGATATAAAAAAAGAATTTCACTGTCCATGGAACAGGGAAGTAAACTTAAAGCAGAGATAACTGACCCCGACTTTGGTTGGTCTACTTAAATATCTTGTCACAGTTACAGCTATGAAAAGAGCTATAAGGTTTATATTTATACTGAAACTTCGGTTACCATTTTTTTATATTTTCTTTTTTGTGGAAAAGAAATTCGATTGTGAGCAGGATTTGTTCCTTCCATAGTTTGATTTTCTCTTTTCAACCGAGCCATCGCAGCAATTCTCACGGTTAAAATAATTCATGCAATTTTAACTAAACTAAACCTATTTGAACTAATAATTCTGTAATACCATTATTGGAAGCTAAAAGGTCTGTCGATTCTGTCAAATATAACCTTACATCTACATAACATAATTCCGACTATAATGGACGCTAATAACATCAGCCATGGGCATCCAATAATCTTGCTAAGTGTATTGGGTACTGCACGTTGTATAGACATTAAGGACTAGTATTCACTGACGACAGGGCAAGGGATTTTTGATTCAGACACATTCATAACTTAGGCTTTTTCAAAGGGGTAATGCAAGGCAAGACTTTTGGACCCTACTTCTTTTTTTCTGCTCAAGCGTTTTGTCAGCGGTGAAAGAAAAGATCATAGATAGACAGAAATATAGAATTTACTTTATGTAGCACCTACATTTTTGCACATTGCGTTTCATCGCTTAAATTAGCTTTGTATTCCTATGTTATAATAAGTGTAAGAACTTAAAATAAAAAGAAAAAGTTTTGAGAATCAACGAGTGATTGATTGATTAATGACACAGGCATTGCGGGAATAAGGACCGCCTCGAGACTAAAATTTATAAAATTATGATTTTTAGTTTAGAATTATTATGTGTGTCCATATAAGACCTAAAGCGGACCCGATGTGGGTTTCTTGACATCAAAGATGTCTCAAAAATGTTTTAAGACATGTATGTTTTAACGTTTTCCTCTACCGTTTTCAGAATAGTGGTTGTAAATCAAATCACACAAAGTGCGCCTGGCTGGTTTTAAATCCATGATTTCAACCACAACGTGTAAGTCGGGACCGTTACCAATGGGCCAACATTGCTCCAAGAACGACCCAATCATGCGGATATTATTATTGTGCTGAAATTGTGCCCCGGCTTAAACCTTTAGTGAGAACTAGCCTTAATGTGTCTTTCCACAGAATAGGTCAAAGCTCTTAACAGACATTACTGAATAGATGCTGATGACGCATTCACACTAACTCATGTTTCACATTTTACGTGCGACATAAGTGGGTAGGTCACTTTACACTACAATAGCGTAGGATTTAATGCTCGAGGCACATGGCGCCTAGTTTACGTTTAGAATGTTGAAAAGGGATGAAGTGTGGGACATGATGTTATAATGTTTCTTTTTTTGAGATGTCAATAGTCTATTTTTAACTTAATAATTATTTGTATGCCAAATCAGTCAAAAATAGGATGAAAATCCCATTGAACTGTTTGTCGATTGTTAGTGGAATTTAGACTCTCTGATGTCTAGTTTCGATTATTCAATAACAAGTCTGTGAGCTTGAACAAAAGACAATCGCTTCCAAAGGATTTCGAATACTTTCAACACGATGACAAGTTTTCGCTAAATTATGCCAATCATGAATATCTTTTGTAACGTTCGGAAGTTCTCTTCATCCAAGTGAGCGCAAAATTCGAACTAAAAGTAAATCGCAGATTCTGAACGAATTCATTAAGAATGGTGGCCGAGATAACTGACTTAAAAAAAAGGTTGTATTGTGCGGTGATTTAGATCTAAGGAGCTCGTAATCCAAAAAAAAAATAGCGAAATCTGATAGATAAACCACAGTCAGAGATAAACTACATTTTAGCACACCACCCGAGAACACACACAACTAATTTCCCAGACACGACATGCACTTAGCTTTTAAACTACCGCTCATAAATGTACCTACCAAATGTTTCTTTTCTAATGTAAGTTTACATTCTCGACGCTAAAAGCGAGGTGTAAAGATACAGCCGCACATAAGCAGTGTCGGACTTAAGTGCTAGGTCACCACTCTACACTGAGTTGGTGTAAATTTATTGCCTAGAGCGCTAGACTAAGGGAGCGCTCTTGGATTACATTTGTTGAATAATTTCCACGGGAGGGTTATTTAAAACTGAAATGTGTGAAGGTTCAGTGGGTATTGCAGTGTGTTTATTTTATTATTTGTTTACGTTTTTTTGCAGATTTTGGTTGTAACTCGAGTTTATTTAGAAAATGTTGTAGATTCGGGCGTGACGATTTACTGAAATGTATTCACAGATGACTAAAAATAATACGATTGTGAGCAGGAGCATAAAACATAGACAATGGAATGATGAATTTGACCCAATTCAGCATGATTGCGATAGCTTAGTTGGTGCGATGGTGTTATAAAAATCAGACAAAATACCTATTACAATTATTATCATTGAAAAAAAAAACGATTTCAGAAATACAAGAAAATTGCAGGGTCAAATACTGCTAGATGTTTTGTTCCAATTTTCCTGAACAGTCCATGTCTTGATCAAGTTTTGAAATGTTACAATGACGTATGACGTCTCTGCTTGACTTGTAATGATTAAAAATAGTGACAGAGAGAAAGAAACACAATATAAAGGGGTTAAAAAAGCTGTTACAAAATGAATTGTCAAGAGCATTCAATTCATTCTTTAGTTATAGTGGTCGAATTTTTATTTCAATAGCACCGTTTAAAAAAATAAACAAGTGAAAAACGAAAATATTCACAAACATGTTCACATGTTGCACACGGCTACACAGCATCAAGCTATGAAAACCAGTAATAGCTGACCGTTAAATGTGTGTAAAAATTGTACAAAAAGAGATCAAGACAAATTTGTTTTGTATAGCTTGATGTGTCTGTACAACATAAACGTGTGTTGACTAAAGAAACAGAAACGTAAAACCACAATACTTTTAAAATAGTATTTCATTTCATACAATGGAATCAATTGTTAAAAACGTATTTACCCGTCATAAAAAACGCTTTACTTGTTTGAAACCTCGTCAGTTTTAACGCATAATAAAATTACAGCGGTTTTATTTCAATGCTTCAGTGGAATCCTACAACTTTTATTACACAATTAAATGTACCGGTTGGTTTTGTGTTGAAAAAGACACGTGTAAAAGCAGGTTAAATTATAATGAGTAAAGTTCAAAGGTTTTACACGATTGTTTTCATTTAAATTATGTTCTTTTTTATATGTAATGTGAGAGTAATCGTGTGGTGGTTCAGTGGTAACAGTCACGTATCATCTTAACATAAGTTCACGCCTTATATTTTAGGGGTAAGGAACGCAGAGGGCCAAACCTTGCTGGGGTCGCGGGACTGTCTCATCTCGTAACCGTGGCGTTGTAAAGGGCTATTGAAGGATCACCGTGGATTTTAGTCAGTACAAGTCTGACAGTCTCTCCCGTTCCGCCCTGGGCGGGAGGACTCATAGGATAATTTTACCGTGTAAAAATAAAAAAGGGGTAAGGAACGCCACTTTCTGCCATGATAAATAACTGCTGTTTGTTGTGTTTTTATTATTATGGGGTTCGGGAATCATCTTACCCATTAAACATGGGTAATTATGGTTAGGCCTATGTTCAGCAGTGGACGTCTTCCGGCTGATAATGATGATGATGAATATGGTTGTGTATCATGATTCATTCGAGGAAGATAAAAAATATCACTAAAAGTTGTTGTATAACATGTTTTGTAACGTACTCTAGACTCACTTTTAAATTCTATTAATTTTCTTACATCGTGGATATACTACGCATTACATTATACCTGCCGAATTAAATATTACCGTATATAATATGATTAAATTTTCCACGTAAAATAATGTTACACACACAGAATGCCACAAAAAAATTACAAAAACAAACAAAATAAATAAAATCCGCCATATTTTTAAGAAACCTGCTAGTTTATTGGACAGAGCATTCGGTCGCCGGCCACCCAACATGGCATTCAACGCATGATATATGCTGGCAAGTTCACTGCGCGGAAGTTCCACATTTGTATGGAGGAAGTCGTAATTTTACGTGTCCCAGTGCCTACACAAAATAAATATTGTGATAGTGTTTCGTTGTAAAAAATTCAATATAACTGTCTGTTACACATTTCCTACCGTGTTATTTTGGCCCATCATGCTTTTAAAAATATAATTAATTAATCATTTGGTTTTCCTTTATTGTTTCCAACGAGAATAACGTGAGGAACCAAACATTCGAAGACATGTGCCATCTACCAATCCGCACTTAACCTGCGGTGGATTACAGTCTATTTTCCTTTGGACCAACAGTGGGGACATTATAGGCTGATTATGCATTTTTATGCTTATTTATTTAAACTTCATATTATATTGGTATATGTTCGGCGGACTTGCAATTTAAATTAACAAGATAACTAACTGGCGAAGCTGCTGGCAACAGTTAGTGTATTTAATCTACCTTGAATTTTGTTTTTCTATAAATAATTGAATTATTAAAACCCAATCCACAACAATTTTTCAGTTACATGAAACCAGACGAAAATTATACCATAAGTCGACTTTGCCTCTTTTTTGTTTAACTTTCTTTCCACTGACTTCCAAAATTTTGTATTTTATTTTCCTTTATTGGCCAACTAACAGTTGTTAACATTTTAAATATTTTAAATAATGATCTATCATATACTTAAGCTAATGTAACAATTTCTTACAGGCTAGCTCTGCATGGTTAACATATTAAGTTTACATAGTGATAATAACTTTTCGTTCAAAATACTCTTTCCATCTCACAGAAACGAGCCCTTGGAGGAGGCATTAAGTCCGCAAAGGTTGATTAACCACGCGGACCCAATGCAGGTTGGTAGATGTCACGTTTTCGATTTTTTGGTTCTAGAAGGTGCTAGTTTCCTCAAGATGGTTTTCCGTCACCGTTTTAAAGAGCAGTGGTGATGTAATAAATTACAAAAAGGAATGCACCTCGCTGTGTTCGAACCTATGACATGGAACTTATAAGTCGTGACCGTTGGCCCAGTGGCCACCAGTGCTCAGAATGTTGGTTGTAAATATATAATTTTGATCGTGGCGGCAATACTCTTCTTTTATGAGTAACCAAGGAGATTAGATTCACGAAGAATTTAGATACAAATTCACTGATCTCGATTGAGTCAAAAGAATCCAATACAAATCCTACTTTCACGTAGATTAAGATTTACATTCCAACGCCACGAGTTTGCCACCCTAATATTATTTCAACCATTATCTAGTGTTCGCTTTTAATTTTCTAATTTCTCTCCTTCAAGGGAGGCTAAAACATTACCGATAAATTCCACGAACAAAATAACGACGAAATTGTACAGCATTTTAACTTTTGTAGCTAGAGGAAACTAATTACTAAATTGTGTTTGAAAATTGAATTAGACAGTAAGCTTCTTTTTACCCTCTTATTCAAGTAAGGAATGAAAAGGAAAGCTACAATTTAATCTTCTTAGTGAAAATAGATCTTGGTGAATAAGAAAATGTGTTTTTTTAACCCTTTTGTTTTTTCAACCCGTTCAAGAGATGGGAGATGGGGATATTTTATACATAATGGCACTTGCTATGAACAGTTCATTGAATCACTGAAATTGACATAAAAATAACTAGAAAATAATAATTATAATATGACAAATAAAATGCCATTGTATGGCAGCGCAAACAGAGTCCATCCAAACGAAAGAACTACTTTCTATAAGTAAGGCCCTGGCTACATTGTTTTCTTCACAGTGAAACAATAGACCCCGTTACGAATCAAACAAACAACTTCTCAAAAAAGTCTTTAATCATCTCCAACCAGCAACATCACGAAAATAAATTAGCAACAAAATATATATCACAGGCTATCTCTACGCGAGCTTACCAGCCGTGTTTGGGCACCTAACATCCCAAGTCGACCAACAACAGCGCCCTGGAAGCTTTCCAACCACAAATCGCGGAATTTATTTGCCTTCAACCGTTGCTAGTGCATCTACGTGGGTAGTATACAAAATGCATTGGTCCACGGATGTGCAGCTACTGGATAGGACCAAGAAATACTTCTTAATATTTTCTTATTTGTTGACTACTACTGTTAGTTGGACTACACGTCTTTCTCTTCAAAGGTACGGCAGTTGTCAAATTGACAGGCGAAGCGAAAGCGATCCAAAGCGTTTTTGTTTGTAATGTATGGAATTATTTGAAGCCAGTCCATAGACTATCGAATCGCTTTTGTTTTTCAATGTGACTGGATTCAAACAATTCCATACATTACAAATAAAAACGCTTCGGATCGCAATCGCCTCGCCCGTCTATTTGACAAAAGCTTAAGAACTATTAATACCTTCATGAAATTAATGTCTTGTAGGTAGAATCATACTGATTGCTACTTATTTCGAGGGACGATACAAGATGAATAAATGTTAAGGTTATGCGCGAATTCAGTGGTGGGATCAAGTTTAATATGCACCACGACCTATTTAAGTACTTTTTTTTAAAAGGTTTTATTTAATTTTTAATGAAAATCAAGCCGAAAATGTTTATCAAAGTGTCTAGTTGTCAAATCTTATGCCTCTTAGTAATACGGTAACTGGGAGGCGCTGTCATCGCACACGCAGCGTATGACTCAATGTTTTATCTAGTTCCTCTACATCTTTGTGAACAGACTTGTAGCGGGAGGCCGTATTTTACTCAGTTCAGTTATGGCGTTGCAACTCAAGTATTGGGTGATAAATAAAGTCACAATACATTCGAGTTTTATCTACCTATCGTTTAGTTTTAAGTGAACAGTTTGTTTTGTTAAAGAAAAGAATGTTTATTTTCGACCTTATGATCGAAGATGGTCTTTGTATGTACACGCAGCACATGCTTTATGCAGTCAGTTTGGGGAATGTCAAGGGCATGTGAAAAAACAGTAAGATGGTTAGGTAGTAAGAATCTGAGAGTCCTTTCTGAGTCATTCAGAGCGCGAGGACTCATTTGATGAAAAAAAAAACAGTATTTCTTCAAAAACCAAAAATACAAGAATTATGAAGACATAATAAATCACCAGGGATTCGTAGAACTTGAAATGTAAAACCAATTAATAACACGCTAGTTTCATTTCACAGAAACACCAAAATCTCAATGTTTAATTACCCGTACAGGGCTTCAGGCAGACACCTCTAATACCTATATGTAATTAAGAACAAGATAATTATGATAGCTGATAATATCAAAGTGTATTAGGTAATTATAATAATCTATAAGATAATTATAATATCCAATCAGTAGCCAATTTACGGTTAGAACGGTTTCCTTGAAGTAATTACTTGAAACATTATACATTATAACTACGACTATGCGATGGTATCAGCTGAAATTATTTCGCCGAATTCGGTTTTAAACAATGTCTGATTTTTTTGTATTATTATTAGAAAAAGCCATTTGCCGTTAAAACCTTCCCTGAATAACAAACAAAAAACTTTCCTTGTAACGTCATTCCTTTATTATCGCGACATCAAAGACCAAAAACGGTACTTCGTACGTTCCATTATATTCTTCCCGTCCTTCCCTCTCAATATTATTATCTATAGCTACATATCACTCAAATCAACCTTTGACCTAAAGACTTAATTATCGTCGTAATTAACGTTGCTACAGTATAATTACATTTATTTCCATACCTTATTAAGGGTAGGGCAACCAGTATTGGAGGGTGTTTTTAAAATAACACGTTAACTTTTGCGGGCTTGAGGTCCGATGAAAAAATACAGTGTATATATACAGTACGAAACAACTGTTTAATTTACCTCGGAAATGTTTATTATCTTTAGGGAAATTTAACAGAATCGTGACTCGATTGCTGAATACTGTATTTTCATCAAACGCCCGCCCGCTCGGCATTGGGGAACGTTACAGCTTTTTTATTGTAATCTTCATCAAATAAAATTTGAAGTCATTTTTAAAACGTGCATGAGTTAATGGTGGATTTCGGAGTTTTATGCCGCTTAAGCTTAATTTGGACCATTTAGATTGAGACAGATTTTCGTAGTCTGGAGTATTTTTTTCTTTTTATAACTTCTTTTAACGGTGACATCGAGGTGAAAAATAAAAGAATAGTAGTGTTTAGCGTGAGTTTTTGATCTTCAAAAGGACCCTTTGTCAAACATTTGAGCTTAATAAACTTTTAGGAGCCCTCTCTTTCCCATTTCTGGGCAATGGCCTCCTTCACTCTTTCCAACTTTCACGATACTCTCGGGCGTCCTCCTTCCAGTTCGGACGGAACCTGTCCAGTTCGTCACGCCATCTCCTAATTCAACTAGGTATTAGGTGAATATTTTTAAAGCCAGCTTTAAAAATCTACAACAGGACGTAGTATAAAATCACTTATTATTTTACATACACACTCCTGCGCTATATATATGCAAACATCGCCAAAACGCATTTGAGTGCCGAAAAAAGTATTCGCTCAAGGTTTTTCTCCGTTGTGTTGACGATGCGAATAGACGATCTTATTCAGCCCTGTCGAATGTATGACGTGTGAATTATTCATAGAATATTTTATCTTTTCAGTGCGAACAGGGAATCATGTATGTTTTAGGGAGTTGATACTCGGATCACGGCATTTTCTGTCTCAATGAAGGCGCCCAGGAGTTTCAATAACGTTTTTGTCTTTTTATTTTTTTTAGTTTCAGCAGTTTCAAGGTTGTTCGAAAAGTATTATTTTGAATTTTGAAGTCTTATATTTATATTCCATGGATAATATGTAATATGTACAGACAAACTAACAAAATCTTGTTTCATAGCACAATTTCATGATTTTCACAAATTAATGTTTTTATAAAACACTAAAACAGAACCATATCGTTACAAACGAAACTAGTATAATCATCTAATTTAATATCTGCCAGTAAACATTTTTTTTGTAAAAATACTTTGGATGCAAAGAATTCGATTCCTTAGTCAATAAATAAAAGAAGAATAATTCACAATCTAGTTAAGCTCTTTAAACCGTTAAAAATAATCTATAGGTCGAGTCACACGGCACTATTCAAGCACCACCAGTTCTTGCTACAACTGAATAAATTTTATTTTCCATCTGCATAAGGACCGCCTCGTGTCTAGTGGTTTGATTCTCAGCTTTACAAAAGTGTTTTTGGGTTTTTAAATCAACAATATCTTAATAAGAGTAAAAGAGTCCCTCGAAATAACTGGTACTGTTATGCCTGCATCGTCCCAATCTTGGGCAGATTCCTCTTCTCTTCATATTCAGTTTTTTTTAATGCTGAACTGATATTGAGTGAGTTCTAGGTGATGGCTTTGTCCAGCGTCTTCCACCTTCTTCTACGAAGTGTGTGTCGCCATAAGGATGTGTCTAATCGACTTAGAAGTTCCTTCTCAATTCATAGGAACCTAGGAACCTTCTACATATTTTTTTTTTTGTAAACAAGTGTAAAATATTATTAGAAACAAAATGTGATAAATGAAGAAAAGCTCAACCGATTTTGTGCAAACTTCATATAAATAATCTACTAAATACTTCGAACAAAACCTAAACATTTGGTTTATTTCTATAGGTGAGCCCGTTCTTGAGTTATAAAAGCACAACGAAAAGTGGCGTTGATTTTTATATATTAGATATTTGGGGTTAATAAGATTAAGAAAGAAAAACCCCCGATTATTTCTGAAAAAAAAATTCTAACATCATTTAATTTCTTGAATCTTCTTACAAAATAAATAACAGGTAAAAGTTTACTGTTCGCTTCTTTTGAAACCGCCTTCAGCAAAAGAGTTCATTGACGCGTATTGTTTTTTGTATTCTGAGTCTTCCGAGATTTTAAATTAAAAATAATTATATTTTACATTTCGAATTGGGTGTTTTTAGGTGTATAAATATAGTGAAATTGGATATTTAAAATAAAATATAATAATTAAAAGTGAGTAGCAGGAATATTGGCAGCCTTAAACAAAGAAAATAATTAACTTCATAATTAGATCTTAAACCTGTTTCCCTATTCACAGTCTGGTGAAAATCTTATCGTCTTACTTCAAGAGACAATAGCGCAACGTCAATAATTTCCTTCACCCATAAGCAACCCGGCTCGTCGAAAGTCGTGTCCCGATAACTCTTGTTTTTTTTTTCTTAATACCGGAAAGAAAATCTGACAAATACTTGGGTAAAAGACGGAACTTTCTGTACCTAAGTCCTAAGTTTTCAATTCTTTTCCAGCAAAAATAAAACAAGTCTTAACCAATAAATAATATCGGCCGTCCTCCAATGTTTAGCTCGTTATCGTGATCGGGTGCTGCAACAATGCCTTGGAAGCTTTCCAAACGCATCATGAACATCATAATTTTAAACTGGCAACGACGTCGCTTTTTAGCCTCACTGACAATTATTGCTTTATTGTAAAAGTTGACTGAACAAGTCTATTATTTTTGTTGTGGTTTGTATTATGATATTTTGAACTAAAGCGTGCCTAAGAATAACTAAAATCTACGTTCATATTTTATCCGAAAGTTCAGTTAAAGGTCAAAAAAGGATGTCTATTGGAAATAACTCTTGTGTTTTTCAATTTTTTTGCGACATATTGAACTTTACCGAACTTAATTTACAAACTTCTCAACCTTTAACTTCTTGTAATCATCAGCCTATTTAACGGAATATGACACATTGTTAATGGTCTTCTATGAGTCAACAGTTTTATCACTATCGACCTGATTTGTGCAAATTAAAAAAAATGATTAAAATAAAACAAAATTACATTTCTGTACATGCCAATCGCAGTACAAAAATGATGTCAAAAATATAAAAGATACAAATCAATTAGGATGTCAAAGCATCTAATAAGAAATAGTTTATAAATGTTATCAAATTGAATCTGAAAAGAAAGAAAGGTACCAAATCTCTGTCAGGCTACAAATAAAAACTGTCTTAGAAACTATATTGATTGCTACTGACACTAGACGTAGAAACTCGTGGATGGTCCAAGCTATAAACTTTTGTATGAGATAAAATTGTATATCTTCTGTTCTTTTTTTGCAGCTTCTTTTGCACGAGTTAGATTCAACCAAACCATCCTCATCAGTCTAGCCTAGAAAATGTTACGTTACCTATAATCTGCAATAACGGCAGCTGCGTAATCACTTTAGCGGAGTTATCCCTGACCAAGGTTACTTGTCTCGTGACCACCGTTCACGTTCATTTAGGAGTCCAGAGTCCCAGTTCCTTGCAATGCAATAAACTGGCGAAGATCATGCTCGTAATATGATTCTGTTACCTGTTTGTAATCTAATTGAAATATATTTTTGTTTCATGTAATGCGACGCCAGCTTGACGATGATTAGTTATGTCAGCATGTGGACTTCAGAAGTGCGAAACTGCTACGTCTGTGGTAAGTGTATTTTATTATGTATAGATGCAGACGTACAGATAGACATGGTGTTCACAGAAATACACTTTTAAAGTGCCTATCCACTTTTGAACGCTAACGTTACATAGATAGAATAGATTGTATTGTGTATAAAAATATAATTATTTTTTACATTCCTGTTTAAATATTTCTAATTCCATGCTCATTTTAATTTTATCGGATGATTTTAGCGATTTCTAAAGACAATGTTTAGATGCATGAGGTTGTAACTTGCGCCAAATGTCTAGAGTTCCTCAGCATCGTCCAAGACCGTCTAAGTTGACATCACGCGCAACAAATATGTCGGGACAACACACAAACTTCAGTAACTTTGTTTGGATTTCTTGTAACAATCTGGCAACTTTTTAATTGGCTTCTGTTATATCGTATGTCGGCTTAGTTTTGGCTCTTTGCGTTGAACACTAACTATTTACAAAAGTAATCATGGTTTTGTAAATAGTTCTTTGATAATCAATTTTAAGGGAATGAAGATAATGGTAAACTAATTTATTTGGCCATAATAATTAAGCATGTTGAAAATGGATTTTATTTCAAATTCTAGAATCAGGCATAACTTTGTGAAAATCCATGATATTTTAATGATAAGATTATGAAGAATGTTTTAATTCCAAGACAAAAATGCAGGCCAAAGTTGCAGGATGCAGTAATCATGTTTATGCACATACATGCAGGAAAGCATAATATTATTCTATTTTATTTATAACGGCGGTGGTATAATGGTGGTGAACGAATTCCGACGAGCGGGTTTAATAAACGATGTCTTATTAGTGTTTTTTCTCTAGGTTGGCACCTAGAGATTGTAATCGCAAAGAAAAGTAACTGTAAAGGAATTGAATCTCAAATTAACAATAGTATAGTGTAATAAAATAATAACCGGGTATGATTGTAATCCTTACTGGCTAACTAAAAAAATGACAGTTTTGTTATTAAAGAGCTAACCTTGGGCTTGTAAGCTGCTATAATATCTCATTTCATAACTTTTCCGTTGCAACAATTAAACCTTAGACCATAATTTGATGTTCAAACATTCATTCCCCTTTCGACCATTTCAATACATTAGCCTGAAAAGATAACGTAGCGTGTGAAGACATGATCCACTTCATATCAAATGAACAATCAAACTAGCTTAGCAATAGGATGTAATTCAGGCATAGACAAAGGCAAAGGCAATGGGTCGTTCCCACTCAGTACTAATTAATCGAATTAAAACTCAAGATATTTCCATAGCAAAGATAAAACAAGAACAATGCAGTACCAGTTTGGAAAGTTTCTTCAAAGGAATGCAGTTAATAGGCAAAAGAAAGATCAAATTAAATAGCTCTGTATTTACTCTGGCTTGAATGTGAAAAAGTGGGTGAACGCCCACTCGTTACTCCTGCCCTATCCTAAATAAATGTTATAACCATTTATCTGAAACGTGATGTTATTCAGTAGTGCCCTTATCCAATTTTAATGTCGCTTTAGTCAGAGAAGACTCAGCATTTTAAATAATCTTCTTCATTCATATTATTGAACCTATTATAATAGTTTGACGATATGGTTAGCGCAGTGGCTGAGCGATAGGACTGCTGCGTTCCAGGTTTGGACGTTTGTGTATGTGAGTTCATATGTTTTTAAACGCACCCACGACGCAGGAGAAATTCCTAGTGTGGGGCAACGATTTTTAAAACCAAAGTAAGAAAGTTTGAAATGTTTTTTTAAGTCTCCTCTGTCCCACTCATGAACTAAGGCCTCTTTTCACTCCCTCTACTTCGCCACGTTCCAAGTTTTGACCAACAGTTTGTCAGTCTTTAGTAAGTACCATAGTAACTCAAATAAGTAGTATCGTCAGATTACTTGAGGTAAGCAGGTGACCGACGGGAATACCTCGTTAATTTCGTTGTATGCCCTTTTATGTAAGCCAGGTTCACTTTGATCACTCCAAAATGTAGACATTGGTGTTTTTAAAGTTTCTGTACAATATTTTTAATAAATAGTTCATGTACACAATAAAATTGTGATCACATTTATTGAAAATGTTAATTTGAATAACTAGTCTATCTAAGACTTACATATTATAAAAATGATATTTGAGGAAGGAAAAATTCAGCCGCGAGTGGAACCCGCGTTTTCTGGATAAGTACTCCGTGCCTCTTATCATACCAATTAGGCTACCTCAACTCACACTTAGAAGCTAAATCTTCTTTGTCTTTGTTTGTTTTTTTACCTTAATAAATACATAAATTACATCACATAACACGATACTTACTGCAAATCTTAAATTAATTAAATATTACACTACTAAGTTACGTGTATTGAGAGTTGGATAATCCCCTTTTGATTTGCCTACTTCAGCACGTATCGCAGTAAAATATATGAAAATATAGGTGCTTTTATAGTCTCAAATCTCATATATTTGAGTTATAAAATATTACTATAAAAACAACTAAACAAATGGTGGTCTAAAATTTTATTTTGTTCGGTTAAAAAAGTGGTTGAAAAAATTCAGCCAAGCTGCAATCAGATTTACCAGAACGAGTTATATGAGCGTTTTTGGCAACACGCGTTTGTTCTAAACAAAAAGCCATTTTCATGAGTACAGTTCTCACTAGACAGGAGAATTTTGACTTCTTTTTATTATATTAGTTTCTTGTATTAGGAGACTATCTCATTGAAGTTTGTTGGGGACCTCACGAAGGCTTGAAGTGGCCTGCATGTGCATACACATCGTTAAATTAAACTTGCTCAGTGCTTCCCGGGCGGAATCTGAGTTGTTTGCAGATGTTTTGCTCTGGGAAAAACCACAGCGAGAATAAAATAAGATTTTTGCGCATTTCGAAAATTCCCTATGCCTATTATTCTAGTAGTCAAAACGAATCAGTGCTTCTTATACCTAAAGAACTAAGAAAATGAGACAGATAGCCTAAAAATGGCTTTATAAATTACACTCGAGATTCCCGACAAGAGAGCATAAACCACAAGTCGGAAGAGGTAGGAAACAAAGTCAAGTGTCTCCAATTTACTTAGATCTGGAATTGAGGTAGAAGATTTCCAGTGAGGGATCCCAATGTAAATCGTATATAACCCAGCTAATATTATGATTTCGAAAGTATGTTTGTTTGCTACCTTTTCACACATAAAACACTAAACCGATGAACTTTAACTTTTGCTAGTCTAGGCTTTCTAGGCTAAGCTTTTATCCCTAAAAAAGTACTCCGAGGAAAAAACAATAATATTGATAAGAAAATAATGGATGTGTCCATGTATTTCTGTATAGACGGTCAAATTGTAAATGAACACAAGCAAAGCCGCTAAAACCTAGTGATCGATATTTGAAAATAGAAGAGACTCAACACAACAAAACTATTTTGGTACTTTCAAATTACTAAACTTTCTGCATAAACAACCAATCAACATCAACAAAACAGCACCAACTTTTATTCAAATAACAAAAATAGTGAGAAATACTCTTTAGTTTTTAACAGTGGAAGCTGCAGACAATGTTGTTCAAATACTGTCGTTCCGCAACTCTTGGTTCGTTAGCGACCACGTCCTGAATCACGGTTGCACCCGCGAAATAAAGTTGCCACAGCAAAAATAAGCTTTTGTATATATTTTTATGTTTACATCGTGCAAGTTGGCTGCATAATGTTTTGTCTCTAAATCTCTCTGTGGTTTTTATGAGGTTTGGTCTTTTAATAAAATGTTTTGGAGTTAAGAATTTTTGTTAGGGATTATTTATTGATATTTTTATTATGTCAGGTTTATGTTGTTTGCCGCTGGTTTTATTCAATACGGTGTATTATAATAGCAACATCATAGCTTTATTATTATTTCATACTTTGTAGCAACGAACAAGAATACCTAACTACGCTTAGGCTAGGCGTATGCTGAGACGCAGGCAATGCAGCACAGCACAGTACAGCACAGTGCAGGGCAAGGCAGTTGAGGCAGACATGTGCCCCCTCCGCATGCTGCAACGCAACTGACATTCGCATCCTAGGTAGTACAAGGAATAGACGCTTGACGAACTAACGAAAATGAGTTCAGAGTCAGAATCTGATTATGAAATTAACGAGTTGTTGCTACTTTACTGTTTGTAGCAAAGCGTAGAAAATGTATTTGGCAAAGTGATTATCTTAAAAATTGCTATATTATTGTGCCTGCGCCGCAGCGTACGTAGTTCAATGACGTTCCATGCTTTACAAAATCGACTCTGCTCTGCGCTGTGTGGACCTGCGTAGCCTGCGTCTCAGCATACGCCTAGCCTTACAGTTGGAAAGCAGTTACCCTAGCCATTGCACGCCTGCAACACGGAGGTATCGTCTGTGCTAATCCAACCGAATTACTGGGTAACACGATAATTCTTGTCAAGATTGTTTTATCTTCAAACTTTCCAGCTGCTGCAATTAAGAACAAAAGTTTCTAATTATAGTTTTCACTATTTATTCCAGTTCAACTCTACTTGGCGTCAAGAAGTTGATTGAATTTGGAAAGGATAAGTAGAGGATGAGATGGCTAAAAGCTTTGACTAGGTCATGCATAAGCACAAAATGGGGGACTGGCCCAACTGGAGACAATTCGGGCCATTCTATAGTGGTGGAGATGTAGGATAATTATGTTAGTTTCTCCTAAATTTTCTTAATCTTTCTAAAAGCATTAGTGACGAAATAAAGTTATACAAAGCAGTTCGTCAGAGCGTCCAAACCCAATCGATTTGATCCCACTACCTGAATCGAAAGTAGAAGTTGTCATTGGACCAGCACTGCCGAATTTTGCACGCTTCTTTCGAAAAACATTACATTTTTTTTTTTTTATCTCCACGCACAACGCAACTTTACGATACGATATATCAAGAGTTGCGCCCATTAGCGGCATTTCCAAACGCCGTCCATATTCTACGTGCCGTTAAAGAGTGTCACGTTGTCGCGATTATCAGGCTGTACCCTAATGTTTCCAATTCACCCTAAATGCCGTTTAGAGGGCGATTATTTTTTTGTTTTTGTTTGCTTGTCTTTTTTCGTTTATTTTCGGGTAACACGATGATTTTAATATTAGATAGTACTGGCTGGTAACTGCCCCATAAAAGAGTTAAACTTCCTAACGTTTTCATGATTTTTTTTTTATTATCTGCGAATTGTTAATAATTTTAGAGTTAGGTAGGTAAAGTCAATTTGTCTGAGGAATCATTAATGTAAACTGTGTAATCGCACCGATTACAGCAGATTTAAAAATATTTCTCTTGTCTGTGAGTCGTGTGTTGAAAATTTAATAATTTGCTTTTATTGAAGCATACATTTGAGTGTTGCCCAATATTAAGATTGAATGAACATCCATATTTCTTGTACAATGTTTCTAAACTATTCCCTTTTAACTATTCATTGTTAGCCAGAACACTAATCAAATATTTGGAACACACAGCCATAATATTTACGAAAACGCAGCCTTATGTGCTTATTTCACGTAAATCCTAACCCTCCGAATAACAAAGCAGAAACTAAATCGAAAAACAAAACTAACCCGTTTACAAAACCAATCAGCTGATTACACGAAAGTACCCGCTATTGTAAAACCGTTTTCCGATGACCGCAAAGGAACAGGAGTGAACTGAAAACATAACACTGAACAAGGAAAATTACAGGAACAAAACACCCGAACTGTGAATAGAGGCTGCGGAGCGCAAAATTGATTGAATTTTAAACTTTTGCTACCAACTCGTTGAGTTGGGCTGCGAAATAGGCGGGCTTAGTTGTTACATTTGACGTTTATTTGAATAGAAAAAAACCATATTGTTGAAAACAAAGTTGAGAGCATTTCAATTTTTGACAAGTTTATTGTTTGACTAGGCAGACCGTTGACTATAGTTTCACTAATATCACGAAATGTCTGATAAAAAAATGTAGTCTAGCTTGACTCACCGATTATGTACCATACCCGGATCGACGGCGCATCCCGTTTCAGGCACGCCTTAAAGAGCTGTCGGTCTTATAGGGCCATAGCCTGCCAGTGTCGGGGGACTGTCTTAACAGGTAACCGTGACACTAGAAATTAAAGGGCTATTGAAGGATCACAGTGGATCCTAGTCAGTCTCCCTCCTGTCCTACCTTGGGCGGGATAAAAAAAGGCTGGCAAGTCTGACAAACGACTGTCAACTTCCTTTAAAATGTTTGTGACCGCGCTTACCAGCGATGAAACCATCTAGCAACGTAAAGATTTGGCTCTCTTACACTCTACTTATGTTTACATTGGCATCGATGCATTCCGTTTTGATAGACTGAAAGCAATCTACGCAGACAAAAAAATCCGTGGTATTGTAAACGTTACGTTTTATTGCTTCAACAACCGCTTCAAGTGAAAGCGGTTTAATCATACCAACAGTTTTTTTGAGTTTGTGGTAACGATTTTTTTTCTTTCTTTCCGATTTACGTCATGTAGTGCTGACTTAAGCGAGTCTTAACCATGATTTAACCGCAATCATTGAAATATAAACGGCTAGATAGGCACCGAATAAACAATCTGCCTATCGGACCTCCACAGCCTAGTAACTGGGTAATACAAATACCCCATGGTAAAACTCGTTGTCAGACTTTAGAGCTTCTGACCAACAGTAACGTCTGTCATAGATTTACAAATGACAGCCGGGACCAGCGGTTTTGCGTGCTTTCCGAGGCACGGAGGAAATTCGTTATTCGTAACAAATCATCAAATATTCATCATCGCCAGTAGTTTTAAAAGCTGCACTCTTAGACCTGTTGGCTTCTGCCACGAACAGTGGAGTTAATTACCTAACTCTCGCTTTGAAGCCCGATAGATAACTTGTAGTTTGGGATGTACTTTAAAATCTTAAATGTAGTTGTTTAACTTTCGCGTTCCAGCGTACGAGTATATTGAAACTTGGGAGAATTTTAAATAAGCAATCTGTAAGTATGTATACGATTTTCTCTCTGTGTTTATGTTTGGTAGGTTTATTGTATGTTATGTGTGAGTTAACAATGTTTTTCTTAGTATGAAGTTATGATTATGGGTATGGTAGTGAAACTACTGACATTTAGTTTGGTTGAGAAGATTTCTTCTATTACTTTTTAAACCATAAAGGTGACAAAGAAGCGAACGGCCCGCTCGCGCCGGTGCCGTATGGAAAGCGGTATCGCGGGACATATTGCATTCAAGACCAAACACACGGCACCAAACCGTTCGTTCACCGAAGAAAAACATACCTTTAACCAAACAAAGAAAATCACCTACAATAATCCCTTTCTAAGTAGAAAACTAGAAATCAGAAACACCAGTAATTAAACTAAAAAGGATTGAACGGACTAGCACTATCCATTAGTAGTGAAGGATCGGGATTGTCTTTGTTTCAGTCGTTCAGCTGCAAGACAAAGTACTTGAAAGCACAAATGGTGAGCGATACTACAGTCGTTAGCAAAAGTGATTTTGTGTGGAAAATTGGCGATATGTTGGGAGTGGTAGTTTAAATTGTAATCCATTGTATAATAGAATGATTTTACCTTTTCTAAAAGCGTATTTTTCACTACTTTGCTGTATCCCGAGAAAATATGAATTTTTCAAAATCAAGTCATTCGTAATAATTTATTGCAAAAGAAATTACTATCGTTACATAATCTGATTTCACTTTATTGAAAAGTTATTTTTTTATTTTGTTTATTTTAAAATAAAATAAAGTTTTAACATAAAAAGCATTAATTTTTTTCACTTCCAAGCAATACGGCAACAAATATTTCTTTCCCGTCGTAATCGAAAACTCAATTATCATTTCGTAAATATAAATATAAATTTCGTACAAATGGACGTCACAGCTGAATCAACCGTCCCGGGAGAAGCGAAATGGCGGAGAAATTATTCACAATTTGCCAACGTAACCGTACAAGCAATGAATGCTTTTATTTGACAAGAACAAGATTTATTCGCTTTTTGTCTAGAATGAATGAATGAATGCTGCACTGTCAGTGCACATCTACTGAGGAGATATTCGAAAGTATTTTGGATGTTTTAATAATGAGAGGACTCGTATGATTAAATTCTTGGTCGCACGCGATGAAGCTTTGGGAGTATGTTTGCAGTTGGGAGCTATGTACGAGGTGTCACGAGTACATAGCTACATATTAGTTAAACGTACCTATTTCATGGAATAAAATCGGAATTCAAAATTTCGCTAAACAAAACAGAATTTAACATGCATATGAATTTTCTATATTCGGGTTTCGTTGAAAGCTTAATTTATTTCAATTCATAATATTTTAAAAGTTTTTAGAAACGAATGCATCGTTCCAAGTATTATGAAGCTCAAAAATAGTACATTGTTCACCGAGAGGAGAAAGTGACCGATTACCATCGAGGGTATCGTTTAAAGGCCGAGGCGTAGCCGAGGACTTTAAAATACCCGAGATTGGGAATCGCACTTTCTCTCGAGTGATACATAGTGCTTTATACTACACCTACGAGGAAAATAAATTACTTTCTACGAAAACTGAATCCTCAAACAACACACAAATTGAAAATGGCGCCAATGGCGTCTGCAATTTTCACATGTTCTTTTTTCAAATTGTTTATCCTGCCGCCGCAGGGTCGCACTGCCAGCCCGACACCATCCAACATACAGCTAGTGGCCAGTGTCATTTTGAGAACTTGGAGATAAAAACTCACAGTAAAACTTTTTGGCTTTTGATATTTAGGTTACCGGCGCATAGTCTTACCCAAAATTAAAAAAGAAAAAACACGTTAGAAATGGATTTTCATACACTTTTCTTTCCCGCTCAGATGCGTTTTCTCCCCGCATATTTGGTCGATATGCAATGACGTACTTTCTACCGTAAATTTGATAAATTAACAAAGTACTTTCCAAGCAGGTGTAGTATAAATGTATTTTATTTTCCCAAAAATAAATGAAATCAACTCTTCGTTTGTTTTCGAATACTTTAGTCTCAAAACTTCATGTTATTCCTCCAGTTTTCCACCACAAGTCTCTACATTAAATATTACACTTTGTATACAGAAATATTCAAACAATATATTAATTTCAGAGGGCCTAGCACGATGTTCTATAGATGTTTATACTTAAACTACAACAATTTTGCTCAAATAAATCTAATAATTGCTTTTACATTACTCAATTATGTTATAGCCACCGCTACATCATACGATCACTATAAAATGAAATGTAAAAAAAAATAACCAAATGTGTTTTTAAACCAGTGAACCAGTGAATTAAGTAAAAACCGTACATACGTGAAAAACATCAGTAGTGATAGTACTGATGTTGGAAAGCAATTAAAAGTTATCCCCATTTATCTGGCGTCGACGATGTGCGTATACTATACTGTGACACAGAGTAAGAACACTGTAGATGCGCCAACAAATGCAGGAACCTCGTTGGCTCGGTTGTGAAGAGCGTCGGATGTACTGCACCAGGAGGTCACTGGTTCAAATCCTGCTCGCGGTTCGAATTTTTCTTTATATAAATAAATAATCTTTGTTTGCAAAGCATGTGTTAATGTATAAAATATTAGTAAAATATTTGGCATTGATTGTTTCGAGCGGTCAAATAAGTTTTTATTTAGAAGTAAATACGTAAAAAAATGTCTAGTGGACAAAATAATTCGCAAGAGTAATTGTAACTGTGCGCTATAATGGTCCTGAACAAGCCAAAGAATACGCATGAATACTACTAATATAGCCGTACAGTGAACTTAAAGATGACGTTATTGTACGAAAAATTAGCAACTAATTTTCGTCACAAAAACGTAAAACCTCGTATTTATATGAATTGATATCTTTTAAATTAATTTCACAAGGTTCGTCGTTCGAAATAGGAATTATCACTTCTACGCATTATGTATCTTTATTCTATGACTGTAGTTTTTGCTAATCGCGTTCAACATACAAGTTTTAATTGCCAAGTGGTCACGTGTAAATTTATCTAACGTGGTTTTGTTCCCAAATAGTTGGTTGTACACATGAATTGTTTTAAATTGATACTCTAATAGTTGGTGACGCTTTCATGAGTAATTAAAGTTTCTTTAATTTGTTTCGTGTATATATTTATGGTTCTAGTTTAGTATCTAGTCTTTTCAAGTCGCAGTTTATTTTTTATGGAAGTAAACGAATAGAATTTAAACTGTGTAGTGTATGCTTAACTGCTTAACTGTTTAAATTAAAATGACTTATTGCTTGTCGCGAACAGACAGACGGATAGACGCACAGACAGGGGACTTTATTTTTAACCGACTTCAAAAAGAAGGAGGTTATCAATTCGACGGTATGTTTTTTTTTTTTTTTTTTTTTTTTTGTATGTTTGTTACGCGATTTCTCCGGCGATTGTGGACCGATTTTCAAAATTCTTGTTTTGTTCGAAAGGAGATGCTTCCGGAATGGTCCCATATTCACCAAGTCAAGATCTGATGATTGGATCCTGGAGAAATCGAGGGCAACCCTCAAATTTTATAGGCCCACATGTAGTTTTTCGCAAATATTATGAAGTAATTTAAGTATTTGCGTATGGTAATCATAATCTTATGAAGCTGAGCTGATGATGGAAGGTACAACTCCTTAACAGTAAGGAGTAGGCATCGACTGATTTAGTTTGTGTTCGCTTATCTCTGGAACTACAAGTCCGATTTAAGTCATTCTTTTTTTGTTATACTAGGTATTGTTCAACTGAGGGAACACTGCAAGTTTTATCAAAATCGGTTCAGTAGTTTTTGAGATAGGGAATTTTATTAGCTAATTTTGTACATGAGCGATGTTATTACCGGTGCTACGGAT
Source organism: Agrotis ipsilon (assembly GCA_028554685.1). Classification (NCBI taxonomy): domain Eukaryota; kingdom Metazoa; phylum Arthropoda; class Insecta; order Lepidoptera; family Noctuidae; genus Agrotis; species Agrotis ipsilon. The sequence goes on along the minus strand of CM052960.1, from coordinate 16,890,340 downwards.
TACAAAATTCTAGTGCACATATAAGAACATGATGTACCTACTTGACAAGAATTTTGGTTGAATATTTAAACTAAAAAGAGTAAAATAAAAGCTTTTTCAAAAAAAAATGTAACCGCCTTCAAAACCAACCACTAAAAAAGGGTAAAATAACCTACAAAATAACTTTTCTTTCGGAAGTCGGTGGCAAAAAAGACATTGAAAAAAAAAACCACCGACTTCCGAAAGAAAAGTTATTTTGTAGGTTATTTTACCCTTTTTTAGTGGTTGGTTTTGAAGGCGGTTACATTTTTTTTTGAAAAAGCTTTTATCATAATAATTGGTTATGTTATTCTGTCTTCAGAATTTTCACTTCAGTTGAAAGAAAAATGAAAGGTAAAAAGATCCAAACACAGCAATAAGTAAAAACCTGCAACTCATATAAATCATAGCGGGTTTGTTTCATCAGGCAACCCTGTAACGTAAAGAGCTATTGAAAGATCACAGTGGATTAGCCACAAGTCATTTGATGATTTAAATTAATTAAAAATAGTGATCTAAATTGTCTAAATCAAAACACACAATCAATTAATCCACCATGTTTACTTTCAACTAAATAAAAAAAAACAGCAATAGAACGCTAGCAATAAATATTTCATTGACCGATTACACTGAATTCGTTTATTCACTTTTAAACAATTCAGCAACATACAAACCGTTCACAGGAGATTAATACTTGATTAACAAAGTTCGTTTAATCCAAAAGTGGAGATACGTTTTAAGGCATAAGCCATAATGTAGGACGTAAATATTGTATGAGTTTTAGCTCAAATTGGTTCGTGTTTGAGGTGAATCGTTGCTTGGCTGTGTCAAACTTCTTCAGAGTAGTAAGCTGTTTGGAAAGATATTTATCTTTATGCACTTGAGTCAAATCTTATTTATAACGGTAATGGAAAATTTCGCAGGGCAGCATGGTATGACTATCGAATAAATCAAAATATGAAACGGCCATAAATGAATCGTCCTGTCGGCGAAACGTCTTATGATAGTCCAGTCATTAAAGCCTAAACCCGAAAATAATTAGTAACTTGCTGAAATTTTAAGGGGTTCTTAAAGAAGGTAAAATAACTTACCGGGTGATTTTGCAGCGTTCTGGGGTGTACGGAAAGGGTTGAAAAGGGGTTGAAAAGTGTTTTTCGTTAATAACATGATGAACCGGTCGTCGGTGAATGGTTGCAGAATCGGTAGATTGCAGCAAAATGCGTAACGACGAGACATAGGGACCTCTCACACAGGAAGGTCTGTATCCCAGTATTTGCTGGCTGGTTTCAGCATTTGAAATCAAATTAATGTTTTACGAGACGTCTGGCCATTCAACTTTAAAAAAAAAGGTTGTAGTGGTAAAATCATCAAATGACTCCTTCCACCCAGGCCTGGGCGGAAGGAGTTAGACTTGTTCTGACTCAAATCAACGGTGGTCCTTCAATAGCCCCTAACGTTTCCGGGTCACTGAAAACTGTTTAAATAGTCCCCTGGCACTATAACGTAAAGGTATATCTATGGCCAAGTTCCGTATCATTTCTCGTGCATTACCATTTTTTCAAATAAAGTTCCTTATTCAACCTTTATCCCGAGAGGACATCAATGAGATCCATGCGTACGAAAATCAAAGTTCAACGAACTCACAAAGCGATGATTTCCGTGACTCTTTTATCTAGTTTTTTGAAGCCAGTATTTTAGTAGGTTTGTCTGTTGGATGTGAACACCCCGCATTGGTACAAAGAGAATTTGAATGGTCGAATGTAAACAAGGACTTAATACTGTTGACTGGTTTCAGTCGTTTGAAACTTTTGTGGCCTAGAATTGACTACTTTGTTTTATTGTGGTCGGTTACTGGTAGATTTTTTATCACGTGAATCGGTACGGTATTTTTTTGTGTTAGCTAACTTCGTGTTAAAATGCTAGGCACAGACATTGTCAGCTCCGCCTAAATCTCAATCCTATGCAATATCTGATAATGTTCGTTGTTAGCATACATAAGTAGACGTCCAAAAAATGTTGATAAAACCGCATTCAAATCGATCACCCGTTTAAGAGCTACGATACCCACAGACCGAGACTCACGCTATGGTGGTCAAAAATCAGCTGTCGGGCAATTTGCAGCATCAGACCTATTTTCTGTAGCTGTGAGATACGGGATTTCATCATTTTCTGGTTTAAAATAAGCCAAAAATGTTTGTTTATTTTATTACTTTGTGTGATTTTGTGGCAAACGTCTTACGATCTAATATTATGCTACTGGTAACTAAAACCCGTTTTAGATCTATTGCTGCGACATTGTAGCGGAGCAAATAGACTTCTCGGATGACATTAGAATCGAAAATAGGACATTACCTCTGTGGATACAAAGGAAATTAGACATCTGATAGACAGTTATCACGACTGTACTGGCCTGGCCATTCGTGGTTCTAAATATGAACGGACCTATCACGTTTCAATACCGCAGCGTAGTTATGGACGATTCCTAGAAAGTGTGAGATGAAATCTGTGTATTTGTTCAGGATAAATCTAAGACAAGTATCTGTTACAGAATAAGACAGAATACATTCAAATTAAATATGTCTCTAGAATTAAATTATGGAATAACATTTTTGTATGTTTATGAAATGTTAAACATTAAGAAAATTTATAAGTTACAACTTCAGCTTTTGGCTTTGTCTGCGCTATAGTACTCATAAGTAACAAAAAAAACTATAAAGAAAATCAGTAAATGAAAACGTGGTCTCGGGATAAAAGTATTATACTCACAACGCGATTAAAGACCCATTGCATATCATTAGACGAGATAGTGTTCAAAGCCGAGCTTAATGTGTAAAAATAAACAAAAAAACATGTTATTTATTCTAAATTTGTTTCAACCGTTAATGAGTTAAAAGTTAACAGACAGACACAATCACTTTCACATTAATATTTTGAGTTCATAATTTTAGATTGACTGTAAAATTTTGATATCTAAACTGCTGTAGTAACTGACTTCAAACAGTTTATAACAGGTATAAAAGCAACAATGTTCAAAATACGTGTTCAATCGCAAGTTATGGCAGTGATAGCCATAATCCAGAGCATATTGAATATTTTACTAACTCTACAGGGCAATTTTGTGATAGTCTTATTTATGGCATCAACCGATACTATACAGAATTAATACGTTGAACGTCGAATAAATAGTATTAGAGGGGCATTCCCGTATTTTTAAGAGTTAACATTCTATTTTGTAGTAGAATTGTCTCACTGTTGGGCCAAAGCCACCCATATCATTTCAAGTGGTGGATAATAAATATAAGTAAAAATACGACTTTGGAAGCGTTTCTCGTGCAAACTTTGCAATTTAGAAATAAATGAAATCAGAAACGTCAATATCATTTTTGATGACATAGGTATTCATAGATGCCCCACATGTACGAGTTTGATGAAAAAAAATGAGTTACAGTTCTAATTATCTCTAAAATGTATTGCGTTTTTTTTCTATTTTTGTGTGAAAATATTAATGTGGTTCACAAAGTCATCTATTTACCAAGTTACAAACAATTTTTTTTATTTAACTTTTTTCGAAACTATTATTTTTAATAGTTTCGAAAAAAATTGCTGTGACATACGGACGGATAGACAGGCAGACAGACCGTTTTTGCCATCTAGCTACAGTACTCTAAAAATCTGGGATAATAGTTCTTCCAATCCAAGAATACATGCAAACTATTGCTAAAAATAGGTACTGAAGTGTCCTTTTTTTACAAGGTACGGGGTCTTTATGACTCAATAGGTTTATCTTACCTGAGCCCTAAGGCAATGCCGTCTATCGTTTTAAGCCGATTTGATGGATTTCCTTGTAAAGCTCAGATAAAATAAAATGTCTGCCCAGGTCTTGCTAACTTATTGATATTATTTTATAAATGATTGTGTACTGTTCAGTATCTGGGTTATGGAGGTCCGATAGGCAGTCGGTTCGACTGAAAGCCGACCCCAATGTAGTTGGGAAAAGGCTTGGCAGGTGATGATAGACTGTTTTCAGTTGACTTTGTTTTTTACTTAGATATCTGTTTAAAATAAGTTAAAACTTTAATTATTAGAAATGGGCTGACATTAACTTTTATCGACTCGCACTTTTCACCTAGTAGTTGACGACTATTCTATACTCAAAATGATCATCACGGAGCACAACAATTTTAATTATACAAACGTATTATTTATCAATATCATTCGTTTCAATAGTGACCCAGTAGTAACAGCTCCTACTTACGAAATGGTAGGTCATAAGGTCAAGTTGTGTAATTTATTTCTATATCAAAGGAATACAATATCGTGGGGAAACCAGCAAACTTCGTAGTGGATCACGGTTCACTCCTGAGTGTTTGAGCGGAGGCCTATGCCCCAGCAGCGGTAAAATTATAGGCTAATAATAATTATAGCTATGACTGTTTTTTTAAATGTTCCCATTGAAATTTTGCTATCACATCTCTGCATTTTATTTAGATTATTCCAGTCAGAGGCCAAGAGAACAAGGTTTCAGAATTTTATTTACAGCGTACTCGAAGTAACACTGCGTATATTGTATGGAAAAATGAAACAGCGCCTCTAGTGTGTGAAGAAGGAAAAGTTCAAAGATCAAAGTTCCAGTTTACTTTACGTTACAAAAACTGTAAATTCATGATAAGGCTTCAGGTACCGAAATAACTGCCTTGTAAGTCAAAAACCCTTTTCATTCTTGCACTCAGATAGGAAAGAGTCAATTTTGTGCACTTCTGCTCAAAGTTGACATTAAATATGACCATAAAATAGATTGAACGCAGTTTATGAAAGCTATAACGTCACTATTTTTATGACCAATACCTTCGTATTACGGCTTAGCTTCTGCAATTGAACTGTAAAGAGATACTTTGTATGTTTTATTGTCTTTGAGACATGTTATATACATTTTTGAGCGATTTTTATTGATGTCGATATGGATTAACTCTATCTGAGTTTTTCAAACCGCCTCTGAGAACAAATCTAAGGGCGTTCCCTCACCATTCACCTGTAATAACCTGTAACGTTACAGATTCGAACATTCGAAGACAATAGAGCATCAAATTGCGCACTTTTATGTTACATTACATTTGAATGCTCGCGGTGAGGGAGCGCCTTTAGATATGGCTTTAAGGCGAGTTCTACACTGAGGAGCTAAGCTCAAGCTGAGCACAAACCGAACCGCAGCCTACACTCGCGATGTCATCTGAGGTCGTACACCGAGCTTGCAGCAATTACTCTCTACGAACGTACTGTTCTCTCAATTGTTCTTTACGTTTCAGGGTCACGGTTCACCATTTGGACGTTTCCCAGCCACACTTACCGACTAAAAAGGCTTTAGGTATATCGATTAAAGAACTGAAGTCATAATTTTATAGTTAACTCATTGGGAAAAAAAATGCGTAACTTTTCAAGTAACAGTATAAGAAGATAAAGACAGCCTAAAAGTAATACGCGAAATCATTCAACTGGTAAAGAAACACCTTCCAGAATTCTATTATAAGGGGGTTACTATACCGGCTTCTGTTTCAAATCCTCGTTAGTTTTTTTTTGGATAAAAATATCGCTGCTTTTGGAACTACACACCACAGTTTATTATTAGAAAAATTTGGTGTCAACTTTTGTTTGGCCAATGTTATTAGTGGTTTTTTCTTTACTTCACTTTTAATGTTAAGCGAATGGACGCGTAGCCAACCGTAGCTGCTACGTCGTAGCGGATGGCTACGACGTAGCCATATTGCTACGTCACCTAGCAATTGGGAATAATGCGCAACGATTTATGATATGTACATAATTTAACTTTCAATTTAAAATTAACTCAATCTTCTTTATTAAGATATAGCTATTCGAAAGATTTTTTGAGTATCTTATACATAATGTACTACTCTTAAATTCCCAGACGACAGGTGACATATTTCAAGATAAGTATGAAGAATTGTTTCTAATACAGTAGACACAATTGAATTCATATACTTTCGCAGAAAACTTACCTATTTCTTGATAAAGTTTGGCAGCAATAATTTATAAGCGTATTGAAGATGATAGGCAATTTTTGCGATAGTACTTGTTACAAATAAGTTTTTCAGGATTGACTATTCTTATTTATTTTCACTACAAGTTAAATAGCTTGATTGAGGTAATTTAAATGGCTTCTCTGTGTGTAAGACATATGATTAGGATGGTAACTACAAACAATTCTTCATAGGTATGAAATACAAATCGTATTAGACATCAGATGGTAAGCTAAGAGTGCCTTTTATCTCAAGTTTTTACATTTTTTTTACTTAAAGTGAACGGTGACTTTGTCGTTACCTTGATGGATAAAATTAGCTACAGTTCACGTCGCAATAATAATCGCGGGACTCACGAAAAACGGACTATTGAAGGACACCGTGGATTTTAGTCAGTACGATTCTGACAGTCACCCTGCCCTGCCCTAGGTAGGAGTACTCATTTGATGATTTTACCTCAATAAAAAAAAAGGATACTTTTTATCTCGAAATTATCTCGTGGGACAACAACCGCAGGTGAAGCTGCGAGCAAGAGCAAGTTATAAATAAATCTAAACATTTCATAGCACTAATATAAAAGCCAACAGAACGTCACGTAGTTCACGGAACTTTTGTGACGTTTCCCCCTTTTATTAAATTCTGTCCACGTAGTAAAATAGCGAAGGTTTCATAAAAAAATAAAAGTAATGGTATGATAGTAAAATATTGTATGAAATGGTCGGCCGTTTTGTGCGTTTTTAATGGCGAGTATGTTTGCGTTGTAAGATGAAATCCCATCTGAAATCCTTCTTTTGGAGGTAGGGAATCATAAATTGTGTCCTGAAGTGCAACAGACTGTCAGACTCATACATAGGTATAAAGTCCTATCGCTCACGTGCCGCCAATGTCCCGCTTACAGCAAAATTCAATGCCGAGGCTTAAGATTCATTCTGTGTCTTTAATTGGTATATTTGTTCCTGGGCTTTTCAAATATTCCACCATAAAATCAGCATAATATTCTTCCCGTAATTTCATTACTTATACGAACGCAATAGGCGTTGGGTTTTCGCGGTACAGTCATCTGACAACCGTGACCCCGGAACGTAACGGTCTATTGAAGGATCTCGTGGATTTTAGTCGGAACAAATCTGACAGTCCCTCCCGTCCTGCGCGGGGCTGAGGACACATTTTGATGATTTCTCCATGTAAAAAATGGCGATAGGCTTCACTTGTTTCTTGTGGATAATTGCCGTGCATTGTTTCGTAAGCCGTAAAACATTAACTCTTGACGACATGTGAAAGATGAGTGTCGTTTTACCCAAACATGACATGTGTCCTTTGAAATAATGTTTACAATTAGCTTTTTCTTAATAAGCTTTGTAGACGTTGTAACTGTTTATGTAGTTCGAGTACAGAAATTACTGGTAACTTAGATTTCTAGACAGTAAACAGTGGAACTGATTATCCCTTCAATGGATGCCAAAGACGTAAGTTTTCGGAGATTTCGTCGCGTCGGGTCGTGTACGAAGGGGTTCAGTAGCATAGGGAAATATTGCTGGGAGGGCTGAGTGGTTATAGAATTACTATAACTCTTCATAAAACCTTTTCTCTTGATCAATAAAACAGCCTTAGCTTATCATACCAGTACAGCATCACGATAAAACCTTACCAAAACATCAAGAAAACTCTAACACTGTCTTTATTTCGTCCAATGTGAACCGAGCTTAACAATTTAAATGAAAACTTTCCGCGGATCGCCCGAGGCTGAAGTCATTGTCTCCTTCAACGATTATAATAGATCTAATTTTCGAAGAGCTCTCCACAAATTAAGACGAAAATATGGATCGAGGCGTCGACCTCAAGTTGGAAGCTACTGTTTGTTATTGTAGAAGGCTGTGAAATGTTACGTTGTTTGTTTAAGTTATTTTGTGGAATATTTACTATAGATAATGTTTTTATTTTAAGGGATGGTATGGGGGAAATTGAGCCTTATAAGACACACACTTCTTTTTTGTTTAGCTGATCGAAGTTGGATTATGTGATTTTATATTTATGAATGTAAATGCAAATACGTACGTGATAAATTATTTGTTCCACACTTTCTAAGGTTTTGGAGATGATTTTAAAAAGATTAAAAAAAAAGAATTAAAAAAAAACTGTTTTACAGTGATCTGTCGGTGTACAGGAATTCTAATTCAACAAATATGAATTTGTTTTTCAAAAAAAAAAAAGAAATTGAAACAACGAAGTTATATAGGTAATTATTTAACTTTCATATTCAGTCTGGATAAACGCAGGTATATATACTCAGCTCTATCTAAAGTATAATAACTTTAAAGTTAGATAAAGTTTGTCAAACAAACTTACATCTATAGTTACTTAATTGAATTTAATGACGTACAAGAAACATTAATACTTTCTATAAATTGTTATAAAAACGACTTGAATCATTTATAAATTTTATTGCCAGCTCTCTGGGAAATTGTAGCGGAATCGTGACCACGAACACTTAGGAAGAAAATAAAATTTTAACAATAAACATGCTATATTCTCACCCGTAAAGATTTCTTTCTTAGGAATGAAATAAAAGTCTGCTATTTCAACTTTTATGCTTCTTTCATTCTTACGAGTATTATGTTAGAAACCGAAACATCTCAGTCATCTTGTATTGTAAGATATTTCTGATTGTAGTTTAAGTATGTTTAAGTTGTTATTGAAATAGGCACGCAATCTGGTTATAATTTGGTAGAGAGGCCTTATCATGATTTTACAGTTTTTGTAACGTAAAGGAAACTGGAACTTAATCATTAATTTCAAGGAAAAAATAGTTACCTATTCGCACACTAGAGGCACTGCTCCATTCTTCCTAACAAAAAACGCAGTAAATACTTCAAGTAGGCTGTTAATGAAATACTTAAATCTTGTGATAAGGCCTCTGTAATTAATTTCTTCTGTTTTATTTACAATCATAATAGCTCATCATCATTGTAGTTAAGATAGTTTCTTTTACATAAACCTTCACAAGACAATCACTAATCCAGCAATCAAAACTAAAATTCATTGTGTTCCTATTTAGAGTCCGCCGTAACACGCGTTTGATTTTTACTAAAGAAAATGATGTCAGTTTGTTATTATTTTTATACTTCTTTGCACACTTAAACCCTGTTGCTTAACTCATTTCGTATTTACTTATAAAAGATAAGTGTTACTTGTAGCATAGCATTGCTAATATAGTCTCCTTGCGAACAAAGGTCACTGAACTCAAAATAAAACATGCATTATCTGAAAGGCATCTTACAGCAACTGCATGTAAGACTCACAAGTTTATATTGGAAGCATCCCAAGATCTTATTTATTCTGAAAACCGCCAGCACAATATACTTGCAAATTTTTCGATATGTGCTGTCATTTGAGAACTATGAATAAAATATAACAGTTTAAGTCATGCTATAATAGTGTAATAGGTTCATGAGGAGGCAAATAAAGTGTTATTGGGTTATATATGTTGCTACTGAAGTTATCACTTTTTTTTCGTGGTAAAATCATCAAATGAGTCCTCCCACCCAGGGCAGGGCGGGAGGGAATGTCAGACTCTGGGCGGGAGGGAATGACTATGGTCGAGCAGCGAGTCGCCCATTACTCGCTGACTCGCCCTACATTGAAAGAAAGTTTTTTTTTTTATTTTTTAATGTAAGTATGTAGTTAAAATCTCCGACTCGTGTAACAATCAATGCACTCATCAAAACGGATTAGTCGAAAAAAAAAATGTGACGTCTTTGTGTGTTCACCGACAACATCTTTCATCATAAACTCTAGAAATGTCTCATAACTCTCTTGATGCGTCAAATTGACCCGTCAAAAGTCTTTTCTATCAAAAAAGCTTAAAAATGTGCCAACATGGGCCATTGTGTACGAAGCCATAATGTTATAAGCCATGTGAGCTTTACACCCAACATACATGCATACTGTGCGTACAAGTAAGGGTCGCTATACAAGTATACAAGCGATGTGACTGTATTTGCTAAACACCCGAAGCACTTCGTACTAAATATTCGGATTTCATTCGGGTCGCGTCGATCGGTAAACTTCGTTCGGCATCTACGATTGCTAAACCGTGTTCAACTTAACTCGGCGCAGCTTTTACGACAATGTTTATCTAAAAATGATGTAACTGTCAGAGTTGGGGAGGTACCTGTTCATCGAGTCAATGCGATCATATGATTTAAATATATTGGATATGAGTTTACTTTTTAAAACGGACCACATGGGAAAAATTCCTAGTTAGTAGCAACATTTTTTAACCGTTTTCCACTGGGCGAGCCGTATGTATTTTAGGCAATTCTATGTTACAAAAAAGATAAAGAAATTAAGACTGATTAATTATTTGCAAGAAAAAAGTCGTTTCCCATATTTTTTTCGCTGTATTCAATAACGTTAACGTTTGTAATAGGTACACTGATACATCCTATATGAATAACATTCGTGTTTGCGCCCTATACTGCAGCCTCAAGCACGTGTGTAGCTACCCTAATTTTCTCATAAAACATACCAGATAGAAAACAACACACAATATTACAACGTAATTCTAAGTTTTAAGACCCACCATGTTCCACATCTTGCCAACTTTGCCGACAAAATGTAAAGTAAGCATAAACGAGAGTTAAATTTTGCCAAACTGCCACATATAACGTTCTGAGCTCGTAAACAAAAGATAAAACAGTCGCAGGACGGGTTGTGTTTGGCTGGTCGACGCGGTTTCCTTATAACAGATATGAAGGGACGTCAGCGTTAAGTTTATGAACGGTTAATTTTGTGAGCGCATCTTTATTGTGAATCTTTTAAGGATGTCGTTCTTGCAATTTCCACGTTGCTTTTAAGCTCTTAATGTGCATATTTTTGACCGCTGAATATTCTAGAAAAAGAGATCTAGGATTCTCCGAAAATTATATCAGCGGTTTGCAGATAAGTTGAAATTGAACACGTAATTATGTCATTTTAATGAGCAGTGGTGGCCCAGTGGTATTGGCCTCGACTTACGAGTTGTAAGTCGTTGGTACGAACCCAGCCGGTCGTAATTTATTTCATAACCACTGCTCTCAAAACGATGAAGGAAAACAATCAACAAAGCGGCATGTACTAGGACCAAAGATTCGAAGACATGTAACATCCAGCAACCCGTGCTGGGCCCGTCATTTAGCATAGAGATCGATAAAATGTGTACACAGTATGTAAAAACATGATACATTTTAATCAATATACAAATCACTTTAATACTAACAAGCAGCTAGGAGACAAAAGAATTGTCGCAACTTGTTAAAACTACCCTCGAAAGAGCCAACAAAGAACGATACTCACTCAATCAGTATTTTTTACAAGAACTTTTCGTTTGAAAATATTAAAAGTTTAAACCAAGTCGAGCTCTATCGAACCAAACTATTAGGGCATTGTTGAAAACGTATAATAAAGAATAAAAATATGCTTGGTGAACTTTCAGACAGCTATAATCCAATTACGTAAGGCAATATTCCTGATGGAAGAATCACTTTATTGTTGGCAAGGTTTTGCCTGTGGATTCCCTTGCCTGAATGTCGGATTAAATTGTTACCGGGGGATTTTATCCAACATAAAAAATATCTATCTTGTTTCTTATGCTATGTAGTTGAAGGGGTACTGTATGCTTAATTAAATTGATCTTGTTTAAGTCGGTAAGTCGTGCAAAGGATCAAGAATGACAGACATGACTGTTTGGACAATAAAAACATTACTATCCGAATTCCGAAATTGCATTATTTATTTTAATTTGTGGCCTGAAAATGCCGTCATTATTGGTGCCATCTATTTTAAATTTTGTTTTACGTGGTAAAATCATCAAATAAATCCCCCCTCACAGGGCAGGTCGGGGGGGACTCTCAGACTTGTACTGACTAAAATCCACGGTGTCCTTCAATAAACCCTTTACGTGCCGGGGCCACGTCTAACCGATAGTGCCGACCCCGGCCGGATTTGGGGATGGAGCATACTTTTTTCTCCAAGTAATATCCATTTTTCTCTTCTTTGATCTTCAATTTGAACAACTTTTTCACTTATTGTGTTTAAGTACGCGCTTTCGAACATCGTCAATGTTATCAATTTCTGTTTTATTCATGCGTATCAATTATTTCATTCATTCTCGGCATGCGAAGGAATTCTTTATAGTGTCCTTATAGGCCAGTCAAAATCAGCAATAAATTCGCAAAGTACTCGTTAGATAAATACTATTTTATTATTTCTCGGAGCAGTAGACAAAATTGCTGTTTTTTTTTATCGTGAATTATCATCAAATGATGGGACTGTCAGACTCGTACTGACTAAAATCTACGGTGTCTTTCAATAGTCCTTTATGTTCTGGTGTCATGGTAATTCGTGAGTCCCGCGACCAAAATTGCCGTTTAGACTAAGGCCCTTCGTACACTAGGCGACGCCAGTATCGGATACCTTACGACTTCAGTATCCAGGCGACTCTCGCAATAGAAATCCATATACGTTCGTACACATGCTCGCGACGCACGACGCCAATCGCGCGCTACCTATCTGTTGACATCGCCGCTACTTGAGTTTCCGCGACTTTCAAGATGGCGGAACAATTTATTTACCATTATTAATTATATTCACACAATAATGGGTTCCGTAGTACATTCTTGAATCACTGTTGGAAAGTAATTATTTTAAAATGATTAAAAAAATATTCACTTAATATTCAATCCTCTTAACAAATCTTAATTTGGTATGCAGTTTAATAAAAAAATTGGGAGATATGGTTTTTTTTTATATTTCATTGAAGAAAAATTACTAGTAAAGTATTATTTACAATCCTCACAATAAGCATTTTCATTTGATGTCACATGATGGTTATACACTTTTTTTTTTTTTTTTCATTGTTGCCCCTCCGATGTCTATGTTGTTTTAAGATCATAGGACGACTGTATTTTTTTTGTAATCTATTATGCAAAGGACTATTATTTGTATCTTTTTCATAATTACAAATATACTCAGTATTTTCGGAGATAAGAGATAATACAGAAAACACATTTGAGCAATAGGAACTGATATGTTTGGAAATGGCATACCTACCTACTTAACTGTTCTAAATGTATTCAATAGATAAATGTTTACAACTTAATCGGTCAAAAAAGTTCACAGAAAATTAACTGTAAAGGGCGGACGGTCACACGACTTATTTTATAAAGATTTCGTTTTTTCTTTCGAACCTACGGATCCCTAAAAAATGTATTTTGACGTCACAGTCATGTGTCAGACATTTTATAAATTCATAATCTTGACCACCCGTCATGACCCTTTGACGCGGCGCTAGTGTCTATGTCGTTACATCAAATTACATTATAAAAATTTAGTACCTCGAATTTTCCACAGGTCAAGAGTAGTGACGAAACTATAGTATCGGCAACTTGCGTCGCGTTGTGAACGAAGGTTCGTACACAACGCTACGCAAGTTTCCGATACCTAACGATTTTGGTTTCCGGCAGAGTATCGCAATACAAATCCTTAGATGCTTATTTTAATGATGCGTCGCCGACTCTAGACACGCGCGACTCCATTTATCAAGATCGCCGATACTCAAGTCTGCGCGATTTATAACCGATGAAAAATTTGTATCTAAGTATTATTTCAAACTTTATTATTAAACAACTTTGTATCTGAAGTAGAAAAATATCCTTGTTTGTATCATTACAATTAATAATAATAATATTCCATAAGTATCAAACAACGACACCTAGTCCCAAGCTAAGCAGAGCTTGTGTTATGGGTACTAGACAACTGAAAAACATACTTTATTTTCTAAATACATAAATATTATAGATGATAAATTACTCTCAGACACAGAGCAAAAATGATCGTGCTCAACATACAAACATTAAATTTCCTGGGTGGGAATCGAACCCACGACCTCAGGCATAGCAGTCAGGGCCACTAACCACTAGACTAACAGGCTTGTCAAATTCAATATAATATTCTAAGTATATTATGAGGAGCTCGTGGCTAAATAATTACAGCCGCACAGGCCGATCTTCTGGGTTAAGCCGCGCTTGCCTAGGTTGGTCTGTGGATGGGTGACCATCTGTCATAGCGAGTTTCCTCCGTGCCTCGGAAAGCACGTAAAGCCGTGGGTCCCGGCTGTCATTTATAGATCTTTGACAGTCGTTACTGTTAGTCAGAGGCTCTAAAGTCTGACAACCAGTCTTACCATGGGGTATGGTATTACCCAGTTACTGGGTTGTGGAGGTCCGACAGGCAGTCGCTCTATGTAAAATACTGATGTCTAGCTGAATCTGGTTCGACTGGAAGCCGACCCCAATATAGTTGGGAATAGGCTAGGCAGATGATGATTATGGAATACTTAAGCTTTTTTTTTCGTTTAAAAATCATCAAATGAGTCCTCCCACCCCGGGCAGGGCGGGAGGGACTGTCAGACTCGTAGTGATCAAAATCGACGGTATCCCTCAATAGCCCTTTATGTTCCGGGGTCACGGTAATGAGATAAGTCCCGCGACCCCGGCAGGCTTTGGATCTCTAGATGGGGCCCCGTCATTACTATGATAAACCTATGCTTGGGCGGTAATAGGAATGGCCGTTGATTTAACAGGCCGGTATTTATTTTTTGTAATGATTAATATACCTAGTGATTTACATAATAGTAGGTACCAGGGGCCTTAGTAAAAGAGCATATGACAGTAAACGACAATCGTTATCGTTCATCAGTCACCAATATACATATTCAACTTTATACCCCAGCGCGTAAAGTTGAAAATCTATTGAAGTTCACAGATCGTTTTCGTTTGTTTCGTTCGTTATCGATTAGCAGTTTTTAATAGATTTAAGATTGATACAGACAGATTAAGATTTAACGATTGTCGTTTACTGTCGTATGCTCTTTGACTAAGGCCCCTGGTAGATTGAGCTTAGCTCGGGAAAAATACATACAAAATTAAAAGTGATTAGGTATTAGATAAAAATAAATAAGACTGTAAACTTCACTGAACAAATTAAAAAATAGTACCTACCTACTTACTTTAACAGACTATTACTTTTTTTGTACATTTTATACAAAACAAACAGAAAAAAAATGAAGGAATTAAAGAATTACATAGAAGTTAAAAAAAGTAACATGAATAAAAATAAATTACACTTATTTCTACCGTGGTTCTATTCTAAAACTTAAGTTTTTTTAACCTCATGGTGAAACGCATAGAAAGAAAGAAAAAACGTTTATTGGCACATAGCATGATACCTAACCCCTCGTTTACACCAAGAGACATGTTAAATACTAGTTTCATACAAAACTTGTAGAATACTTGTCAAAACATAATTTGTTTGTTTTATGCATGCATTGAGAGTGTCTCAAACCATAATCTCAAACATTATTTCGTATATATGTTACGGTAAATGTGATTAATTGAAAATTATTAATAATTTTACAAAATTATTAATAATAACCACATGTTTTGGTAAATGTGAATAAACGATCGAAATGTATTACTTTTAGTAGTAATTATTAATAATTCACGACACATATTGGTAAAAGTGATAAAATTAATAAACTAAACGGCTAAACCTAGTGCTAACTGAAGATAAGTATGATACACGTAGGTTTAACCGCATGTGGTCGGTTACACCTAGGTTTAGCCGGTTAGAACTAGGTCTAACCTCGGGACTTGCTGGCACCCCGACTCGGACAATTTAGGTTAGAAGAGGATGGCGGGGTCATCCTCTTCGTGGTTATTTTTTTTTTAACCACGCAGAAGTAGGAGCCCAGCGGAGCGACTTGCTCCTGTGAAGGAAGTTTACTTATTATATTTATCACTACTAGGGTCAAATTATTAATAAAAACCGACAAATGTGATTAATTAATCACTTTAACCTCGACTTTCGGTAATTATTAATAATAATAGATAATTATTAATAATCTTCAATTATTCACTCTTACCGTAACATATATACAAGTATAAAACACATTTGCGTTTACACTGAAGTCTATGACATGTAAAAACTTGTCAAATACATGTATTATACCTTGGTGTAAACGAGGAGTATGACTCTTAAATTACTTGTTTACTACCAAGCTCGAGAACTGGTAATGTTGGAATATTGAACTTATGTGAACACTAATGAGGTTCAAAATAAAACCAAAGTTGCTTTTACTAAATCGATGTAACCAAACGATAGCGCGATCTAACTCGATGACAACGCCATCTATCGAGCATGGTGTCAAACTTTTTACCTTTTATAAATTATTATGGTTTCGTTACAAACATTACTACTTTAACCCAGCTTCGTCATGTACTTGCACATACGACAAAAATAAAGTAGATAAGAAAACGAAAACATTTAAAAAAATCCTATTCAGAACTGAAATTGTCCACGGTCATCAGCATAACAGTAAGCGCGTCAGCGTTCCGGTGCAAATAAAAGATAAACTATAAAAAAAAACCTAGAAAAAAAATGGAATAAAACTCTAAAAAATAAGTGAAACACGAAAAAAGAAAAATTCTATGTTTACCTGGGGATTGAACCCATGGTCACCACCATGAAAGTCAAAGCATAAACAAATCGAGCTACCTTGTAGCAGAATCGCGCGCCGAAATTATGAACCATATTCTTTCTCCAATATTCTTGCGCCAATTTTTAATTCAAAAAATTGAAATTGGAATGCGCCCGCCATTTTTGAAATAAACAGCATTTTAATTTATGCAATGAGATGTACATTTTGTGTTTTGTACTATGTATTGTTAAGGTTGAATATAGAATGGTATAGAATAGACGATTTGAGTCTTACGACTCGAGTCGCCGCTGTGTACGGATCATGCGCTACTAGAGTCGCGCGACTTAGGTATTTGACTGGAGTATCGGATACCCGAGTCGCCTTGTGTACGAAGGGCCTTACTGTATATACGACTGTACTATATACGATTTAAATAAAAACCATTTTTTCTTGTAAATTATGGTTGTCATTGCTCATCAACAGGCTGTCATTCAAAACAATAAAAAAATATCTTACAAAACTTTATCGAAATACTGCTAAACATAATTTAAATTTCTTGCTCTAAATTATTTAAATATTAAGATCTAACACAGCTGACACAAATGGTATGTCTACAATATGCTAACGCAAACTTTTTCTAAATGCGCAATTTTAGCCTACAGCTGATGTTAACACTAGATAAATCCGAAATTACAATATCCACATTATTCCCTAAGCACTAAAGTTCGAATCGCTTTGAGCGTACATCTTTCTTGTAAGTACCGATAAATCACCGAAACTTCAATACAGTAGAATTTTTAGTTTTATGTTTTACTTAATGTTCTTCAGAATTTTATTATGAAAGTATATTTATTGAGTTTCAGAAAATTAACACTTTATTTGACGTTTTATCAAAAACATCTGTTAACGACGTAATATTATTTATTGTTCTTGAAGAAAAATAGAAGAAAAGCGACGCATTACAAGAAAAAATCTTGAGAATTTTAGAGATTTTTTCAGAAATTTTAACTGTGTAGTACTAAAATGATGGGTAGCTCATCGTCCGATTAAGGACCTCGGCTAAGACGATGGCATGCTTGCCGCAACGAGATGTCAGCGAACTGATGGGACTCGTTAAGGCCTGCCGTACGTAATGCGGAATTTCTTAAGAGGTTACCACGACTCTGGCACGCAAAAGGCAATTGAGGGAACATGGTGAGAGGCTGAGAGTCTGACAGTCCTTTCCGCTCTACCCGGAGTGGAAATAGTCATGACTGTGATAATATTCTATCCTAAAAAACCGTACCTTACAATCGTTGTGTGAAATTTGCATGGTCTGTCATGATTGTGAAGTGGAGAGAAAATTGGATAGTGTTTAATCATTTTTATTCTGATATAGCAGATAGCCTTTTTAATAATGATCAATGGGCGAAGAGACTAAAATGTCGTTGCACAAAAAGTTTGCGGCTGCTGTGCCCGTCCAATTAGTAAGCTGAGAAAAATGGATTATCCTGCAGTTTGTCGCGTCCCGGAGTTTTGCTTATGCACAATAATTTTGAATATTATATTACAGCTATGTTGAATAACGGATATTTAAAATTAATCTATAATCAAATTAATTTCCCATGCTATTTTAATGTTAAATAAACACTTTTTATATACTCGTACCATTTTTATGGATGTGTGACGTGAACATAAAATAACGTTATGTAAATGTAAAAATGCTGCTATCCTACAACATGTTGGTTTAAAGATTTGCTGTCACATTTATCTGTAAATATTAATCAATTAATTAAATAAACATGCAGTTTCAGAATCATTTGAATAAACGCTACATTTATTCCGTACTTTATCTACCAGTACTTTTAACTGTGTCGTTTGAAAACTTCTTTTAAAGGAACAGTTCCACCAATAAATTCCGGCAATTACTCCAAACTCCTAACATACACACCACACAACCGTTAGATAATAAATCCTTATGCAAAAATACCCTCCATTTTATGTGTCGTTACGATCTTATGTTACAGTTTTCGCCCTTTTTGAGGGTAGGGGTTGAAGATCCAAGGGATGAAGGGGCAAAGTGGTATATGAAAAAAGTCGGTCAAGTGCGTTAAATGTGCTCACTGAATAGATTCAGTCGTGGGGGAAGTAAGGGACGCATAAAACTTAAATATTTAGACGCCATGTTTGTCATATTTTGTGCATCGTGTTATGAGACGTGTAAGAGGGATATAAGTTTTAGGGTTGAATCGAGTACTCACATCTTTGGTAAGCCTATCAGTCCAATGAAATATCTCTATTAAATATAAAGGAGATCGGGGAGTTTGCTGAACCTCTTAGGACAAGCTTTTAAAGCTTTATTTTCGCCCTGGCGTAGGTAAAGTTATTTTTCGTGTGAGACAGCTAACAAAATTGTTCAGATACCACAGGAAATATTATAATGCCGACATATCAAAGAACTGTTTGAGGAAACAATGGCCATAAGTCACACATGTAGTGGATATTACAAGGTAAACTATTGTGAATTTCCCGCTACAATGGTTTTATACAGCCTGTTACATACACTCGGCTTTCCAGCTTAGGGCTTTTATGGGGAGCTCATAAAAATGATAGATCACTATGCGGTTGCTCTTTACATAGGAGGTACGCATTCTCCTTTTATCGTATTTCGCTCAGTTCCATATTGGATGTTCGATTTTAGACGGTATGGCTTTAATGTTCTGTGACACTATTTTGATGGTGAATCGCCGTCAGAGAAAGATTAATACGACATCATCTAGGATGTATATATAAAGAGGGTTATTTTATATTGCAGTATATATCAATAAGAGTCAGGATAGATGGGTCACGGGACTTTCTAAGCACGTTAACTATATCCTGGAAAGTACATTAGTTTGACTCTGACTGCAGCCCCTTCCGTGCTATACAGGATGGGAGGACTTATAATTATGATGATTTTACCACCCAAGAAATTAAAGAAACTCTATAGATGAATGTAACAGAAATGAAACACAATCATAATTTTGTTAGAAAAATTATTTTCATTTTCTCACATTTTCTTCTTATAGATTGTATTTCAATTCAAATCGT
Organism: Agrotis ipsilon; assembly: GCA_028554685.1. Taxonomy (NCBI): domain Eukaryota; kingdom Metazoa; phylum Arthropoda; class Insecta; order Lepidoptera; family Noctuidae; genus Agrotis; species Agrotis ipsilon. The sequence goes on along the minus strand of CM052960.1, from coordinate 16,870,705 downwards.
ACATTCTGTTATTTGTCGTAGGTATAGGCCGCAACTAAAACTAACAATATTATAAATGCGAAAGTACCTTTTCCTGTTTGTTACCTTTTCACGTTAATTAATTAATTTAATTAGTTAACAAATCAAATCACTTAAACAAATAAAATTGATTCAAATTTTAATAGGATTTTATTGCCTTGTCTGTATGGCAAAAACTAGTGTTTACTGTTTTGCACCAATTAATACAAAATAGATAGCAACATAGTTGGAGCAATTAACAAAAAAGAGTTGGAGCATATGTAAACAAAAGTGAAAAAGAACTGATGTGGTAACCAAACCGTTGGCTCTGTTTACTTTTAATTAACAAACAGTTTGCCGCGAAACAAGGTACGAACTATTTTCGTTTTTTGGTTAAAACCTGCGCCAAACTTTGAGCACAGGCAGACGAGGGTTATAATAAAATGTAATGGAAATTATGTGTAAATGTGGTAAAATGTAATGTAAATAAAGGTTTTGTTTTTGTAGTTTCGTTCAGATCTTTTCTTTTGAAGCTTCATGTAGATATTATAGTGGGAAAAACTGAAGGGTGCTAGGTGTTGTTACATTGTGAAATAAAATCTTAGCTTGCGTGTTTCTATTTGAGTGGAAAGTTATCAAATTAGTTTTGAGGAGTGAAAACCCGGCTTAAGTCAGGCTAGTACTGACTAAAAATGTGCATTTCAGTTGCTCTGTACGTTCCAGGACCATTTTATCCTACCTGACAGTCCAATTTATACTTTAATCCAAGTACAGACGATGCCCCTGGTAATGTTTATGTAAATTATAAGTAATTCGCATAACCTGAAAGAGTGTTAGGTATCGTAAAGGGCTATTGAAGGATCACGTGGAAATCAAAATAGAGTAAGCTACTCTATTTTAAGTCTGACAGTTCCTCCTTGGATGAAGTCATTTGAAAATTTTATCATTTGAAAAAGAGTCATCTGAAAATTTTATATGAAGTAAAAGTTATAAGTATTCGCGGAAAAGCATAGAATAAAAGCGCTATCTATGTTGTCATTGAAGTGTCGGTTACTTACCGAAATAAGTCGAACATTTCCGAGATAGGCTCCTGAAGAATTTGGATCATGCACAACCAGCCTCTATCTGTGCTCAATCCGTTGCTACATAATGTGCGACTATTCGTCCGTTGCGGGCATGAGCGGTAGGCTTCCGTGCGATTCGACGCACTCCGTCTTGTCTGACCTAGATCCTATCGCTCTAAATAAGGTGTTACCGAAGCCTTCACGAATTTATTAACCTAAGTTTCTGTAATAAGTACACTACGAAAAATAATTGCCTAAAAACTAATAGCCGCTCAGGCCGATCTATAAAGTTAAGGCATGCTTGCCGAGTTTGGTTTGTGGTTACCACCTACCATAGCGATATATGACAATTGTTGCTGTAAGCCTTCAAATTTGTCAGCTAGTAAGTGTACGTCATATGCGAAAGTTCATTACTGTGATGTACGTTACTACGAAAGTTCATTACCGTGATGTACGTTACTACGAAAGTTCATTACCGTGATGTACGTTACTACGAAAGTTCATTACTGTGATGTACGTTACTACCAAAGTTCATTACCGTGATGTACGTTACTACGAAAGTTCATTACCGTGATGTACGTTACATACTTGAGTAAAGGCAGGAAAGTGATGATGATGGTGCAAAAAAATACGTTTTTCCTGTGACCTCCTGTTTTAGTACGGTAGACGCTCTTACCAACCGCGCCATCGCAGTCATGCTCACGGAAAATCTTAACAGTGATAATTCACATAAAATATTCAAATACTGGTTTGACAACGTTGAATTTTGGTACATTTAACACTTCATCTTTTACACACTTGATGAATTAGAGAAGATGAACTCCTATTCCTTTGTTATTTTGTCAGTGTCGTGTGAATGGAGTACGAAACAAAACTGAGCTGTTCAGTCGACTGAAGTGTCTGATATCGGATTTACTGTCGTTATTATTCAGCTCTGTTTACACCATCTTAACAGCAGTGAATACAACGTACACGTTTTTAAATATTAAGATGTTTCGTTTTTTTCATCAATTGAGTTAGGGCTAGCCCTTAGTGGAGCAGAAAGGACTGTCGTAATCATACAAATCGACTAAAATCACCATGCTTTCTTGGTTTTTCTTTGTGTTCCTTTCTATTCTGTTTAAACGGTACTAAAACTACTCACAAATTAAAATGATTATGCAGCTTTTTAGGATACTTAATTTTTTCAAGGATTTGTTTAATTTTCTGAAGTGAGTCTCAAGAAAAATATAGTGACAAAGTTATAAAACCAAAGATTCGAAAAGGCAGAGCATCGAGGACAACCGTTTATCCATTGGCGGCAAGGCGGCAATGCGCCGACATCTGCCATCAATGCTTTACCGACAGCAGCCGATAAGTAGAGACTTCAGTGGTATCTGCCGTCAATAGATGCTGTTCTTCTGTATGGAGAATTAAAGGGAAGGCCCGTGTCTCAGCAGGGGGCACATTATTGTCACTGATTATATATTACATAGATCTTGTTTCAAGTAATTTATTCTAGTAATAACAGCTAGCTCGTATATTTTGTATATTGGCCCACGCAGCTTGAGTGCGCGCTAATTATTGTATAAGTACCCAATTATCGTAATTCCGGTCGATTTGCTGATCCGCTATTACCATTAATTTGCAGTATCAATCATTTTGACCTCTTGCATTAACAAATAACACAACACGATTTTTTTGTTCTTATTTAGCTGCAGTAACTCCTGAAAATACAACATTTTTTACATGAATGTGGATGGCTTTAAAATAAAGACCAAAGAAAAAGATATTTTTACGAACGAAAAATTGAGCTGCGAGCAGGGTTTGAACCTGCGTCTTCTGGATAGGTTCTTCTGGAGACTCCAGGCGCAGGCGTTATTTCGTATAAAAATATAAAAAAGACCAAAGAAATGATGAAACGATTTTGTAAGAGATGATATGGCTACAATGGAAAGGACTAGAGTAGATAAGATTATTATGACTAGACCTAGACTAGACCTCAGTACAACATACTAGTCTAAATACGATGACCAGTTTACAATATATAAGATGTACATTTATTTAGAATATAAGTGTTAAAATAAATTAGGGTGCTAGATTTTGCGATTTCATTCAAGCATTTTTTCGTATTATACGATAAATAATAAACAACTACAACTTACACTTACAACTGAATTATCCACAGATGGTTGCCACTAGACAAGCATAACCAATAAGCAACAAATGTTTTGAGAAAATAAGTTACTATAATTTAATTTTCGTTTTTTTGTGAAACTTTTTCATACCGTTGATATTTTCATATCTGTTTGACTGAATAAACGACACTCATATTGGTACTCGCACGACATGGTTTACAAATAAATCTTTGATTCAAAGAAGTTATAACCGAGTCTATTTTTGCTCGACCTACTCATTACTGTTCCATAACATACTATTGCCTTTTTTGTATAATATGTATACTATTTATACTATTTATACCTTTCCTATAATATTCTTAGTACACAAAAATACCAATAAATTATTATTAAAGAAGTCGTCTCACCGCAATGTGTTCTCATAATATATATTTAGTACACCAAAATACCTCGCGGGACGTAATGCGAAAACTTTTGCTATAGTACCGCCATCATGGAGAAAAGCAATAGGTTATCATGGAAGTTTACTAATTTAATGTTAAACAACTATTTACTGCCCATGTTGGTAATCATTTTGAGGGTTCTTGTCATGAATGCTATGCGTGGCCATAATCCCAGGGTCGTAGGATGTCTAAGTAGGATACAGTGGACCCGGAGCGCATAGGCAATAGAATGAACAAAGTAGACTTTAAGTCAGTTAGAAAGACAACCCGTGTTGCTCCGCACAGGGCGAGAGAGAAAAATACTAGTGTTTTTTTATAATTTTGTGTGTCACCAATGTCAAACAAATTAATGATTTGTATTCTATGTATTAGATATTCAATTATATTTTTTATGTAACAAATACTGAAAAGAGGAGCTCGTGGCTTAATAATAACAGCCGCACAGATCGATCTTCCGGGTTAAACCGCGCTTGCCGAGGTTGGTCTGTAGATGGGTGACCATCTGTTATACCGAGTTACCTCCGTGCTTCGGAAATCACGTAAAGCTTGTAGATCTTTGACAGTCGTTACTGTTAGTCAGAAGCTCTAAAGTCTGACAACCAGTCTCACCATGGGGTGTGGTATTGCCCAGTTACTGGGTTGTGGAGGTCCGACAGGCAGTTGCTCCATTTAAAATACTGATATTCAGCTGAATCTGGTTTGACTAGAAGCTGACTCCAATAAAGTTGGGAAAAAAGGCTAGGCAGATGTAAGAAATACTGATGTTTGAGAAAATTGTAAAGCAGCATGACTTGTTTTTATCAATCGCGCTAAGTAGGAATTCTATATTTTACGATATTTGTTAGTACCTACATGACAGCCAAGTTGATTGGGTATCCTTTTATAGTGTCTATCATACAAGTAGTTCATAAAAAATATTGACAAGCTCACGTATCGACACTAACTAGAAAAATCTTTGCAAATGCAGCGAAAAGTTAACAAGGTAGTATAAGACAGACTCAATTTTCATACATGATAATAAATGGGGCGACTAAATCCACAATTCGTTCTGGAAAACAAAGGAAAAGTCAGTATAAAAGTTTTAATAAAACAGTACAGGGTACTTCGGAGATCTCCCAAGGAGACCATGAAACGTTATAAGTTGAAAGCATCGTAGTGTTTTAGCTTTCTTACGTTGGGAGTACACTGGCTACGTTTTGTTATGGCAACTAGCGACTTTACACGAGGATCAATTTTGCATAGTAACTCTTTTATTTATCCAAGACTAGCAGATCCGGCAAACTACGTACCGCCTTTTTGATTTCTGAACAACTTTAAATTTAATTGTTTTCTGAACGAGTGTCGCGACGAACATCAAATTTAATATTTGACAGGCAGGAATAGTTTCTAAAGCTTTGCATTTTTTCCTAGGATAGCGGTGCCGTCATATTGCGGCCGTAATACAGCGGTGAATGACGTCAATAGTACGTTATCTATGGAAACAAAATGGCACTGTTTCCTAGAGAGCGGTAACTGAGACCGTAACGTCAAAAAGCAGTGCCACCATTGCTTGGCATGACGGCCGTCTTGTCGGTGTCAGATGGTTTCGTGAACGTTTCATTGATAGCGGTGAAGCATTTTTATAACGTTATTGTGTTTTTGTATACCTTAACAACATATAAAATGAGTTCCAACTCTTGGAACAGCGAGGATGACGAAATTTTAATAGATTTCGTACGTATCCATGAAGCTTGACGAGATTTAAATAAATCGTTTCCCGTCGTTCGAATATTTTCCTGATAGTTCATCCTCCAAGTAAATTACTAAAGCTGTATCAAGGTCGTCCATTTTCTATCTTAGATACTTTAAAAGTTTGTATTAAAAAATAATTGACTTTGTGTTAAACCGACAATGAAACTTTTCACATGTCTTCGCCATATAAAGACGGCCGCCTTTTTGCGTCCATAATATTACAGACGCTATATGACGGCACCGCTTTCCTAGGAAACCAAAGCTTAGTGGGAACACGAAATGGTATTTTTTTTCTTTATTATCTAATGTTGGTAAGTTATGGTGACCACCTTTATAACCTTCCCTGGACTACCAAAAATAATTCAAAACCAAAATTAGACAAATCAGTTTAGCCGTTCTACAGGTTTACCGAGAATAACGAACAGCAATCGATTTTTATAATAAAAGAAGATGATTTTGATGATAACAACGTGGCAGCGTCAACAGTTTTCAAAAAACATTTTTAAATACCTTTATTCAACTTACATTACATTACTTTTTGAGATGATATCTAGACTCGAGCGAAAATAAAATTACGTTAATCTAATACCTACTTATTTTTTTTACTCAAAATAACATACCAAATAAGAAAAGTTTTACGTACAGCAAATATATTATCTTGTCAACTTGTCAGTTACCGACCTACATGAAAATAGACGCACGTGTAATTTTAATTCTTTATTTTGTATGAATGCTTTACTTGGTCTGGTAAATCCTACCTTTTATAGCACAAAAGTAATTAACAAGAATATGGCACGTATGATGGTAAACAGTCGAATAAAGTAATATTAAAATGAAAGGAAGTCGTCTGTCTTGGTATGGACATGTGATGAGGAGGGATGAGAATCATGTGGCTAAGAGAGTGATGAGTATGAATGTTGATGGATGGAGAGGAAGGGGAAGGCCAAAGAAAAGATAGATGGATTGTGTAAGGGATGATATGAATGAAAAAGTAGTAAATGATTCGGTGACGTTTGATAGAGGAATGGAAGAAAAAAACGTGTTGCGCCGACCCCAAGTATAATGGGATAAGAGCAGAAAGATGATGATGATGGTAAGCAGTCACCGTAGCCTATGCACGCCAGCAATATCGGCGGTAGTCAGCGCGATGTTGACCGTGCAACTTCTTGAGCATGTTAAGAATGAAAGAACGTTTTTGCAACAGTTGGTGGGCTAATACGGCACGGTAGGCGTTGTGACTAAGCTATCAACTTTTGCGCAGTCCCCGCACGGAACAAATATTTTTGTATGATCTACAAGTACTTGTTTTTGGTCTGTATGTGTGTTTAGTAAAAAAAATAGTTTTGGTGAAACTAAGATAAAATTATCAAAAGTAAAAATACAAGTTGACCTTTTAAAATTACAAAATTATTTTCCATAGTCTAATTTACTGCCTCATCATAGCTCCTCACAGCGAGTAAAAGTATCTTATCTGCGGTGACCATAATGTGACTCCGCTGCTTGAAAACTGGCTAGGGAACTAGCTAAGAGAGTTTCCACCTGCATTATACTTTGTTAAGTGGAGTTGAATAGTTTATGTGGTACGATCTATGTACTAACGATGTTTGAGGAGTGGACGTGGTTGGACTAACTTTTGCATTGCTTTCTTTTATTTTTCTTTCCTTTTCTGTCTTTGTATATTTTTTGTGCTGGTTTCAGTGAGTTTTTTTGTCTTTTTTGTTTTATTAATGCTATTATTCAATTTGGAAGGCAATCGTGACATCACTTTATCAAATTAATCATTTTGATACGCATTAACGCATGCGATGCGCATTGTAAAGATGATTTTTGAGGAAAGAAATTTTTTTTAGATTGCAAGTGGGATTCGAACCCGCGTCTTCTGGTTCACTTCATGGTACGCTACCATGAAGCGTTAACAAGAAATAGAGAATTTCGGCTTGCAAGTGTGGATTGCAATGGCCTAGTTGGTTAAGGCGTCTGGAGTACCTATCTAGAAGACGCGGGTTCGAATCCCATTTGCAATCTAAAATTTTTCTTTCCTCAAAAATCATCTTTATCACTTAATCAATTTTCAAAAAGTAAAATTGATAATCTATTAAAAAAATTGTAAATAATACTTATTAAAAAATTTATATTTTTATCAAAATGACAAGTATATTTTTCTAAATCTAATTTGAACAACTACTGTCTCCTGACCTTAGAAGTTTTTTCGAACCTCTTTTGGATTCGGATTCCCATCTACCAACTAAAAAGAAAATTTCATTCAATTCTTTTAAACTAGTTTCACTAGACTTAAATAAGCCTATCTCTTCACACGTAGTTCAGGCGTCTTATAAAATGACGTGGTTACTGGCTACGTTATAATCAGCTACGCCGTAGCAACTGTTACGCCGTAGCAACTGCTACGAAGTTCGGTTCAATCGAAAGCGCCCTGTGGGTAAAAATGTTTAATATTATATTTGTGTTTCTTTCATTGGACATTTTTGATTAGAGAAGAATTTCATTTTCTAGATGAAAGGAGCCACGTGTAAAATCTATTCTGTCATGTAAATTCCAAGTACATGAAACAATCATGAAATCTTAGTTACACGGGAGAAACCTTTTTTTCTCATTGTGTTTTCGTTCTTTTGATGTAAATAAAAAAAAAAAACAAAGTTTGTTTGGTCAGATCTCCCAATAGGTATATTTTGTGACTAGACTAGAAATTCCTACTCTCAAGTTTTTGCACACCAATACAAATAAGTAGGACCCTTGTGTCCTTATTTCACGTTCTTTATAACACTCGACTAGGCATTTAGTTCAGCGTTCGTATCGTGTGAATCTCTTAACCCCAATCAAAGAGTAAATATACTGTGTAGACAAGAAACTTGAATCTCACTTGTACTAATATCCAGACCCGGAACAATTATAGTTACAGATCATACAAATATTCATTTGTTTCAAGAATCAAAACCGTCAATTAATGAAACGCTCCTTGGTCTTAACTTTAAATGGCGAGTAACGGGTGACTCGCTGTCCGATCATGAACCATGCTCGGGTCAGACGGTGCGTCTTCTGAACGCACGCCTCATAGAGCCGTCAACCCCGGCCTTAGAGGTCCAAACCCTGCCTGGGTCGCGGCACTGTTTCATCAGGTAACAGTCAGGTCAGGTCAGGTCACAAGACCTTATGTAGGACCATCGTGGATTTTAGTCAGTATGAGTGTGACAGTCCCTCCAAAGCTGCTCTGCGTCATCATGGGATCATTTGATGACTTTACCACGATAAAAAGGTGTCGACCCTAAGCCTCACTTTGACGAAAAGAAAAGAAAAACTGAAATAATTCAAATACATTCACAGCGTAAGTCTCGCATCTTCCTATTTCTTATTCTACGCAGCACACATGTGACGTCACAGTGACGTTCCGCACATCCCACGCTTGTTTATCACGATTATCCGAAACATTACGCGCCACGATCTCTTGTTCGTAAAAAGGAACGACGCGATATCTCTTTCCTTAACGTTGCGTCGCCTTACCGTTGTTCGAAGAAGGCACTCTGACATTTCTTTATGGAGTTTTTCTTCATTGAGTTTTGTCGTGTGTATTGAATTTTTTTGAGAGGTTGCTATATGCTAGTAGCTGTCGTTATACGAGTACATTGTAGACAATATCAAACTTGAAAAGAAGATTCATCCTTTTTTTTAAATATTAATCTTTGCCGCTTTCACTAGAAATTTTCTTGTATAGTAGGTGCGTTTTAATTCACATATGCAAATAGCCACACCTGGATCAACTATATTCTTTAACTGTAGCTTTATATTTTGTTCCTTATGGGAATCGAACTGACGACAAGTAGTGCAGCACCTGATCGCTCAGCCACTAACACCAGCCAATTCTTTTTTGTCTATTAATTATATCGAAACGGGGATGATTGAATGTAAAGCTGCGATTGGTGAGGTCATGAAGTAAGTCCGCACAAAATCAAATTGCATTACATAACCCTCTCTTTGTAGTTTAGAAAATGACCTTTGTATTTTTTCCGTCTGTCAGTCTGTTCCCATATAACTGTGATAATCATTATGGCGGGAATTTTTTTCTTTATTTCACTGTAAATTTTCATTTCGACTCTCTAAAAACAACGCGCATTGTCCTAACTCTAATACCAACCGATAATATTTTAAATAAAAAACTAATCCAAAATAGGCACCTGCAAAAAATAACGCCTTTTTGCCGGGTACCTAAATATGTGGAATAAGTCCCTCGATAGTCTGGTAACCAGCGTAAAGTAGGTGTGGGTTGTAGGGTATCTGTGTATTCGAATGTGCGTACTTTGCGGGGGTTATATTGCACACTTGTTCAATACACCAGTTTACCGCCAATACCCGCCTTTTATTGAAACGCTCTTTACAGTAACAAACGGTGTTCATTTTGTCACCTAGGAGATACAAAAACAGTAAATTTTAGAAGTACTAACAAAACTAAGGAAAATCCTATCTTCGGTTTAAAAGATCTTTATTTTCTCATTAAGACAATATACATCATCACTTATATGAGAACATGGATTTAAAACTAATTATTAATCAAGTGCGGGTAACTAGTAAAATAAAATAAAATAAACCAAGTTGTCATCATTGTCAGGAAGCGACCTCACCACATTCCAACGCCAAGGCGGTGGCCCAAGTTAAAAGATGTTACATTTTAGCGATCTCAATCAGTATACTGCTTCAGTGTTATAAATATAATTCAATAATTTGTTTTTAAATATACCAAGTGAAGTCGCTTTTTTGACAGCTTTTGGAAGTCTATTAAAAATTTCCGCTCCACCATATGTAAAATTGTTTTTGCCGTAATTTGTTCTTATTCTGGGTAATACTATGTGGCTAGCTCGGCGTGATGAGTATGTGCTTGTTTCTCCTTTCGTTTTGAATGAAATATTAGAGTGAATGTGTTTATGGATAATTTTATAAATAAGTATGCATGTGTTGTATGTAAAAAGTTGTTTGATATTTAATAGTTTAGTTTGTTTGTAGATAGTTTTTGTCGGTGTTAGGAAGTCATAATTGTACAAGATTTTTATAATTTTGTTTTGTAATATTTGGATCGGCTTTAGATTGGTTTTAGGTGCAGTACCCCATAGTTCGATGAGGTATAGTAAATGAGGCTTGACCATAGCATTGTAAATCAGGAGTCGAATTTTTTTAGGAATACATTGGACAATTTTTCGTAGTGAGCCCACAAGTTTTGATATTTTTTTCTTAATATATTGTAGGTGAGCATTCCACGACAATTGACTATCAATTGTTAGCCCCAAATATTTTTCATGGTCCGTTACTTGCAATATTTGTCCACTTATAGTTAAATCAGGATGATCAGGTATTTTTTTATTTTTAGCCCTAAATATTATATAAGATGTTTTGGCCGTATTTATAGTTAGTAAGTTACATTGGAACCATATTTGTAATATATTTAAATCATCTTGAGCTTGTTTAACTACTTCATTAATGTCACATCCAAAGAAAAACAAACATGTATCATCCGCATAAAGAGTAAGTTGACCTTTCAAGCCTAACTGGTATATATTATTCACATATATCAGGAATAAAAGAGGCCCCAAAATAGAGCCTTGAGGCACACCGCATGTTAAGGGCATAACATTGCTTTGATAGTCTCCAATTTTGACTACTTGACATCGCTCACTCAAATAAGACTTTAAAATTTTGTATGCAGTTCCAGTTATGCCAATACTTTCCAATTTTTTTAGCAACATTGTATGACTGACGGTATCGAAAGCCTTTTTTAAATCTATAAAAACACCGAGTGCAATTTGTTTATTATCTATTTTCGTTTTTATAGTGGTTATTAAATCAATGGCTGCGCCAAGAGTATTAGATTTTGGACGAAAGCCGTATTGCTGTTTATATAAAAAGTTAATTTCTGTCAAGTAATTGTTTAGTCTTTTAAAAATAACCTTTTCTAATATTTTAGAGAGTACTGGCAAAACTGAGACTGGGCGATAGTTTCCAGGATTTGATTTTGTACCAGCTTTGTAAATTGGAGTAACTTTTGCAACTTTTAAATTATTTGGGAATTTTCCTTCTCTTAACAGTTGGTTTAGACAGTCCGTTAGATTTTGTAAAATAAGATTTTTTATACATTTAAGAGCCTTGGTGCTAATGCCATCAATTCCAGTACTTGTATTAGGATCTAAGTTATCTATAATTTCAGATATTTCGTCAACAGTGCACGGAGGTAATTGCGATAATTTATGCTGTTCGTTATGAAGTGTGTTGTGAGGTAAAATGTATGAGTTACTGTTGTGAGGAGGTGGTGGTATTTTGCTTGCTAATTCTGTACCTACGTTTGCAAAGAAGTTATTAAAGATTTGACATACTTCTATTGGATCTGTAATCGACGAGTTATTTTCAGATTTAAGTTTAGGAGGAGCACTTTTAGTATTAATTTTGTTATTTGACAGATTATTAATTAACTTCCACATCTTTTTGGGCTTCTTTGAGCATTTCGTGAATTCCCCATAAAAGTACTTTGCCTTTGTGTTTTTAATTGTTCGAGCCACATTGTTTCTTTTCGCCTTAAATTCATTTTCCAGTTCTTTGTTCAGAGGGTCATGTAATAATTGTCGCCTCAGCATGTTTCTTTCATTAATTCCACACAGTATATCTCGGTTTATCCATTCGTACTGTGGTTGGTTTACTACCTTTGATTTTAACGTTTTGGCTTGAGAAATTGAATTTTTAATATGTGCATCTAACGTCTTGTAATCAAAATTGTCTTTGTTTGCTTCCACCAATTTATATAGTTTTTGGTAATCAGTTGCTTCATAATGCACTTTTTGTTTGCGTGGTGGTATAATTCTTTTAATTTCCAAGTAGATGTTCTTGTGATCTGATAAAGATGAGTCAATTATTGCCATGTGAAAGTTATTATTCTGTAAATTGGTAGAAACGTGGTCTATGATCGTTTTTGTAGTTGCTGTTTCCCGAGTGCAATGGTCTGGATCTATCTTGTTGATAATTTTATAGCCAGATTCTGTAAGCATGGCATTATATCTTCGATTTGTATTATCGGTGCCTAGTAAATCGATATTAGTATCTCCAAAGACGATAGTTCTTTTGTTTTGTAGTAGTTTATTTTCGTAGGTGAGCAGAAAATCATTGAAATTTGAGTGTCCAGGCTTGTAGACAACCCCAACATTTAGCGCGTATTTGTGTAGATATACACTCAAGTAATTATTTCCATCGACATACGTTCCCGTTATTGGTTCATGTTCCAGGTTGTTATGCACATATATTGATACACCTCCGCCAATGATGTTTGGTCTGATATTATAATAGTGCGTGTAATTTTCTATCTGGAATTGTACGGCTTGATCATCTGATCTTATCCACGTTTCGGTCAATAGGATTACGTGTATGCATTTTTTGAATGAGTGAAGTACACAGATTAGTTCATCCAATTTACCTGGACTGCATATGCTTCTTATATTGGCATAGAAAAAATTTAAACTTGACTTACTGGTAAATACATCTTGGTAACTACTAATTGCTTGATAAGTATCGCTTTCTTGTTTATGTGTGCTGTTGACTATATTGGTAGCATTTTCAGTATTTAGTTTTTTGGAACCTGGGTTGAAACGATTTTTGGAATTCCTTTTATATATTTTATTGTGATATCTTTCTCTCCATTTGCCATTCTCTGTTCTAGTTCGATTTTTAGTTCTTTTTTATGTTTTTGTTGTGCAGGCGTTAGGTCAGAGAAAATTTTTATCCCACTTTGGAGCTTATCCCTGTTGCGAAACAGTGTCTTCGTAGTGTATACAGAATCAAAACAAACCTTTAAGTTGCGGTTCTTACCAGGATTGTATTTCCCAAGTCGAAATATATTATTGGGCTTTGGGCAATTTGGGATTATGTTGTTTATAATGGAGTATACCTCATCTCTATCGTAAGAGTGTCCTTTATCATTGTTAGGCATCTTGCACTCTGCTAAACCCACTATAATAATATTCTTCTCTCTAGAGGCCCGATCCTGCAGCTCATGTATAATACTCTCATCAAATACAGACGTGGAACCGCTTACGTTGGAATTATTTTTGATAAATGATAAATGATAAATGATAAATGATAAATGATATTTATTTTGTAAATTGGTTATAAAAAACACTTTTACACGTCATAATCAATATTTTTAAAGCTAGATGAGGCCGGTGTTTCGTACCTGACTACTCTGAGAAGAAACAGCCGAAACAAACTCAGAGGTCACAGTCTCTTTTAAAGTCCAGACATTGTTCAGGTCATACGAGGACCATGTGGGTGTCTGAGACGGTCTTTTGAAGAAAGAACCACACAGATTTGAGTGGACCTGTCCAGTCAGTGCAAGCATTTGTCGGTGACCGTGTAGCTCTACTCAGACCTCAAGGAGCTCAACGACACGACGAACAATACCAAAGAAAGGACATTTGGGTAGGCCGCTTAAAGTACTCAAACTGTCAGACAATTATTATGAGTCAAGAGCAAAACTTCCCCACATTCGTCCTCGCATTCACAATGATAAAATTAATACACAAACAAACAAAAAAGATAAAAATAATTGAAAAAAAAACATGTCAAATTGTAAAAAATAATAAATTAATAAAAAAATCAAAGTCACAAAGTAACTCACGTCAGATTGTAAAAACATAAAAAAAATAAATAAGAAATGTCAGATTGTATAAAAAGAAAGGAATAAATAACAAATACAGACAAAGTGGTAAAAATATGAAATGTAACAAAACAAGAAAGAAAAAAAAAAAAAAAAAAAAAAAAAAAAAAAAAAAAAACAAAATCTAAAAGAAAGAAAAAAAAAAAAAAAAGACATTCTACAATACTTTATCATGATAATAACAACAACATTCAGCGAGTAAATTCAATTGGAGCAGCTTAATCCCAAGCTTTTTTGTCTTCAAGATAATGGTTAACATGATAATAGGCTTTCTGAACCAGTTTACGTTTAATAAATGATTTGAATTTATTTATGCTTAGTGCTTGAATAGAACTCGGAAGCTTATTATAAAAACGTATACACTGACATCTAAAGGTGCCCCCTATTTTTTTGAGCCGGGTAGCTGGAACCATGAATTTGTCCTTATTTCTTGTATTAATATTGTGGAAATCACTGTATTTTTTAAAAAGATTAATATGTTTATGTGCGTACAAGAGGTTTTCATAGATGTACTGAGCCGGCACAGTCAATATATTAATCTCTTTAAATTTTTCTCTGAGGGAGAATCTGGGACTTAGTTTATACATGGACCGAATTGCCCTTTTTTGCAAAATAAAAATTGTTTGAATTTCAGCGGCATTGCCCCACAACAGAATACCGTACGACATTACACTGTGGAAATAACCAAAGTAAACTAAACGGGCTGTCTCCAAGTTAGTTAATTCACGAATTTTTCTAACGGCGAATGCCGCAGAGCTGAGCCTTTTTTGACTGATTGAAGTGATTTCTGACTCCAGAGTTTGGATTTTGTTTTCTGTTGTGGTGGCCTGGAGAGCAAGGTCAGATATCTGAGTTCTCATCAACATTTGTTCATTGCTTAGGCTGTCAGTTGATGCTTTGATTTCCTTCAACTGATACTTCATTTCGGTTATATTCTCTCGAACGAAGGTCATTGCAGATTCTTGGGTGTCAGTAAACTTTTTAAACATTTCTGTAATATCTTTTCGGAAATCATGTAGTTCTTTCGCACAGTTACAATTACAGTGATCTGGTTGCTTACGTTTCCTATGAGTCACTTGCGTTGCTTGCCACTCCTTTGTAGTTTCTTCCACAGCTGATGGCAAGTCCGTTAGCGAGCTACTCGAGCCGGGCGACGACCGCTGTGCGCTCATGTTTTGTACCACGCTCCAAAAGTTATGTCTCCAATACACTAGAAGCAGTACGATCGCGTGCGCAGCGACGTTGATCCAAGCGAGACGAAAAATAAGAGGCTGTCCTTGTTTCCCGCGGGGGTGAGCGGCGCTTCGTTTCTTCGACAGTGGCTTGTGGTTCCGTGATAAATAGTCGCATATACACTACACAAGTTCAAGGGAATTTGAGAGTTATTAAATACTCCCTTATGTATATTATTAAACAATTGGGTCGTTAGAATTTTAAATGACAACTTAGTACACGTCTACTTCGCATGAGTTCCGACACTCGACATATCTCACTGTCCAAATCAGCTATTCAAAAACAACTCTACTTCATTTCCTCTTTTCTGGCAACATAACATATATTCTTACTGCAGTTCAATCAATCAAATATTCAAAAGAAAATCGCATGAAGGCCGAAGAAATCAAATTTCCGTCTACGTCGCGACGGACAACTTAAGGTCAACGCACACTTATCGTGTTGGGTGATATTCGTCTCCTAGCTGTCCACTCCGTATTATGGCACCACAGGTTACCTGTAAACCATGGTGACGACTGAGAGCTTCCATTGCGAGTATTAAGCTTCACCAGGACCACCCACCTTGTAACCACATCCTGTCAGGGTCCAGTTACAAACTGTATTTTCTGAGTTCCGTCGGTGCATAAAAGTACCAGTTACTTCTGTGTGACCTCGCTTCATCTTAGGTCTTTTTCTTTGATTTTGGGCTAAAAAAATGATATTAACGTCGCCATAGTTTTAGTCCTTCGGAATTCTTTCTACTAAACTCGGCGTATAAGAAGCGCTGACACCACTTCACTTCTGACGGATTGACCATTTGCTTAAAATTGCGAGGCATCGTCTCCTTTGAAAGAATTGTCAACATCTTTAACTAAAACAACGGCTCGATTTGCTTACCCCATGGATTAGTGCAGATTTACCATGCTTATACGTGTGCGCTGTCCTTTATTGGTCAAGCGAATATTCATATCGAAGTTATACGACAAGCTATTTCTCTGGATATATACAAAGCGATATTTTTGATCAACAATATATATCAGAGGAATGGAAAAACGGAATATACAGCCTGTGATATATTTAAAAGTGGTCGAGATTGGCTGACTTCTGGTGAGTTTATTGCGTTTTGTTTGCAGTTTTTTTTTTTTCAATATTTCCGATATTGAAACGGTTTTTGTACGGTACATGTTATCCATGAAATCAGAAAATTAAAATTTATTTGTCCTACCATAGATTGTGTTATGCAATAATTGGGTTGTGGAATTTAAATCACAAGTGATGGAGGCTGAATTGTGACGCCTGAGCCGACTGAATTTAGGCAACCATTATCAGCCTAAAACAGTCTACTGTCATACATAGGCTTAATCGTTGCACATCAATTAAGTCGAATCAACTTTGATCCAATTGCTACCAGTTGCTCTGAAAATATCTTCACTTCATCTCGCCTACATAATGATTATGTGGAAACAATATTCTGTTTCCAAACGACGCTAACATTGCTTGTGACTGTTTGCATGTCATAGTGAAATCAGTCAATACTATGAAAGATAATTTAGAAAATTACGTGAATAACTGAACATAATTTTTGGAATAAGGCTCACAAAAACACATTGTAGAATAACAAAAAAAAAAACCCGGGCATGGGAAAAACCTCACGAATCTCCTCCATAAACAAAAGGATATGGCATGACTATAATGAAGTCACCAGCCATTTTAAGTTGACGTTAACCCCCACGTCAGCTTACCCCGGGACAAATTCTTTGAGCACACCACTTTAGACAACCGTCATATTTTAGCGGGACGTAAGAAATACGACAGTGTCCTTGCAGTGAGGGCCACGAAATATATGTCGGACATGTCCTTTTATTTTATGTAGGTCAAGAATACTTCTGTCACATTTCTATTCTTCCCTGTTTCTTACTATATGGCGAGCGAAGCTGATGTAGATAATTCTCTCAGTATTTAAGGAGAAAAGATTAGAATTTTTCTTGAAAGTATTGATTTTGAATCTACTAAGATTTCCGTTAAATAAATATTCTTCAAATAAACACTTTATTGTAGACCTGATAAAACCTTTTCATTTTCGGTTAACTGTAAAAGTTTATTATTAGTGATTGTTTATGTCCAAGTACAAATCTAATTTATAGATTGTTGTTGTTTTTATGTCATAAAGTACCCTGTTTACTATTATTGCAGAAACTGTAACTGTACTGTAACTTCGCATCCTGTTCCTCAATCAATGTAAAAACATGTTTGTCGAATTTACAATAAAATCAAACCATTATTTTGAAGTGTCCCACCATTTATTGACCACTGTTAATGCTCATTTACCTGTATTTTCACACAACATTACACACACCACATTTAATTTTAAAATACTTAATATTACGTGGAATTACATAATTTTAATTGTTCATTAATTTTATTTGCCTCTGAAATAAAATGCATAAAATGTTGATGTATTTTGAAGTCACGATAATTTCTATGGCCGTGTTAATTGACGCCATTACCTTTATGCCAAAATTGTACGATTTCTTTATTTTGATTTCGCTAACAAACTAAAGTTCCGGCTAACAGATTAAAATTATATAGTTCTGTTGGCTCGCAGTTTGTCATTCAATGGTCGTGATTAACTTATAGATTTCTAAACTTTAGTATGTACCTCTGATATAGTTATCACATAGCAGCAGTACTAGTCAAGTCACATCAATTTTTTTTTTGTCAAGTTTTTTATACACTAATAAATAAGTTCATAATTATGTACAATACTGTACACTGTACAAAAGTAGATCTGCCTTTTACCTCGCACTTAATAATAATTCGTACAAGTCTAGCCCTTAGCCCCTTGGTACACTAGGCGACGCAAGTGTCCGATACTTTACGACTTTGGTATCCAGGTGACTATCTCAATACAAATCCATAGAATTCGTCAATATAATGGATACCAAAATCGTAAGATATCGCAGTCTTACGTCGCCTAGTGTACCAAGAGGCGTACGCGTACTTCATAGCCACACACGAAATCACAGGGCCTAAACAGAGGCGGCTCGGGTAAACCTTTGACAAGTAATATCCAAGACAACATAATCGCATTATATACCAGCAGCGGCTGCAAAATGTTACGGACCGACGCCGGAACTGACGTAATAAATACTATTAACATACAGAACATGTTTACTTCCGGTGTATAAACAATGGTTTAGATAAATAAATGCGTATCTGAGCTGTTCCTACATCGAATCTTAAGCGGATCATGAATTCCCAATTTGGACACATTAGCTGGTTGTTGTGTATGAATATATTGAGTTAAATTATGTGTCGATGTGCCCACGATAAATGAAAAATTCCTACGTAGTAATCTAAAATCTAAAGCTGAACAGATTGTTGTTTGTACGCGGTAATCTCAGGAACCTGGACTGAAATAAAAGATTGAAAGAATGACAGAATGAAAAAATGAAAAATTGAAAGAAAGAAACTTAAAATCGTTAAATGAGGCCTCCTCCCACCCAAGGCAGGGCAGACTTGACACTGGCTCTCAACCGATTTTGCTTTGATCCATGCAAATGATGACTATAAAATAATTTTGGTTTCACAAAAAAATGTAGGTAACATTTTTCAAAATTATTACTCTTTACAAAATAATTCCGCGTAACAGAATTCGAAGCTTAATATAAACACGATTTATTGCAGCATTTATGGTGAATAAAAAAGTAAATATTCACAAGAACGGGAGCAACATTTGTATGAGACAAACGTGACTGGAATCACGGTAACGAAGCGAAAACACGGTTGCGTACACTCACTAGTTTATTTACAAAAAATGTAACGTAAAGCCCCGTATACATCAGACTCACAATGTCTTATAAAAGTTTTGACAAAGGGGATTGAAGGATTTAGTATCGAGGGTGCATCTCTCGGTGACCCGCCATTTTGATAGAATCGTGGTGCACAATGAAATTTTTTATTATATTTAGATACAAGACACTTACGCCGAAATATAAGGCCCTTCATACACTAGGCGACTCAAGTCTCCGATACCTTACGACTTCGGTATCCAAGCGACTATCGAAATACAAATCCATAAAGGTTCAAACACAGGTACGCGTCAATGGATATCAAAATCGTAAAGTATCGGATACCTGCGTAGCCTAGTGTACGAAGAGGCTAAGTCGAAAACTGAACCTTGGAGAAACATGAGTGATGTTCATTAATACATTAATCTCTTATTAATTTAGTAAGATAATGTTTCAAATAACAATGATAATAATGTTACATAATGCAATTTATTGTGTCACCAGGTAAGAGTAATTGGTGTACATACATAAATAACACAAATAAAACACCCATTCAATTGAAAAACCTCCTCGTCCTTTTTTTTTTTAAGACGATTAAAAAATATCCTTGTTGCTCAAAGTATGGCTATACATCGGAATAACCATAGTTCGAGCTATAGATAGAAGCAAACAAAGTCATCGGAATTTGTCGGATTTTGAATTGTTATGTCATATTTAACTGTAGTGTACCGCTACGTAAAAGGTAAGTACCAGAGAAAATCCATTACCATTGTTACTTAGCTTCTGCAAAAGTATTATGACAAATGAAGGATGCAGGTAAAATCACAGGGACATGACACTGTTTAACGGTGGGGGAGGCGCAAAGGATGTGTTTGTGCTGTGCACTTACTTTTGCGTAAATTGATGTGTCCCATTGTATTTTGCAGTTCAAAGAACGATAGAATGAGAGAATGAAATAATGAAGGAATTAAAGAATGAACGAATGAATGATAGAGTAAAAGAATATTAAGGAAAATACTAAAACAAAAGGATACAGCTCTCAATCAATTATGAGTATATGCTGAACCATAAGTTTGAGAAGTCAGTCATTAGAATAAAAAAAAAACTCTTTCAGTAACAGATAAACAAAATATTGACATTAACATTATTGTCTTTAACAACCCTCACCACATTTACGAAAAAAAATAGTGATGTCCCATTTATTAAGGAGCGACATAGCCACTTGTACGTCAAGACACACGCTCCGCTTGTTTAGAATGTCCGGAAAAGGAGCCACTTTGTGTGCATACAGCTATCCTTGTGTGTTGAGCCACTCTCGGTGTTGTCTTCTCTTCAATAGAGCCTGTCTACGGCGGAATGTGGTATACACTAGCTAGGAAGAAAATATGACACTGTTTTTCTCACAATAGCTAGGGAGGAACAATGTATGTCAATTTTATTATTGTGGCAGAATATTATTTTCAAGGAATCTAATGATTTTTGTCCGATTTAAGTAGAATATCTGTGGTTTGTGTATTTAGACTTTTTTTGTTGATGCCGTTTTGGTGAAATTCAACATCATCATCCTCATTGGCAGACCTGTTTCATACGATGCTAAATATCCACATCAAGAAAATATATACAAAAGAGGATTGTTGGATGTCTCTTCCTCTTTTTTTAATTTGTTTTTTGGTGTGGGTGTGTGTTAACAGGTTTTACATTTTAAATATCCATTCATCATCATTTTAAATAAATAATAAATGGTTTGGTTATTGCCATCTGATTCTGGCCATCGTTGATATTTATGAAGACTCATCTTAATCTGCTATCACTTACCAAATATCTTATTTAACGTTGCTATTTGACCTGCATGGTGGATCAGATGTAAAAAATTCGTCATGCCGGGCCGTTGTATCAGTAATCATTGCGCGCACTGATCGATCTATCACCACAATGTCAGTTATTGGCAACAATATATTTGTCATTTTTAACTAACAATTTTATTCAATAGTTCGAATAAATAAAGCAGCTTTGGCAGCAAATTCAGTAAACTTACAAATACTGACAGTGTTATTTTAGAGTTTAATTTTTTCTTTCAACATTTATATTTTTTCCTGCGGTAACTGATATCGAACTTATTTTAATGACGTCACGTTCTGTTTGACGCAGTTCCTCTTCACGCATGGGGAGCTTCACTCAAACGCAAATATTCCTCGAGTTGTTTTTATATTTTTAAATCGAACATCAAAAGCTTCAAAAAGTAAGTGCAAGCAAAATTTTTCAGAATATTCGATATATTTTGTTCATTATTTTCCACTCAAATTGTGCGCTAATGGGCTCCCGTACAGATGATATAACTACTTGTTTTTGCTTTAATGAACATGTTCGATCTGTTGCGAAGTGGTTTATGTTTTTAATGGACTATAGCTTGGCTGTGGCTTTTGTTCGTTAATTAAGTTAATTTATTAACTATTGATGAATATTTTGTAGGATTTAAGAGGGTCTTTAATGGGCTGTAATTTTGTATTTTCTTATGTTTCTTATTGGTTCTTTTGTAAGTCCCAACATATACTGTTGAACTTTTTTGGGCATAAAATTAAGGGATCCCTTTTTTGGCGTATTTTTCTGTTACGACACGATTGTTGTATGCAGTGGCAAATCTATCGACTGCTGTGCAGCGTATTGTGGGTTCAAAGTCATCTTTCAGCTGATAGTAGCTTTGTTTACAGAATGGATCTACTTTATTGTAAAAGCAAAACGTGTGTCCAGGATTGATCTACTTTGAGCCGTTTGATCCAAACAAACCGTGAAATTTTGTCTCCAGATGAAGAAAATCTAACTTATTCGATTAAAAATCTGTTCAGCCGAAAAACGAAAAGCCTAGACGGAGCTAACAAATCCTAACTAATATAAACCCGAAAGTCTGTTTATTTGTTTGTTACTCAAACATCCCTCGCCGAAGCGATGGATCGTAATGAAATTTTGGGTGCGGGAATGTGGGGCGGGGAAAGGTCTGATATAGCCAAATATTCAACCTGCGTCCCAGCGGGGTATTTCAGTCTGACCCGTTTCATTTGAGCTTGGAGACAACGTATTCATACTAGGGAAAGTTAGTATTAAAACTAGATGCTTTTGGCAGAACTATAACGGTTCTTTGAGGGTATGCCGTCTGGATATGCCTTGTGTTGCCTGATATATTAATTAATTACTAGATACTAACATTGGTGATGAGAAACACTCACAAGCATATGCCGCGATACATTTCGCTCCGTTCGTTAAGCTCTCGCGCGTCTTGACACTTCTCTTCCCATTTTTCTACGCTTTAAAATTTTTGATTGATGCAGTGAGGTGAGCTGAGGGGCATTTTAGACCTAATCTGATAGTATTAATCCTGCTACATCCTTCAAACTTCTACTGTCGGAGTACAAGACAGTGGTAATATTGGTTCAGAGCTCATTGAAGATCTGGAAGGCATGGCATACTTTTGGAAAAAAAATTGAGTATCGACGGAACGAGCTACATATAAATAATAATCATAAATGTCCTTGGAACACAACAGTTGGAAATCTTGGGGAGAAAGAAAAGGCTTTGAAAACCGTGCGTTCGTACCACTACTAGGTCTGTGTTCAGACGCACGCTAACAGTAACTTAATTCCCTTTAAATTAAAGAATATGCATCGTAGACATTAAGTCTAATCCTCACAGTTACTGATTCTGAACATACTATATTCAGGTTTCGCATAAACTAAAAATGGTTAAAATATAAGACTTGTCGTGTTAACAAAATCCTCAACGAAAATCACAAGATAATCTCCTTCCTACATCGATAGCACCTATCAATAATCTGACATCTACAAGTGAATTCTCATCGCGTACTCACGTCTTGTCAAATTACGGCTAGTCTCCAAAAAGAGGGTGTCGACAGCACACTGGGTGTGATATTAAAAGTCCCAACTCAAGAGCTGGACCTGTTATTACGCCTGTGGTCGCGTCAGCTGTCCCTCGACCC
The DNA here is from genome assembly GCA_028554685.1 of Agrotis ipsilon. Taxonomy (NCBI): domain Eukaryota; kingdom Metazoa; phylum Arthropoda; class Insecta; order Lepidoptera; family Noctuidae; genus Agrotis; species Agrotis ipsilon. The sequence goes on along the minus strand of CM052960.1, from coordinate 16,847,664 downwards.
ATGTTAGAGCCGAAGGTATGCCTTTCTTGCTTATAGAACTGAATCAACAAGTTTAGGTAATGGAATGTTTTAGTTTATTTAAAAATATATATTTTTTTTTTGCGAGAACCTCGTGAAAGCCGAAAATGACAAGCAAATAAAGTATCTTGATTCTACTTGACGTTGTCGATATGTGGGATCAGGATTCAGCGATAATTGTGAAGATAGTCGTGTCGACCCATGGCTTAATTGCCAAGACCCTCGACTAACATCATTCTAAGGATGTTCTTGTTAGGCAGCTAGATCAATGGCCTTATTCAGAAAACAGTTCTTTTGGACACGGTGCTTATTGTTAGGAGACTCCTTTTTGGACCCCTGACCACCGGTTCTATGAGAAGGGATCCTGTTCCCGATACCGGTGGGCCACTTCTGTTTATATTTTTTTTTTCCGTAAAAATGAATAAAGTTAAATAACTGTCAGCGGGAAAGTTAAAATCATCGACATCATCATTATCTGTCCGATATCTTCTTTTCTTGTTTAATGCCAAATCTTTTTGTGCTAAAAATTTCCAAAATTTTATAAACTGTTATTAAAAAACTAATAAATAAAAAACTAAAAACTACTAAGAAAAAGACATTTTTTTTATTTAATAAAATGTTAGGCTAAAAACGACTAGGTCACCAGTAAATATAACGATCACACACAAATATAATTTAAATTTTATTCGATTGATGCCAACTCAAGTAAGTTAGTTGAAGGGAAAACTTCTTCTCTTCCAAATACCAAAATCTTTAATGAAGCGACCTTCAATAAAAAAAGAGAACATCGATGGAAACGTGCCGATGTCATTGGAAACTTATTAAACTTTGGCCTATTTCTTTTGAACATAAATTGTCTACAATTCCGCGGTTTATGAAAGAATCACGTTGAGCTTTTGACTTATATTCTACGAGTCGTTTTAAGTCAATATCTCAGTCCAGTTATATTCGAGTCAAAATGCACATCACATTGTATTGTTGGTTTCGCTTGGCGAAAAACTAACTAAAAAGTCTGGAATACGCAAATTGTATAATGGAATTTGATCCGTATTTTTCTTATAATACGTTTGCCAAAATTGACCAAGATTCGACTCTTTTATAATTTACAAAACGTCGCTTATAGTACTAGTAAGTATTCGGTGCTTCTAATGGTAAGATTTTTAATTATTGAGTTGACATCATGAGGCGTCCATTACCGAATTTTTGATGCGTTTTGCCTTTGTCAGTGATCATATAATTAAAAAACAACATGTCCGTTATTTTTCAATACTCTAAAACTAAATAGAGCTTCAATTTATTGATGCTATCATCGTATCTATTGTGGAAATTTCGGTTAATTTATAACAAACTTTTACCTATCAATGTGTGCTTGATGAAGCGGAGTAGAAGCAAGTTGAGCTTGACTTGATTCGAATCCGTGACTAAGAATGTCTTGAAGTAATGAGAACAACAAAATTTTATGCTAATATCAAGTTACAAGGTTAAGGATGATGCCTTTTTTATCGTGGTAAAATCATCAAATGAGTCCTCCCGCCCCGGGCAGGGCGGAAGGGACTGTCAGACGTGTATTGACTAAAATCCACGGTGCCCTTTATGTTCCGGGGTCACGGTGATGGAATGAGTCCCGCGACCCCGGCAGGCTTTGGCCCTCTGAGTCATTAATGAAGAAATGGTGTTGAGGCAAGTTGAGCTTGACTTGATTAGATTTCGTGACTAAGAATACCTTCAACTAATGAGAACAACAAAATATGCTAATATCAGTTAAAAAGATAAGGGTGATGCTTAAGTCTAATCGTAAAAAACATTAAGAGATTAACATAGAAAATACAAATAAAATGATGAAATGAAACCCAATGAAAACAGGTTTTTAAAATGGACGTACAAACTAAAATCACACCGATTTCTTCACTTGCACTCTGCGTTCTGGGGCCATGGTTCCCTCTTAAGATATTCCAGCTACAACCTTTACCTTTGTCGTCTAGACCAACGACCCAGGCACTGAAATAAACGTGCTTACTTATTGGGCTAAAATTCATAAAAAATATGAGTATTACATACATCGATACAAGAAGAATAAAATAAATAGTCTTTTGATATTTCTACAAGGAATAACGCATATTTCTGTCACATTTTTGCTGATAGAATGTAACATAAATTCCAGGTTCTAATAACTCAATTTTCAAGGAAGGGAGAGAGAGAGACATTTCCAACGCCTGTCTTTATTTTCTCTTTAAATTCAATTTATTGGAAGATGTTCTTTAACATGCCAACGAGCCCCCTGTATTAATTATCATAGAAAATTTCAACATTTAATCTTAGAAGGATTTTGTGTATTTTATCAAAGACATTCTTGAAGATTAGTTCTCTCCAAACTTTGCTTGTCACCTATGAAGAAGCTTATTATTGCGTTGTCAGATCTTAACAAAATTTTAATATAGATTTGTAGGTATTTCTTAAACATTCTCATACTTCATTCAGCCCCAAACTGCATAGCACATGCATATGTAACTAGGTTGCAGCAGAACGACTGCATCGCTCCGTATAAAATATTGATACTCCACCGCATTTGGTTAAACGGGAAGCCGCCCCGAACATATTTGAACACATTCAAAACCGATGAACGTAATTCTCAAGGCCGACTACGTCCGGCCAGTATAAAGGGCTTTAAGCCTTTAAGCCACTTTCGATGCGTTTAATAGCATAACATCACTCAAAGAGGAACAATCTATGAATAATTTCTTGCAACGTTCGTTAACTGCGGAGATTGTAAAATAATTTAATTTACAACGTTAAATTATTTATGACAATTTGGCTAATGCGTGCAGTCGTGCACTCTTACTCGCTTTAAGTCAAAGTAGATTTTAATAAACTTCCACCAAGTACACAATTTTGTTGGCGTGAAATTTAAAATCTCACCTTACGTTTTACATTAGGGGAATATGCAAAGAGTGTGTAGTATAAGAAAATTTTAAAAGCTAGCTCGCCTGAACCGTTTAGTGCTGAGGATTAACGACACACGACACTGAAAGCTCTTTGACACTCGACGAACGAGTAATTGAATGTACGCCCAAAGTAAAGTCTCCGGGTTTTATGCGCGAGAGGAAATGTCTCCCAGCTGTGGAGGCGCTGGGAATGTTCGATGAAGCGGTCGTTTAAAATTTTAGTTTTGAAAAATTCAGTTTTCGTTTGCCAGAGGTTTAGATTGGTATTTTAGGAGTAAGGTAGAAGACGAAAGAAAGTCACGGTTTCTCTCAAAAGTTTTACTGAAAATGAATTTCACATTCATAATGTTAAATGGAAAACTGCACCATTACTGAATCCACCATTTATTCAATAAAATATAATTATCATCTTGGAACTTGAATTTGCCGGTCATGTCAAATCACACCGCGTTGACATACGTCCCCCTGACTTGTCTCTGCTTGCTCCACTAAGGATGTACCACGATGCGTCGGGTTGGGATTCCAGTTACCGTTTCTCGCTTAACAATAACAAGTAAACTTGGATGTTCTGTGAAGAAAAACAAAGGCTAGTAAGACAATATTTCTGTAGACGTAATTAAGTTGACAAAAATGTCGCTTACGGCATTAACTTTATCATTTATCTTTAAACATCAAATTAAATTAGATAACAAATCTCACAGACGTAAAGAATTTCGTAAATATAATGTATAAAATAATAATAATGAATGTAGATAGGCATAATAAGTCATCAGTCTTTCGAATAAATGCCAATGAAATTGTCCAATCATTTTCGATTATAATTCTAATACACTAACTTATTATAAAACTACTATAACTCTACTGGTTTGAATTCTGTTTAATAGCAATATTTTATTTTTTCTTTTGTTTATTAGCGACATTCGACTACATATATTAAGCCCAGAAGCAAAGATGAGATCTAAGATGGCGCGACTTTACACATAGCTAAGTGTAACTCCTGCGCAACGACGAAACGGCGTCAATAGAACACAAAATAAACTATTTGGCGCTAAACTCCGAAAGAATGGTGGTCTCAAGACTGTCAAGCCAGGGGACATAGATCAGGCCTACCACTGCTAGTAGGATCGCTAAATCGCAGATCACTATGTAATTTCTCTTCTTGTTTTACTGGAATTGAATGAAACTGTTTTATAACATGCAAGATTGATATTCATTTGTGAAGTTAATGTTCTTACCAACCAGTTCAGGTTTTACAAAACTATTCAGTCAGTATAACAATCACTTTTGTTTTTGTGTAATAAATTCTTTTGTAGAACTACAACACGGTAATAAAAACCCGTATCAAAGTTTTACAGCAATTGGTAAAATCCGTTGAAATAGTTCCATTGACTCTTGTGCACATGCATCGACAAAACAACTAGTAAATATTTCAAACAATGTTGTTTTAACTAAAATGTGTTATGAATTCCGTCCATACTTCTATTATACAGCAATTAGTTAGATAGCTTTCAATACATACAACGTGTCGGGTATTGATCATAATTTCAGTATAAAAAAACGTATGGTTTTTAGAGAGATTATAAATGCGAATTGAGTTTTCTACGAATTGCAGTACGGCAATTTTAGAGTTTTTTTAATTCTGTAGGGAATCCGGACTCCCACTTGTTCGGTGATCACTGTAATCCGGCCTGGCAATAAGGTGACAGCTAGCCTATATTGCTCGGAAGTTTGGTATACGCAGGTCAGTTGTAGGCGACATAAAAAAAAAACAAAATCTGTAAGTTTGTTGGTTTAACATAACGTGGTCCCGCTTAATGAAAAACATTTGGTTGGAGAAAAAAAAAGTTACAGAAACTATACTACTAACTAGTGTTTTATTACTATAAATAATGACATACTATAATCCGGACGCCTCGATAATCCACAAGGGGTTTTGTTTTGGCCTCTCCGGAGTAACGAGGTCCTACTGTAGTTATAAATTGACATTACAGATCACTAACATAACAATTTGACCTTTTTCCCTGTTTGGAATAGAAGGAATCGTGATACTGTGTTGTTACTTCAGTTGCCTTTTGCGTTCCAAGGCCACGGCAGCCTCTTTTACAGCAACGCCACCTGCAACCAAAAAAAAAGAAAAAGAATATTAGTGTTCCCACAGACGAAATCACGCGCAAAAGCTAGTATTTCACATGCGGTACTCAAACCAGAAAGACTGCTAACGGCAGATAAGCGTTATGTTGAAGCTAAAATAAAACTAAGATACTTAAAAATAGGACAAACAACACAAAAAGACTTTCGCGTTCGCCTTTATAAGGTGGTTTGCACAAGAGCGTCAGCAAGCGAAACATTTTGTAATATTTTTATGAGCGTATGGACTTTAAATTCAGTGTTGAAATGGGTTATTATAATTTTTTTAAAATACTTCAATTCGGAATATTCATCGTTACTATGCTTACGAATATTCTGCTTCATTGGAACGTGAAAGATAACTCGTGACTTCTAAAAGAAGAGAAGCCGTTAAGATCAGAAGAGTTAAAATCATACAGATTTAATACATTTGACGACACGGTGCGGTTGGCCCAGTGCCTAAGCGATCAAATGCTGCGCAGTTTGATCTCTGCACGGAACAAATATTTGTATGATATGCAAGTAGTTGTTCCTCTCTGGGTGTTTGTGCATGTGAGTTTCTATGTTTGTAAACGCACCCACGACACAGGAGAAATTCCTGGAGTGGGGCAACGTTTTTTTTAAACCAAATTAAAAAATATCCTCAAATAAATAAGTTTTTCATTTTTATCACAATTTATATATTGGCAGAAGTCTGCAACCAACCTAAATCGTGCGGAGTGACATAGTAAATACACTGTGTTTAATACCTTTGCCGTATGTTGTGAATCGCTTTTAAATTCCCTTTTGTACGACTTTCGCAATATATTTTTGTTTTGGATCAAAATGGATTTAATTGTTGTCGTATTTTTTGTTCTACAATGAATTGTTTTTTGCAAAAGTCGTACCTTAGAGATACGGACATAGGATCCTAAAAGTTTTACAAAAACAAGCTGAAAAGGCTAACCCCTATTAGGATGAGGGACTGTCAAAAGAGCACTGCGGCCCTGGTATGCAAAGGGAAAAATTATAAAAAAATAAGGTAGTTTTTAGTAAGGGTCTGACAGTCCCTTCTATTTCACCTAGATCTCTCTCTCTCTCTTCTAATAATTTAAAAACCCAAAAAATATTAAAATTCTGAAGATTTTCAACCCTTAAAAGCGCTGTTAATATTTTCATGTAAATACAACCTAGTTATTATAAAACTCTTTTAAATTTCCTGAATATTCCAGTTACTTCCCTTTTCCAAAGTTCCGTATGAGAATATATGGCAGTTACGTGATCCGAATTATTCGGTAATCGGCGTTTTATTTAAAGTTTCTAGTGCAGCTTTGCATTCACAATATTATGCAGGAAGATTTAAACGAGTCCACTGCAATGTTTCCGATTAGAGAAGGTGTTTAAAATTTATACTGAAGATGGTTTTTGAATTGATTTATTAATGTAAATCAAAAATAGGACATTCTTTTTATAATACAGGTTTTTAGAACTAAGAGAGGGTTTACACCTAAATATTTAACAAACAAAAAAAAAGCTGGCAGCGTTGAGGAGGAAGTTTTCGATGCATTGTAATATTTTAATTTAGTTTTTGGTTTATTTACAGTGTATTTTAAATTAAAAATTAGATATTATCTTTTGTTGAGCTGCGGGATAGTCAAAACAGATAATCATGGTAGTAGAACGTAAAGAGCAGTTGAAGGAATATGACGGATTGGTAGTCAGTACAAGTCTGACAGTCCCTTCCACTTCACCTTAGGCGGCAGGAGTGATTTGATGATTATCATCTTGAAAAAGGTTTAGTTGTATAAATTTCCAACAAAAATTTTCATCCAAAGAAATGGAACTAGTAAAGAAACTATGGACGCTTTGAAAAACATTTTATCAAACGTACCGAAGAAAAGTAATCGTAGATACGTTTCAGCTTAAATAAACTTGGATAAACGTAGTGGCTTTAATGATTAAAATGCCAATAAAATGTTTTCAAATCTTTTGTATTGCAAAAGTGATATAAAAATTATTCAGGAACACGCTTGAAAAACATGCCGACGAAAAAGTTATTCACAACTTTCCTCATCTACTTTCTCGCAGACAACACAAGCACGGTAATGTTCACAACCGCAAAAATACTGAACAAAAACATGTAAAGTACAGGGCATAAATAAACAAACCATCCGTACTTTGGTCCCTGTAATAATGAAGGTGTAACTACGGATGACCGTACCCTTTCCTTTGACCCATTCAGTAAGCTCTACAGCATTGGTTCTCAACCATCTGGTCCCCATTTCTTTTTCTATTTTTGGTTTTTAGTACTACATACTTTCCTACTGGTGAGCCTATGACCAGTAGTAGGTCAAACGTGAAGAGCTGGTGAAGCTTCAGTGTGGATTATATTCAGTATGAGTCTGACAGTTCCTCCCGTCCCGATCTGGAAGGGAGAGAGGGCTTATTCGAAGGTTCATTCTACCAGTCGCGAGACTTAAAACTGACGGACTGCACGGACTGCGTAGGCCCTGAAACGTAGGTAAAGTCCAGCTGAAGAACAAATAACAGAGTGGACTTTCAGTTAGTAAGGATCTAGCAGTCACTCCCGCTCCGTTCAAGACATTAGGATTCTTGGTTAATGGTTGGGAACCGCTGCTGTCCGGATATTCAATTGGAAACTTCTCAATATCTTTGATGAAGCAAAGCGGATCATTTCGTTGCTCAATTTGTAAACATCCTTGTATTGAATATTTTGTGTGTAGCCTTTTTTGCTTCCGGGTCGGGTTTTATAGTTACATGTGTATTTTGTGCGAAACCCGGTGAGATGTTATGATCTTTGAAGTGTGTGTCATGTTCGTTTACGGGTATATGGGTAATCTTTGAGAATATTGAAAAAATAAATAAAAACATGAGAAGGAAACTGGTGGAAAAAAATAAAACTATTTGTAACCTACATTTAGTGATAGTAAAACTTTATCAATTCACTTAACCTTTTCTCAACTATTTTGGGGTCGGCTTCCAGTTAATGGACAGTAATTTACAAGAAGCGACTGCCTGACCTTCACAGTAAAGAACTAAAAACTAACTGTTAACTCCGATTCAAAATTCGACTGTGGGCGCGGCCAGAAAATATCACACAAATAACTTGACGATAACACTTCGACGGCATGGTTAGCGCAGTGGCTGAGCAAGTAGACTGCTGCGCAGCGTGTCGCAGGTTCGATCCACACAGAGAACAAATATTTGTATGTCCTACAAGTAGTTGTTCCGGGTTGGGTGTTTGTTTATGTGACTTTCTATGTTTGTATACGCGCCCACGACGCAGGAGAAATTCCTAGTGTGGGACAAAATTAAAAAAAAAAACTGTAGGTACCCTTTGTATAGACTGATGGTTGTAAGACTTACAGGCTTCTGACTAACATTAACGACTGTCAATGATCTACAATTGAACCGGCCAACGTTTTTACTTTTTTTTTTTTTGAGTCACTAAGAAAAATAGTTGTGATAGACGGTCACCCATTCAAAGACCAACCTCGGCATGCGCGGCTTAACCTTGAAAAACTACCTATTCTGCTATTATTTTTCAGCCACAAGTACAAACAAATATTGTCGCTTGTAGTGAATAAAGTTATAACTACCGCGAATGCACATTGCAATAAAAAGTTTTGCAGTAAAATCAACACAATCGCTACACAATTGGTAAAGAGGCTTTGTAATCGATATTCAATAGACTTTAACAGACGCGGCAAGTAAAACAGCTGATAGTTTTGTTCCTTCTGTCATGAGATTAGCTTCAATCCGTTTGTTACTGCTTCCAATAATTGTCGCAGTGATTTGTAATCGGAATTCAACAAAGATTTTAATTAACCATTGAAAATTGCCTATTAAAAGTGAAAAGATGTTTATTTATTTATTTTTAAGGACAACCAACAAAGCAATACACATAGTACATGTTTATGGATAAATGACTGTTTTCATTTCATAGTGTAGCCTTAATTAAAGGCTGCCACGGCATGCATTGAACAAAGGAAGAATACAGTATCAAAAATAGTAATAGTAATGTTCATCAAATACCTTCAGTATTTTGCTCAAAAATCATAATTTATATCATAATTTATTTATTTACTAGCTTCTGCCCGCGACTTCGTACGCGGATCTTGTTGCTTATGCCAGCGACAACGGGGTCGTCAAAATTGAAGATCTGAAAAGTCTGATACCCAACTCCAAGAGCCCGGGTAAAAAATTAATGGGAGTTTGGCCAGTAGAATAAAAGTTTTATTAATAAACTAAACTACGACCGCCTTCACTGCGTGTTGGTAACCCCAGCTTATGTGATTTTATAATTATACAGTGAAATTAGTGATAGCTTTGATTTCCACATCAGGTGTTCCAGAACTTAAATTTTTATACATCAATAGATAATGCTCATCAGGCTGAACAACTCTTTCATCACTCCGATATATGTTATAGTGTAGCTGGGCTCTTGGAGTTCCACATAGGTGTTCCAGATCTTCAATTTTATACGTCAACAGAGAGAGCTCATCAGGCTGAACAACTCCTTCTAAGACGTCATTCCTATATTCATATTATAGATTATCTGGGCTTTTAGGGTTCCAGATCTCCAATTTTCATACGTCAACAGAGAGTGCTCATCAGGCTGAACAACTCTTTCTAAGACTTCATTCCTATAAATGTTATACTTTAGCTGGGCTTTTGGTGTTCCACATCAGGTGATCCAGATCTTCAATTTTTATATCTCAACAGAGAGTGCTCATCAGGCTGAACAACTCTTGCTAAGACGTTATTCCTATACAGAGTGTTTCTTTTAAATGGGCCAAAAGGGAGAAACTTGCATCCATAAGAGATACGAGAAAACTTTCTTAGGAACCTTTAGCTCTTTTTTGATACTGAAAATTTTGGCGTTTTTATTTTTTTGGTCAAGTGTGAGCTGTCCACAGAAATGAGTGAAATTGACCAAAATTTTTTTTAATGCTGTTCGACTCTGTTTCGTGTAAGGATCATTTCATTGTATCGGAAGAAAAAAATCGGGACGGCGGAAGTTGGTCAAATTTAGCAAAATATTTTTTCATACAAATTGTATGAACGAAAAAAAATACCAATTTTTTTATGTTGCCATGTTATTTAGTGTCTTGTATAGACCATTTCATTGTATGGGAAAGAAAATGCCCGGACAACAGAAGTGGGTCAAATCTTATGAAATACTGACACTGGTAATACGACTTTATGCTGTTAGAAGAAACATTACTCTAATTTTGACCAACTTTTACTGTTCAGATATTTTTCTGCCCATACAATTATCTCATCCTTGCATGAAAGTAAGTCAAACAGCATAATAAAAAAAATGATATTTTTTTTCGTTCATACAATTTGTATGCAAAAATATTTTGCTAAATTTGACCAACTTCCGCCGTCCCGATTTTTTTCTTCCGATACAATGAAATGATCCTTACATGAAACAGAGTCGAACGGCATTAAAAAAAAATTGGTCAATTTCACTCATTTATGTGGACAGCTCACACTTGACTAAAAAAATAAAAACGCCAAAATTATCAGTATCAAAAAAGAGCTAAAGGTTCCAAAGAAAGTTTTCTCGTATCTCTTATAGATGCAGATTTCTCCCTTTTGGCCCATTTAAAAGAAACACCCTGTATATATGTTTCAGTTCAGCTGGGCTGTTGATGTTCCACATCAGCTGTTCCAGATCTTCAAATTTATTCTCTCAGCAGAAAATGCTCATCACGTGGAACAATTTTTGCGATTGCACCATTTTTGTATATCTTATAGTTAAGCTGGTCTGTTGCGGTTCTGCGCCAGCTGTTCAAGTTTCCAAAATAAACTATAGCCTATGCGTTGGCCAGACTTAATACCTAAACAACAAAAAAAGAATCATTCAAATCCGTCCAGTACTTTTTGAGTTTATCCCGGACATACATGACTTTTCTACTATTTTATTATATGTATATAGATTTGCAAACTTAGGTGACACAATTGATTGGCTTCCAAACTAGGCAGGTTATCCCAAGAGAGATAAATGGTTTAAAATTTTTAGAGACAAAACTTTTTACAAATATTTTAACGTGAACGTTCCAGCGTTTTTATTACTATTGATTTAAATTACTTCCATAATTTCATCAATCTGTAAATGGTAAATTATAGCTTAATATTGGTTCAAAGCTTTCCTTAGTCAGTAAACTCATCATCATCATCTTCCTGCCCTTATCCCATTTTACAAGGGGTCAAAATATGTCTTCTTACATTCTGCTCTATCAGTCGTCAGTCACAGTATCATTTACTCCAAGCCACCAAAAAAAAAGCATACGCCCGCACAAAATGAGGATCATAACACAGCCTAACTAAATCAGGCTTCCGCAAACTCAATGTTGACCAGAATACTTTGCGAAAATCGCGCAAAGTCCACAGTACCTAGGGATCTAATAGAAAAACTACTGCTTCTGAACTTTGCTACTAGTATTTGCCGACTGATATTTTCTAGGCTGTGTATCAATGCTTAGGTATATAGTATGGCCACCGGACTTCAGCGGATTTTTTTTCTTATATGAGGCTCGGTTTCACGAAATTAGGTCTTACAAGATTTGGTTTATTTGTGAGGATATCTGTTTGATGTTTGATATCTATAACGAGAAAGCTTTTTTTTTTTTTACGTGGTAAAATCATCAAATGAGACCTCCCACCCCGGGCAGGGCGAGAGGTACTGTCAGACTTGTACTGACTAAAATCCACGGTGTCCTTCAATAGCCCTTTATGTTCCGGGGTCACGGTGATGGTATAAGACCCGCGACCCCGGCATAACGAGAAAGCTTGGAAAAATTTTGCTGGTTCATATTAGACGGGAATAAAAGATCATTCCCAAAATCCCCAAATGATACGGCAAAGGTGTATCATGGGCATAGGGAATAGGTAGCTCGCCGTCCGATCTAACACCATGCCCGAACCGATAGCACGTCGTGTTATAGGCGCACCACAAAGAGTTGTCAGCAATTTTAGGGACGTTGCGGTAGACGTTTGGCCCTCATTGACAGAAGGCCAAACGTCTACCATGGGATTACAGGTAAAAGGCAATTGAAAGAACACGATGGTTCCGCTCCACCCAGGGATTACACATTTATCGAATTAAGGTGTATTCATGCATCATGGTGGTACCCACATTATATTTTTATCTGGAATGCTATCCAGCGATTACCTGCGTAGCAATGATTACAGGTTCCACCTTAGAAACTTTTTTTGTAATGGAAGAATAGACATAATGACAGAATGTTGAAAGACTTCTATGTTATGTACCTATAGTTCTTAGAATGGCGATATTTTAAATGTAGGTAAAAATCGGTATATTGTATCAGCTGTTTACGGTTTGTGCCATACTGGAGCAAAAAAAAAGGTCGAATTGTGTAGAAATATCTTTGTCTATTCTTGGTATATTATAAGTAGTTGTTCGTGTTACGTGTATGTATGTGTGTGACAGGAAATATCCCTATCAAGACTGATTTTACTTTACAATATTATTTTTACAATTAGCTGTTTAATCCTTTTACAATAAATCCTATTAAATGATAAATGATAAATGATGATAAATGATATTTATTTTTGCAAATAGGTTTTCGCAAACACTTTTACAAGTCAAAACACTTTTTTTATAACTAGATGAGGCCGGTGTTTCGTACCTGACTACTCTGAGAAGAAACATCCGAAACAAACTCAGAGGTCATCGTCTCTTTTAAAGTCCAGACATTAAATTGGTTAAATCATGCGAGGACCCTGCAGGTTCGTGTCTGAGATGGTCTTTTGAAGAAAGAACCATACAAATTTGAGTGGACCTGTCCAGTCAGTGCAAGCATTTGTCAGTTATCGTGAAGCTCGACTTATAACTCAAGGAGCTCAACCTATTATTCTAATCTATGCCATTGTTTCTTATTACATAAGACATTTTTCTACAACAGCGCACTTGAACAGTGTCAAAGATTTCCTGTCGTTTTTGCTCAATTACTTTTATTTTATTTTGCTATTGACATTGCTTCTATATACTAGTGTGTTTTCTTCGTTTCTTTCACTCAAATATAGGGCAAAAATATCCGCAGTTAGCTGAACCAATATATCTCTTAGATCAACTACACATTAAATCACCGAATCGATCACCCAGTGACACACAGATAGCTCTAGCTAACACATTGCGGGAGACACAGCACACCAGCTTAGCCTCTCTCATTCCTCGCTCCCCGTTTTACTTTATCAGCTTAGCCGGTAAATGTTCACAGGAGCGATTTATTTCACAGCGGCCCCCACGGATATCGAGCGTGCGGCCAATTTCGTCACGTACACTGGCGTGCGCTTTGTCAACGCCACTGCTACGAAATAAACGTATTTACCGTGGCTTGAATTAATCATAAACCATTGGCGAACGATGGGTTTGTTTTAAGCGCTCGCAGTGTAAGTGGGGTTATGCTTTGTTGTATTTCTGGGGATTGAAATTCGTGGGTTGTTTTTGTAAACTTGAAAGTGACTTGTATTATTTTTCATACCTGCCTGTAGTATTGACGACCCTTCATCTTTCAATCCTTTCAAAGCTTGTCACGAGATAAGAGCACCTATTTTTTATTCCATCAGAGATTAAGAATCATAAAGCCGGCCTGATGGAAAGCGGTCATAGTACTGTATCATACTAACGCTTGCAACACCAGAGGCGTCACTTGCATCTTAATCTTTATCAGCCCATAATGTTGCAATTGCTGAAATTCAAACTTTCTACGTGAGGAAGTGTAAATGGGTCATAGGATAACTTCGTATGTAAGACTGTGTAAATTGGTTATAGGGTGACAGACATCTTTACCTATAATTTAGATTTATTTTGATTATCTCGAGAACAATAATATTAAAATAAGCGAAAGATTTATTTATCATTGCTTAAAGTTTCTATTTGCGCTATTCTCCTCTGTCTTCAAGAAATTAATCTGTTTAATCCCAAATAACACGGAACCCATTAATCCACCCACTAATTCATTTCAACACAATTGTCACAGTCTTGATTCCCGATAGATTGAAACTCACCAACTTGCATTTCTCGATAGCTGAATTGAAACCTGTTCAAACACGGTTTAAGTTTCCAGCGACGCAGTGGATTTGTGAAAATTTACACGAGTATTCACTATTCATAAGTGGGTTTAAACTTGCAAAACTGGATTTCAAAACTTTGGTGGTGTCTGCTAGAATTTTTGTGTCAGTTTTTCGACACGATCATACGTTGGAGGAAGTGAAAATTGTTTGATAGTTTGTTCGTAATAGTTTTATTTTTGAAGTTTATTTTAAAATTCGCATATTGCAATTTATTCTCACTTCATACTCGTATTACTGATGAAATTGGGACTGTTTGATTGGTGTCTCACGAAAATAGCTAAATTTAAAGATTTTTGGTACTAATATGTCAGGTCTCTGGAGATGTTTTTAGAGCAAAGAAGAAGGGGACAGGAAACGATTGCAGATGCAAAATAAAGCTAGTTTTGGAATGCACACAATGTATTACGTATATACGAAAAACACAGAAAACCTTAACATCGAGCTCTTAGGGCCACTAATTTGATAAGTAGTTAAACAAATTAACTATCCAAAGGTAAAATCAGCATGTAAGCTTAATAATTCTCAAAAACAATCGTCCAACTGATCATTGATTTACGAATAAAAAAAACTAGTAAACCTTCAACAACATCATCATTTTATAAAATAAAGAAAAAAATTAAGTTCAGTGATTATAAAAACATCAGGTTCACCATTGTAAATCAACTTTATTACGTTTACAGATTCAGAGAAACGAAAATGCGTTGACAACCGTTTCTGGTAATGCCAGGATTACATTAGGCACGAATCTGCATGAATTACCGATGTAACACGCAAAGAACGTACGTATTGAACATTTACCAAAACGAGCACGGAGGTAGAATTTTCTCTTTCCACGAGTTCTGGTTATTTTAAAAGTATGGTCAACGACGATATATTACTAGACTCCTAATAACAGGCGACCGATGTCTGTCAACACATTAGGTAAAAAGTCTTATACCCGTCTTATTTCGACCGCTCCACTGTGAGCCGTAAACATACCTTAAGACAGAACAGACCTTAAGTTAGCCAATCACAGTGCAGTACCCCGTCCCCCTCGCTTATTTAGTACCTCAGCGAGTTGACAGAATAGTTTTTGTTCCTTAGACCGTGCATGCGGAGTCTAGTAATATATCGTCGTTGATTAAGGTGTTTAAAACAATTTTTATCATCATCATCATCAATAGCTCGTCTTCACCCACTGCTGGGTATAGGCCTCTCTTTGTTTGTGCCAAGCTCCACGGTCTGGCGCCAGCCTCATCCAGTCGTCTGCCCATTTCGCCACCAGACAACACTTCTTTTTCCATTCCTTGGACAATTTTTATAATCTTTTATCAGTAATGCTGTAGAATTCAAGTCTCGTTTATTTTCATATAAAAGCTTGATCATAAAATTATAAATGCTAAAGTTTGGATGAATCGATGTTTGTTACTCTTTGATAACGTAAAGGCTGGACGAAACTTTTATATTTTGTTCAGAAAAAGATTATAAAACATTGCTAGAAGTATTTTATTGAATAGGAGCTACGTTTCAATGGTTTTTTTTTTCGAAAAATACGGTCGAAACTGCAAGCAATAACTAGTAGAAATTAGATATACAGATGCGTATTAATAGACTATTGACAAGAAATTACCGATTATTTATTGAAAAGAACTTAAATTCCCTAGAAACTCACAAAACTCACCTATTTAATTAGAAAACAGTTTTTTTTTAACACTTATAACATTTCTTCCATCTATCGTTGTAAAAGGAGGTCTTGTCCAAAATACGCTTTTCTCTTTGATATTAAGCATTGTTTGGTTTGGCAGAGAATGAATTTAATATTCAGAACAAATTCTTAATCCAACACACAAAGACTTGCAATGCAAGCTCTGAAAACAAATAAACTTTCTCTCGAACTATAGTTAAACGAAATCTTGTTACCAAACCAACAAAAATATCTATCTAAGCACTAAAAAAACCTCACAATTCTATTAACAGAGTTTCTAAAAAAAAAACATTTAAAAATAAAAAGTGTGTAAAAAAAAAAGACTAGCAGAAACGAAGCAGTCTTTAATAGGACGCCAGGTCGAGTACAGTACTGGCAGATAGTACTGGACTGGTAAGAGAGAACAAAAAACTGTTGTCTTTCATAAATAAAGAAACGGTTCTACAAAACGTATTACGTTGATATTTTTCTTCTATGAGCTGCTTCAGGGAAGATTAAGAATTCATTTTTGTTTTGAATTAAGCGTGGGTTGCTGATATTTTTTTGGGCCAAATGTTACGATAATACTTATTAATACAAGGTATGCTTTTGTCTAACCGTTTGGACAGTACAGCAGTGCTGAATATAAATATACGCAATAACACCTGCATTTGAAGTCGTAAAGATAAAAAAAGACTGTTAGCGGGACTTGGCACTGAAAGACGTTTAACAATAGAATGCAAAATTGGACCTTACTTTTGAGGCTGCGAGAGCTTAGTTGACTAAGCGTCTAGAGTACTGATCCGGAAAGACACAGGTTTGAGACCCGTTCGGACCAACCTATAGTGAAAGCTTTAAAAGAAACTCACTTTTGCTTTGGTAATGTCAGTTTGTATAGTATTATTATAAATAAATATTCCTCTGATCCTTTTTTCCTGAATTTTAAATTTTACAATTCCCCATTTCATTTTCTACTACAAAAAAGTCAAGATTACAATACGTACTACAGACAATCTCAAAGCAATCCATTAGTCGGAAGTAAATTGTGAAAAAAAAAACAAAGGTAAGTTAAAAAGGTATTTAAAGCTTACTTTGAACGCCAGATTACGATGTCCCCTAAATTAAGTCGGAGTTGCAGGTGATGAATATTTAAAACAAAGGAAAGAATAGGGTCCGCTTCGATCGTACCTTTAGAGGTTCGTCTTACTAATCTCTATTTAAAATACTCGAGCAGAGTATGTTTTAAAAATTTATTCGATTAAAATTTTTCCTAGATCAAATTGTATTCTTATGTTTGTTTTTTCTTTTATCGATCCAATAAAATTATCATCATTTTAATATTCAAATGCTGATGATTTGTTTTATAAATAAAACATTTAATATGCCAGAGATTTAACCCGCTACGACTCGAAAACTCCCGTAGGAACATAAAATCGGGATAAAAACTCCTACTTTATGTATTAATCTAGATTATGAACTGTGTACCGAATTCCAACCAAATCCGTTCAGTGGTTCTTGCCTGAAAGAGGAACAAAAATCCATACATCCATTCTAACAACTTTCACGTTACAAAATGAGTAATATAGTCTAAGAAGAAGGTGTGAAATTCACTTGAATAAAGTTCCAAGTAAAATCAAGCGGACTTCAAACCAAACAGCGGGCAGCAGAATAATATCATAAGAAACCTAATTTTATACTTCCCCTCTAAAGAGAACCATCGAACCAGACCCTTAAAAAAACATTTTAAATTCCTAAGCACGTTATAGGGCAAGTTGGCTTGTAAAACGTGTAGATTAAGTGACTGTAGATAGCTATGCCACGGTAATATAATAATACAGTACTCCAACTTCATACAAACGGACGAAAAGCGAGTTATACCTACGCGCCTCGATGTCGGGGCGCGCTCGGGGTGAAGACAGTCACGGCTGTACCGCAGTGTCGAGCGGACGGTGTGTTGGTTTTTTAACAGTAACCGCGTGTTTTTATCTCTAAAAATCAGTTCGAGTACATATCTAATAAGACGAGTAGTTTAATTAAGCTTTATATTAGAATGCGGATTTATTATACTTTAAAATTTAACAATAAAGCATTTCGTACGACTCAGTCGTGGCGCAAATATTTTTCGGTCTCAAATACTTCTATAATATATCGGACTTTATAAGCCCGATTTGTTTTTCAAACAAAAACATGATTTTTTAAATGAAATCTACCAATCAAAAAACAACACGCATTTTAATTGAACACTTCCTATTCATTATACAAAGTATTTCATTTATTTATATAAAAAAGTATATTTACAATCACAAAACTAAAATAGAAACAGAAAGTACGCAAAGGCAAATGTTATTAAAATGTTGTAAACGGGTAGCCCTAACGCATGTTTACGTACCGCGCGGCTGTAGGTATTTAAATCTGTCTGGCGGCCGAGTTACGCTACTGTATGATTATTATACTGTGGCTATGCCCAATGATATCTGCTACATAATGAATCAAACGCTTAAGAGAGGATGAAAGGGGACAGAATAAGCGGGAACGACGATGTTTCTTAATACGAGAATGATATTCGTCCTATTGATATTGATTAAAGTCTTACGTAATTATTTATTTTTTGTGTTTTTGAACATTGTATATTGATAATGGTAAATGTGGTCAGTAAATGACCTGTGATGTTAAAAAGTGAGCTTAAATAATTAAAAAAAAAATTACATTTGAAAGATGTTGGTTTTTTTCGTGTTAAAAACATCAATAAGTCTTTCCACTAAAAGCGGGACAGGAAGGACTGTCAGACTTGTACTGACTAAAATCCACAGTGAATCTTCAATGGCCGTTTATGTTCTGAGTGAAATATTACTGCTACATAGTTATTGTATTATTTGGAGTTAACGCTAAAACAAACAACATGACTATTCATAAACATATACCAAAATATAACCCAAAATAATTTAGGGTACATAATATTTTCATATAAATAGGTATAGTTGAGCAATTAAGCCGTCGCTTAATTAACAAAGTTTAAGCTCTTACCCTAGATTCAACCGTCCAAAGTATAGGTCAAGCGGTATTATACTTAATGTGTAAATAAACTACGTTCAATTTTAATTAGAACCTAGTTTTTGGGCTAATAAGGGAAATGTGCAGCTGGATTGTGATAGCGAATTAGTGTTTTGAATTCGTTATGCTAATGTAGGTACCTAAATGTTTCTTGTCTGTTCAGTAATGGCTATTTTATTGGTGACAGATGCCGACAAATTTTGACTACATTTAAATAATCATCATGGTATGTGTATTAAATTTGTTTTAGGTGTTTATTTATTTATGTAAATTACAGAACACATACACAGATTATTTGACTAGGAAATATCTTCTAGCAGACCAAAGTCAGAAGAAAGATATACAGCAAAGCGTAGGCACTTTGCCATAAAGCATAAGCATACATACCTACAAATAAAATAATTATGTCATGTTTATAAAAATAATTATTATTTTGAATTACAAGAGAGAATGTTCTTTAAAAACACGAATTTTAGATGGAAGTGCGCGATTCACAAATGTTCTGCGTAAGTGTAATACGTAAAACTAAATGCTGTAAGCCAGTGTTTCAACTGCAATAAACTTGCCTAAACTTTTTTTTTAATACAAATTAATTAATTATTTTGCACAAATTGTTAAAAAAAATATCAATATGTGTTCAATATGAAAGAGCGGCGTCTCCTGACACAGGCATTTATATACTTAAAAGGAGACGTCACCAACTGTTATAACTTGATTTGTGTATAAGTTTCGAATATAATAAAAAGAATTTGTTTTTTATTTTATTCGAAACTTATTTACCTAGAAATAATTAGCGTAGATATTTAACATCCAGGTTCATACATCGCTCACCATTACGTGAACGAATGAGTGGGTATACTGTAACAATATTTCTTTGTAAACATTTTGTTTGTATTTCATTCAGGTTCTTGTTTATTTAATAAACACAATATTATCATGTGTGCTTGGTTGCTACTACGTTACATTACATGTTTTGGTTTCATTATGATACAAAGTTTTGTTTCCGAGAACTTTGCTTTGTAGACGAGACGATTTATGTTTGTTTTGTTTAAAAGTGAGTCTGGAACTGGTACGATTGAATTTTTCAAGACTCAAGAAAAGACAAGACATTATTTTGTTCGTCCTTCAATGAATAAAAATATAATGACTTATTTATAATTTATTAGAATATACAACAATTTAAAGAAAGAGTTCTTATCAAGACGAATTTAACGACTCCAAACTCGGGGGGTTTGCGTCGTACCATAAGAAAGTTCTTAAAGCTACCTTCAAGTTTCTTCATCAGATCAGCTCCATATCACCATAATTTTGCATTGTCACGCAATATACATATTAGATATGTAAGTTTTAATCCACTTTATTGCAAAAATTATTTTATAGAAATCCAGAAAGTCCAACCTTCCAATAATTGGTTTGTTGATATGATAAGTAACCTACACCATTAAAAGTTTAATAGATCGTTATTTTGATTTTAACCAAATATTTGATTTGTTGCTTACGATTATCAAGCAACACAACGTCATTCAAATTGTCACTGTGTCGTCAAATTACGATACAGTGACAATTTGAATGACGTTGTCTTTTTCTTCACTCGTTCCAAAATCGAATCTACTATTCCATACAGTTTTTTACGCGACTGTACTTAACAATTACTACTTTTTTATTAAAACTTCGTATCAACTAACAAGTTTTTAGACACAGAACTAAAATAAACTAGCACACTTTACAAAAAGTGCTGTCTGCAAAGAATCTGAGAAAGAAGCTGGCTGCAACATTCCACTTTGTATCAACAAAAAAAAAAGTTCTGTCTGCAAAAGTGCTTCTAACTGTTCTTTTACTGTGGTTTTGCTGTGAGTGTATGGGACTTTTATTTATGAGTGTCCTGGGGTTATATTTACACTTTGTGGAATATTCAAAGAGCCTAGACAATCGCTAAAGGGGAGTCTTTCAAAATGATTGATTTTTCGGTTGCTTATTTTATTTTATTTATTTTTATTATTGTATTTGGGTGGCTTACAGCTAACAATACATACGTAGATAATGAGTTGAAGAACGATCAGATACTTGTATTATTTAAGGGCATCTTTGGTCGCGGGACTAATCAAATTAAAGTGACCCTGGAACGTAAAGGGTTATTGAAGGATACCGTGGATTTTAGTCAGTTCAAGTCTGACAGTCCCTCTTGCCCTGCCTTGAGTCGGCAGGACTCATTTAATGATTTTGCTACGATAAAAAATGGTTGAGATCTTTGGTCAGTAGTAAAGCTATTTCTTAAAATCTCATTAGTAAATAAATAACTTTATTTATTAATCAAACTTATTATTCAAATAAATAGTACTCTTAATCTCATTAATAATCCAATAAATGAGATTAAGTTTACTATAGTTATTATCATTGATAGAATGTCACGTAGTAGCTCACACGTTTCTTAAGGTTTTTTTTTTGTGAATTTTCTCCTTTAAGCAGACGGGTAGGAATTTTATAGTGATAAGATACTTCGTCTTTAGTGTCTATGTTTGAATAGTTAGTTTAAAGACGTGTTATAGTTATGGATGTACGTGTGGTTTTATAATCATGAACCTTTATTCAGCTATCTCTATTAGTCTATTGTATAAAAATATTGTTAAGGGATTGGTGACTACTTTGTATTACAGAATAGACTTTTTCTAAGACAAAGAAAGTAAATTATAAAGTTTAAATTGCCACTTCTTCCTAATATCTTCAGTATGAAATTATTTTCATTGAGAAGAACAGAAAAGGCACTTCATAAAAGATAAATTCAGAAGTTTCTTTAACAAAAATTGTCGAAGAGATTATTCAGAAAGTTAGGAAAACTAAAATAAGTTACAGTCGACGCCTTTCCTTTCATTTATCACGGGTATTATAAAACTTATGAAATGATCGATGGTATCTTACTTCACAACTTTTTGGTTCAGGACTTTTAAATTTAGAATATCAACGGTGATTAATTGTTTTGTTTATTTCATTTTTATTTTTAAAAGTAAATTGTTATTGCTTCAAAATATTTTAATATAAATATAACATGGTCATATTTAGACAACATCAACATCATCAGCCGGAACAACTTCTACTGCTGAACAATGAACATAGGCCTATAATTAAAATATAATTCTGCAAGTTATAATTCGAAATAACTTAAATGTTAGACTAATTGTGATAGTTGTGCAAAAATTTAATTAGTTTTGTTTATTTATAGGAGAAATAATCGTTTTGTTTAAATAATGTGAGTAATTGTAATCGTGTACGTAACTCGTAAATCGTTACTTTCAATTTATTATCTGCGCCGATAATGCAATTTCAACAAAACTCTGTTATTGAAAAACCCAATTATAACCTAAATGATAACCTAAATCCATTTAATTGAAGTCATTAGTGTTCATATTTTATTAATAGATTTATTATAGCATTAATACTTTATTTATTGGCTAATAGGTTTTTCAAATTAATTTTGAAACAACATTGATCAATTTGTTTGTGCGGTTTTATAAGATAATTAAAATAACAATAGTTTATTGATTACTTGTTATTTTTTTACATGGTAAAATAATCAAAGCCCTCCCACGTAGGGCGAGACGGCAGGAACTCACAGACTTGTATTAACGGCGTTCATTCACTAGCCCTTTACGTTCCAGGGCCGCGGTTACCTGGTGAGACAGCCACGCGGCTAGTAGATTTCTTTTTATCACGACACGTGACAGTTGTGAGTAGCTTTCAAAGTCTCAGAATTTTATTGAATCATAAAAATCCTTTGATTTCGATAAGATGTTAAAATTGTTTCTAATATATCTTATAATAAATATTAAATAAATCAAATAATGCGATATAGAATATTTTGTTGACGTACTTGGGTTTCTTGGGTGCTTTTCTGGTGGTTGCCACTGTTGATTCTGGCTCTCAGGAGTTGCAGTGGTTTGGGAATAGTGTTTGTGGTTTAAAAGTAGAGCCTTTGTCGGACAAAACTGAAAGGAATTCGTATATTTTGGTCATGATGAGGAGATGTCACCTGTAGCTAATCAGAGACTGATGGTTATGAATGTGGATGAAAGGAGAAAAAGATGAAAATCGAATAAAACGGAGTAAATGATGCCGTGTCGTCTGACGGGAGAATCGTAGAAGAAAATGTGTTGCACCAATCTTAGGTACAATGGAGTACGGGAAAGAAGATAACGATGCCGCTGGCGAGGGAGACGACGATGGTGAAGCTTTATTTGCGCAAAGTTATAAAATGCGTAATATGTTGCCATAAACTACACTTTTAATGCAACACATTTAACAGAAAAACCCCGGGAAAAAAAGTTGTCGGGGGTTCTTTTATTTATTTTTTTATTTTATACGTTTTTTATCATTTTATTGCTAAGAGTACTCCCGATTAAGTCGTCAATATTCCCTTTCAGTACGCTTTCATTTGATACCCAACTCGAGTATATTTACAAACCCTCGGTTACCTTTCCCCACTTTCACCCCCACAACTTCTAAACAGCTCAACCGATTTTCATCAAACATGTCTAAGAACACTCGCAGGTAAGTAACCTTTTATACAAAAAAAACTAAATTGAAATCGCTTCATCGATTCGGGCTCTATGATGCCACAGACAGACAGACAGATAGACAGACAGACACGTCAAACTTATAACACCCCTCTTTTTCCGTCGGGGGTTAAAAATAGATTCATTTTGTTTACAAACAGACCGCCTAAAGATATTGGGAAATAACAGTGTATATAAATGCTTCAGAACCGACAATATCAAAGCTTGAATACCACAATATCACAAACATTCAAATCACCCTTATATACAAGTAATAACGCTGAACATTGAAACTCAGTATAAGAGCCTGAAGACTCTCTAATAGGCACAGGAATGGTTAGAGCCCATGCAATATCAGAGACAACACAATCGCATTAAAATATTGCTACTACTAATTGTACTCATTTTGGACAAGTGTTTTTTTTTAATGAATTTTCGGTTATTTTTCGCAAAGACGATGATAAACTGTGATGTGGTTATTTGATAATTGTAAATAATTTTTGGGGTGGTCTGCACTCTGACTGAAGTGGAGTGTGGAACGGACTCTCAGACTCGTAAATAAAACTGGCAGGTTTTGTTCATTCAGTCCTTTAGACTCGTAAGTAAAACATGCCCTGTTTATTCAGTCCTATTCTGATAGTCTTATAAGGTATCCATGATCTTGGAAGTAAAGGGGTATTGTAGTTTCACCGTGAGTTTTTGTCAGTACAAGTCTGACAGTCGTCCTCCCATCGGCGGTTCTGCCTTGAATGGGAGGACGACTGTCAGGTGTCTGTTTGACGATTAAACCACGAAAAAAAGCCTGTCAATCTTTGTATAGGTATCCGGGGCGTGATACCTCATGAAGAGATAACAACTGTCCTTTTTATTAAACTCATGAATTAATTTACAAAAAATAAACAGTTTTATAACATTTCATTGTATTTTATTACAGAAACAGATAGATAAAGTCATTTTAATCTCAATAATTGGATATTTTATTTTAATCTCATTTAAATAATTGCAATTTACGTCATTTACAAATAATATTTAGTTACGCATTTTGCCACAAATGCTACGTTATCATTTCACAAACTCTTAGTAAGGGAAACAATGGAAATTTGGCGATCGTTTAGGATATGTTGAAACGCGACACAAGAATACTCTTAGATTTTATTGAGTATAACGGAAGAGATTGGAATTTCTCTTCCCGAGCCGATTTACTGGCATTCCATGTAACCTCACAAGTTATCGTGGCTTATTTATTATTCATAGAATAGGTATTTTTATCATTTTGTCGAAGTTCGAATAAAATGTACGCAAGTGCATGTTAAAGAATTTTTGACGTATGGATGGTTTTGGTGTCAAGATATCTAGTTGTTGTTAGTTAAAACTTAACTTTTCTTTTTTTAAAGGTTTGTTAAATGACGATTTTGTCGTAAGGAATTTTACCTTGTGAAATGATTATGATCCCTAATAGCCGATTAAATGCATAAAACATTGTTGAATTAAAAAAATGAGTCCCTCCCGCCCAGCCCGGGGTGGGGAGGACTCATTTGATGATTTTACCACGTAAAAAAAATGTTCAACAGAAAAGTCGCCGTCGCTGAAAATGATAACGTTGGATATTGGCAACACATCTGTTAAAAAAGTTAAGTTAAAAAGTTAATTTAAAATACTTAATGCCATGGATTTCTGGAAAAGAAAGCCTGATTCCATAACAAGACAAGCATTGTGTTCTTCATTTCTTATAATCATCCTTTGTTTGAGAAAATTAAATTCCATAGTTCTCAACTGGCTCAATTATGGACCGGTAAACTATAACATTGAATACACCCCCCAATAATGTTATAGACCCACAACAATACACTGTAGTGCATTTCAATACAATATTCTCCGCTTATAACTACGTGAATCACTTTGGTGACTAGATTCTCACGCTACACAGTGTAGCTATCTCAAAGAGATATCGTCGATCGTATCTATTGCAGTAGCGTATTGGTTCTGTATGTCAGTGAGTATAAACGGTAGTCCGTGGTTTATGGATAGACTAGGTAAAAACCTGCGATTTTGTCTACTGCACGCGTAGCATGGCGCAATGGAAACAGGTTTTCTATGGAACTTTTATAGCTTTATGTTTGACGATGTCTCTTAATGTTTTTATAACTTAACGTATGACAAAATACTAGTTTTCTTTATATTTAACAGGGTTAGGTACTGTTCAATTAACAAATATTATTTACAAATATTTCAGTGCCTTTAAATTAGGTTTGACAATAGATTGTTTAACCTAATCGAACTTTTAAGAATTATCCCCTATAAACTACATTGCATCTCAAAACTTCACAATAAAGTTTCACTGGTAAGAACAATGTACCTATGATCAAACTAACAACCACGAAAGGAGACTTTTACTGGTACTTGATATCTGATCAAGTGATCATGCTTTGACTTATAACATTTATAAACATTGTAGATAACAAAAATACATATAAACGCCAGCGACCTGAATTGTTTTATTTAATTCATGGAAACTCGAAAAAAAATTCTATAATGCCATTAGCTGATTTGAAGGCAAGTTTCGAACATGGTTCCATCCAGGAAATCCAAACAATTAACTCATCTTTACAAATGACAAGAATTCCCACACGACTGCGTCAACAATTATTAATCCATGTTGTAACACACGTACGTAATATAAAAGATTTCTGTACTTGATTGCTAACAAATTCGTTCACTTTTTCCTGTTTACCCGTTTTTCCGTCAAAAAGACACAATTCACTGGAAAACTGACAAATAAAATGCGCTTATGATCTGGCAGATGACAAGCAAGAAATGGCATTTAATATTAAGTTACGAGTTAGATGACAATATTTTTATAATAATAATAGTTTATTTATCACCAAAGGTAAGCTGTACAGTGCATTTCTTACAATAATGTTAAGGGAGGTACAACTTCGTTCTATTTATATTATTTCTATACACTATTTGAACGCTGTCTCTTAAACTAGGTTTAACCTGTCTCTTAAGAGGCAGTGTTCGGCAAACTTAATCAATCAAGATACAAGATACAAGATACAAGATACAAGATATTTATTTTGTAAAACATGAGTTCAGAATTATAAAGGTCTTAAAAAATAATATTAGGTCGCTACATGTTTTGCCAATCATGGCGTACAAAATTAGTCGCACTAAGACAACTATTACAAAAAGATAATTATAACAAAAAAAAAAAAAAAAAAAAAAAAAACGATGACTTACAAGGAAAAAAAAATAACATAGGATTACATTAAAATGTCAACAATTTAAATTCAATTTAAGTAAGATACGGATTAGGAAATTTAATAAAACAGGTACACATTCTAAATTCTATTGCAGAAGATTATCATTTAAAAAGTCATCTACGCTATAATAACACTTTTCTAATAAAAAACCCTGAACGGACTTTTTGAATTTGGGTAGAGGTAAACATTTAACAGCATCAGGTATTTTATTATATATAGTGGGTGCCCTACCAAAGAAGCTCTTTTTTAGTAAGGCAGTTTTACACTTGATTGGACATAACAAATTCTGATATTGAGAACGAATTGGGGTTTTTTTCACGTCTGAAATTTTTTGAAAAAAATGTGATTTGCTTTTACAAAAAGTGCAGTTTCTAAAATATACAAAGATGGTAAAGTAAGAATTTTTGATTGTTTGAAGTAATTTACGCAACTGTCCGTTGTTCTTAGACCAAACATTGCTCGTACACATCTTTTTTGCATCCTGAATATAAGTTCTTTATTAGTTGACTGTCCCCAAAAGATAACACCATATCTTAAAGTAGAAGCGACCAATCCATGATAGGCTGTTAAGAGAGTGTCAGTATTAACTTTCCTTGACAATTGGAACAATAAATATGCAGATTTACTAAGGCGCTTACAGATTTCCTCTGTGTGTTGTTTCCAAGTTAGTTCACTGTCTATAGTGATACCTAAGAATTTTGCATGTGTAACTTCTTCTATCTCGGAGTTATTGTAGGCAATGTTAACGGGTGAATGCTTACGGCGCTGGTGAAAGTGAATAACTTTAGTTTTATTTAAATTAATTATTAGGTTATTTTTGTCAAGCCAATTTATAATGTCACTCAGAGAATTATTTATATCATTTTGATAATTATTAGGATTAGTACATTCCACAATGGCCGTGCTGTCATCTGCGAAAAGTACCATCTTATGATCTATAGTTTTAGGGAGATCATTAATATATATCAAGAATAGTGGTGGCCCCAGTATGCTACCTTGAGGTACACCATATTTTATATATCTTGGTTTAGACACATATTTTGTCTCCAATTTTGTAACAGGACAGATTCTAGTAATTTCTGTACATTGAGTTCTGTCACTCAAATATGTTTCTAAGAGTTTCAAGATGTTTCCTCTTATGCCATACGCATCTAATTTTTGCAGCAGAATTTGATGGTCCACGAAATCAAATGCTTTGGTCATATCTGTTAGTAAGGCGCACACAGGATTACCTTTATCTACAGATGTCATTGTACTAGATAGCAGGTCAAAAAAAGCCATATTTATATTTGTGTTTTTCCTAAAACCTTTTTGTTGACTGCAAAGAAGTTTAAAATGTTCTAAATAAGAATAAATTGAGTTATAAATTACCTTCTCGATTATTTTTGAAAATATCGATATCTTAGCAATAGGTCTATAATTTTGAATGTCACTTTTATCGTTTTTTTTATATATCGGTTTAATAATTACATTTTTTAGGCTACTTGGGAATACACCATCTGAAATACAAATATTAATTATATGAGCCAGTACAGGCGCTATAATTTCCTTAACGTATTTAATTACTTTAGTTGAAATGCCATCAAATCCTACCGTGTTAGTGTTTTTCAGGCTGCTAATTATTTTGATTATATCAGAATCTGAAACAGGTAGCATGAATAGTGATTGAGAATTCGACTTTTCAATGTTATAATTATTATTAAAAGTTCCATTAGTTTTAATATTATTTTCAATGGTTTCTATAAAATAATTATTAAATGCATTTGCAATACTCAGAGGATCTGTAAGAGTCAAATTATCCTTATTAATTGACAGTATTGGTTCTTGAGGTAAATTAAATTTAGATTTATTGATGACTTGCCAAGCAGCTTTTGATTTATGTTTTGAGGTATTAATGAAGTGGTTATTTTGAGCTTTTTGAGTTAATGTAATTATTTTTCTATAAATTGAAGAGTATTTTTTAAACGCAAGTCTATTTTTTATGGAATGATTTATGGATTGCCGGTTAAGTGAGCGTTAAGTTAATAATAGATTTTATCTTCGATATTTAAATTATAATGTAAAGGCACTGTTTTGAAAGTGTTTGAAAGATTTATGAAACTTTTACTCTCGTGGTATGTCAGCAGTTTATAAATAAAATATTTGAGTAAACCAGCCAGCACAACACTCATTTTATTTTAAAATGTTTTTGAAACATAGCATTGTTTAAAGATAGTATTAATTAATATCCACTTAGCAACGTTTGTAGACAAATCCTTTTATGTAGATTTAATATCATGTCACAATCATGTGTAAATAATATTCTAAAATAACAATTCAAAGTTAGAAATCAATTTAACGTAAAAGAACACCCTGTGACTGACAGGGATTTAAAAAAAGAACGTCGGTAGCACCAGCCCACGCGACGTCCAGATTCAAGCAGTATTTTCTATATTCCAGCGATTTTTCTATTCGCCCGCGTCGTTCCTGCCATGTATTTCAACCGCGCGGCTCGATTCTGTCTAAAGTGTTCCACAGTAAATCTAACGCTACAAAAAATCCCGAAATCTCGAACCATTTCGGACGAGTATCGTCGGTTCGTTGTGAAATCTCGCCGGCCGAGTGCTGATAGAGTTACGTTTACAATTTACGTTATTATACGAAATAGCTACAGGTAAGATATGGTGAATGGATTGTTGTCATGTCTGAGAATCATTAACATCATGTTCATATTGCTTCCCAAGTTTATCTTGCGAATCACTGACATTTACCTTCCTGCAACTTATACTTGCCTGCGTATGGTGTTTCATACAAAAATCAGACGCGCTGGCAAGCTTCGTTTTCTTTACACGTCACGGGCGTGGCACGGTGCGTAGGTACTATTAAACGTCGTGTGAAGCGAGCATTATTATTGTATACAAAACTGTATTTCCATTGAGATACATAATATTCGTTCTAGAACTGGAAAGTATGATATTTATTAAAATTACAACGAGTAGCGAACCAGTTTTTGACAATCAAAACAGTCTGGATGTAATTAAACATTATAATCTTCAAAAATGATAATGAGAAATCGCCACAAAGTGTGTGTCAGTTTGTACTATAAAGAGCAAACTATTACCCAACGTTTAGCTCTCGCGTATCACCATCCATTTCTTACGAAGTGAACACACAAACATGTAAACACTCTCTAATATTCATTTCCTTAGTCGTCTAACAGCCACCATTCTTGTCTTAAGGGGCACGAGAGCGTAAACAATTTGAGATTGTGCCTTCTACCTAAACGGAAGCTTCTACTGAGTGGACTTTTCAATTTTGCCGAGTGCCAAGAATTTATGCTGGGAAACATCGTAGTGTTTTCTTTTCATTTTGAAAAGAGCATTCGTATTCGTACTCCTCTGTAGACTTGGTGCTATTGAAGGAGTCTTTTGATACTGTTTGGCGTGTGATGTTAAATGATTGGAACTGCTCGGATTTAAATTATATGCAAATTTTGCGTTCGTGTTTATGGGTCCTTAATATCTTTGTATGTGTGTTTTGGTTTTGTTTCGTATTTTCTTTTCCTTTTTTAGTTATTATTTGGGATTATTTTAGTATTGTCATGGCATGGACTATCCGTTGTTTTAATGATTGGCAATTTGGCGACACGTTTGGCGCAGTAGCTGAGAATTTGGACTGCTGCGCTGTGTGTTGCGGGTTCGATCCCCGCACGAAGCAAATATTTGTATGAACTGCAGGTATTTACATGTATGGATAGGATATGAGCGCCGATGGCCAATTCCACGGCGGTGGCGTGGCCTGAATATTTTCACGGCGGCGGCGCGGCGTCGCGGCGGCGCTCGTGTCCGGCCGTGTGCCTTAGTTTTTTTTTATTAGGGAGAGATTTCTTAAGAAGAAAAAATGAGAAAACCACGTTGTTGTTAGGTTCCAAAAAAAGTTTTATAAATAAACGTATTTGTTCATTACAATTTTAGTCTTCTATAATTAGAGATCAAGTTTACTAAAGGCGTCATTGTGCTGACGCTCTTTGAGGCGCGCGTGAAACTCAACGCGCCGGCGACTCGGGCAGGGTCCATAGTCGGACAGCAAGTCTCCAATTTCTCGCCGCCCGCATACCCGCTCTTACGGTGGCCGGCGATCGTTTTGCGACGTCCGTCGCCGTGGGCGTCCACAACCGCTCTCACGCGGCCCGCCTCCTTCTTCGCGAGCATGACTGCTTTGCAGAATGAGGCGACCGGATCCCACTTCGTCTCGCCCCGCAGCATGGCCGCGACTAATGCCGGGCGCGAGAGGTCTCCGCCTATCGCCGCCGTGAGGACACGTTGGTGCTCCGCCCAAGCGGGGCAATCCTGCACCGTATGCTCGACTGTGTCCTCCGGGCGATCTTTGCAGTCGTGACACCCACGCTTTTCCTCCTTTCGCGGCGCTCATATCTAGTTTGGATAGGTGAGCAAGTTCTTATTATATAAAATTACAACGAAATACGATTATTTATATATATATGAGAATAGGAGCTCCTGATTTCCTAGAAATTGTAGCAGATGGAAGTTACATAAATTTTATTTCATTTTGTTATGATGCAGTTTTATTTATGGATTAGTCGAATAGATACTGAGAGTTGAGGATAATAAACGCGAAAAATTATTATTCAATCTCAATCTTTTGATCCAGTCTTTTGTATTTGATGGCCGGTCTTTTCAGCAAATTCAATAATTTGCTTTTTGGATTGTATTAGTATTTCGGACGTGATCTATAGATTTTGTCACCTAAGATACTGCTCATAATAGCGCCTTGGAATATATTTCTTAATTTAAGGCTTTTATTTTATAATCTAAAGCTTTCTGTTCAAAATAAAACTAGGTAATACGCCCTAGTTAACAAAACGACTAACATTCTAGTACTCAAACTTACTGATCGAAACCGCTCGCGATGTTGGCCGCTGCGTACAATATGGCCGAAGACTAAGGCATGATAGAATTGTGGGGCGTTTTGTTAATCAACGGCGTGTCTCTCTTTGTTCCTAATCCATCCAAAGGTTGTCTAGAAAAGATCGCTTTTAGTGACCGCCGATTGTATCACCCCATTTTTAAGTAATAATTTTTAATGTTATGTACCTTTAACTTGTTTGGTGTACATAATAAAGAGTATTCTATCTATGTAGGGCGTATTATCTAGTTTTACCCTAACTCTCAACATTTTGTCAAATCATATTTCCCGTATTAGTCTCATACAGAATAGAGGTTATAATCATTATTTAACTTTCATCAATTAGTATACCAGGAATATTAGATAATTATGTACAAATTCAATCATAGAAATACGGATGATATTCGCCTCTGACTAATGATTAACTGAATTTAGTCAAAATATTAATTTCAATTAATAATATTCAGATTTCAGCAAATAATGCTACTGAATTCAATTCAATCCTAGTAAATAATTTGTCACTATAATAAAATGTACATTATTATAATAGTATTAAATTTTGAATAGTTCAGGCAATAGAAATTTAAATTGTTCTGAAATTTCACTAATGTATTATATTAATAATACTGTTTCTAATAATTATCAAACGAACAATAATGACCTCATTTCGAAAACGATAAACGAGACATTAATATAATGGTTTTTTCGTACCACTTGCTCAAAAAAGTGACATTCTATGCCACAAAAAGCGAACATAACAATAGTCATTTTTAATCTGTGAAAAACAGGGAAAGAATGTTGTACTGAATTTCATTCTCTCTCTAGGGAGAGAATGTGATTTAAATTTGGAATACTTAGATTACGGTAGACTCGATCGAAAGCTAACCAGAATAATAAAACATTAAAAAATAAAGATTTCAAGTCGACAACATATATCCGCAAAATTCGGATTGTCGAGTATTTTGTAAATTTCTAATGATTTTCTGACCAGACAGATCGCAGCCGCCATTATTGACATCGGTTATCATGTTAAGTTTTTTTTTTCTTTCTTTATTTTCGGCCTATGACTTACCGTGACACCTACATTTAGTACCTTGATGTGTAGTATTTGGGACACACGTTTCACCCGAGCGACAGAAGACCCTGCTTTATCCCCTTGGTTAATAATCTACTATTATTACATGATATTCGAATACAAATCCATTTTTTTTACCTTTTGTTTACCATACAAATGTACTCAAAAGACGTACACAAATATCGCCCCAAGCGCTACTCGTAAATGTTTCCAAGAATCGGTAAAACCGTGCGTTTTTCCGTCCGCTGAGCAAGAGCCATGCATCAAGATTGCAAACGATGCAAGAAAGAAATGCAAGAAAGGCCACTAAGTGGAGTGTACAGATGAATGAGTGCGTCTTGCGATGTTTGAACACCAACGCAATGCACTATGCACACTCCATTTCAAGTTGATATGAAACGGTTCCTAGCTCATGAAAAGCCTTTTCGAAAGATCCTCAGCCTCTTTTTTTAGTGAAAGCAACGGGATTGAATAACAAAGAGTACCTTTGATTGGCCTCACAGAGCCTCATTTATGCTTTTTCCCGTAAAACGTATGTTTATCCGAAGCAAATGATGCTCGTTCTTGGAATTTTAAATACGTCTTCTCGTTTCAGTTGGCATAATATATGAATAGCTTGGATACTTTATTAAATTAAAAGGCTTTTTTACTTCAGGGAATCGTGTAAAATGTGTTTGGATAATGATGGAATGGGGGCTGTGTGTAATTTAAGTAGGTAAGCTGATGTACCAAATTACTGTGCTATGTGTAATGGCCCGCGAATATGATCAATAATTTTATAACTATTATGTTGATATTATTTTCACGTTGATATTCAAGGAAAATATGTAGAAAATACACTTAAAACAGCAAGCGGCTGTCTCTTGTATTGTGATTATTTCATGAATAAAAACCTTTTCAAAACCAATATTTTCTCAATTTTTCTGTTAAATCAACGAGACTTTATTTTTCAATGACTTATCGTTTTGATCAAAAACAGAGCAAGACTATTAGAAAAGAAATTATTTTACGTAAGTAACAAATAAAATAGTATTTAACCACATTCAAAAATATACAAAATAAGATGCCAAAATAAATATAAAAATATTCTTATGACTAACAGAAGTTTTCTCAGAAGAGATAAATAAATATACAGACAAATTATATACGATGGATCAGAATATACTACTACGAACTTCTTTTTATATGGACGACTGAATAACAAAACTGACAATTTATAAATGCTTGCCAATAAGGATTACGATACATGAACAAGGACATGAAGTTGCTAAACCTGGCGAAAGAAGATGCAGAAAACCGCAGTAAATGGCGACGCATGATAGGGAAAGCCCACCCCGAATAACGGGATGTGGCGAGGCAGAAGAAGAAGAAGAGTAAGGATTACGATCATAGCCGGTTAATATTTTATATCATTTTTAATTTGATAGACAACTCTTTTTTTGGGTTTTTTAAGTACCCTTCTTGTATGTTTTTATACTCATTTCCGTAAAGTGTAGAATGAGTTGCCCAAAAAAATATTCCGATTTTTCATTTCAACATAACGTTGCTACTACAATTCTAGGCTCGGCTCGTGTTTTACATCACAATTACGACCCTCTCAGTTTCAGACGACCAAAAACCAATTATCACCATACAAATCCTACCTAAAAATCGAACAAGCAACGCAAACATTATTTTTCCCGTCGCCATTTTCAATCCCCCGATATCGGAACAACGTGTGAGTATAATAAAATACAATTGAATCTGTTAACGAGACACGACACCCTGTATATCCGCAAAGTACACACTCCACTCATTGCCAGAGGATCGAATAAACAATGTTGACATTTGGAGTCGCACGCGCTGGGATCAGCCCTCGAAAATGGGCGCTGAGCTTCTGACTATATATTTCTTTATATATGACTGTGTGGTGTTTTGTCCCGTTGGCTGTAACCTTACCAGTCTATATCTTCAGAG
Organism: Agrotis ipsilon; assembly: GCA_028554685.1. Classification (NCBI taxonomy): domain Eukaryota; kingdom Metazoa; phylum Arthropoda; class Insecta; order Lepidoptera; family Noctuidae; genus Agrotis; species Agrotis ipsilon. Next base: position 16,813,009 of record CM052960.1, on the reverse strand, counting down.
GCATAGACCATTTTGTGATAGTGAGGTGCTATTCGTTTTTTCTAAGGACACAGCGTTGTGCCAGTACTGCCCCAGTACAATGTAGAAACCATTAATTTATTTAACCATAACTATATATTACACAAAAATAGTGAACGGATTTAGATGAAACTAGCTGTGCCCGCAACTTCGTTCGCGTGGATGTCGGAATTTAACAATGTATTTTTTAGTTGTAAGCACTTAATTCAGGCCACGTTTTTCATATAAACCACACCACACCACACCACACGACACCACACCACACCACACCACACCACACCACACCACACCACACCACACCACACCGCACCACACCACACCACACCACACCACTCCACTCCACTCCACTCCACTCCAAACCACATCACACCACACCAGACAGCACCATTCCATTGTATTCCATTCTGTTCTACTCTATGATTCCTTTAAATATTGCTCTTATTAATTTATACTTTTTATATTATGTGAACCGATTACGATGAAACAAAATACATAATGTTACTTCAATTTAAACACGTCTATTCCAGGTTTTCTTTTAACGCCATCTGCCGTGATTCGAAGTTAGATCGCGCGACTGACGTACGAAATCAAATTGTGAGACCAAAGTGCACCCGTAATTTTACTTCTAAAACACTTTAAATTCAAATATCTTTTGATAGACTGAACCGATTCCAATGAAACAAAAACTAAATTCCTCTCAAAGTTACGCTTAATCGTTGTGTATAAAAGTTATCTACATTAATTTCGTACATTTTACGTGATACCTGGACAAATAAACATACAAACAGACAAACAGATAAACAGACAAAAATTCTAAAAATTCTAGAAATGGATTCTATTGGTTGTCCTTTAATACCCTGGCTAAATTTTTTGAGTTTTTTTTTAATGTACAAAAATAACTTTTCTACAGTTTTATTATATGTATAGATATAGATAGATAGATATGGCACACAGATAGTTTATAATATGTTTTAACACATTTTTTTAGCATGATAAAATCACAAAATAAGTCCTCCCACTCAGGGCAGGGCGGGAGCGACTATCAGACTACTGACTACAACACGGGTCACGGTAATTTTTTAGTCCCGCTACCGCCTGGATTAACACATAAGATAGTTTTTATCTCCATTTTACCTTACCATTGTGATACTTTTCGAGTTGAAGCGGGCGAAGTCGCTGCCAACAGCTAGTCATAATTTCAAGACATTAGGCGTGGACATTTTTGTCTACAAATAGACAGCAGTTATCGTACAACGAAATAATTCAATGTTGTATAATATAGTTCTCGATTTCTCGACAACATTCGCATAATAATATCTTTACCAATATCAAAACCTTATATTTATAGCTTAGCGAGAAACCTTTTTTCTTTAGATACGTTTAAAGGTAAAGTCTTGAGGGTCTTTTACAAAAGACCAGTCAGGTATTACAGGATTAGAAAGAAACACTATTTCATTTTAAATAGGATTAAGACATATATGAGAAGTTTCTTCATTTTCTGGAATTCTCTCTTTAAATCTTGAACGTAGTAAAAATTTCTAAAGAAATCGTGTATTTTCTTTCTTAAGTTGTTTTTTTTCTGTTTCAGATGCGTTTCTGCGGAGCTTTTCTAAAGGATTGGTAAGTAATGGACTTATACTTATAAGGTTTTGAGTTCAGACCCGGGCAAATACCAATGTGTATTTTTAAATTACATTTACAATGTACATTCTAAGTTTAACTCCAAGATATCATCACGTTTTTTACGTTTTAGAATCATCGAATGAGTCCTCCCACTTAAACAAGATATCATGACCAACATCGATGAATCAAGACATCGTGAGGAAATTTGAACCTAATAATCAAATTATTATACTCGTAAGTCCAAACCCATGTCAAAGGCCTGTTGGGTTCCAAGAAGTAGCTCATTTAAGTCTAACATTAGACGATGGTTACATCCTGACAAAGAAAATCATCAGCCTATAATGTTCCCACTGCTGGGACACAGGCCTCCTCACTGAGACTGGTCATAATCCACCACGCGGGCCCAGTGCGGATTGGTAGATGTCACATAATTATCTTCGAATTTTTGGTTCTAGGACATGTCAGTTTCCTGACGATGTTTTCCAACACAATCATGATTCCTTCACGATGTGTGTTTTTGTTTTTTTTTTTTTTTAATTATTATATATGAAATATAAATTATGATGTTAAACAACGATACAAAGTACTGTGGAATCTTCAATGAAAATAAAACATCAAGTAGAAAATCTGTGGCTCTCACACACATACATATTGCTGACGGAAAACAAGCGGAAAGAGTGCGGTAATATTTAATTGGCGCCAATTTGCGAGTTAATTGAAATATTGATAGCTGTTGCGGTTTCACGTACCATTAGTAGCTTGCGTTTTTTTTATAATTGGTTAATGGAAAAATACGCTGCTGGTTTAATAAATTTTATATCAAACTAAAAGTCTAGTATACTAAGTCGCTGACTTAGAATACTAGACTCGAGCCAAGTTCAAAATGCCTCAGTGCCCATTGCCATTTTGTAGTATTTACTTCGCAAATTACTTGATGCATGGTATCGTCTTAAGTTGAGATTGAGCTACTGGTTTTCTAAAGCGCCTTTTTGTCACTATCTTCTTATGTTACGTACCTACTCTATATTATGAATTCATAAAAGTTCTACCTGTGGAATAACTTTGTGAAAGTATTAAACTTAGATTAGTCAAACTTCTAGGCACCAACTTTTATATTCCTTTTTTATAGCTAAGGCATTTCGTTCCTTATTACCATAGTTAGTAGACTTTAATTTCAACAGAATATCTACACCTATGCACATAGCACCTAAATAAGTTTAAAAAAGGTTTGTCTTAATGTGTCACATAAAGACCTCATCAAAATGCATTTCCCATAAAATTCATCGTAACTTAAGTGTGCTGAAGCAGCTTTTATTAACTTAACCTACTCATACTCATATAAACTCCACCCGAAATCTCCGTTGATATCTCCTTAAGATTCCGCTTCCCTGACGTCATATAATGATATTCAGCTGACAACGAACAATTCACACGTTATATCACGTCGGGTAATACAAAATTTACTGAACACATCCCATTTCAACACTCGTGTGCGAAGACGTTATAATAAATATTTCATACTTTATTGCTACGCTTATTTGACGACGAGGAGGCCTAATGACCAATTTAACGCTTATGAAGTGCAAATTCTCTGTCATACTGTGAAACGAGACATTATAATACCCAATTTCAGCTTCAGAAAGAATATAAATGGGTAACGCACCTGTGAGACGGTTCTCTCGTTCGTTTTTTCAGCTACCCGATATTTTTTAATTTTATCTCCTCAATTGCTCGAGAAAAGTTGGAGAAGTGGGGTTTATTAAATTTAATAAAAGTTTAACAATGAGTCTGGTTTTCAATTTTATTATTAAAAAGTATTTCTGAGTCGTTTTTTTGAAGCCATCTTGTGGACCAGGAAAAATATGGTCCGAGTTGAGTTGAAGAGACATTTTCAGGGATTCCAAGGTCAAGGTATAGAATCAATCAAATTTCCTCGACTATTCCCCGAAGTAATCACTTTAGATTGGCCCTCAATAATTTACTCTCAAAATACTCACTAAGAGCTGTTTTCATGAATTGTTAAATGTTTCGATTGGAGTGTTTTATTGAAAAAGGAAATTGCGAATGGCTATCTGTTCGAATAGCTCGTGTTTTGAGACAAATTAAAAAGATCATTGTATTTATTTATGTTTAAGTTTTATTGACTTTCTAGATTGAGATCTTGTAGTTACTACCAATATTGCTGGCAATTGCAGACATACATTTTAAGCAAGTATTGCCCGTTGGATGCACCTCATAAATACATTATTGGTCGCGGGACTCGGGCACGCCACAATAGCGGCGGTAAGACCCCTCTTTGAGGAGTGGCTGGATAGGCATCACGGCGTCCCAACCTTCCGCTTGACGCAGGTCCTCACCGAACACGGATGTTTCGGGAGGTACCTGTGTCTAATGAGGAAGGAGGAAACGCCTGGGTGTCGCCACTGCGAAGATCGCCCGGACACAGTCGAGCATACGGTGCGGGATTGCCCCACTTGGGCGGTGCACTGACGTGTCTTCAAGGCGGCGAGACGGAGTGGGAAGCGGTCGCCTCCTTCTGCGAAGCAGTCATGCTCGCGAAGGAGGAGGCGCGCCGCGCGAGAGAGGGGACAATGTCTCCCCTCCGTCCCACCCGCGGTGGTGGACGCCTACGGCGTCGGACGTCACAGGACGATCTCCGGCCACCGTAGGCGCGGGAATGCGGGCGGCGAGTAAAGGGCAACTCGCCGTCCGATGACCATGCCCGGGAGAGCGTCAGCTTAATGACGGGGCCCCCTCTCAGAGGGCCAAAGCCTGCCGGGGTCGCGGGTCTCATTCCATCACCGTGACCCCGGAACATATAGGGCTATTGAAGGACACCGCGGATTTTAGTCAGTACGTCTGACAGTCCCTCCCGCCCTGCCGGGGGTGGGAGGACTCATTTGATGATTTTACCACGACAAAAAAAAAGTTGGTCGCGGGAATGTTAAGTTTGACCCTGGAACGTAAAAATTCATCGAAGCATCACCGTGGATTCTCACTTGTCGAGTCAGTACAAGTTTCATCACTGTCAATCGAAAAGTGTCCAAAAATCTAGACGAAAAAAGCTTGAAAGTATTAGCCTTCAATCTCTGAAAAAAAAAACTACTAAGGTCACTCTAAATCTCTGAAATCTCGTTATCAAAGTCTTTTTTTCGATCCTCGAGGTCGGTGGACACCGACATATATGATAAATGACCAAATAATATGTCAGCTAACCTCGGAGGGTCACACTAGTTTACTTCACAAGGCAAAGCAATTATTCTTTTGATCGCTATCGTAAACCGAGAAAAAAGATCCTTTGTTAGTTTAGGCTTCGTTATATCAGATTTGTGATTTTTGCCTCCAAATCTCATTGTTTGGAAAAGGTTGAATTCTTTTCAGTAAGGTAATAGATAAAATGTTTTTTTTTTTTTGCTTTTGTTGTTCAAGATTCGTGGAAAGTTTTTTTTTTAAATAAATCTTTTATATTTAATTTTAGTTTAATCTTGATAATTTAATTCAGTCGAATCTCTTAGAGGTGTTTTTTGCGAGAACTTCAGTTTCAGTTTGAAAAACCACGAAATGATAGACAGAGAACAACATTTATCATTGCTTAGCGACCCGCCTCGTGTCTGCACAGGTGGAAATACTTTGTCAACCATACAATAATGAATACGATAAAAAGAAAATAATAAGTAATGCGAGTAAATTCATCTCATTTTTATACCTTTAAGTATGAACAGCCAAGAGAATCATCTCAGCATAATCTTAAACACCATCTACAATATACGCAGCACTAACGGACCTACCGCCCGATTCTACAAAAAAAAAACTTTTCATTTTCACAACTCCATCTGGCCAAACTTTTTATTTTTATAATTCCAGCTGGTAAAACCGTTTATAAATTCAAGAGAATAAACTGGGAACGTAACGTCATTTCCTCCGGCGGGTCCGACACGAGTCCACGCCGACGGAAATGAGATCCCTCCACCCTTTTATCAGGGAGTAATCGCGATAGGACATGGTCGCGTACTTGGAATAAGATTTCCTACTGAGCCGCAAAACGTTTGTACTTAAATCTGGTCTGAAGTGTATTTTTTTTCGCTATTCTTTATTTGAGCGGGGAAATGAATGGTGCAGCTGTTGCAAGAAGGATTTAATTGAATGTTTTGATATTTTGCTACGGTTTAATTTTTAAGCTATTGCCTATCTTTCACCGCGGGCTCTGAACGCGGCGCGGCGCGGCGACCGAATCAAGAAATTTTAAAAACCTAACGAAAATAACTGACACCACGCATCGTCTAACGTCGTTTCAGTCTCCCAAAACTTCGGCAATCATAAAAAGATCCATTATTAAGACAATTTATTTTTTCTGAGTGAATCTAAACGGCCAAATAAAAAAGGAGTTTTCACAATGAAACCTACTTTTAAAATTCTCCTACAACAAAGAAGTTCTCTAACACATTGGGTACGTATCAAAATCCCGAAAGTTCATAATACCTATGTTTGAAATACCGACGTCCGAAACACCGACGTCCGAAACACCGAAATTCAAAATACCGAAAGTGCATAATACCTATGTTTGAAATACCGACGTCCAAAACACCGAAATTCAAAATACCGAAAGTTCATAATACCTATGTTTGAAATACCGACGTCCAAAACACCGAAATTCAAAATACCGAAAGTTTAAATGCCGATAGTCGTTATGTTTTTGATCAAAAACCTCGGTTTTTGGAGGAGCAAGTCGACGGAGCCCCGCTCCGCGGGGCTCCTACTTCTGCGTGGTTAAAAAAAATAACCACTTCTAACCTAAATTGTCCTAGTCGGGGTGCCAGCAAGTCCCGAGGTTAGACCTAGTTCTAACCGGCTAAACCTAGTTCTAACTGAAGATAAGTATGATACACGTAGGTTTAACCGCATGTGGTCGGTTACACCTAGGTTTAGCCGGTTAGAACTAGGTCTAATCTCGGGACTTGCTGGCACCCCGACTCGGACAATTTAGGTTAGAAGAGGATGGCGGGGTCTTTCAGACCCCGCCATCCTCTTCGTGGTTATTTTTTTTTTAACCACGCAGAAGTAGAAGCCCCGCGGAGCGGGGCTCCGTCGACTTGCTCCTGTGAAGGAAATTTACGGCAATTTAAACTCCAGGTTTTTAAATTTCGAGTTTTTTAACTTCGGGTTTTTAAACTTCGGGATTTAAAACTTTCGACCAAACAACCATTCGGCGTTTCAATTTTCGGGATTCCGTCCATCGGTATTTTAAAATTCGGTCTTTTAAATTTCGGTATTTTAATACGTACCCAACACATTAGTTGCACCACAAATATTTTAAATAAATGATATTTTAGTTAAATATAAGCGGTAGGCGATTTTTTTCTTCAAAGATGTTATGCAATAGCTTCACCGCGGCAGTTTCGGGAGTGCTACATTTATTTTTGAAATATATTTCTGGATGATTGCGGGGAAATTATTGTATTGTGCTCTATGTATCAGGAAAATAAATAACGTTGTACTGCACTATCATAATTGGATCCAATAGCCCTGAAACAGTATTTTTATTATGCTCACTGCAGATTTCATTTCTCTCTATTAGGAGCAGTGATTTAAAATCTTAAACAGTTTTTGATATAAGCTCCTTGTTACCCCGTTCTGACTGTATGAACGCATGCGGTGTAGCACGTTACATTACACCCTGTATCGCTGGTCTTGAAAATCGCTCCATTTTAACACTCTATTTCACCTAAGAAACTTCAAAAACCTCCAACAATTAAGTACTTAACAAATTACCCTCACAGTTTTAACATCCAGTTTTCTAACCCTATCCAAAGTTGATAACACCGTAACCCGCACTATTTTTAGGTATTAGAACGAACGGGGGGGATCGTAAAAGTCCGTGTTTGGCGTATAAGCCGATTACCGCATGTAATCTGGCTTAAGAGTGACACATGACCCCTCTCCGTACCTTCAATTAGGTTTTCTGTGTCACTACACTACCTTACAGCTATGTTGTCCTGGTATATGTTGAGCTGGTTTTATGTTAAAGCTTAATGTAATACACTGCTTGGTGGTCTAGATTGGAGTTGAAACACGAGTTTGTGTTTAAATAGAAAACTCTTTTTTGCTAAAAAGTTGTTTCTTTATCATTTAATTTGTTTTCGCAGGCAATAAAATATTACGGGCCTTGTTTTGGAAATAACCCAAATAGTTGTAAAAGTTTATTTTATGCCGTATTGTTAAGGCAGGTGGCAGGTGTCTGGTTGTGATTTAAAACAATCATATCTAATAAGTAACGAATTAGTTGAAAAATATGTAATTCAGATTAAGGGTACTAATTTAAAGAAATAGTTTGTCGACGCAGATTTGTGTGTCTCCGCGCAGATAAAACATAAAGATCTACCTACCTACATTAGGTATAAAGAAACCGGAAAATCTGGCATGAGTAACCACAATGACCGTCACTCCAACAGAAGCCTAACAAAATGACTTACACATAAAAAATGTGAACACTAATTAATGTTAAGTTAACGAATGTCAAGAATCTACAAATCCATGAAACCAAAGCTTAATCCCCGCTTCAATGTATGTTCCTATTACATTATATTATGATGCGTTATTAAGTTTCCTGTAACTACATAATTTCAAAGTATTAGCTGAGTATGCTCAACTCTTGTTCAGCGGTTTACTACGTGGGTATTAAAACGGTAAACTCCTTATCTCCCGATCGGTATTCCATGCATGCAGTTAATTAGTTAAGTTCTCACTTAGCTATTAGGCTATTGTTATGTTACGTGTTTGGTATTTAGCTGTGGTTGCATGGAATCTTGAGATTATGTTGCCCAATATATTATTTATCTACCTAGGTTTATAGACGAACTTGTAGTTACGATGAAAAAACATTTTTTTATAGATTTCGACAAGCGACAAAACTGTCTAGAAACAACTGTACAGCAAGATGAATGAAAGTCTATTTTAAGAGTGAAAACAATTGACTCTGGAAAGGTGGTGCATCGAGTCGTAGACAAAACAGTTTTGTCTATGTGAGAAAAGTCTGTCTTCTTGCTTTGTTCGCTATTACAACTGATTTAGAATCTCATTATTTTCTTCATCTTCAACTGACTAGTGATGACTTTTCCTTTTAAATCAAAACAAAACAGCCAATCCCAAAATCAAACCCCCACGTAAAACAGTAAACATTAATAAACACGAATCAATAGCAGAAACAAACACCAGTTCCCACACTCGTAAACATTGTAACCGTAAAACGAGACAGGGATCACATGGCACGTGCCAGATGTTCTATAGCCTAAAAACGGATTGTTTGCTAGTAATCTAAATTCGCACAGGTGTATCGCAAAATTTGAATAAAACAACGTTTTTCTAGCACCCATTTTAGGGTTAGCGAAGCGTAAAAACTGTTTCGGTATCTGTCAATGCTCGTTTTTGTGTGTCTTTCGTATTGTTTTGTCGTGTTTCGTTTTGTTAGCGCTTGGTGACGAATAAAGGATTGATTTATTTGGTAAATTCTTATTGACAAATGGGGCTACTATTCTGATTGCTTGTATCCGATATTTATATAGCTGTCAGGCTAATGTAGTCCTTCATGGCTACATGTGTTATTTATTTAAGATCGTTATACTTTGGGTTATAAATAAAATAACGTAAAGAGCTTTTTATGAAGAATGAAAATTCGGCTGCGAGCAGGACTGGAAAATGGTCAAAAAATAAATGTTTAAAAACGGTCAAGCAATTATGCCTATTTGGTAAGATGATCCGGAATACGCTGATTCGAGTGCTGTACTGAATTCGGACGTCTCAGATTCAATTCCTGCTCGCGTTGCTGATTTCTTCATAGGAAATCTTTGAAATTCGCGATTCATGCGATAATAAAATATGTATAATATTGAAACATAAACACCAAGGGGTCATTACTGAGTTCACGTTCATATAATTGAGCATACAGACCGGTTTCAAGCACAAAGCCACGATATTCCTGACATCACTTGACACAGTACTACCACACCAACAGGGTTTCCCGACATCTCAATCAATATGAAACAATGTCAGTTCAACAATTCATCAAATATCGCTCAGTATTTAGTCCCTCCAATATTGCTATACCTATGTGGTTGATAGTGCACTCGCCACAGGAGGTTTACTTTCTTATTTCGTCAACGAAGATACGGGAACTTACGAAAGTAACTTGAAACTTTAGAGTAAAACTTGCTCCAATTACTTTTGATAACAGTTTGCAGCCTTGAGATGAGTGGTGGCCCAGTGGTATCGGTCCCGACTTACAAGTTGTAGGTCGTGGGTGCGAACCCCGTCAAGTACATTACTTTGTGTAATTTATTTTATCACCACTGCTCTCAAACGGTGAAGGAAAACATCGTGAGGAAAACGGCATGTCCTAGAACCAAATATTCGAAGATATTAAGTGACATCTACCAATCCGCACTAAGCCCACGTGGTGGATTATGGCCCACTCCCTTTCTCAGAGAGGAGGTCTGTGTCCCAGCAGTTGGAACATTATAGGCTGATGATGATAATTAGTTTTGAGTTTATACGTTTTATCAATCCATCAACAACACACAACTATCCAATCATGGTGCCACTAACCATTTCCGTAAGTTGTAAGCAGAGCATACGCCCGAAACTTTGGCAGTAGCTACGGGTTTCATGCTTAGATAGTAGAACCCCTGACGCCCAGAAACGCTTGGAATGCCGCTCACCCAGCATGACTATACATCGCAATATAATTGCTTTACCAGGCTGCTAGCTTACTCGTAACACTGCCTATTAAGTTCGCTGTAGGAGGTATCTGTCTACCTAGTAAGTTATTGGTTCGAATTGCAAACTTGGTGTTTATTATTGTGTCGATATGATACAGTTAACTTAGTTAACTTTGATTTAGCTAGCAACTACGTACAGGTTAGACTAGATGTAGTGATAGGGCTAACTAGCTATGGTAAACTTCATACCGCCTTAAGAGGGCTATCACACGTTTCCTTGTTTTTGTGCAAGGTTTTTAACCTGATTCTGGTTAGGATATGGCCACAAATTAAAAAAAAATATATACTCGAGAAAGTTTGATTATTTCTGCGTGGAGTGTATTGAAAACATTTTTAGATTTGTTTACATACATGAGTAAAAACCTTGTCTCTGCAAAGGATGTTTCATAAAATTCTACTTTTTGTCATACTTTTGTATTGAATTACATAGAATGTATAATAGTAAAATAACATTTGAAAATGTCCATGGTACATCTGAAAGTTTATAATTGGAGTGTATTAATCAGATTTTTATTTTTCATTCAGAAATACACCAAAAATAATTCTGGAAAACAGGAAGAATTTGACATTTTTTCGTCCGAAATTATATTTTTTATCTATCAATATTTACTGAATATTCAATCAAAAAGTATTCAATAACTAAGTTTACTATGTTAGCTTGCATGAAAAAAATAATTAGCGCATTTAAAAGTAAACTAATAGTATAAAATAATTAAAATATGCAACGACAAAATTCAATATAAAACCAAAAACGGTTTGTTCTTTGATTTAGACAGCGCGGAGCGCTCTCAGAGGGAAGACGTACCGCTCGCAACCATTTTGACATTAGTCACGTAATCATTAAAATTTAAAATACACGCCATCATTCATGACCTTTAGACGCGGCGCTAGTATCTTTGTCATAGCATCAAATTCCATATAAAAGATGAAGTACCTCTAATTTTACGCAGGTCATGAGTGGTGGCCAGGAATATTTCCAATCGCCAAGAGTATAGCGCGACCAACCTTTTTTGGTACAAGCTAATATTTTGAATTAATTTAATTCTGATCTGTTTGCAATGTAAACATATAAATGTGTTGATTGTATTTTCCCTATATTCGAAACAACAATTACAATAGCTTATTTGTAATAGCCAACCATACCGAGACAGAACACAGGGTAGGATATAGCAATGGGTATCCGGGTATCTTCCATACAATTTTAAATAAATGAATCTAACGAATTTGTTCTTTATCCGTTCGAACATGTTTTTATATTTTATTTCACTCGGACTCCAGATTCCGCATTATACTCAAGATGACTCCTCACAAGAGCCTCATACAAAGCCTTCAATGCACTGATGTTAGTGAAGTCATAATGCAAATAATCTTATACATAAAAATCAATTGCTGTTCGTTAGTCTCGCTAAAATTCAAGAACGGCTGGACCGATTTGGCTGATTTTAGTTGTGAATTATATTGGGAAGTCCAGGGAAGGTTCAAAAGGTGAGAAAAAGAGGCGGTACGAAGTTTGCCGGGGCAGCTAGTTGATAATAATTGTAAGCCCGAGATACGATTTCTAGCGGCCTAAATCAAGTTCAAAATACTCGTTAGCTGTGTAGATTATTTTTTTTTATGAATATTGAACGTTCTGCCTCTTGTAACTTTATATCTATTTGATGTACAGAATAAAATTAAATACCATTTGTTGTGGATTTTCATTGCCTTTAAACTTCTCTGAGGCACTCGTGTCATAAAAGGGGACCGGAAAAAATAGTAGATGATAAATAATTTGGAGCGATCCCCCAACGCGACATATTTTTTTGAATTATCATTACATACTTAGGTACTTTAGAATCCAGTTTTTTTTTCATTGTTTTTTACTTTATATAGGGAACTTGGTTTTTGTGTCGGGGTTTTTTTTAAAATTAATTCGTCCCTAATGACTGGACTATAAAAACCAAAGGCATTAAGTAAGTCTGCCTTATCGTAGATACAATGTTTACTTGTATGCAGTAAGTGTTAATAAATAAAAATAAGAGAAAAGTAACGCGCATTATAATAATGTTACAGAGTATGAGAAAAAAAAATCGAATAGGATGTATGGAACAGCTTCTTATTTTTCATCAATCGATTGTAATTAGGTTTCATCGAAGAGAGTTGAAGTCTTTTATCAGGTTCGGCATCCAGTCAATTGCGGTATTTCGTTTTGGCAGCTGCATTGTATTTGTATTTTTCACCGTGGTGAGACAGTCCAGTGACCACGACAAGCTCCGGCCCTCCAAGGCTTACCTCCCTGATTGGAAATCGCTTCACGGCGTCTTAGGTAACGCGGCTTTCCTCTCCCTCACGTGTTCCACCTCCTACTTCGCTATCATGACTGCTTTGCATAAGGAGGTGACTACTTCTCATTCCGTCTCGCCCCGCAGATCGTGGCCTCGATCAATGCCGGGCGCTTTTGCAAGTGCATCGAGTTGGGATTTGGCCAACCTATACCACTCCATGTACCAGACTTGAACATTATACAAGTTCATCAACTGTTCAGGCGTGAAGTACCGCTCGACTAGGATACCTAACTTTTTTGCAGCCAACTCAAAAAGTGGACTAATATTCGGGGTCGATGTTAACGGCACCCCAACAACGTCAAGATGGTCTGTATTTTTTTACGGTTGCACCTCAGAAAGATAGAACCGGGTCGGATTGGCTCTTTTTTGCGGAAAAATTCACGTCTTAGCAGCATTGAAGTTCAAGCACTCAAACGGCCATGGTTCTTTCGCCTGATATTATTTTGTGAATTTTATTCATGAAAACAGGTACTACTCAGAACAAAACATACGAAAAATAAGTTAGCATTCCAATAAATCGTAAAAATAAACGAAATTGAATGAAAAGTGAGAAATTACAGGAATGTGTCAGGTTTCATATTAAATAATAAAATCGAAAAAAATAAAGTTTTCAATGTACCAAAGAGTTTTTTTTTAAATTTCTCTAAAACCCTGTATTAAAGGTGTAAATGTTCTGGATTAAATAACAAACATTTTCTATGCCATTTCAATGGAAATCAGGTAAAAAGCCTAAGTGACCAACTGTAGCATCGTAATTCGAGCAAAAGCGAATCTATGCACTGTTAGTCGCGATTGATCGTGGATGAACTCAGATACCTACTATCCTACTATTTGCTATGCGAATGGAATAATGTGGAGTTGTACCACATTTTCTACGCAATTTTGAGAAGTTAGTACCTTCTTTAGGAAGTGTAACCTCAGTTTTGCGAGACAGAATAACCACCCCAGAGCACTTAATTTAGAGCTCACCGAAACATTCTGTTTCAAGAGTAGGTACACTCTGAAAGATCTGTCTTTATTAAAAAGAAACCAGCAGTGACCCAGTATAAGAAACACTGAAGCCCAGTCAAAATAGTTTGAGTTTTTATGATCCGCGTAGTAGATTTATCGTTCTCTTTGCGTGATTTAACGAACATGATGGTCTTCTTGGGCCTTACTCAGTTTCTTCCTGGATCACGGCGTTTGGTGATATTACTCTTGTCTCTTGACACCAGTTTAAAATATTTTAAAACACTGGTTGGGAATATTCGACCATAAAACCGACCTCTTCTGGCTATATCTCCTTATCTATGTCACCTTAATCACCGCAAGTGGCTCATTTTCGGCCCATAATTCTCTAAATGGATGGCATAAATGACGGTTTGATGTATAAGTCCAAGAAAAAGTTTGAAAATTTTTAAACACCAAATCGTAAGTTCTAAATAATTTCAAAAATCTAATTAAATAAATTATGAATTCCAGTTAGTCACAAGAAACAAAATGAACACTTGAAAGATATCCTAACAAGATTATTTACTCGTATAGAATGGAATTGAATAATCTTTAAAATGCACACCTTCTAAATTACAAATATATCCAATTCACAGTGTGAAAGAAAGAAAGAAGAAAATTGCGTTTATTGGCACTTGTGCTAAAACTTAAAACTAAAACAATACAAATTTAATAAAAATTAATGCCAAAGGGCCTCAGCTCAGCATAATGTCAGGAGGCAACACGAATTTTGCCACCTGACGCTGATTTTCAGCTGCAGCCCAAGAGTGCCATACGCTCGAAAACAAATACGTGTTCATAATATACATTATATAATTACAAGATTTGCCCTTTTTAAACAAAAATACCACGTGAAAAAAATAGCTGGGAAAACAGTAAAATATTAAATAATTATTAACCACATTTGTACTTACAAAAATATTCAGTGCACAGTGTACTTACCTACAATTAACTAAGTGAGTATCTAGGATCATACCTCAAAAAGCGGACCCAATATTAATAATAATACAATACACTCATACAAAAATAAAAATAAGTAGGTACATTACAGGTTTTTCAAATAGCTGACATGTCGGCTCGAATATCTTCAAACTCTTTTTGGTGAGTTAGTAAAAATTGCTTTAATTTTGACTTAAATGTCGAGGAACTTTTACTGTATCTAATGGGAGGAGGGATATTGTTCCAACACTTACTAGCTGCGTATCTAAAACTGCCCCTAAAAGCCGCCGACTTATGCTGTGGGATGGAAAGCTGTTGCGAACATTTTCTGCCCTGACCAATTTTATGTCTACTAGTCCATGAAAGCCTATCGAATAAGTAAGCAGGAGTCTGGGTTCTGATAACTCCAAAGAGTAAGCTCGCCAAGTGCAGTTTACGTCTTGCTTTCATTTTTAAAATACTGTGCTCGTTGAAAAAAGGTGTGACATGTCCTCTAAAAGGAACTTTAAAACAAAAACGCGCACAGGCATTTTGAAGTCTTTGGATTAGTTTCTCAGTTTTTGAAAGTAGTCGTTGACCGTATACTGTATCTGCATAGTTCAATTTAGACAAAACCAAAGACTCCACAAGCAGCACTCGCAATTCTTCACTGAGATACGGACGGGCTTTATATAAAATCTTAAGCCTATAAAAACAATTACGGATACACTGAGTCACGTGTTTGTGGAAACGAAGTTCCGAGTCCATCACTAGACCCAAATTACGTGCTTCAAAGACTCGTTCGATAGGCTGACCCATAACAGTTACACAGGAGGCGCAGGGTTTAATTTTACTAAGCTGGTTTGCAGTACCAAAAAGCATAAATTTGGTTTTAGTCGCATTCAATGCAAGCGTGTTGTCATTGGACCACTGTACTATGCCCTCAAGATCCGCATTTAAATCATGTAATGCTTGTTCATAGTCTTCTGGCTTAAATGATATATATACCTGAGTATCGTCTGCGTAAATATGGTATTTACATTTATTTATGATTCTAGTTATGTCTGCACAATATAAAATAAATAGAATTGGACCAAGTATCGAGCCCTGCGGTACTCCCCTTTCCACTGAGCAACGCCTAGAAACAACCCTTGACCCATCTGCGCGTTGTATTTCAACAAATTGTGTGCGATCGCTAAGGTAGCTTTCAAACCATTTAATTGTGTCTTCCCCGAACCCATAGAAAAACATTTTTGACAACAATAATTTAACGTTAATACAATCAAACGCACGTGAGAAATCAAGTAAAACCAACAGTGTACACATTCCTTTATCCTGAGCTGACAATATATTATCAGTCACGTCCAACAAAGCCGTAGCTGTACTACGACCTTTCCTAAAACCTGACTGAACGTCTGGAAGGATTTTATTATCCTCTAAATACTTAACCAGTTGTGCACATACTACCTTCTCCAACACCTTCGAAAGCACTGGTAGAATACTTATAGGTCTAAGATCTTTTATCTCCAATGCATTATGTGTCTTAGGCAATGGGTGCACTTTAGCAACTTTCCATGGCTCAGGAAAGGTTGAAGTTGCGATGGATGCGTTTATTAATGCGGTTATAACGTCTAAAGTCGCGGGTAGTGATTGTAAAATCATATTTATAGAAATGCCATCATAACCTTCAGCATTGGTTTTAATTGTACTCAGCGCGGTAGCGACTTCCCTGTGCGTTACGAGCGACAAGTTAAAAGTAGAACCGTTATTTCGATTGCATTTAAAAAACTCAAGCATTGAGTCACTAACCGTATCCGCTCCCGGCACACTCAGAAAATGATTGCAAATTTTGTCAGGGTCATCAAAGAGCATTGGTAATTCAGTACGTTTAGATGGCAGTAGGTTCGACTTTAAATTTTTCCATAATGTTTTGGAATCATTAATTTTACTGTTGATTTTATTTTTGTAGTATGCAGACTTTTCGTAAAATAAACACCTAGAAACGAGTGATTTCAATTCCTTATAATAATTCTTTTTACAAGATGTTTTGTCCTTTAAAAAGTCAGCATGTGCTTTGTTTCTTAAACGCATCATAAATTTAATATTATCAGTAATCCAGGGAAAACAACACTCTTTAACATAACTAGTCTTTAGAGGTGCATGAGCATCCAATAGTGTAAGTAAATTTGTATTGAATTCATTTGCCATATTACTTACGTCTTGCAGCTTGGTAATCGCTTTCCAGTTTAGTAATTCGAGATCCTGGTCAAAAGATTCCTTATTTATATATTTAATTGGTCTATAGGTAATGGCCCGCCGTGGGATTTTTGGGCGTTTAAAACTAAATTCAGCAGAAACCAGCGCGTGCGCACCTAGATCCGGTATTATGTCAACTGACACAGATCGTGGTTTACCATTTGTACAAATGAGATCTATCAGGGAGCTGCCATGTACTGTAAAGTGTGTGGGTGATTGCACTAATTGCTTAAGAGCTAGGCAGTTTAAAAATGAGACTAACTTGTCCGTCTTTGAGTCTGTGTCATTAAGCACGTTGATGTTAAAATCACCCATCAGTATCATGTACTCACATTGCGTTAGGGAATTGACTGAGCCAGATACAGCGTCTAGGAAGAAATCAACATCCTGCCAAGGCGGACGATAGGCGGTTCCTATTGCGAGCTTAATTCCCCGGACACTAATTGTGATCCACATCTGCTCGACAGCGGCGTGGGATGCACTAGTAGGCGTTGAGTGGCTTCGAACGTTAATACCGAGCTTCAAATAAAAACCGACACCACCACCCCGTCCCCTCTTAACAGACAGTGAGCGCGGTATATGTCGAAGCCTATAACCCGGTACTGTGGGCGCACGCCCCTCCTCGCCTGTTCGCAACCACGTCTCATTCACGGCCATGACATCGAAGTCCAGATCCAGCAACGCTGCTATAAATTCATCGTGTTTTGTGCCCAAAGATCCCGCGTTCCAAAAACCAACCTTAAGGTATTTATTAGACAACATTTGTAAAATAGTTTACTGACGAGAAATAAAATATAACAGAAAAAAATACTAAGTAGAAGAACTCAAAGATTGACATAAGTGACTCAACCGGATCCCTAAGTGCTTTCGAAAATTGTTGGTTCAGATAATGCGCATTTAAAACATAGTTATTGCAATAAATAAATAACATGTTGTGTAAATTAGTTATTTCAGTCGATAAATAAACTATATATATAAATTGCATAGCACCGTGGGCAGAATAATTATTAAAAACTAATACACATCTTAAAAAACTAGCAATGTCAGTAGAATGACACAGAAAACATAAAAATAAGTTAATTTGAAAATTCTTACGTGGTACTATATAAAATCTCCATACATCAGAAAAAACGTCAACATCAATCACTATGAACGTAATCATAGACAAACCTATTGTGTGATAAAAAAACGCGAAATGTCTTTTTCCATTCGTATTTGCACGGCTGACTTTCCCTCTTCCTTACGCGCAAGTATGCGGCCATCTTTTGTCCAGGCGTATTTCCACTGCAGGCGACCAGCAGCTAGGCGCGTTTCGCGGAATAATTGCCTGTTAATTTTTGTGAGGCGCTCGTTTAGGTAGATGCGGTGTGGCGCACCTGGTACTTCGATGTCAGAGGTAGTGAGGTTGCGGCGGACGCGCGCTGCACTCAGCAAATTATCTCGCACCGCGCGCTTTGCTAGTCGGACAACGATGATTCGAGGACGAGGCGCTTCGCCTTCGGTGTGGTCACGAAGAACGTTGCCAACCCGTTTAGCAAACACAATGTCGTGGTCCTCGAGTTTAACCGCTAGTTTAAGCGCTAGGGTGTTTATCAGCTGTGTTGGATTTTCACCGCTAGTCTCAGTAACGCCTGTTAACTGAACATCATTCAGTAGCGACTCTTGCTCCCGCTCGTTTAGCTGCTGCTGAAGTTCCCCAATTGTTTCCTCCAATTGTATCATACGGGGGGAATCCGAGTTGCCGGGATTCTCCTCGAGTTCTTTGACACGAAACTCTAAGGTGTCCATGCGGTTACAACACTGATCGATCCTTACGTTCATACCCGAGAACTCATCTCGAAATTGGCGTAACTCTTCGCGCATCGCAGTCACCTCGCTTCGCAAACAGCGGATTTCCATCGCGAGGCTGATTTCAACCTTTGACTGAGTTTCAGGTGTGTTTTCTTTAGTTGTCATTCTACTTTCAGTGATGTGAACCGCTGCATGACTGGTGGACGAACTCTGCTCATCGATTCCCTTGACAGGAGTCTGGGAGTTGTCCGTTCGGGGCACCTTCGCCTTACATCCAGGGCACATCCACTTTGCAGAGGCTGGTCCCGTGGGGGCAAGGTTAACGCAGACTCGATGATAAAACGCCGGACATTTCGAGCATTTCATGCCCTCATTCACTGCCAAAAATTTACCGCAGGCTCCGCACTTCAGCATTATCAAATTTTGGATTAACCAAACAAAAACAACAAAATTTTTGGAATCACAAAAAGAGTTCTTGCGCTTGGCTCAGATTCGAACCCACGAGTAACAAGTTAGGGAGCGACAAGGTAGGGTCTTAGCTACACTTGTTATTTTGACAGTAATGTATTCAGTCAAATTAGTGGTCCCGCTAGCACAGCGATGGCAATTTTTTGAACAAGGAGGGTCTGGTATATAAAATTCTAGCTCAAAAACACAAAACACCGTACACTGTTCACTGTATTGATATTAAGCAATTATTGTTTTCTGATATTTATACTATGTTCACTGTTTATTTTATTATATAGTGTTTGTAAAATTAAAGTTATTGTCACAATCACCGTTTCTATGTATTGTTCAAGTCCAAATATCACTGATTATTACTATAAAATATTTTTTATTACGGAGCAAAAAGAAAATACGTATTCGCTGTTTCGAGCGTACGACGTCTCCTGTGTGATACAATGGGCGGTCTAATCGCTAAAATCGATCAGTATAAGAGTTATACTTGTTTAAAGTGTAATTTAATGAGTGGCCCTTATTTTATTTTGATAGGTATACATTTATCATATTATCCATTCGTAACTAAGAAAATAAGTAGTGTCTAGAAGCCCGGGATCTCACTTTGTTTATTCGAAAGAAAAGTGGCAAAAGCTCATGTTGTTTTCATCCTGGTATACGAGGCATAGCTGTGTTTATTGTGTTTTGTTTTTAAGCGGGGGGCATCACGATGTCAAATTGACAGAAACTGTGTTCTTTCATTTTGTAATAGGGCTCTTAATCAATAAGCAAAAAGATTAGATTTCTCGACGGGACGAACATCAAATATTTGATAGGTAGGAATAGCTTGTAAGGGAAAACGAAATTTTAGGTTTTACTATTTACCTTCCTAATATTTTTATCATATTTACTCACCATTTAAACCTTCCATGGACTTCCAAAAATTAGAGAAATTGGTCCAGCTTTTCTCGAGTTTTAGTGGAACTAACGAATAGCAATTGATTTTTATGTAACAGATTTTATACCATATATTATTTATCCTAAACAAGAGTTTAACATGCCGTGGTGAAATGGTTACGCACTAGCTTTTAGAATGCCACTTTGTAGATACTCATTCTGCCCCCCTCAAGTTTTCTGAAACTTTCTTACAAATTCATTAAAAAGTTTCAGGAAGAGAGCCACAAATTTCTTTAAATTTACAGTAGTTTATGCACATTTCATTACATGCGAAAGTAAATTTACCAGTAGGTAGGCCAATTAAATACAATGCGATTAATTCATTCTTATTATGTCAAGACACTATCCGCCTAACAACAAAAATATAAACACTTGACTAAAAAATGTGTACCTGCAAAACTACCCTTATATCAACGTAAAATATCATTTTGACATTGACAGTTTGACGAGTGTTCAACAGATGTTTAATTATCTTTTTTGTCGTAAGACATTTTGTATTTAGGAACGTGTACGTACGTGTCTAATCTGGCAAGATTATACTTTTTATAATGATTGAAACAAAAGAAGCGCACAGTCACGTCTTTTATCCCCGAGGAAATCCTTCATGTTCTATTGAGGCGTGAGAAAACTTCTTATAGGCACACCACAACGTCTAAGTGGCATAGTATACATCCTTCGAATTAATTAAACTTTAACCTAAAACGGTCTCAGTACATCCCT
Organism: Agrotis ipsilon; assembly: GCA_028554685.1. Classification (NCBI taxonomy): domain Eukaryota; kingdom Metazoa; phylum Arthropoda; class Insecta; order Lepidoptera; family Noctuidae; genus Agrotis; species Agrotis ipsilon. The sequence continues at coordinate 16,792,203 of CM052960.1, read as the reverse complement.
CCCTCGTGTACCATATTCAGGTGTACTGCCAACCTCGTGGCCTTCTCTCATTCTTTATTCATCATCGAAACCTGTTCAATTAATGTTACTTCCCTCAACAGTCCTACCCTTGTCAATCAACGTCTATTTTGTGTCCTCACATCCCATTTTGAATCTATCCTTTGTTTGTGTCTTGGGTAATTCTTCTTCTCTGAACATGTTTGGGTCCCCTGTGGAGACTTTCAATCAGGTCAGATGGGTAACTTCTTCATCAATTTTGTTTCAGGCTTTTCGAAGTCTGTCGCAGTTATAGGTGTTTGTATCTTATTGATTTATTTTTTTCGTATTCTAACCTTAACTGACCGGTCCTAACTAATATTATAAATGTTAAAGTAAGTCTGTTTGTTTCTTCTAGGTTTGCTCACTCCTTCGTTGACCTTGTCTATGTCACCACCTAGACTAGAGGTAAGAACAAACTCATCTCAAAAAAATAAAAAGACTACACACACACAACACAAGTAGATCTTTAAAAAATATACAATTCAAACCATAAAATAGAAAAAGCTACAATAATATATATCGACAATAAAATGAATAATATATTTATAAATCACATGCATAAAATAGTTTCTAAATTATTCATTGAAGCCAATGTAAAAAATCGAAGCCCTTTTTCAAAGCGATCTTTTGAAGCACATTATAGCAACGAAAAGTAAACAGAAGGGTATTATAAGAGGATGGCGCTAAGGGGATGAATCTTCTCATACAATACCGGAGGTCAGTTAGGGTCACATTTAATATACTCCCCAAAATGTTGTATTACTCTCTAAGGGACGCTACTTGGGTAGCAGAGCAGGTAACTAAACTATATACTTTTGTGTAGTGTCTGCCAAAATTATAGATACAGCAAAAATAATTTTTCACACTACTTGCTCTTAAATGTCAAATTATATGTCAGGTAAACCTACTGTAAAGCAAGTCATTGTTCCCTCTCGCTCGAGCCGGGTAATAATACTGTACTGAATTTCATTATTCCCGTGGGAATAATGAGATTTGAACTTGGAACCTCAAATAAAACTATAGGAAAACTTTCACCAAGGAGTTGTATCAGTAATCGCGGCTGCTGGCTGCAACAGCTGATCGCTTGCAGTGGTGCCAACTTCACGTTCGAAGGATGTCGTACCACAACAATTTTCAAAAATCTAATTTATTTCCTCGCAGTAGGTGTGAAAAACAGAGTACGCTCCTCGGGAGTAAAGCTGCCTTGTCTTGGGCTAACTTGAATCCCTCACTACACTAAAGATTCTTAACTTAATTGAATCTCCTCGCTGCGCTACGGAGGTTCACCCACAGAATCCTTAGTGTCGCTTCGGGATTCAATACGCCCGTGACGTAAGGCAATGCTTTACTCCCTTGTTGCGTAATCTACTATTATTTTATTTTTTCGTGATAGAACATCCTGCAAGACTCAAGCACTGACGCATAGCATAAGTCGTATAAAGGTTATTGTTCAATGTGTATGGCGATACGAACTATGTTATTGCACTAAGCTCTTGTGTCGGTTTCCGCTTGGAATTCTAATTAGCGGTGTGCGCATACATAATAATCTGTTCTCACGATACGAATTTCCATGCTAAGCGTTTGAATTAGTACCTGCAAAGTTGGGTAAAATATTGTCATGTGCAGCGAAAATAGGTTTATTGGATTACATGTAAGGTTTAATAGGAAAATGACAGTTTTGATTTAGATGTTTTTGTTTCTAGCCAGATTTTGTAACTTAATTTAAGGATCCTTTTTGGGGTTCTAAGTTTTTTTCTAAATTAACAACCAATTGAACGAACGCCCTATCAGTAATGATTTAATTGAAATTAAAAGAAAAACAGATTTTGAGTTTAACATTGTAAATAATACGGCCGTAACTACCTACTTGCCAAAACTATTTCTAGTCTTGAATAAAAACTTTACTTTCAAACCAAACAGTAACACATCTAGAACACAATTCTAAACTCATTTAACAAACAGAACATTCCAACGCATTAAAAACAGTTCACTGCGAAAAATTTCCATAACATTATTTTATGTGGCCTCAAGTGTAAAGAGATGGTGAAATGAATGTCGCCAGTGGGACCATAAATCCTTAAATATTAAAACTGGCGTGGCAGTGACCATAGCTACAACGTGGAATAATGAAGATATTCAACATGTTTGTCCTCGTGTCCTGTGAAAGGGGTGCACTTTGTTTTTGATTTTTTTATGAAAGTAAAACGGTCTGTTGTTTTGTGTTTTACTTTTTTTTATCTTTCCTGGTTTTACTTCGCTTTGTGGTCTTAACTTTTTTTGAACTTTATGAATGTTTTTTTTTTGTTTGCTTTATCGGTACTATAAGAGGCGATAATAATACGGAGAGAGCGACGTAAAAATAAAATAACTTCAGTTTTAAAATTTAATATTTTTGTTTCACATACGATACTTTTGCAACATTTTGAATTTATTTAAAATTGTTAAAAATACTGGATCAGTTTCAGGTGAAATGGCTGTTAATATGACCCAGATGTTAATCGTAGGGAACACGAAATGAGTACCCAATGTCGGTAGGAGATCGTTTATTTTATTCAGGAATTTGAGGATTTACCAAAGAGAAAACATTACATGCATCGGTACAAAATAATTATAGGCTTGCACGGTTTACTAAACTGTAATGACCATTATAACTCAATTAACGATAATTCGCACAATTTTATTTTTCTTTCCACAAAAGTTTTCACTTGTTTACCCACCCTGAAAAAAAATACTTTTAAATTTCTATGTAATTTTACTATTTCTTCAAAGTAAATAGAATAATATCTGTAAATTGAAACCGACGTTCTTGGTAGTCTAGACTTCAAATGATACAAAAACCAATTTAATTATTTTGAAAGTTATCACTTTCAAGATCATTTAATTTACAAAGCAACATTTTAAATAAACTTTTAAAACTGTTTTGTTTTTAATTCAAATACATTCAGCAAAATAAAAAGACTCTTAATGTTTCAACAAAATCTTTAGTATATTTTAAATTAAGCAACCATCAAATTCTTCATAAGCAAACGTACCTTAAGAACGGACTTCCAAGGTTTGATCCGCTCTTGAAAAATAATTTTGTCTGTACAAGTCGAGAATTAAAGAGCTCTCTTAGTGAATTAATTTTATTGCCTCAAAAATTCAACGTAAATGACTTTTTAAAGAAAAAAGGTATGAGATTTCTCATTTTTCGCTTGCAAATCCATGACTACGGTTCAAATTAAAAACGAAATTAAATTAGAAGATTATGTTTCTTTAAAGATATTTCTTGGGGTTTGAGTTTTGTTTAACACTATGAATAACCAAAAGTGCTACTTTCTGACAGAGATATAAAAGAACAATGTCTAAACTGTTTAATTTCTCGTTTTCTTTTTCATATGGAGCACATATCCAGGAGACAACGGGTTCAAATCCCACTCGCAGCAGATTTTTTCTTTCTTCAAAAACCTCTTTTGCCTTGTGCGTCGTATGCGTTACTGCAATTAAAACTAATTAATCGAGATTAGTTATATATTTAATTACATTCTTAATAACATAACTTCAAAGTCAAAGTCAAATGTTTTTATTTCACATAGGCCCATGAGGGCACTTATAAAACGTCGACAAAAACGTGCTCGGTTCGGGTTGGTCGATTCCATGGAGAAGAACCGGCAAGAAACTCCATGGTTACTCTTTTAAAAATATGGTATGTTGTTTACAAGCTGATTGTTACAATTTTTGAATTACTTAGATATGTGAGAAAAACGTAGGCCTGGTAACAAGGGGGAAGTCCTTACAAAATTAGAACTACAAAAAAAGAGAAAAAAAAAAAAAAAAAAGATAAACACACGACCTACAGTGTTCTCACACTCACAAACAAGGACTATGACAGAATCTATATAAAAAAAGAAAGCTATATAAGCTGGGTTACTTCTATACTGTCTTATAAATTGTAAAAAATCTAAACAAAAAGCGTAAAAGTTAAGGCAATACAATATTGCAAGACGAACACAAAAAAATAAAATAAAAAAAAATAAACAAAAGATGTATAACTATGTACAGGAATAAAATAAAATAAAGACAAGAATCTTATCGTTACACGTGGATTGGAGAAGTTAAGAATCCAGAAAAGGGCTGCTTGCTGACTTGCTGACTTATAATAGCATCCTTAATTTTTCCTAAACATACAGGAATATTGGTGATGCAAACCAAATTAAAGCCCGCTGTGTAGTTTAGATTAAAAGCCTAATAAGTAACACTGTTTTTTTAAGTTCTTTTTTTAACTATGTATTAGTATATACATAGTCTAAAAATATTCTCCAATGGACTTCAAGTTTAAACGCCCTTTGGTATAAATTGTCAGGCAAAACATGTGACAAACAATTACTTTTTCACTCGCATAGGAAGATCAGTAAGTAGTCAGCTTTCCTTAATCCCAAAGATTCACGAAAAACATTTTCACTCCAAATTACCGTTTTAATATTACGTGAAATTTTAAACCAAAAAATATCCTTGAAAGCCGCATCAATCAAATTAAATGTCTACCCTAAAATGAGCAGGTAAAAGGTAAAATACATTCGTTGTACATAATATTTTTGCGTCAAGAGTTACGGGTTTTGGTTAGAGGTAAAGCAATAAAGGTATATTAAGGCTTCGCATAATAGGGAACGTGTAGCATCAGTCATTCTGTCGCGTTGTACTGAGCGTAGGATATTTTCAATCCTCTCTTCGTTTGAACGGGCGTCGCGTCATCATTACGCTTTATTAAAGCGTTACAAGCGTTGACTGTCAACGAGATGGGAACATATTGCAATGTCTGATTTTATGGATTGACTGATTTTAACTTTATTGCATGGTGTTAAGCGTGTCTTCCAAAAATACACTTACTACTTTGTAGCGTATTATTCTGCTGCTCAGTACACTGCCCTTGCAGTTGGCCGCAAAACAATTGCTGTTGTTATGCTATTCAAAAGAAAACTCTACGACGAGCTTGTAATAGATTTTCAACTTTATGGTCATACATATTACCTATATTATATTAGAGCATAAAAGACAAACCGTAGTATTAGCGATGCCGTGGTGCTGAATCTTTACAAGAAAGCACTACAAATAGGTAGTGAGCGTCACACGTCTCATCATTTCATACAATCAATGCGACATGAAATACGCTATAAGATAACAAATGTCGTATGAAAATTGCCTAACAGATCTTCATTGCACTTATCCATATTTTTACTGCCAGCTATAATAGGCTTCTGCTGCGTTTTTGTAACTACGTGGTGCCATCGATCCTCAAGAGTCGTTCCTGTATCTGATTTTGTTGTCAAATGTACGTCACTATGTCTACCATCTACACCTTGCCTTTTAATGGACCTTTAAAATAATAATTTGTACTTGTATTGAAAAGTCCATTATTTCAATGTGTTAGAGCAGTGGTATACATACTATAATTAAAAATACAAAGTCGTTGAAAAGACACTCAATTATTGAGACGAAAGCCATAACTTGAATATATTGTAAACATCGCCAAAGCCGCCATGCCTGGCAACAGTAAAAGATATTTATAAATAAACTAAAAAGACTCGGTACCAAGGGAATCTTAGTATGAAGAATTTCTATTTATTTATTTATGTTGTATCACAAGTTTAAGGCTAAGTACTCAATCAATCATTCTAACAGGTCCCACAGGTTCTCTTCAACTTTTCCGTAAATTACTTCAATGTTTATTTTTCCTGACATTGAGAATATGCTTTAGAAAAGTATTATTTTAATTTGACGTTATATAACAATCATGCTAAAACCATCGAAGTGCGAGTCGAAAATTCCCACGAAGGAGCCCCCAAATGTATTGTTTCTTTTTTTCTATTTTTGTGTGAAAATCTTAATGCGGTTTACTGAATCCATCATTTACCAAGTTTCAACAGAGAATTTATAATAGATTTGGAAAAAAACTGGCTGTGACATACGGATGGACAGATAGACAGACATGACGAATCCATAAGGGTCCCATATATTGCCATTTGGCTACGAAACCCTAAAAAATGCAAACTTATTTTTTTATAGCTATTACCTGCATCTAAATAAAAACTAACAAGAAAGAGGGTAGACTGTTTTTTTATTCTCCAAATAACCACCCGCAATAATTACTTCAGTTCATCCGTGATCGTGGCGCTTGCGACTGTGCCGAAATATCGGCAACCCAAAACAAATTAAAATATGTTATAATATTCCCGTTTTAAGCACTAATAGTGTTGAACTGTGTAATTTTTTTTAGACTGAATGTATGTGAATGTGATTTTGACTGTTTGTAGAACAAAGGATAAAGATGGAACAACATTATACGAAAGAAAAAGCAAAAGTTAAGGTAAGTTAATTTGACCAACCCTGAAACTGCATGAAAACTGACTAAGAGAGCTTGCTCATGATGCGACGTGATACAGAATTGCATCGCATTGCTCCATTAACAAATACGAATGACTTGAATCGGCAATCGACTCGATATCGGACGAGTCACGTCGCGTTCATGAGCTAGCTCCCTTAAGTACAGATGTAGATGCGTAGACGCTTATAGCTCATCAATCTACCTCAATCTGTCAAATCTGTATTTTTTTAACAATAACAGCTGGTTTTAAAAAGGACATAAATATTTTTCAAATTACTAACTTGTTTCAAACTCACCATTTTTGTCTACGTGAGTCGAGAACATCGGCCATTCATCCTCGCAGCGTTCATACAATATTTAGTTAGCGACGAATTTCAATAAGAAACTTTTTGTTAGCTTAAGCATAGGCAACTTCGAAGTTGAATCCATTTATTTCTTTAACTTGAAACGGTTAAGTAACACAAATACTGGTCGTTGCTTAAGTAAAAGACAAATTTTCTTGGGGTCGAGTGTAAAATACTTACGCTGATCTCGAGGCTTGTTAGTAAGCCGAGTTTTTGGAGATAACATTTGCATTTTTTGTGTAACTTAGAGGGTACACAAACGGAATGTGCTCAGTGCAACTCAGATGCAGAATTGCTGAAACAATTGGTGCAGCTGAATTTAAAACGAAAAATGACGTGTTGTAGCTGAACTTAAGTTTTTTAAATCTCGACAATTTTGCAGGTTACGTTTTTTATTATTATTATTATTATTTACAATGGATTTGCTCTTGTTAGTAATTAATTACACACAGTTATTGCAGGTCATACGCCCAGTGATGAATCGTACAGACGTCAGTAAATCAGCCAATATCTGTCAAATTTACCCAAACAGAGATGAACCTTCCAGTAATTATTATAAAATTGACCATCTGTTGATGAATTTTGACAAATTGCGGTAGCTGATGAACTGGCATATTTACATGTGGTCCAGTATTGACACATAAACTATAAGAATCAAAGAAACATAGTAAAAAAGTAAATATTGAATACCCATAACACTTCTCTAATCACCAAAATAAAAATTATTATCTGAATAATAAATTAAAATTCAAGACCAGCTTTTGGTAACTTTCATAAGTTTCTATAATACTGAGTTTTCTAAGTGAATCTCGTCCTAAGATAAATAGGGTTTTTCGTCAAACGGGCAAACCGGCCATTGTTCTTAGGTAGGTCACGTGGAGGAACCGCCATAACGAAATTATAAGGGTCCAAATACTTTCAGGGCCTAGGAACGCTGAATAAGTTATTTCGCTAGACTTCATATTGGAAGTAAAAATAAATTCTTTTCGGGAAGACTTGAAGAAAAAACTTTTCAATAATTATTTATGAGTAGGTAGGTAGGTGATTTCATTTATTTAATTTGAACCCTTTATTTCAATAGCTGTGTATTAAGCTACTAATGCCAATTTCAATTAACATAATACGAGTACTAAACATAAATTTCAAAGTTTTACCCAGAACTACTGAAAACCATCGGATACCTATAATTTCTTTCATATTATTTAAGTTGCGAATACTCGTATTGCGCTGTGCTGTGTTGCACCTGATTTTCGTTTAGTATTTTTTCATCATTTAGTGTCATATTCTATAACTTGCTAATGCAATTTACCCCTCGTTTACACTAAAAATAAGTTGAATACTAACTACGAAACCTGACGAATACTTGTTTATATTCATATCATTTGTTTTAAACACGTATTGCGACTGTTTTAAGAATTCTACTTTACGCTTTTAACAAGGCTTAAAACAGGTTTATTCTACAAAAAAAAAAAGCACGTTTTATACAGCATGTTTTCGAAAAATGAAAATTGAAAACACGTAAATATTATACCTTATAAGAAACGAGAGTTACGTTCCATAACATGATACTATTTTACTCATTTTGAATCGACTGACGAAAACAGAAGCAGATTTATAATTGGTTTATGATATAAAGGCGGTGAGAGCGGATCAAAATATAAATTTACAACAATATGATACAAAAATAAAAATTATAAACAAAATATTATCATAAATAAACAAAGTCGTAAATGCAAACTACCTACCAACTCATTCTATATATTAAAAGTAAAATGCAAGCAAAACCATTGAATCCCCTACATTCATGCAACTGAATATTATGAAAGAATATAATATTTCGACGTGCAGTATTAATATTTGCTAAGGTTTCATTTTACCATTCCATTTTATAGTTTGCTGCAGTTTTAATTAAGTTCAGTATTGATCTAAATGAAACGGGAGCTTGTCAACTCGGGTGAAATGAATGGAGTGCTTATGAGAGCGTTGCAGTGTAGGTACGAGCAGATAATTATGTCAGGAGACACTTGTCTTATTATTACTGTACCTGTTTATTAAAGACTTTTTTAATGAAAATGGTAGATATTAGTCTGTACTCTTTAAAATTGTTCTAGATTTAAGGCGGCAGCAAAGGGACAAATGCGTGAACAATAGTAATTCTGTTAGGATAATCCAAATCCAAAATCCTCTGTCACGTCGACAGAGGGCGTATTTCGGTTTTGGAACAAAATTATGAGAGATTTGAATATTTTTTAAATTAATTAATAAACAAAGATGTTTTTAGTGAGTATTATGTTTATTGTTCAAACTTTTTGCGGGACAGAAAAATAAAAAAAAAACTAATCTTTGTGCTCAGAAATTGGCTTATAAAGTTACGTTTTTAGTATCTAACGTTTATAGCTTCATTATGTGAGGGTAAAAAATGTTAAAAATAAAATCATTAATCTTAATGTTGGATAAATCTTAAAGTAAATCATTAACTTTCTCCGTAGCTAAAATTAACATAATTATAGCATAAGCATATTAATACGGAATTAAGAAAAGTCAGAAATTACGTGGGTAGTTGGATATTAAAATTTAAATAACGCTTTAAGGTTATTTTCATACATCATCTGCTTTGATTATTATTATTATATTTACGTAGGTGTTTATTTTAAGTTATGCCAGGATATTGAGAACATCGTATATCAAAGTCAGGATTTAAGTTCCCTTCCTGTATGATGGATTTGGTTTTTAAGCGTCTTACCCATTTTATTATCTAGGTGGAAGGTATAGGTCGTTACACTATTTAAACAGTTTTCATCTTTTCTATCATCATCAGCCTATATGTTCCCACTGTTGGGACACTGGCCTCCTCTCTGAGATAGGAAGTGGGCCATAATGCACCACGCGGGCCCAGTGCGGGTTGGTAGATGTCACATGTCTTCGAATTTTTGGTTCTAGGACATGCCTGTTGCCTCACGATGTCTTCTTTCAGCTTTTTGAGAACAGTGGTGATGAAATAAATTACACAAAGTAATGCGCCTGCATGGGTTCAAACCCATGACCGCCAACTCGTAAGTCGAGGCCGATACCACTGGCCCACCACTTCATCTTTTCAATACGTTTTGCATTTTATTTTTTAATTAAATGTTTCCGATATTTATGAGAACAAAAATGTCGCGTACATCAAAACAATAAAAAAATAAACTCAGGTGTGTTTCAAAAGTTTTAATATTCGAAATATCCAGCGCATTCCACCATCCATCACCGCGCCGATATCGGAACGGTCAAATGCACTCACTACAAAACTGATTGATTATTTTCTACTATAAATCGCACAAAGAGAAATAGTAGGGAACTTGGAAATACTTGACAATGAAAGGTTGTTTTCCTTGAACTTTGTTCTAATGACATTAATTTAAAAAGAAAACATTTAATAAGGCGATTCTCATTACGACAATGTACTTCCGTACGGACGGTCGTTGAAGCAAATCCTTAAGAGGTGTCTAAGAGGAATGCAAAGCATTGCATTGCAAATTCTAATATTTTAAAATACATTAATGAGTTTAGAAAACACAACGTGTCCGATACATTGAAAGGGCGACTACGAAAGTGCGGGAGCATGACTCAGTTGGACATCGCGGAGTGGGTTGAACAACTGGACATGGTAGTGCATCACCTAGCTTACTAAGGACACCGATAGCAGCACCCACCGATTGCCTACGACATTCTCTGTGGACGCGAACGCTTTTTTCTAGGAGACAAGACACCTTAGACCAAGCCTTTCCCTACGGCGCACCACAAACTCATTTTATTTCACCCATAACTTCACCCAAATCATTCTACGTCCACATTTTTTTATAACTTTATAACGTTTAAATTGTAATGTACAAAATACATTCGGAAATAGCACAAAAATCACAGTTACAATCATTTTAATATTAATACCTAATCCGAATTGAGACAAAGAAAATTCGCTACAATAATCATGACCTTTTCCTTAATATTTATTAATTAAATATTTAAAATCTGAGCAAATTCTCGAGTTGATACCGCGAATCGGCAAGCAAGGCGTGGGACGATTACCAGCTAAATGTACTTTCGACCTTATGAAGGCGGCCCGAGGGACTAGTCTAGACAAAATGACATTCCATCAACGATAAACTATGATGGAGAAGTCAAAACTATTTGAAACTGAAATATTATACAGAGATGCCCTAGAAAGATGTACCAGTGTACAGCTAAGGTCAGTACCTTATTGGTGAGGTCCTTCAGAAAGGTCAGGAGCGTAGGTGTATTAGAAACGCGAACGAAGCAAAAGGCGTGTTAGATTCGTAGCAGGCAGGCTCGTGGTACTGTCTTACTAGGACATCGGCCCTGTAACATAGAGAGAAACTGAAGAAACAGTTTGTCAAGTCAAATCTGACAGGTCTGATTGAGAGAGCGGGCTAAAATGATTTAATGATATAATTTAGCTCTAAAGAAACTTTCCTAAATGTTATCTTCCGTGTCAGGAAAAGGCACCCACCTTTTCGTCAAAAGGAATCTATTATATAAAAACTATTGAAAAAATAATTATATGTAGTTATGAAATATTAGGATATCGGTAAGTTTGCCTATTCAGATGTACAATTCGCTGATCTTGATTTTGATTTTTGAATAGTTTCCAAGAAATCCACTTTTCATTCAATTAACACCTAGTTCTAAAATAAGACTTATTAATTAAGTAGGTAACTTACTTTCAAATCATTTAATTGTTATCCAGACGTTAATGAATCAAGTAAGGTCTCTTAAGAAGTCTTCAGTTGTCGCGTTGGTAAGTTCTTCAATATCCTGAAACATAAGTAAAAGTTTAAGTCCTAACTTCCATTCAGAAACTTCCAACTTTTGAAAGATGAATATTCACCAAATATTTCAGTCTTTCAAGAACACATTTACAAATGGTCTCATCTGTAGTAAGTATGTCGTTAAACATTTTATCACCAAATTTCTTCTTGAGAATATTATTATGTACTAAGTAATAACTTTAATACGTAGCTATTTTCATAGAACTGTGCTTAAAATAATGTTTGACGGTTTAAGTAAAAGGCCTGGTTATTATTTTATTTGTTTTTAAGTACAATGGTAACACTTTGAGCTAAAAAAAACTGATGTAGTGAGTAGAAAGGTCAAATGAAATCTAGAGTCCGCGCCACCAACATTTTTTAATGCAATTTAGTGTAACCTAATACCTACTCGTAGACACTAGCACCGCGTTAAAAGCTCATGAGTGGTGTGGCGCGAACTAGATTGTGTAATCATACTTCTTTCTATAATATAATTAATAGTTATGTAAAATTACATAATTTTCCCTGCTTTTTTATTAAACCCAAATTCTTCTTGTTTTTGATAACACTCAATGGCTGAACCCAGGCTTGTACAAACATTTTTTTTTTTATGTGGTAAAATCATCAAATGAGTCCTCCCGCCCTAGGTGGGGCAGAAGGGACTGTCAGAATCTTACAGACTAAAATCCACCCGTGTTCCTTCGGATGCCGTTCCGGGGCCACGGTAACCTGAGTTAAGGGAAACCCGCGACCCCAGCAGCGGCGCGCAGCATTTGGCGCGAAACACGACGCGCCTCCGACCCGGGTTTGCTCCTTGGTCGGATGACCCATTTACCCATTACTCACCGTCCGCAAGCCCGCTCCGCCGCTGTGCCCTCTACTGATCCTCTGATCACAGCACAGTGGCAGCAGCGACAGCCTGTCAAGTGGGCAAATAGACCCCTTAGGCACACAGTGGATCGTACAAACATGATAGAAAATTAAGGCAGCCTCCCAGTTTGGAAAAATTGTGTGCTAAAAGATAGCACTGTCTACATCACTTATTTTGTCACACAAACAAAACAACCCGCGTAAGCTTGAATAAATTTGTTTAAGATATTTTGGAGAGGGTTGCGTTTGCGCTAAGAGGCCAAAAAATGACTTCCGAACAAAGTAATAAAGCCCCGACCAATCGATTGAAAGAAAATACGAGTTTCCGCCAAATCTCGGCGTAGACGCGAAAGGATTCTGAGGAAATCTTTCGCGGAGACGAACTTGGTAACTTGTGAATGGGACTGATTGGAGAAACAAATAAGGAAGTGAATTTTTAAATGCTGCTATCGTTTTGTTTTGGCTGATTGACTTTTTACTGTTTGTATGTTGTCGTCTTGTTTTGTTTACATTGTTGACATTTTTCTTCCTTTTTGACGGCATTTATTTTTGTTTTCTTTTAAGTTTTCCTAAACAGCGAGCTCGTCGTGGCATTTCTGCTTACTTTCTATGAAAATATAAGTTGTTGAACAAAACAAACACACATGGCAGACGGATGGCGCACGCCAAGAACACGCCAAGGCCATGCTACGATCGCGTCGTGGGCTGCCAAACATTCAGTTTGGTATAGCATTAATATCGCAATGCAAGATTTCTAAGTTTATATCTAAAATAATTATTAAATTTCATAAGGAGCAAACAAGGTCAGATTTGAGTTAAATATGTGTCAAATATTTAAGTAGAATTTAAGTTATAATAAAATTAAGTACTTTAATTTAATGTGGTATTTTTTTGAATATTATGTTACTTGATTTGATGTTCCGTTAGTATTAGGTAGGTAAAAGTAAATTTTAAACTGAGGTATAATTTCAAGTGTCTATATTTTAAAATATTTCCATTCCAAACTATAAAAGGTATACTGAATAATTAACCAAATTGCTTAAACGTGAAAATACCAAAATCCATTTAATCTGGAATAATGTTACAATTACTACAGCTAAATGTTTTTAGCTATCAAGATATTAAAGTTTTATTTATACAATAAATAATTCAACCATTAGTTGGTGGAAAGTTCCGAAGCTTCGTGTTCCAGTAATTAAATCTTCTATTACTTTGTTTCGTGAATTAATCTAGAATCTAGTTAATCCCGATCAAATTCTACTATCTGCTCAATTGTTTTGACTTCGTAAAACTACTTTTGCTTTAACAAAACGGTTTTGGGGATTACTTTACTTGAGATCTCTATTTACGTGTTAATTAACGATGTTTTGACGACTTTATTCAAGTTTAATTTTTAACCGCGACTTTGCTCGCGTTGTGGTCGGAAATTATCTCGAAGGATTGAAATTAGAAACAAAAACTAGGTGATAACGTTTTGCTCTGAGTGGTAGTGGAAGGGTCTGTCTGATTATATTAAGTAAAAAAAATTAAAAAATCAAAATAATTTACAAAAATGCCGCGGTGCTATAATAAGTCTCCTCCACTGTCTTATTAAAGGGACTTATGCCTGCATAAGCCCCTATATGGTCAATCAGGTCAATTTGCTAACAGCTTCTTAAATCCATACACATGGAGGAACCCGCATTTTTATTTGCTAACGATATTTTTGGCCTCAATGTAACCCCAAAGCAAAAGTGGGGCCCAAGATATAACTAGACAGTGTTCTAGTCTAAGCTTCTCTAACTTTAAAGAAAAGTACAATACAATGAAGTAATGGACAAGTAGAAAACATAAACAAGCTTTTAAACATTATTATAAACATCAATCAATGACAGTCTTCCCAAGTTTCAGTCATGACTAAATTAAATTAGCATACCATGAATTTTTGACTCCATTAGAGTGAAAAAATGTTTCACAAAGGTGATTACATTGTTAATGGATGCAAACCGAAAGGTCTTCACTTAAGAGATTACGGCCTTTTATGGCCAACAATGGTAAAGAAATTAGGCCATGATGGTGTCAGGACAGTAATGGTGGTTTTATATTTGATTGAATAGATATGTGAGGTGAGTTTGATTTGCTGTAATAGAGATAGAAGGAAGTAGACAGCAACAAAATTTGTTTGGGGATAGTCTGACATGACATGACTGACTAAAAAACAACATGTTTTACCATTTGCCTATCAAAGTAAAACTAAAATGTATGCGTGATACGAAACTGCGGTAGGATGCGTCTTCCAATCAACCAGGGACAAGCATGGCTCACCTCGTCCCCTTAGCCTATTCGTACATTAGACGACGTATGTCTCCGATACCGTACGACTTTGGTATCCAGGCGACTATCACAACATAAATCAATAGAGGTCCGTACACAGACAAGCGTCAATGGATATCAAAGTCGTAACTTGCGTCGCCTAGTGTACGAAGGGGCTTATGCGATTCAGGGGGGCCGATGCGCTCTTTTATGGCGCATGAAATACGATGCGCCGTCAACTCAGACAAACAATGGTTGCAATGGTAACAGCAGTAGCTGACAAACAAGTAAACAAAATACCTAAAGATTCAAAATACAAACACATGGAATAATTACTTTTACAAGGGAGAAGGAATTTAATAATACAAGATAGAGCTGTCGATTAAATAAAAATCTTAGGTCTTAAATCCCAAGAATATTTATTACACGAATATTTATTATTTTACTGTAAAAGTGCTCAACTTACATCAAAGTTTTCATACCATATTACTTTTGTTATTGTATTCAGAGCTAAGCTAAGCTCCTCAGGTTTAAAAATAAAATAACATCAGCTGCTAAAAGCTATAAGCTACTTCTATTTGCATCAAAATTTCAGTGACCCATTTTCTATTTTCCTGCGGGAATATGGATAAATCCCGTCTCGATAGTGTTGCCTTTCAATATTATAAAAGAAGCGGATTTATACAGCACTCTGTTTTCTACAGGTTCTGTTTTCTATGTGGTTTTTCACATCATAATATTTTTGAAGTTAGTAAATCAATATTTTCGCTTGTTTATTACGAAACTAGCTGTGCCCGCGACTTCGTTCGCGTGGATGTCGGAATTGAACAATGTATTTTTTAGTTCGAAGCGCTTAATTCAGGCCACGTTTTTCATATAAACCCTGTATTTAGAATGTTCTTAGATTTATCAAGAATATTTGATACTTCTGTTCCAGGTATATGTAGGACTATTTTTCCTAATGTCCGCTCTATGCACTCCACTCCCCCTCCGCCCCACTCGACTCCGCTCCACTCCCCTCCACTCCCCTCCGCTCGACTCCCCTCCGCTCCACTCCACTCCGCTCCACTCCACTCCACTCCACTCCACTCCACTCCACTCCACTCCACTCCACTCCACTCCACTCCACTCCACTCCACTCCACTCCACTCCACTCCACTCCACTCCACTCCACTCCACTCCACTCCACTCCACTCCACTCCACTCCACTCCACTCCACTCCACTCCACTCCACTCCACTCCACTCCACTCCACTCCACTCCACTCCACTCCACTCCACTCCACTCCACTCCACTCCACTCCACTCCACTCCACTCCACTCCACTCCACTCCACTCCACTCCACTCCACTCCACTCCACTCCACTCCACTCCACTCCACTCCACTCCACTCCACTCCACTCCACTCCACTCCACTCCACTCCACTCCACTCCACTCCACTCCACTCCACTCCACTCCACTCCACTCCACTCCACTCCACTCCACTCCACTCCACTCCACTCCCCTCCAGTCCACTCCACTCCACTCCACTCCACTCCACTCCACTCCACTCCACTCCACTCCACTCCACTCCACTCCACTCCACTCCACTCCCACTCCACTCCACTCCACTCCACTCCACTCCACTCCACTCCCCTCCAGTCCACTCCACTCCACTCCACTCCACTCCACTCCACTCCACTCCACTCCACTCCACTCCACTCCACTCCACTCCATTCCATTCCATTCCAGTCCATTCCAGTCCATTCCAGTCCATTCCAGTCCATTCCAGTCCATTCCAGTCCATTCCAGTCCATTCCAGTCCATTCCAGTCCATTCCAGTCCATTCCAGTCCATTCCAGTCCATTCCAGTCCATTCCAGTCCATTCCAGTCCATTCCAGTCCATTCCAGTCCATTCCAGTCCATTCCAGTCCATTCCAGTCCATTCCAGTCCATTCCAGTCCATTCCAGTCCATTCCAGTCCATTCCAGTCCATTCCAGTCCATTCCAGTCCATTCCAGTCCATTCCAGTCCATTCCAGTCCATTCCAGTCCATTCCAGTCCATTCCAGTCCATTCCAGTCCATTCCAGTCCATTCCAGTCCATTCCAGTCCATTCCAGTCCATTCCAGTCCATTCCAGTCCATTCCAGTCCATTCCAGTCCATTCCAGTCCATTCCAGTCCATTCCAGTCCATTCCAGTCCATTCCAGTCCATTCCAGTCCATTCCAGTCCATTCCAGTCCATTCCAGTCCATTCCAGTCCATTCCAGTCCATTCCAGTCCATTCCAGTCCATTCCAGTCCATTCCAGTCCATTCCAGTCCATTCCAGTCCATTCCAGTCCATCCATTCCAGTCCATTCCAGTCCATTCCAGTCCATTCCAGTCCATTCCAGTCCATTCCAGTCCATTCCAGTCCATTCCAGTCCATTCCAGTCCATTCCAGTCCATTCCAGTCCATTCCAGTCCATTCCAGTCCATTCCAGTCCATTCCAGTCCATTCCAGTCCATTCCAGTCCATTCCAGTCCATTCCAGTCCATTCCAGTCCATTCCAGTCCATTCCAGTCCATTCCAGTTATTTGAATAATGTAGTTTTTCTATTCGAACTTAGATCACGTTAAAATCGCGCGACTGACGTACGAAACCTATGTGTGAGACCAAAGTGCACCCGTAATTTTACTTCTGAAACACTTTAAATTCAAATATCTTTTGATAGACGGAACCGATTCCAATGAAACAAAAACTAAATTCCTCTCCAAGTTACGCTTATCGTTGTGTATAAAAGTTATCTACATTAATTTCGTACATTTTATGTGATACCTGGACAAATACACAGACAAACAGACAAACAGATAAACAGACAAAAATTCTAAAAATGCTAGAAATGGGTTCTATTGGTTGTCCTTTAATACCCTGGCTATATTTTTTGAGTTTTTTTTTAATGTACAAAAATAACTTTTCTACAGTTTTATTATATGTATAGATAGATAGATAGACAAGTCGCTTTATGATTCAAATCCATTCATGATCTTTTTCTATCTTTCATCTGTGTTAGCACAGTGTTAGTTAAATATCCGAACATGAATCTTCACCCGCCGGTTTTACGAATGAAAAGTATTTTCTACTATTAGTGTGTAATCTAAATAAATTATTAAAAACATGGGTTCGTCAAAAAATAAGGAAAGATTATTTTCTTTCCATTTCCTGTTTCAATGCTGGGAAAACGCCCTAAAACATTCCTATATATTCTTATATTGTCGAGGTCAGCGCCCAGGCAACGGAACCCCGCTGGACGGGGCTCCTATTTCAGTTTATTTTTTTTAACAGTTCTCCGACAACCCGTCAAAATAACGTTTACCTGTTGCTAGTTTTCGCATATGCCAATTACATCTTGCATGTATAACAAAGTCCTCTTTTTCTTCTGACGAGAAAAGGAATCCAATCGATCTGTTAAGTACTGTACATACTTTATAACGTCAATTTATTTATTCAAGTTAATTACTTGGACAATTTGACGTAGTTTTATTAAAAAAGCTGCTCTTTATAAACGTTTTTAATTAATGAGGCACCGATCAGTGAGGAAGCATGCTATAAAAACGTTTCTTGAATGAAGTTAAGTTTCAACTAAAGTTAAACAGCTTGGATTTTAAATAAAAGGAAATTTTTACTTAGAAATAATATTTTATAGCGTAGTAAAAATGTACATTTGTTAAAATACATTACTAATACCTACTACAGATTACATTGATTGTTCACTTGTATTCAAAAGGCTTCAAAAATTCTTTTAAACGAAAGTTTGAGTTTCAAATAAAAGAAAATTTTTACTTAGAAAACATATTTAATACCGAAATATGTAAACATAATTAATAAAAAAAATATGGCAATTTAAATTTTAATTAATGTTTGACTTTAATGGAACGGAGGTATTAAAGATTCAATTTGAAAAAATGTTTTTATGTGGTGTTATAGGACAAGAAACATCATTGTACGACTAAACCACACAGCCAAGAGCATTATATAAAAACGTTAAAATAAACGAAACCAAAAGTTATGTGACCACGCTTTATAATATTCTTTTATTTGTAAAACCAAACAAAAAACATACCTACTTTGAATTGTAACAGCATAGTTTTCGCATCATCAATAATTATCACCTTTCCTTAAAAAAAAACAGTAATCCAAAACGGTGTCATTAACAGCGGTAATAAAATCCAATAATTAAACTTCCCAAAGATAAGCCGAATCTCGCGAACGGCTTTAAACGCGGCATTACTTTAATTTCAAACGTCTAATCTTATTCAAATAACGTATTATAACGTCATTTAGAATTCGCGTGTAAAGAGGCGATAAGCCAAAATCAACATTTCCACCGCATTTTGATGCAAAAGCGAGAACAATTATAAAAGTTGGGGCCGTATTGTTCAAGGTGGTGTTTAGGTATTTGCAGAAAATCACTGCGATTAAACGTATGCTGAAAATTTGTTTATATTAGATCACGAATTAAAGTCAAAGCCGTGAAGAAAAACATCGTAAGGAAACTAGCCTTGTCCTTGAATCATCTCGCTACAAACTACCAACCCGGACTGGGTCCGCGTGGTGGATTAAGCCACAGATTGAAGGCCTGTTTTCCAACCGTGGGGACATTACAGGCTGATGATGATGATGATGATGAGACAAGGAATTCAATTTGTTCATACAAAAACTCACCATGTGCCAAATGTGTTTACCCACTGATGTGTAATTTCCTAGTCTATGTTTCCAGCCAGTTCTTTTCTGTACGATTGTCCACGCAGGTGCAGGCGTCAAGGCTAAGGAAACTTCTTGCTATATATGAGTAGTGTTAGGACATGAATAACCTTACTAATTCGTATACCTTAATAAGTAGTATAAAAAGAAAATTAACTTATTGCTTATCCATGATGTATTGTTTCTTACTTTTGCATAGCAAAAAAATAAGTCCGACATAACACTTCACTAAAGTTTATTCACATCACTATCCACAGATTAAAGAAAAGGAATTATTAAGTGAGCGAGTGTTCGGTTTTCTCTTTATGTTATCTTTTATAAACGCTAAATGCGATTGCAAAGTATATTTATGCAATGTTTTTTTTCCGATTACCGATACTTTAAGTTTGAGGGGACAAATTATACACTCATTTTTATCGACAAATCTGCTTAGGTATAAAAAATCTTAACGCAACACTTCACGAATGACGGCCATTTTTGTAAAAAGTCTGGAATTTTTGTGTAAAAAATTGTGCGTTCATTAGTTTTTTTGCCTCTATATTTTTAGCCTTCCTCGATAAATAATGTATCCAATAAAAACCGTTTTTAAAGTCAATCAAATGTCCAAAGCTTCAATGAAATATTCTGTAACACTTTGATATTTGCCAAGTTTACTAATCAGAACAATATTTGCGTCCATTGTCCTAATGAACATATTCATTTAGTAAAGCTAACATTGAATCAACTCCTTCAACCATGAGGTACCTAGATTGGTTGTGGTTTTCATCACAGGATAACTAGATCTACTATAATAATGGAAGATTCAGGTATACCCGAAGTTGAATATAATAGTGCAGAAGTTTCTGCACGTGCATGTAGCACCTGATTTATTGTACTAAATCGAACACTTGTATATTTCTAGTTTTAGTGACAATAATAATTATGTAATGTAAATTCCATTTTTTCATAAATAAACTACATCCATCAAAAATAAATACATTTTATTTATTCTATTCTCTATTTTTACTTTGAAAGTCCGAAGAGACGACAATCTGCAACCAGAGAAAGCTCAGAGGCAACAGCTTAACGGACTTACCAAGAGGGTATCATACCATCGTACTTCCAATTTCTGGGCTGCTACTGCAATATTTTTCATCGAAAAACCTTAAAACACTTAGTGCCATGCGCACCAGCGCATGCAAACATGAGACCAACAAGATTTTATTAAAGCAACTGCTGTCATGAAGTCCTGAGTTTGATTCCCTATCAGGCATGAATTATTGTTTTTTTTCATACGGACATTCTTAGTAGCTGCCATGGAGTCTAGATCGTTGTTTGCAATATTTTTGGTTAATGGATGGCAATAGGCCTGTTTTTTTTACGTGGTGTAATCATCAAAAATATCTTATCAGTCAGCGCAGGACAGACTGTCAGACTAAACAAAATTACTGCTGGGATTTAAACAAAACTGCCGAAATCTGGGTTCACTAGAAAGAAAGAAAGAAAATTGTGTTTATTGGCACAAACATAAAACTAAACGATACAGATAAAGTTACAAAAAGAGAATAGGTAGTACAAATAGAGGAAATAAAAAACTTAAAAATTTAATGCCAAAGGGCCTCAACTCAGCATAAAGTTTGCCATCTGACGCTGATTTTCAGCTGCAGCCCACTATTACGTCATGCCTTTGCCTAGCCTGGATCAACGGCGGGATTTAATGTTAAAAAAGGCTTGCTAGATCAAACCGACCTAATTCTGACCGTAGTAAAATTAATCTTGTAACAAGTATCCAATTAATCCTTTCACTGGCAAAATATCAAACATAAAATAACTTACACAACATTTGTACATAATACGCATGAAAACAAATACACAAAAATGTTTAGTTCGCGTGACATTTTTAATCAGTATCTACATTTAATTATGTACGTCTATTATTGTTGTTGAATGTACCTCGCAATCAATCATGTTGTATGGGCGTGCCTTCTCATACAAATTGTTAAAAATGGTTTTTATCATAATGTCGAGCCTTTGGGGTATTACACGGGTTATCGCGTTATGGGGGTGAAAAGGGAAAAAGGGAGACGATTCCATTTGTAAGGGGTGAAATTAAGATGATTGGGTTCTAACAAGATAATAAAGGAGATGACCAATTGATGGTTTTTAGATTCTTGCTTTTGTTAGTCAAAGTTTCAAAAAAATATCGTGGTAACGAAATCCCGAAGAGAAAATATATTTACAAGATTTTTAAATTGCTTGATTATTTGACTATTCTTATCTATCACAAACTCATGAAACTTTGCTCAAATCTTAACTTGCCCTAACTTAGTAAGTTTTGCTAAAATAATTTTATTTCGTTTGTAACCTTTTCACCCCTTAACCACTGAAACCAGTGCATATTATCATTGTCAAAAGTGTACAAAAACAGACCTTTCACCCTGAAAAAAGTTTTGTGCCTGAGAAAAACAACTATAACGTATTATATAATAATACCTATAATCATTTATAATTATCTCTCTAGCTCTGGTATAATATTACCTTTAAGGCGTCTTTCTGAAAACACGGTATACATTATTTTGACATAGAGAGTAGGTCTAAGAAACGTCTTTAACATAATTATCTACGCGTTAGTTATACTAATGTTATACTAACCTTTCACTATGATATTTTCACCTCTGTGAGTCTATCTTTACGTTATCATATTGCTTCATAGATCACGTATTCATTTAAGCCTTTGTAAAAAACACAGGCGAGGCGAATGCGATCCGAAGCGTTTTTATATGCAATGTATGGAAATGTTTGAATTTAGTCACTTTTTAAAACAAAAACGATCCGATAGTCTATGTGACTGGCTTCAAACAATTCCACATATTACAAACAAAAACGCTTCGGATCGCCTTCGCTTTGCCTGTCAGTTTGACAATGGCTTTAAAGGTAACCAGGGTTTCATGACCTAAACAGCTTTCAATAAACCTAAAGCCAAACCCATTTGAGGAACCATTACCTCCATCAACTAAAAACTTCCAGACATTCCAGCAATTCACCTGGAACTCAATAAATCTTCCTTAAACGTAATTAAAATCCACTTATATCAGTAACATTACTTGCAATATAACTTCAGGAGTGCACGCCCATTCCGTGTCCACGAACCTATAACGACCTACAGAAACTAACGTGACCCAATAAAAATACCACCACAAATTGATATTCTACTTACTAAGAACTTTCAGCAAATTTAAACTTTACCACCAAGTAATAAGACATACAATTTCTTTTTCCACTCCATGATTTCAATCGTCAAATTTTATTGTAAGTCTGTAAAATACTTTATTATATTCATTTAAATGTTGAAACTGAATATTTCATGAGTAAATATAAATTTATAATGGCTCTAACTTATTTTAAAACATAGACTGCATGCAATAAGTGTTTCCTTTTAATTAAAATAAATTTATACTTTTAATTTTTATACGCCTGTAAACGTACATACTGCTAAACTAATCCCTGAAGACTAATTCGTTATTCACGTTTTAATGAATAATGATTTTCATTATTGTAGACACGCAATTTTCGTGGTAATTCTTATTTCATTATTCTATCTAAATATTCATGTTATTTTTAAAGTTTGCAAATATATTGAAAAAAAATAGTTTCTGCGATTTTAATAAGCTATTAAAGTTCACAAAAGACAGCAGGATAATCTCAATTTTCTTAACTTTATTGAAACACTCAAAGTGACAAGTACCAAGAACCGAACTCCATGTTTTTTTTACTCAACAAAGCAATGCCTACTAAAAAGTTGAAAAACTTAAACATCAACTTTTCTCGTTAAAAGTTCTTAAGTGAATAATAAAATAGACCTTTTTATTGGTGACGCGTCAAATTTTCCCTTGATTGAAGACCAGACATGGACTTTTTTCCATTTGAATTATTTTAGGTCGCCATGTCCCGATGGCTTGCCGCTGCGGGAATCAATTTGCATAATTATCGAGTTTTAATTAGAGGCAGTGTAAATTTATATGTGCTAATAGAGAGTTTATTTAATTCTGTGAAAATCCTGGCCGGTGGCAATGGAAATACAGTCTGTTTTATTTTGTGTAGCAAGGTTTATCTATGTGTTGTCGATATTTTAATAAGACGTAAAACTTCTGGTATTTCTAACATAGTCATCGATTGCACATATCTTCATTTTTCTACAAAAAGTATTACTTACTTATAAAAGTTTTTGTTTTTAATTTTCAATTAAGCGGGTTTTTTTTTAAATGTCTCACCGTCTGGTCGACACTTCGCGTGACCAGAGCGCTGAACCTTTCATTGGTAAAAAAAAATGCATCGTAATTTTATTGAGGGATTGTCCCTCAATAAAATTTACCCGTTTTCCAAATGATAGCGATGCGGAGCCATACAATGCAGTCAGCTTCAGAGGAATGTAACTCCCTTTTATGTCACTAAAAAAAGGGGTGAGTTTTCTCTGAAGCATACCATACCCTGAAGACTAGGAATCGTCTCTGTTTCAGTTTTAATTTTAATGGTATCTCTTCTTTGTAAATGTTAGTTTCAGATTGTTCATAATCACATGTTATAGCTATTGAAGCAGCTTATTATTGAAAACTGTATTCTCCACTAATGTATGAAAAGTTGCAAGTACAATTTTTACTTTTTAACTGTCTAACGCTGAACTTTCAAATCCAAATCAAAATGGAAATGGAAACAATAAAAATACCTAGAAATTATACTTAAACTAAACAAGAAATACAAGTAAAGACCACGGATTAAAATAATTTAAAAAACAAATAACGCCTGTACAAAATGCGAACCTCGATTTTAACTTTCTTGTAGTATCGAGTTTACGCGAGCTGGTTTTCGAAGAACACGACGTATCGATGAAAATGTTGCTGTTACCATACTGTTACATAGAATATTTTTTCCCTCCCCGGTTTGTGATAAGACTTGAAGAAAACAATAAATTCACTCAATCCCGGTTTATTAATTAAAAGAACACAATTATATGGTTAAACCTTATTTATTTAAATATTATACATTATTATTTTCAGACTATGGTGAAATACACATTAATCTTGGTGTTAACTATTGTAAACAATTATCGCTAGCCAGTTTCAACCTTTTTAATTAAGAGCTAGGGTCGTGGGGAATTGGAGATAACCGGGTACTGTTCCGTTGACGACTACAAACATAAAATACTATCAAAGGCCTGAACCTTCCAGTTAAAGTTACACTAAGTTTAAGAAATTAACGGTTTATGTGTATTTTAGTACTAGTTTACTCTTTTGTGAAAGGTAATCGTGTGGTCGTTATTATGTGTTGAAGAGGTCTTTTTTTACGTGGTGAAATCATCAAATGAGTCCTCCCACCTAGGTCAGGTCGGGAGGGTCTGTCAGACTCGTAGTGAATAAAATACACGGTATTCTTCAATATTCTTTTACGTTCCAGGGCCATGGTAAATTGATAAGTCCCGCGACCATGTGTTGTAGAGGTCTAAAGCGCAAGTGACTAAAAAAGAGGATGTACAAACTAGCAGCAAAACTCTTAATTTTACCGCTTAATAGAGTGTTCGTATTCCAACTAACACTCGAAGTTAACCAAAATTCAGTTCAAATCAAGTTGTTTTCTTTGAAATCTAAAACAGTCGCAAAGACAAATTCAGTCGTTGATTTGTTGAAAAGGAGCTGGTTGCTAAATAATTACAGTTGCACATGCCAATATTCCGGATTAAGCCGCGCTTGCCCAGGTTGGTCTGTGACCATCTGACGTAGCGAGTTAAGCCGTTGGTCCCGGCTGTCATTTGTAGATTTTTGACAATCGTTAATACTGTTAGTCAGAAGCTCTAAAGTTTGAGAACCAGTTTTACCATGGGGTAAAGTTACCCAGTCACTGTGTTGTGGAGGTCCGATTGGCAGTCGCTCCATAATTCTGATATTCATCTGAATCTGGTTCGACTGGAAGCCGAACCCCAAAGTAAAGTTGGGAAAAGACTAGGCAGGTGATGATTGGTTACAGACAAAGATTCAACCGAAGAAAGAAACCGAGGCTTTGAAAGGTATATGCGTATAAGTGTGCCTTCGCTATGACTCATTCCATGCTTTCTTAATTTTGTTTTAATTTACTTATAATACTCTTGGTCTCAATATAACCCAGAAGCAAAAATGAAAACCTAAAAAAATTAGGTCACTCAGGTCTAGTTTGCTCTTTTTATTACATTCTAACTACTCTATCCTTTAGACTAATTGCTAATGCGTCTGGAGCACTTATCAAGAAGACGCGGGCTCAAATCCCACTCGCATCAGAATTTCTTTCCTCAAAAATAATCTTCTTTCGATCTTTGTTATAACTCAATTTCTATTCACAAACCAATACTCAAATAACATATTTTACCGACATACCACTCATTTCCCACCACCGTATAGAGTCATACGGTGACGGCATGACCATTATTTACAACCAAAATGGATTAAAGCATTTTTTGGCGTCCAGTTTTTAATGAAAAAATATGTGACGATTCGTACTAAAAGGGTGTTATATACGACCCGGAAGTTTTAGGGGAATCGCGTGACGTGGGGTCGTTGACCGATTAGGTGAATCGTGTGCTGTCATAGTTTCTGTAATGGTATTTTAGTTTGTAAACTCTCGTTGTGTTGTTTATGTTTTTTAAACCCTACTTCAGGAATAATTCCTGTACCGTGAGTGCGTTAACAAACATACATATAAATAGTAAGCGGCAATCAGCAACGGTAAGATGGGTGGGTCGATGATTTGAAGAATATGGCTGGCAGCGTATTGATGTGGACTGCCCAGGACTGGGAGAATTGGCGCTCTTTGGAGGAGGCTTATATTCAGCAGTGGATGTCAATAATATCTCCGATACCTCGGTTAGGTCGCGAGTATACGAAGGGTCAAAAACCCAAAACAAGTACTTGAAGCTACAGATTTTTTTGTTCTGTGCAGGAATCTTTGCAACAAGCAAGCAGCAGTCAAAGGCAGTGACTGACTTTAAAAAATATTATTTTTTTACTTCGAAAGTAATATTATCTGTTTCATTATCTGCTGAGCACGTTACATAGAAATCAGTGCAGTATATTATTATACATCCGTGACTATATTTGTATCCTCCGGCACTCATTTTGAAGTACTTATAAATACATGTAAAACATTAACTAACAGCATTACCACAGATCTTTATTTACATCTTTTCATATTTATTACGCAATCGGAATTTTAGTTTAACTTTTTTTCATTGTTTGTAATTTGTTAAATTAATTTATTAGTTAATTATTAGAGTTCATATAAATTTCAGCTTTCTTAATTATTAATGCGACGTTATGGCATTAATATTCTATTGTCCTGGAAAAGTATCCAATTAAGCGCGACTAACATCGTATTTTCAATATTGCTTAGTCTTCTGCAATGAATTCCCGCGGGTGTCGTTCTGCGAATTAATTACAATTATCAGCCATAGGAGAGTAATACTTATTTATAAACGACTTCGTATTATATACCTAAGCTGACGTAATATTCTGAAGAAAAAAATGACGTTGTAAGGAATTTAAATAACCATAAATAAGTCCTCTTTACCGGTATAGGCCACGGCGGCCAATTTCAGCGGAGATTGGTCGTCAACAGAAGATGTAGTAGTGCACAAGTATGTGGCGCAGTCATTGATATAGGTACTCTGTGTTCTTTCGCTCTCATAATAATCCGATGGGACGGCCATCCGACACGAACGGAGAGAGATCAGGCGCATGATCGACGGCTTATCTTGCTTTCTGAGGCACGGGGGTATCATACCGCCGACTTTCAAACTCCGGGCTACTACCAAAAACATTGTACCTACCTAAGCTGCTGCCTGCAGCTCCACCAAAAACCAGCAAAAAGAGGGGTGTCATTTCACACATTTGTCCTAAGCACTACAACACCAAGCATGCGGACAGCGAGTAATAGGCAACTCGCTGTCCGACCATGGACCATGCCCGGGTCGACGGCGCGTCGTGTTCCACGCGCGCCTCAAAGAGCTTCAGCAAAATGACGGGGCCCTCTCACAGAGGGCCAAAGCCTGCCGGGGACGCGGGACTTATTTCCATCACCGTGACCCCGGGACATAAAGGGCTATTGAAGAACACCGTGGATTTTAGTCAGTACAAGTCTGACAGTCCCTCCCGCCCTGCCCGGGGTGGGAGGACTCATATGATGATTTTACCACGATAAAAAAAAGCACTACAACACTCAATACCGTGACCCTGGAACGTGAAGGACTTATTATTTTGATGTTTTATCACGGTAAAAAGCACTACAGATTACTGCTTCTTTAATTCAGTAACGACCCCTTGATACGGCCAAACGGGTCTTTAACTATCCTCACTCAATTACGAACATAATACGGCAATCCTAAATATAAATATTATCTCCAATTTTATTGTTTTCAGGAAACAGCCGACATTAGAATAAAAGTAGGCGGTAGCCTAGATCTCGCCGAAGACGGTATTATTCGAGCGAAAAATGTAGGAAATCTTGAAAGCTTCCGATCGCTACACGAAAGCCCTGAGAATGCCTTCAATCTGACTGAGTGCTCTAGCGGGTTCATATTGCCTCCCAATGACTGGCTCTTTCTATATATAATTTTGAATGTGAATTTCTCCGTGGATATTCAAGCCAATTTCGTGGAGAAAGGAAAGTACGGAACCTTATTGACTTACGTCGTAGACGGATCGCCTTTATATTTTTAATGCTCGTTGAAGTGAAGCGATGTAATGTGTTTGTCAATTAGGGATTTGAAAATAAATAAATGTTGTACCTATTCATCAGTCTTTGCATTGGTGAAATCAATTGATCAATAAGCGTTGACGGCAGGGTTCCCGCCAGGGCAATATTTGTATGGACTACAAATAGTTATTTCAAGCATGTCTGCTTATTAATATGTGAGTTTAAATGTTTTCTAAAGCATCCACTATACAGGAGAAATTCTTAGGCTGGAGCTGAGTTTTTATTCATAAGACGAGGTTATCATTGAAATTATTCTTAATTTTCTTCACATAACAGAGCAGCCTTTTATTTAAGCCACGTGCGGGATCAAATAATGCAATATAAAGTGTATAGCAATGTTTTAGGCGTGTAAAGTGGGGTTCACTGAAAAAAATTAATTGGTTTGACATTCACGTAAGTTTGAACAGTCCATCACTGAACAAGATATTGTAATACTTCTTCCATTCTCCCCTATCACAAGTATTGTAATAATCCATATGATTTTATATTTAATAACGAACTGCTATGTCATCACTCAATAAACAGCTTCACATACAATCCTTACAAGGAAATTCTATTTCCGCTACAGTCGCCTTTGATCGCCTCTATTGTAATTTTTCCACGTATCTTCTGAGAATTTGTTCAAACGCCTATGTATGGTGTTATTGTCCGGAAAGAAGAAAGAACTTGAATAAAGGAAAAATGAAAAAAGAGATGCAGATAGGTACCAATTATTTGGAGATAATGTACTGTTGTGTTTTCATGGGAACGGGTTTTTTTGTGTTAATTTTCAATATTTATTGACTGCCATAATTTTACTGAAGAGACTAAAAACTCTTTTTTTATCGTGGTAAAATCCTGAAATAAGTCCTCCCGCCCTGGGTGGAGCAAAATGCAAGTCTGGTTGCCATTTTTGCTGCAAGTCTGGTTGCCATGTGACTGAAATCGGTGTGTTTCAGTCTTTTACGGTCCAGGGTCACGGTTTAATAAATCGATTAAAAATCTCAATATCGGTTTTGATTGATGACACTAACAGCACGGCACATCTTCAAAACATGGTGGTCTCATTTCAATTTCTTATAATCACTTTACGGTAAAAACTAAATTATTGAAAGAAATAAAATATGAATGGATGGTAATTGTGATTTGGTTCGGACTTTCGTTGATTAATACTGATTGTTTGTACGTTTCGTATTTTACCAAAAACTATAGGTGTTTTGTTCCTTATGGTTGCCGTATATCATTACTTCCCAGAATTCGATCATTGTTAGCGACGCTGGTGTGATTTTTTTTTTTAAATTTTCGGGTTTGCTTCCTGTCCAGTATTTTTGTTTTTTCTAAAATCTGCTGACGTAGTTTTTAATTTTTTAATCGGCCTCAAGACTCCTTTCAGAATTTTTCGATATTCCTCGTAAGTTGTAAAATTCGCCCTCTATTATGTAACTACAGACGTCTTATTTTCCCCAAACAATAAATATACCAAAGGATAGTTCGACAATAGTAATATTTTTGGGATTCAAATTAAATACCCTCCAATATATCATGCCCTTCGGGTGGGGATTTACAATTTCATTTTGTCGGCTTATTGACTGCGTCGGGTTATTAAATAAGGTCGCAAGGCCTTAATCCGTCTGTGAACTACTGTACCGGGTATTTGCTAATAGAAGCAATGCTGCCTGACTTTTGTGCCGGGTTCCCGGGATACTTTTGTTTGGATGTGCGGGTGAAATGAAGCGTCTGGGTGAAAGGGTGATACGAGCTATAATAGTGCTGTTGTGCTGCGAAATATTATTAGGTTAGGTTAGATTTTAATCTACAGATTATTTATGCAGTGACTTGAAACAAAATTTTACAATGAAATTGAAATATCTGTTTCTGTATAATATTACAATATGCGAAAATTGAGCATGGAAACTTGAAAATGTTGTCTGATATTGTTTTACTAGTGCGTATGCATTTTACTAAAATCGATGCAGTTATATCAATAATTGTGGATAAAGGAAACAAATATGAAAAAAAAAACAAATATTAATTTGTTTCCAATTTTTCAGCCGTGGGTATCCGTGGGTTCACAGGCGGCAGTAGCCTCATAGTGACAAGATTGAGATCAGCAAATCTGTCTGTGAATTAGAATTATATTCAAAAACATGTTTATCGGCTGACCGATGGTTTGTTGAATTTGAAAACTTTCAAATTTTTTAATTATCGTAATCTGTTTCAGTTTTTTAAACAAGTGTTCAACAGATGTTTAATTTCTTTGTAGTTAAACGCTACATGTTTAAATGTTTGTTTACACAACCACGATTCAAGAGAATTCCACGTAACATGTAAACATTTAAAAAATACTGATAATTTCTCAATAAATAGCAATGTTACTGCAATATTTACTCACAAAAAGAGATATCATTTTATTACTTTTCTACCGAAAGGTAGCAAATAAATACGTATTTAACGTTTATTCCCCCGACGCCATTACGAGACCAGTAGCGAACTATAAAAAAAAAAATAAGTTGTTACTAAAAGCGATGCTTTCACTGGCATGTTATTGAGAATATCGTCAGTTTCGTCACGAACCCATTACCAATTCCGTTGAGGTCTCGACTTAAGTACCTCTGAGAAAGACTTTACTACTTGATCCCGAGTTTAAGTTTCAGCATCCCGTGTTTTCTACTACCCTTTTATATTAACGTTTCATATATTTTGAGACATCAAACAAACTGTGTTTTGATACTTGCTTTGAATAGGCAATACACACTATTACACTCTTGTAAACGACTCCACGGAAGAAATGTTTTTCATGTTTATGTTTTTTTCTAACTGATTTTAAATCAAGTTTTCTTTTTATATTTCATTTCTTTTTTATGAAAATTAATTGCATAAAACCTGCACCATGTAATGGGAGAATGGGCGCGGGCATGCGGGCGGCCAGTAAAGGGCAACTCGCCTTCCGACCATCGACCATGCCCTGGTCGAAGGTGCGTCGTGTTCCACGCGTGCCTCAAGGAGTGTCAGCATAATGACGGGGCCCCCTCTCAGAAGGCCAAAGCCTGCCGGGGTCGCGGTACTCATTCCATCACCGTGACTCCGGAACTTAAAGGGCTATGGAAGGACACCTTGTCAGTACAAGTCTGACAGTCTCTCCAGCCCTGCCCGTGGTGGGAGGACTCATTTGATGATTTTACCACGATAAATAAAAAGTAATGGGAAAAGACACTGGCTCCTGTAACACAGGTACCATACCTTGCGCAGGAGACAGGGCATTACTACTTTTGTTAAACAATTTATGTCAATAAAGAATTTATTATTATAGGCAAACTAAGCGTAACGAATGAATGAAATGATGAGTGTAGAGAAAAAAAATACGATATTGATGCTCAATATCGTGTTGAACCCTACGACCTTATGATGCAGTACACTAGACGCTTTACCAACTAAGCAATCGTAGTCAGGTCTGCTTTACCGATTCCCGACAAAAAAGTCGTTAATGCGACCAAAAATTAAGTGAGTGCCTATTTAAAATTTTAATGTATAATTTTGTTTTCAAATGTTCTAGAAATATTAAAACAATTCGATTTCGATAATTTGGAAAAATATACTGTAATCTACTGAAAACCTAGTTTTTAGTTACAGAACTACGGAAATAATTGTGAATGATGTCAAAAGTCGATTTAATTCAGATAATTTTATTAACATTATTTATATTTGAGTTTAGCATCAAATATAAATAATGTTAAGTTGGTCAGTGAGAGGCATTTTCGAATTTGCAAAAGACAATAAACAATGATTTTCTGCTTTAGTCCCAGCCCGCGACATAATAACTGTAAAAGTACTGTAGGTAAATCTAAGTCCTTCCAATATTACACCAAAACGATCGTACCAAAAAAACCTTATTCCAAAATCTCCCTTTTAATCCAAAACTCCCGAATTACAACATCATACATATTTATAAACATATTTAGTTCACTAACACCCAAACTTTTTACGGACTTCGCCCGGACTTAGTCGAAAATCCGCGTTTGCCGGAGATAAAAAAAAAACTTCTGCCCGTATTAAAATAATAAATACGGCAAGTAACAAAACTCGACAAAAGTTATAAGATTTATTCGCACCATTAATTATTTGCTCGCCTGGAGACATAGCGTAATTATATTGTTGAAATCCTACGCTTCAGGCAGCTAGCGTTGTAAAATTTTGCTGGATTTTGTTGTTATCCGATCCGATATTACGGTGTTAATAAAAATCTTTTGTGAGCGATTGTATTGATGGACTATGTAGTTAATGAGGCAGTACTTTGTTGCAAAGTTTTGTATTCGTATGGACTACTCGGCTTAGAAACAATTATTAATTAAAGGCTTTTTGTATCTGAATGTGCGACCTCGTTGTTGTTTACTATGTCTAATTATGAATTTTTAATTAATTATTTTGAGAATAATCTCATAGGTACACATTCCTTTGTAAATGTATGAAATTGATTACCTTGATGCAATGAAATCTCGATGTTTTGTCAAATCTTAAGGAGGAGTTAAGCACGCTCAAGGGGTGGACGACTCACTTGATGATTTTCCCACAATAGAAAAATAAAAAGCACGCTCACTAATAAATGTACCTTCACCTTTATTTAATGTGCTATCAGTGTCTAACTGTAACCTTCTCAAAATTTTTGGACTCATACTGAAACCATAGTACAAACTACTCTCAATTTCAAAAACAGTCCAAGTTTTTATATGCGAGTAAAACATAGAGTTCAAATCAACTGGAGTAACTAAAACACTTCAGTTATCATATACCACAAAAAAGCTTGCAACCGATGAACAGAATACAAAAACGTTAACCACAAACAAGTTAGGCAAGCTTATGACCGAAACACTAGAATATGCTGTCCAAGTTTACCAATTTCACACGGACGCAATCCTGTAGGGGTTAACGAACCATGTCCAGGGGACAAAAACACAATGCAGTTTGTCAAAACAGTATGATATATTGGTTAGTGCACCAACAGATTCGTAGAAACTCAGGCGTGGTATTCGTTTGGGAGAATTTTAAAATACAATTTTACGGTGAACGATTCTGTTTTTGTCTTGCTTCGTATGTACTGGTCTTATGAGTGTCATATGGACCATGCTTTGGAAAAGCCTTCATTATTAGCTACAAGATTTAATTTTAAAATAAGTCGATTTTCTGCCTTTTTACTCTTTTACTTATGTAACTTTTGGATCGCGATAAAAAAACATCTGTGTTTGATGGTGTATCCACCAAAAATAAGGTAATAGATATCTCTGGATTGCTTGCAAAATATTATATTATTGTATGTTCATTTTGTACGAATATACAATAGAATCAAATTAAACTTTGTGATTTATCATGCTTGCAAAAACACAAACGACTTTCTGATTCCGTTCGCTGTCTTAATTCTGTAAAATATTTTATTTTAAATCTGCGAGCACTCACATTTCCATTCGAATATGAAAATAAATTATTCATTCAACTGCTTGTATCCTTCAGGACTGAAACGAAGTAAACAATAGAGATGTCCAACTCGCTGCGTATAGATATATTGTTCGGACAAAATACGTGGCACCGACCCGAGAAGAATGATTCATTGTACTATGAAAAAAGGCTTGCAAAATGTTATACCATATAATAAAATCCGATGGGTTACTTGCAAAAAAACCTCATGTCACAATCAATCACCGCAAAAATGTTTGCCACCAATGACAACTTGTTAACATTCAGCCGCTTCAAAGCGATCTTTTTGGCAACCCCAAATCACGGGCCGCGTCCAGGGAGCCGCCATTTTAAGATTTACGACCGACACAGCGGCATCCATTTTGTTAAAACCTACTCACGTGCAACATGCAAAAGCACTCGACCCGAAAACTCTTGAATGTACCGAAACTACTCAACGTGACACACGAAACGCGGGCCGCTTGGGGCCTCAGTAATTAAACAATTTTCATTATTTCACCACACGTCCCCCGCCCCTGTGTAATGGCGATGTGTTATAGATATTTCGCGTAATATATTTGAATGGAAACCGGGATAATCCCTCGATTAATTAACCTCATTTGTTTTTAAAGTACGGCGCGTCCGAAGTGTCGGGACGAATGTTTTATAATGACGTTTTTATTTGAATTGCGGTTCATCTCGAGGGCGTACGGCTCGATTTCGAGCATCGAACGCGATAATAAAGGGTATTCATTGTTATTTTTGATATTTTGTGAAATTTTAATGCCCTTGCAATAAAATGTCATTAAAAAGTTTTGGAGCGTGGCATGCCAACAATTACTTTTTATTGTCTGTATCTTACACTAACAAATTATCTTATTCATGAAGAATACTATCAAGTGCTACTATCTAAATACTATCAGCATCCTACGTGTTATTTAATTTGCAATCTTTCTCCGAGCGAATTCCATCTAACACACATCCTAACTGCATATTAGTTAGTACTCTCAAAATAGCTTTACTGGTACATCTTCAAGTATTTCATCCAGCTATCTCTTTTCCACTTACGATATGTCACAATGATTCTTGAATCAAGTCAATCTATTCCGATTCGTGATGTTGGCGAGGTTTACGACAGGGAACGGTTTGAGGTCCCCCGAGACCGCTGTGTAAGTCAATACTTCGGGTAACATTTCGACTTTGTAACCAATGTTGATTTCGACTGTTGGAATTATCACACGTTGAAATAACTAATTAAGGATTTTTTCCAAGAATTAAGTAGAGATAATTGTTTAATTTCAAGCGGAGTAAAATGTAGCAACTGTCTGATCTAGGTTTATGAAAACCTAGATTAGGAAGATCTGGTAAAGGATCATGAACCTAGTGTGTTTTTACTAGTAGATCTATTACATGTATAATACAGACAGAGGTGAACCTAATAGTATATCCTCATTTCGCCAATTAAGATTAAGCCATTTTACACCGCGGGCATGCGGGCGGCGAGTAAAGGGCAACTCGCCGCCCGACCATGGACCATGCCCGGGTCGACGGCGCGTCGTGTTCCACGCGCGCCTCAAAGAGCGTCAGCATAATGACGAGGCCCCCTCTCAGAGGGCTAAAGCCTGCCGGGGTCGCGGGTCTTATACCATCACCGTGACCCCGGAACATAAAGGGCTATTGAAGGACACCGTGGATTTTAGTCAGTACAAGTCTGACAGTACCTCTCGCCCTGCCCGGGGTGGGAGGTCTCATTTGATGATTTTACCACGTAAAAAAAAAAAAAAAAGCCATTTTACATAGGGACAGATGAAACTATTCCTAATGCCTGGTTATCAAACTCGGGATTTCATGAACAACAGCTGCAATTATAAACATTAAATCAATGAAGCAGTCAAGTTTGTCACTTTTTATTATTAAATTTTATCTGGAGAGCAATATTTTTTGCAGCCTCTACAAAAAATCTGAAGAGAAAACACAAAGAAAGTTTACGCAACCTGACAATAAAAACAAACTTATTCAGCTATAGGTATACCTACGTAGGCTTACTGCATCGTAGACTTTATCATTGTTACCTCTGGCATAAACAAGGGTTAGGGCAAACAAAAATCTCAGTTTTTGATAATGATGATGATGAGCCTTGTCAAAAGATTCAAATCTAAAAAAAAAAAAAACACCTCGCAGAATATAACTCGCCATCAAATATGAATGTTGCAACGTTGTTTTTCATTTATGTTTAAAGCTACAATAACTGCTTTACATCAAAAGCAATATCAAAGAGAACCCGATAATCAATTTATAGAGAAAATAATTACCAACACTCTAAAAATTATTCTTCCAAAAGCTTAAGTACTGTTTAAAAAAATATCGAAGATTGTTTGTTTATCACCTAAGAAGATTTATAAAGTCTTTTACTTAGTACCAGATGCAATCGTTCAAAAAAATTCATTCTCCAATCATTCATTCACGTCAGTATCAATCATTCGTCAGCATGGGTACCCTGAAACATGTGCGCATATCAATTCTGGCTCAGTTTGGACATGGCAATACGTCGTGTATATTGGATTGGATTTTTATCGATGTTCTTTAAAAATAGTAGACTTAGAACTTACTGGAGTCTATAAAAAATATCAAAACGGTAAGGTAAACTTACCGCTATAGAATTATTAACTTTAAATATCAATTGATTTGATTGGCTTTAAGTTATTTCAGGGATCTTCTCACAGCAGGTGTCCAATTTTCCATAATTTTATATCCCAAAAGTTCATTATGGGGATGCAAGGAGCTTCTAAGCGGCCCTTATTGGAAATCTATGGGAAGGTCTATGTTCAGCAGTGGACGTCCTACGGCTGATATGATGCCGATGATTATTCACCTGAAACATTTTTTTATTATTTGATACCCATTTAAAATTTTATGACAAAATATTATGACTATGTATTAGGTATAATTTCAACATTCGTAATCGCCATTTAAAATACAATTTAGAAGTCGAGAATAAATTCTTGTTGCTTTATGAAAAAATCATCTGTAAATATTTTATAAAGATATTATGATAGAGAATTAGTTGATTTAACGGTTCTTTGAATCCAAGTTAGGTACGTCAAAAAAGTTCTTCGTCAAGAAAATTCCAATGAGAATAAAATTTAACACCGCCTTAAAAGTCCAACTAACTCCAGAGCAAAATAGCCTCTTAAACCTAGAAACAAAAGTGAATCCTTTAAAACTATACTAAAAATTCTCTTCAGCTCCGACTGACACATTAATTGCCTTCAGACACCAAACGAAAAACGTAAAAACGTTCGTCTCTCTAAACTTCAAACAGCTCTTTGATGCGAAACCCTTTGACGTTCAGCTAAACAGCACAAAGTTCTGAACTCAGCGTTAAAAGCAGATTACGGTTCATAATTAAAATAATGCTTTTCGATCACGCCAAGAATTAACGAGATGTTCCACTAATATGCTAAAAGTATTGGAAACTAGATAAAGTATAATAGTTCATTTTTAATGGGTCGGTCTTATCTTCCGGTTACGTGGAGAAAATTTTCTTAACGTGTTTTTTAATGTTGAAGAAAATAATAGTTGTTCGAGTTTAGTAAGTTAATAATGTTCTTAATACATTATTATTATAATGAGTAAGAGAAAATTGTTTAATGTAAAAATTATAAAAATTAACAGAGACTTTTGTTCTTGTGACACGATGTTTCTACCTTTTTTTATTGGTCTTTTTTATACTAGCCTGTACCGTCCCACTGCTGGGCTAAGG
Source organism: Agrotis ipsilon (assembly GCA_028554685.1). Lineage (NCBI taxonomy): Eukaryota > Metazoa > Arthropoda > Insecta > Lepidoptera > Noctuidae > Agrotis > Agrotis ipsilon. Next base: position 16,754,826 of record CM052960.1, on the reverse strand, counting down.
CCTCTCTCCGTTCCTTTTAACGGTTTCCATTGTGCGCCATTTCCATCAAATTCTCAAGAGAGGCATACAGTTTGCCTCACTATAATATCCTTTGTGGTGCCGGGGTCGCAGGACATACGTACACCGCGACTCCGGTACACAAAAGGCTACCGAAGGACACCGTGGATTTTAGTCAGTCAAGTCTGAGTCCTGATGATTTAACCACGTAAAAAAAAAATCCTTTGTGGTCTGCGTCGACCCCGTTCTTTACTTTACCTGTTTGTCTTAAAAAAGTATTGATCGATGCCTTTCATATCCCACGTGTGGTGTAGATATGAACGGATATGATACGGGCTTTTGGGCTTCGTCTGGACTGCAGCAGGATATAAATTGCCCCCTACAAAATCCTTAATTAAGACAATGGATAGTGTTGTGTTTTAGGCTTTAGGTACCGCAGATATGTAGGCACCTACATATCGCAATTTATACATTTTTTGACAAAGTGACAATTCATTGGTTAATTAGGCGGGCTGTCAAATTAATGTATTAGGCCCACAAATACGCGGTCCGCTCCTGTAATTACTCGGACTTTTTCCATATAGATAGTGTGTATAGCATCTACAATTCTTTGTACACAATCAAATGAATATTGTATGATTGTTTTTCGTAATCCATGATCCTACATTACTTTAGACCACCTGGGGGTCTTAAAAGGCCAGTTTAGCTTAATCATTACAATATATCAATTGCAATAAATTATATTATTTAAAAGCAATAGAATAGAACACTTCATTAGAAACTTGAGCAATAGAATAAAGAACATTTCATTTCAGTTTTATTGTTTTTTTTTAAAGTTACCTTTTAACTTTTCGCGCGCTTTTTGAACACCTTATTTACCCTTTATTTCACCGATTCTCAGCCTGGCGTTAGGGGCACGGCAATTGATATTTAGCCAATTGCTTAAGAGGAGACCCCCAGGTTTGAGTTAGTATTTACAAGGGCACACATTCGTAGCAGCAAACATGGCTAAATCAACAACTACCGTATCTTACGATACACCTTCAGATTTATCTTATATTGACTGTTCCGAAAACCACACTCCAGCTGAGTTTGCATTTCAAACGAAGTCCGTTGGTCTATTTCAATATGGCCGAACCGCTTCAAGCGACACTCCGGCAGTGTGTAGTCACGTAGTGCACGACTCATGCACAATTCTGTTCTACACAAACGTACATTTTGAAGGGAAAGCGTCTGGTGACGTTTTTAGTGGGTCGCGATAAAATTCGATATATTTTGTTACTGCGAACTTTTTTGTCGAATGTTTGAACGTTGGTTTGGTACGTTACGTTTGTTTTAGGTTTTTGTTTCAAAAGTGAGCCGTTATTGTAGTAAACGCAATTTTTTATTTTCCTGATGATTGTAATAAATATGTTCTTTATTGTGTACAAACATTTACAGTAACATATAAACTAACATTTGTTCACAGAGGTGAGCTTATCTCTTTAAAGAGATCTCTTCCAACCTGTAAAAGTTATTGTACCTACTCGGCAATTTCATAGCCTAGTACCTATTAATTTATACGAGGCTTCTGCCTAGCAGAAATTTTCCGTTATTAGCAAATATCACGAACCTTGAAAGCGATCGACCTTTAAATAATGATGATTTTAAGGGACTTATATCCTATAAGGCATGACAGCCCCATCGTAAAAAAATACTTTCCAATTTATACAATTGAGACAAATAACCAAGTCGCCCAGCACTTTACGGCCATTTTTTCCGTATTTTCGCTTCGAATGCATGGAAAAATGCACATGGTTTTCTCTTTACAAGACGTTCTTCATTTTAATAGATCTATTTCTTTAAAACATGTTTTCTACATGTCTATTTATTTGTCGTCAAGAATTTACTCCATCCTACTTTCACAACGTTACATTGGCATAACAAAACGTAAATGAATACCGGCTGGTATTTATAACATTCTGTATCAGCCTGAGGCAAAACTAATCAAATTAAAACTTCAGCGACAAACTGATATCATACGCCTAGTTTAGAAAGCGCTTAACTTTGTAAAGCTACCCTGTTTTGCAGGTTTTTTTTTTAGAATCCATGATTAAGAGCCAGTAGATAGGCATGTCATATAAACAGACATACAGAATAGTCTTATAGTTATTGAATAGTCCAATTTTTTTTTCTCCAACCTCTAGATTTTTATTGGTAGATTTTGTATGTAATACGGTCTTGTGAACAGTACCTCCAGATTAATAAATCTTCAAATAAATAGATAGACGAATAGAATACACCTTATTGTAGGTACACCAAAATTGTTACAAAAACGGTTTTGATATTTAATTCTAAGGTTACAAACGCGGTCTTATCTCTGACAACAATATCTTTTAGTCACTCTTCTTCTCTTCTTCTTCGCGATATCGATGTTAAGTCTCGATAATGAATCGCGATAAATCTGTGACATCTGTAATTAACTTGCCACGAACAAATGAGAAAAAGTCACACCTCATCAAAAATAAATCCAATAATAATATCTCTGTAAGAAATACATCTCCACTACCTAATCATATAATACCTAGTAAAGCTAGAGTCACACCGGCGAACTGAATTATTGAACAGTGCGCTCTAGGGTACACGGTCTAAATGGCGTCGGATTTTTGTTCCTACAATATTCACTAAAAGAGATTAACGCGAGCATTGAGACGAATGGCGCAGGTTCCTATGAAAGGTAATCTTATGGGATTAGGGAATATTAGACGTAAGATCCTTTTTTGACCCTCTGAAAGAGTATTAATTTAGAAAGTTTTTTTGCTATTCAATGGATATCAGTATAGCAGTTTTTGTAATGTTTTGCTGTGTGTTTTTTTCAATGTTTGTTTTTGTCATTGTTTTTAAAATAATAATATAAATTAAATAATTATTATTCAAATAACAAATCTAAATAAATAAATTTTAAAATTATTAATTTGGTAGTAAGTTACCTAAATAGATAAAAACCAATACTAATATTATAAGATTTCCCTTAGCCCCAATTCAAAGATGAGACCTAAGATGAATCAGGCGCATCTACATAGAAGGAATTGGTACTCCTCTTTACCGACGAAAAATAGTACAAAGTATTTTACGCAGGACTCCGACAACTGATACCAGGTTTCTCCAACACACTACTGTTTGTTTAGTTGAAAAAACTTGATCAAAGTTACCTATGCCTATTAGTAGTACACTCTATTATATTATTGATTAATTTCTCAATCTTTCAGCTGATAATATATCCCATCAATTTCGGTACTCCCCTTTCGATTGGGTAAATTTTGCAGTATAATGAAACCACTGGTACCCATTTCTGGGTTTTTGGTCTTTGTATTATGGACCATGTCCTTTTCTATTCTAAAGGTGTCGGTTCCCGCCGGAGACCGAAACAGGAGACCGTGACAATCTGTCTCCTGTCTGGGGCTCGCTCGCGAAGTGCCGCTCATTTTTTTTTTTTTTTTTGAATCGCATCTTGCAGGTCAACCTAGAAGTGGTTGGTTGTGTGCTGCCTAACCGGACTTTTCTGTGGATGCCATAGATTTTACTCTAGGGCCTCCAGCCAGAGACTGCCGCTCATACATTGCCTAACGTTAAGTACTGTCGCGGTCTCCTGTCGCGATCTGGTGTCGCTGTCTCCTGTCGCTAACTTCGGCGCGAACCTTATCAGCAGCTATCTGCTAATTTTTCTTTCCGATTCTCCGTTCTAAGAATAGAAGAATTTTCTGCTAAAACACAAACAAATAGTTACGATTTTGTTCAGAATACCACTCTAATTTAAAAATGGTAGTTCTTTATTCCCACGTTTTATAGTGGGAGTAATTCCTAGGGATTGTAACATACGGGTATCGTTTTATAAAATTGCGTTTTCTTCAAAGTCCGTATTAGCAATTGTCTAGCACTTTCCAAGATTGCTTTACAATCAACTAACCGTTCTAGCAACTAGTTGTTCTTACTTTAATCTTTATTAAGTTGCAATGCTTAGTTTTTAAAATTTCTTAGATCCTATAAAATCTTATCTTTGTTATCTTTCTAACCAATATTATACAGGCGATGTATGTTTTTGTAAACACTATTGAACGGATTTGGATATTTGGCACGCTGATAGTTTATAATCTGGATCAATACAAGATTAATATGCCGATTTTATGTTGTTATAGTGGAGGAAGCCGGTGGTAACGGCTATTTTTTTCCATACAATTAAAAATTAAATTAAACTGATTGATAATCCCGTACCCATGAGATAGTTCCGAATAATATAAGATCTCCGTTTTCAAAATTTAAAACAGGTGTTCTTGCTCTCGCTGCATTCATAGTTATCATCATATCATCTCGCTACTTAAAAACTTAAATAGCAGACAGAAAAGAAACCTAGATTCGAAACGCGCACTAAATCTTGATCTCCAAAACCGCTCGCATGTTCCGCCGCAGCGGGGACGTCACAGCTAATACTTCTAAGATGTCTTCTGAGGACCCGCATTAGTATCTCACAATATTACAGTTGAAAATACTAGGAGAAAAATGAAAGAAGAAGCTTAGCCTGAATTTAATCTTCAAACAGTTAATATAGGTAAGTTTCAATCGTCTTTGCCAGAGCTTATTTTCATACATTTAATTTAGAAAAAAGGATTATTTTCTTTTCTTTTTTTCTTTTCTCTTGTCAACAATAGTTAACAAGATATGGGATTTTGCTGCTGAGCTCCTATTGGTCGTAGCGTGATGTAATAATTAATAGCCTTCCTAAAAAGAGACTATCCTAAACAAAAATATTTTTGCAATTCGAACCTGTAGCTCCTGAGATTAGCGCGTTCAACAAAAATAACTTCACAGTTTTATCATTTTAAGTATATTTAATTCGATAATTTGTGACACTAAAGAATAATGTAGCTTAATTTCTACTGTTGAAAGAATTTTCAAAATCGGTTCACTAATTCTAAAGATTACAAACTCAAAATCTTGCAAACCTTACCTCTTTATAGTATAAGAGAGATTTAGAAATAGGATGACACTCGAAAGATTAGAAAAATTAAAACCTTTCACGTTGGTCACTGATTGTACAAGATTATTGTGATTACTACGAACCAGGCCTTTTTGAATAAACTTACCAATAAAGTCAGTGCATGTAACTAGTTTAGGCTTAATTTTCCCCTCTCTATGTTGCCAATCTCATCTGCCTTGTCCATCCAATCTCGCTCAAATCGTAAAATTCACAAGTAACTGTTATTGAACATCTGCAAAATAAAACCCAGTTTTATTGATTTACTAGCTTCTGCCCGCGGTTTCACCCGCGTCATGTTAGGAGTTCGGTCCGTCTCCATCAGTTCCCTTGAAGAGAGCTATTTCCGACGTCGTGGATATCTTCAGTGGTGGCTGGGGCGAGAGGTAGAGGATGTCTTTTCCCTCACGCATTCCGCCTGCTAACCATTCCCCTTAATTGCCACTGAATCTGAGGTACCTTCCGAAACGAAAAAAACGAAAACCCGTAGGACTGCTTCAGACTGAAGGTGAGGACGCAGCCCGTAGCCTTTCCAAACGATCCTTAAAGTAGGCCGGTCAATATCGACATAAAAAAACCAAACATTGCACACGCGCATGTAACTACGATTCTTTTATATGTTGTTAGGTCCCTTTAGAGTTTAGAGTATTTAACACCCAAGATTGCAACCCTGATAACCCTGTTCTGTCAATGTCATTGTCGAATCAAAATCGCACCTAACCAGTTTTTAGTATTTGTTGTTACAGCGGCAATAGACACACATGATCTGTGAAAATGTAACCTATCTAACTATCACGGTTCGTGAGAAACAGCCTCCGAAACATTACATTACTTTATAACATCTACAAAAACCAGCAACAAAACCACGTTTTTTGTATGGGAGCCCCCTTTTTTTTACGTGGTAAAATCATCAAATGAGCCCTCCCACCCCGGGCTGGGAGGGACTGTCAGACTTGTACTGACTAAAATCCATGGTGTCCTTCAATAGCTCTTTATGTTCCGGGGTCACGGTAATGAAATAAGTCCCGCGACCAATGAGAGCCCCCCTTAATATTTATTGTATTCTGGTTTTTAGTATGTTTTGTTATAGCAGCAACAGATGTATATCACCTGTGAAAATTTCAAATCTTTAGCTATCACTGTTCATGAGATACACACGCAAAAACTACTGAATTGACAGCACAGGGTTTCCAGGGTTGCAAATTATAACAAAATGGTAGTTACATGCGCGTTTGCAATGTTTGATGTCGATATTGACCGGCCTAAAGAGGGATTTTATCGACGCAATTGTGCCAGACCGTCATTATTTTGTCGCGGTATTATTTTGAAACTGTGATATCTCCTAAGATATTCATTGAAATCAAATGATGTAAAGGGCAATTTCGTTCAAAATTAAATGCTTGTGATGATTAACGTATTTATTTGGATAAGGATTAATATCATATTAATGAAAACAGCGTCGCAAATAATGCATCACTTAAAAACAAATTTGGTTTCCATAAAAAAGGTTATAGCTACTTAACCTTTTAAGATAGATATATGCTATCGCGGACTTTATTTTAGAACATTTTATGAGGAATAATTCCGTAGTACATAATTTTTGGGAAACTCTAACCGTTTACGCAGCGCACGCAACGGAAGCTCTAAAAAAGGAATACATTTTCCCGATTTTGAAACATTTCTCATTACTGCTCCGCTCCTATATGTGATAGCGTGATGTTATATAGCCTATAGCCTTCCTCGATAAATGGACTATCCAACACAAAAAGAATTTTTCAATTCCAACCAGTAGATCCTGAGATTAGCGCGTTCAAACAAACAAACAAACAAACAAACAAACTCTTCAGCTTTATAATATTAGTATAGATTAGCAGACGTAAAAATAAGAGTATCGGGGTGCCCTGCAATTTTTTTTAACGTTGTAAATTCATCAAATGAGTTCTCCTCAGGGCAGAGACTGTCAGACACGTTTCTACTGACTAAAATCCACGGTTTCCTTTAATAGCCCTTTACGTTCCAGGGTCTCGGGGACCAGGGGTGTTCTGCTTAGGCGACGAGTACCACGTTACGTTGCGAACGGAACGAGCTCGTTCAGCTATGGCATTCTGAATAAATTTCATCACTGGATTCTATACCTCATGTGCTCTTCGACGAGGCTTTAAATTCCGCACTAGTGTTGTTGGATGGTGGTAGCTTCATAATCATCATATCAGCCGTAAGACGTCCACTGCTGAACACAGGCCTCCCCTTAAGGGGGAGGGGGTTTGCCTATAATTGCCCTTTGGGCATGCGTGGTGTGCTGGTACGTGGCTTAGAGAATAGCAAAAAAATAGAGGCGTGAGCGCAACAGCCGCGCTGTGACAATAGCTTTGTGACTGAAGGTCACCTGCTGACAATTTCACCTGAGCTACTTTCACCTTATCTAGTCGACATAAGGCTCTTCTCAAAATTGTTCGTAGGTGCCAGGTTCCCTTCGTGAAATACCTCGAGAATAGCATTGCTGATCAACAGTGCGACCGACGTGACGGCGACATCACGAACTACTTAACAAATTGTACTGTACTTCTCCATGATTCGAGGAATAATAACCAAAAATGTCACGTGTAGCATCATGTCGTGTCGCGTCGCGTCGATTTCATCGCACAACTTAGACACTGGTTTTTAACAGACTACCAGCTGGTATTGAAACAAATATTATTTTATAGTTCATCCCGTAATCCTGTTCCAATAAACACGGATTATGTTCTTGTATAAAACATTCATAAGTACTTAATTTCAGTCAATATTTAATAAACATTTTATATTCTATGAAACTACTAAAGCTGGATTGTATTATTTTTGATTTTATCGTCAGAACGATCTGAATATTTTATAAGGCTTTGCACGAGCTTAAAACAATACGCTTTAAACTAAGCATACTTTGTGGTTCAAAAATTAAATAAGCCCTGGATGATGCGGAAGGGGAACCTCGGACTTGACTAACTAAAAACCACCCAGGCCCTTCAGTTGCTATTTGCGTTCCAGGGCTTCGATGACATTCTCGCCACCTTGGAAATCTGCGTACCCACTTCGAAGCACTTTGTAAGTGCCCATTGAGGCCCATAAGCTGGGACATAGGCCTCCACTCTGTGAGCAGTGTGCTAATCCACCACATGGGCCTGGTGCAGGTTGGTAAATGTCTACAATATGTAATAAAACATTTTGATTTAGAATGATTTAAAAAAAAACAATCATGTTATTCTACTTGATGCAAAAAACCAAAATCCGTAAACCTAACCGAATTAAAAAAAAAAATAGAAACAGTTTACCATTTTCCCACACTTTTCTTCTTTTCTTTGAGACGTATTGGGCTACGTGGAACTAGGAACACTTGGTAGATATTTTTATGAATGGTTGCCAAAAATAGGATATTCATTCATGTTTTGCTTCTTTGCCTGATATTCGTTGATCTTTATGTAACCTTTAGGCTGCCTGTCTACCGGAGCAAAGTAAGGGAGTTATGTGATGCGGTGTTGCGTACTGTTTCTATCCGCTTCTTAGCTCCGCTTTTCCTCTCTGCTTCCCCGTTCCGCTTTTGCATGAATTTTTAAACTACTTATGAGTAGTTTGTAATTCTCTGTTCACTGAAGAGGAGTGGAGATTTAGTGCATTACTATTGATAGGATAATGTGTCTCCATTTCTCCGCTCTGAAGCCTTGCTCCACTTCGATGGATATACAGCCTTAGAAACTATCTACCTATTTGAAAAAGATCTGTCAATTTGCTAAAAGCTTTAGGTAACAAATTTTCTAGGTAACAAGTCTTTTTTTAGAATAACAGGAAAAGGGGGTTTTCCTCTTACTTTGAAAGGATATAATATGGTTTGAATAAGTTATGGTGAACCGCGACACTATTTTTAGGCTTTAATTTTCAACTGAAACCGCTGAATGATTTATTAAGTTTTTTTTTAAGTTAACCCCATAGTTTTTTTGTGGTAAAATCGACAAATGAGTCCTCCCACCCCATCGTGCCCCATTGAAGTAATTTCTCCTGTACCTTGGATGCGTTTACAAACATAGAAAATCAATACAAACTCGGAACAACTACTTTTAGGTTATGGGAATATTTTTTTCCGCGTGGGGCTCAAACCCGCGGCAGTCTATCGCTAAGCTACTACACCAACCAACTGTTCAGTTAATTTCGTCGACTATTTTGGCAAGATTTACTCTCGCTTGCTAGTCACGCAAACGCTAAACCAGTTAGTCGACAATAACACAAAAAAACGAGTAACAAAAAATATTAAATCGTCATAAATCCAATGTGTAAAAGCGTGTAGCTACATTGTCCAGGTAATCTTGTTAGCGGTACGACACCAGATACGGATTGAGAGCACCTCCCTGAATTATTGATGACCAGCTGCTGCGCTCTGTGCCTCTGATACAGTAATGACTACGGAATTTTATTTGGACGATACAGGTTATTTCGTTTTTTAGCTAAACTGGTTTTATTGATGGGTTTACGTTATGCTGTTAAGTGTCAATTTATTTCAGTTGAACAAATGTTATGACCCATTTATTGCGAAGGTCTTCACGCAATGGGTGCCGTGAGATGGACTGTCGAGAAAGAGGTGGCACATGGCTAAGTGTGTAGCCACAGTGAGTGCGCGGAGCCTATTCCTTTGGCGGGCGGGATTAGCATCAAATTGTTCTTAGTGCCGAGCAAGCATTTTTTATTTTTGTTGTGAGTCAGAGAGTGTTAGGCTGCGTTTTCACTGAGGTGGAGTGGAGCAGAGCGGCGAGTGATTCACCAATCACTTGGTTTCAGTAGAGAATAGATGCGGATTTCGAGCCATGTGATTAGTGAATCTTTTGCTCCGCCTCAGTGAAAACGCAGCCTTAGACTTTTCCCAACTATATTGGGGTCGGCTTCCAGTCAAACCAGATTCAGCAGGATATCAGTATTTTACATGGAGCGATTGTCTGTCAGACCTCCACAACCCAGTAACTGAGCTATACCATACCCCGTGGTAAGACTGGTTGTCAGACTTTAGAGCTTCTGTCTAACAGTAACTACCTTTGAGCTTTGCATCAAATCAAATCATTTATTTATACTAACAATTGCAAGCATTTTTGAATTTTCAAAAAACATCAGATAGATAGATAAAAAATTTATTTAGTGCAAAAAGACACAAAAAAACAAATAGTTACATAAAAGAAAACACAGTAACAAGAAAATTAAATAATTAAAACAGTTTCAGACAACACAAATAAAAAACGAGGATGATAAAACTAGTGGTGCTACAGTCCCAGTCACAAGACATAATAACTGTGAAAGTACCGTGTGTAACCTATCATCATCTCTTGTGAATGCATACATAGAAACTATAAGGCACATGGTGTAGGTTTGTTATATTACAATCCTGTCGTTTCTGGTTATAAGAAATTTTTTATATTTTTGTCAATACAGACCACTTTTACTTTTTATCATTATCTTTTATTTCATAAATCAATTTTATACATCCAAAATCGCGAAGGCGCCAAAGGCTGACATTATCATGAGTTCATCGCCCTGTTTTTTACGGCCTTGTCTGTCAATCATGCTAAGTTTAGTTCGTTATTCATCTCACTGAATTCACTAGTAACTACATTGAGGTCTGAAACGTTGTTTCTCAGTGTAAAGTATTGAGATTGGTTTTTAATAGTAACACAATGTTATGATGAGATTAAGAGAGCGATTGGTATAAATTAGGATGGATGGAGAGGAAGAGACAGACCAAAGAAAAGATGGATGGAAAGATGGACATTTGACAGGGGAGAACGGAATAAGAAAACGTGTGTCATCGAAACCAAGGAAGAAAAAGTAATCTAAACACAATCCTTTTACTAACGGTTAATTAGTACACAAACGAACAAAAAATGTATTCCCAAATTCTAGACAGCACAGAGACTCGAAGTCTGTCGTGTCGTGACTGACCATTTTTCCGTTATTCATATCAGTCAACCAATACCCACTGCCCACAGCTCTCGCGATGCATAGATACCAAAAATCAATTCTAATACACTCGAATCTGAAATTCGATCAGTCCAAAATTCAAAACTTTATTTACGACGACTAATTCAGTATTCCATCAGGGATGCGTACATTGAATGTGTTCGCGTATAAATCAGAGATGGAACGAGATCGCGGCTGGCTGCGTGAATTATTGATGCCAAATGTCCGACGGATTGTGACTGGTGCACCTTCATTCATCCGTTTAATTTTATTCATAGGTTCTTTTTTTGTGGATGTGTGTAAGTAATTGGGTTAACAAGTGAAGCCACACGTAATAAAATATCGTATCAATTATTACCAGTCGGGGTTTTTTGGGTCACAGGTGTAGAACAAAATGTTTGCTCTTTATTTTTATGTTTGAGTGAGTTTACGATTTCGTCAGGATCGCAGGGAACAGATGGATGAGGGTGATCACGCACAGTGAGTATACAGCAGTGGTTGATACCGGCTGCAATGATGATGATAGTGTGAGTTTAAATGAGTAATGACTTTTTTTTAACAAAGTGTGATGGTTGTATAGGCAGATATGAGAACTTACACAAAAAAATTTGACGGTTTTCGTCCGTATTATGTGAAGTAAAGTAAATGAAAGTTACATTGGAAAATAATGAATATGTGACAAAAAATAGATGTGATGAAGAATATGTAGTTCCTATATAAACCCTTTGAAAGGAGGAGGTAACTTTAAACAGACGAGGGTATTATTATTTCTAGCCCGATATAATCACGGTATTTTTTTTTTTTAAGTTCGCTAATTGCTCGATGTAGGATTTTATAGTTTAATCAGTTCCGTAACAAGTACTAACATTTCAACTATATTTTCAAGAACTAAACACATTCTGCCACAAAAATTAAAAAAAACAAGAACGAAGAATTAAATTTTAACCTTTCACGATTCAAAAATAAAAACCGAACGCAACTGTAAAAAACCAGACTTAAAACACGAAATCCAACTATTGGATCACGAAAAACCGTCACAACGGATCCGGTGTAAAGGAAAATAGAATGTGGATTGTACGATACGGAGATACAATAACAATCATGGAAACAGATAGACCGAATGAAATGGGGCCGTCCGTACTACATGCAAAGGTATCAACCTTCGCCGAAGCAACCATATTGAATTGTTCCGACATTTGTTTTGTTAAAATTCAGTTGAATGTGAAGCGTTTTTAAATAAAATTAAGAGAGATAGAGGATTATTTTATACTTTTGTTTTCTATTGGATGTTCGGTGGACTGGCAGTGATGTTTTTAAGAGTAGAAACTATATTTATAAATACGTTTTGTTATCTTACTGGATTTGACTCGGCAATTCTTTTGTTTTTTATCCCAGGTATAGAATTTTTACATCCAATCACTCTATTAGTACCTTTCGCAGAATCCATTACCTATCGTTTCAATGATATTTTCCATGCTATTTATATCGTCGTTGATTCAAGTTTCTACGGATAATTCCTGTATAGTGAGAGCGTTTACATGAGGTATTTTCATTTGAACAACTATTTCGAGAGCATCTATTTTAAGCTCAATTATTTATTTCCGATTGAGCACCAATCAAAATTTTGACGAGTTGCTCATAGTTCAAATCCGTTCCCATTAGAGCTACGAGTACTAAGGTTGTTTCTAGTTATAGGGTGTGTATTAAATAATAGGTACAAGGTATGGTGATTTCTTCTTATAACCTTCAGGGAAGCTTTACTGAAATACTTAGCTACAAGAAAAATACTGGCCTATCATAGTTCAAGGTGGTATGTTTTAAACCATTCTGGGAAGGTTAACTAAAATAACAAATACAAAAATTTCTCAATCGAGAATTGAGCAATACTTAAAATTTTTGATAGGTGCTCAATCGGGAATAAGAAGTTGCTCTTAACTAAGGTGCCCTGGAAATAATTGCTCAGGACGGAATACCTCGTTTACAAATATTTTAACTCACATGAACGTACTTGTAGACAATACTTGTGTGTGATGTTTTTTTAATTAGCCCAACTTTGACGCGCACCAGTGAATTGTACTAACCACTGCGCCAACAATTATTTTTAAATTTTCCTCATTGCTGAACTTAAATCAAATGGAATTCATAATTTAAAAAAAACCTTTACCGAAAACTATTAGCTACATAAACTAAACAAAAAATTAAAAACGAACACTTTACAAATTATCTGTGTGGTAAAAGTAGGCAAAGCCCCAGAGCAAAGGGCTGTAATTATGTAATTACAACTACGTACCTACATCAAGCAATAGGTAAGCAGTTTATCATTATTTATGCCCTCATTGCGGTGCCCCAGTACATAATTGCTCTACCTAAATTACCGTAAGCTACACATAGTAATTTATTAGGTACACCGAAACACTCATGGCGGAATTACCCGTTGGAATTATCGTATTGGAGTCAGGTATTTGAAATAGGAGAGGAATAATGTATTCTTAGTAACTATTAATAGTTCTACTGTTCCCACTTATGGGAAACAAGCTTGTAAGTGGGATTGGCCTGTAACGCTAATACTAAAAGTTGTATTTCAAGAATTATAATTATAATAAGCGATGAATGAAACTGCAATTCTGGGTGACAAGGAGATATATTAGATACCTACATTACTTCCACACTAAGCTTATTTTAAGTCATGCTGGTTTCATCAAAAATGGTTTTTTCGCTGTTTGTCGAGAAGATTTATCACGTCTAAATTCTAGCATATTTTCTAATTTGAAACGAAAAAAATAGATAAGAAGGATTGTGAAAGTCAGTTTTATACTATTTCACGACTTAACCACAGAATCGAGGCCCTGTTTTATTAATTGGTAAAATCATCAAAAAAGTCCTCACACCCATCGCAGGACGGGAGGGATCGTAAGACTTGTATTGGCTAAAATCCATGGGTCCCTTCAATAGCACTTTACGTTCCGGAGCCACGGTTACCTGTTTAAACAGTCCCGCGACAGAACCACGGCCCTAGCATGAATTTAAAATATTTGTCCGTACAGCATAAATTATGTGTAGGGACAAATACTTTAAATGTCGACGAAGTGAATGGAGTATATATTAAAGGATTGGATGTTGATAGTATTATTGTTGAAAATTGAAAATGAAAAAGCGCAAATGAATCGCAGGCAAAGGCTATAACACATAAAGTAACACACTAGCCTTAGTTTACTTAGCGACCTACTACTTTCAACCCGCAAATCGGAGCACTTCTCATGGGCCATCACTCCTTATGTTTTCTTAGAACCTCCTTAATAATTAAGGTACATTTCCGATCTTGACGAATTATAAAGAGGCCGTGAGTTCAAATTAGGTCAAGTTACAAGGAAATCATTATCAGGGGAGGTACTTGTGTTCCGACAATATTCTAATAATTAATTTTGAGAGAGAAATTGGTGTCAAATAGAATCATTTTGATTGATAATTGTCGCTATATATACGTTTTCCAATTAGGTATTTGATTTTATTTACTTTCGTTATATCATCTTCGCAATCAATCCCAGAAGCAAAGAAAATAACATGGAACGAGCTCATTCATAAAAGTCTTAATCTCCTATGCACTGACGAGATAAACTGTTTGGCGACAGACACCAGTAAAACAATATACACACATGCAAAAAAAAAAAAAGTTAAGCCATCAATATAGAGATAATGTGGTTCAGAATAAAAACAGAAAATTTTTACAGTAATTAAATAGTTTTTCTTATTTTTTCAGATTCACCGGCAAGTAATGGCCAAGTTTCTTCCTGGAATCAAGGTAAGGTCTATTTCTTATTCCTGTTTCTCATAAAAAATATCAATCTTCAATCGCTGTCATCTTTTTCAATATTTCTATCTTCTATTGCACCATCGGGGCCCCGATACTGAACTTGCATCTAAACGACAATTTGTTGATGTTTGTGATGTACAGATAGCGCGCGAGTTGAATGCAGTCGGGGTCTGAGGTGAAGAGCCCCCCGCTACCCGCACGCCCCACCTCACGTGCCTGCAGTGTAGTACTTTGCCATCCTTGTCAACAGCACTACCGCATTCCTAAGCTCTGCATTCAAGTCGCGCGCTATCTGTAGTTGGACGTTTTGGTGTAGTGGTCACAAGCACGACAGCCCGAAAGCCGGTCCGAGTTGTGATTCCTAAGTCGGAAAAAATATTATTGGGTTTTTCGATTAGGAATTCCTCAGAAGCAGTTCTGGATTCGTGCAAGAATTTTTAACCCATTTTGACCTTCAGTACGTCTTGCCTATGTAGATAAAATCAGTTTTATCGCCTTCCACATAATTCAATTTAATATTATCCTTTTTAACCCAAAAAAAAACTTGAGCCAAGAAACGTTAACTAAAAGCCAAAAATAATCAAGTTGATTAAAAATCAATTAATTAAGACTTTCTTGATCGGACAGAATTAAGAATGAAATGGAATGAGTAACAAATTGAACGCGATCTACGGCAAGTTAGGAAGCAATTAGGTAAACTTTTGCCTAATCGATTCGGAGTACCGGAGTTAAGGTTATTAATTAATTATTTCGAGCTCAGTCCCGTTTCGACGACGACGTAATATTTTGATGGTACTATATAAAGTAGATACGACGTGTTAATATTTTTATACTTTTTTTAAGTTTGTTTTAGAGGTTATGAAAATAAACAAGCACTTTGAGAGTTATAAGGACCATGTTATAAGTTCGTTATTCTTCAAAGAAGTAACAAGAAGGTTATAAACGGGCTTACACACTATGATATTAGATATTAGCAATATCCAGCAGTAATACTAGTAGTCATTTGAAACTAGTTTTCAAAATAGTGAAGAAAATTACAAGGTAACAAGAATGGTTTTTATGCCTGAAGGTCAGCAAATGATTCCCACCCTAGGTGGAAAAACAAAGAACTAAAACTCTTCACGGACTAAAAACCAACCGATCCCTTTGAGTTCGAGGTACCCTTTTAATACAGTCCCGCGACCTCTGTTACAATAACAATCAAACATTAGTATTAACATTGACCAGAAAATGTCACAAAAAGACATGACACACAATATACCCCATATTCGCAAGTTTCACCCCATATTCGTAAGTTTCACCCTGTATTCACAAGTTTCACCCCCACATTCAAACGTTACGCCCCGAGTTGGCGCGTTGCACGGTGCTCAGCCGACTAATTGAGTTCTTTAGCTCATTTGATACCCCCTCACTTTTAATTGAGAAGCTTAATCAGAGGCTTAAATGATTTATCAGGACTAAAGACTGATTTATAAAGCTGTCTTCACGGTATTTTTTATATAATTGGATTTGTAAGGTCGATGCCCTTTTGAAAAGAATTTAGCTGAAAGTTAATTAGATATGTAACTAATATTATAACTTTTGGATATTTAGATACAATCATGTTTGTTACTGAATGACGGCAGAAAGGCTGAAACATACGATAGATATACATTTAGTAAAACTGTGGAAAAACACATAGGATACCAGTTTTATCCGCAACGGTACGGAGACTGTATCATGGTGTTTTAGTCTTGTATCTTATAAATCAAGAGGAAAACGTGAGATTTTATGTCGCCTTTACAATAGCCTTCATGTTTCCAACACAAAGACAAAGCTTTTACGAAATTCGAAAAAACAACTTAGTAAAAGAATAAATTAACAATACTACCAATTTTCACGGAATTTACTTTTGCGGGTATTTTTTTTAAACTATCAAGTTTTAGTTAGAATTCAGTTATCTACAGACTACCGAGCCCTTATTACGAGTTTTCAGTATTTTACTTTACAGCGTCTTTCCAGTATTTACAGCGTTTCTTGTATGGAAAATGGAACAACGCCCCTGGTGTACGGAGAAGGAACTAATTTTTTCTTGAAATTAATGAATGTCAAAGTTCCTTACGTCACAATAACTGAAAATTCATAATAAGGCCTCAGAAATCCATAAGTATATTGCCAAATTAACACATTAAAATACTCATTCATACAGGGATCCTTATGTCAAGATGAAAAATATAACACCCCGTTTGAGAGACCGAACCCGGTTCCCTCCAATAAAGTAAATTCGCTTGCGGTGGAGGGTGGGCTTATCAAATATATCATGCAGTCTAAGTTGTGCAGTCACTGCGATATTGAAGGGTGATAGGGAAGGAAATAGGACGTTTAGCGTATCGTTCACTGTTGCATTTAATTCGATATCTTGAATCGATAGATAAAAAAGCTTAAACTGAAGTTTTTTTTTTGTGTATTAGGATAATTAAGTAAACAGTTTCCGCATTTTTTTTAAATATTAAAAGTGTTATGATGTCCTGCTCTAAAATTCTATCCTGTGTTATGGGTGCATTTACATATACCTACTGACATACACATATTGACACAGATTACCATATCAATATTCGATCCATGCGGGAACCAAAAATCGTTTTTAGTCGCTCCCTCACCGCGAGCATTCACCTGTAATTTGACATAAAAGTGCGCAATTTGTTGCTTTATTGTCTTTAAATGTTCAAATCTATGACGTTACATTACAGGTGAATGCTCGCAGTGAGGGAGCGCCCTTGAAAAAATATTTTTCCTCTTAACCATCTTGCGTTGAATCCGGTGGGATCTTTCAGCCATCATTGCAGATGGCGCCGTTGCCAGGGGTGGGCCGCTGGTAGGTGGATCCCGCCCACCACAAAAATAAATTCATACTAGGAAGGTAATTGTAATATCAATCTAACTGACCCTACAAACCGTGGTAACTTTTCCCATAACCCTCAATGCTTCCCTACAAACTGGAACTCCGCGTCCTAAAATAACACTTTTGCACACGAGTTAACTTCGAATATCAAGTTGGACTATTCCATTTTTTCCGTTATCGTCCATTTTTTTCTGAATTTCAACTGCACAACTATCCCGAATCGTTTGTACGCTCCGCTGGTTTTCTAGATTCCAGTTTTTAAATCGTCTTTTTATATTTTGACCGCCATGTGCTGTGTCAAAAAACGATACTGGGAAGTCGGGGTCACAAGTTTCTCGTATTTTTTTTGTTGGATTTTCTGCCGATTGAAAAGGTGTACTCACCCGTTTGATACTGAACTGGTTTATAGATTCTCTCTGTGCTTTGATGTGTGAAGACCGCTTGTGTAGAAATTTTATGTAACTTTCGAATCTTTTTAACCGTACAGGAAGTTTCGAAGGGGTGGGGGGCGTCTTGAGGGGCTGTCTTATGTAAAAAATGATCTTCAAAAAGTGCTGATAAATCAGAATAATTTGAATAAATGACTTTTGATTTTTTTTATATTTACAGGATTTTATTTAGTTTCAGATATCCTGTTGTCTGTATTTAAATCTTGAAAATGAAAGATCTACTTTTCGGTTTCTGAATGAGCTGAAAATTTGCACGTATGTGTATATTGCGTGACAATGTGTATGTTGATGCAGCTGATCTAATGCTGGAACTGGAAGTTGGCCACCTTCCAGTTCCAGCATAAGAAGTCAATAGTGAAACGCCGCAAACCCATCGAGTTTAGACTCATTTGATTCATCTTGACGAGTACTTTGTCTATTGATGATAAAAATGGGAATGCATGTAAATAGAGCTACCGCTAATAAAATTAAATTGATATCAAAATTCACAATTAGGTTCTCCGGGATTTGACATTCTCCTAATACATAATACCTCAGCTAATGCTATTCGTGGAATTGGGTTTGTCAAAGCACATAATTAAATCTATGGCTTCAACGAACTTCCTGAAATTAAGCTAAAAGCTAATTAATTATTATACCTTACCTAGTCAATATCCTTGTATTTCCCAGAGCACTATGCTCTATGGAATACCTGACATAAGACGTGATTTGAATAGCAACGTAATTAACGCTTGTAGTTTCGACTTCAATATGATTTTACCATTTTAGCATGTATGTATTTAAAGGACTTTGTACCTATTGTACCACGTATTGTACGAGGAACTCGTGGCTAAATAATTACAGCCGCACAGGCCAATCTTCCGGGTTTGCCTAGGTTGGTCTGTGGATGAGTGACCATCTGTTATAGCGAATTTCCTCCGTGCTTCGGGAAACACGTAAAGCCGTTGGTCTCGGCTGTCATTTGTAGATCTTCGACAGTCGTTGCTATTAGTCAGAAGCTCTTAAGTCTGACAACCAGTCTTACCATGGGGTATGGTATTACCCAGTTACTGGGTTGTGGAGGTCCGACAGGCAGTCGCTCCATGAAAAATACTGATATCCAGCTGAATCTGGTTTGACTCGAAGCCAACCCCAATATAGCTGGGAAAAGGCTAGGCAGATGATGTACCTATTGTACCAGTTTCAATTCCAGCATTCATAAATCGATAGATCACATCAATACAAACATAAAATATACAGAGGGAAAACCTCGTAAAAGTCACGTTTCTGAGTTATGAGCTGTCAAACATGTACAAGTAGCGACACATTTTTTCTTTCCTTTTTAATATTTTGATGTTTATCGATCAAAAAGGACACTTCCGCAATAATACTAAGTAACTTTTTTAAACTATCACGGTTTGCTTGACTTAAAATGTCACTTACGGGATATCTTCCGTGATTCTTTATTTGTTTGAGTTCCCGATATTTCGACGCTGTTGCAAGCACCATGATCGCGGGTTTTTGAAATATCGGGAACTCAAACAAATAAAGAATCACGGAAGATATCCCGTGAGTGACTTTGAACTGAATAATAGTTTTTTCACACTTCTTTAACCAATAAAAATATATATGCCCACGGGAATAATCACGATGAGAATGCAAACTTTTTGTAGGGATAATTTCCCTTTAGAGCGAGCGGAGGATCAAAATGGATTTTAACTGACTGTTATCACTGTCGACTGACAACAGCCCACCTTTCATCCAAATGCTGCCCATCTCACGAATGTAAGTTCACCTTGAAGGCCACATCACCTCTATGGACATTTTCTTTTAAAGTTTAATATAATATAATATTCCACAACTATCACACAACGCCATCTAGTCCCAAGCAAGTAGAGCTTGTGTTATGGGTACTAGACAACTGATAAACATACTTGTATATTTCTAAATACATACATACATATAGATAAATTACACCCAGACACAGAACTAATGATTGTGCTCATCACACAAACATTTGCCCTGGGTGGGAACCCACGACCTCCGTAATAGCAGTCAGGGTCACTAACCACTAGACCAACAGGCCAGTCAAAACCCTATTGTTGACAATCGAATCTCGAGAATGACTTTAACTTGACTCCGTCGATAGTGCTATGAACGTACCGACCTGCAAGTATTAATATAAACTTATTAAGCACACAAAATAGTTATTATTTTAAACGAAAGGTAGAAAGTCTTAAAATTTAATTAACATTATGCCTCAGACCGCATGCCCTAGATTGAACTAACGACGGTCATAAACGAAAACGGGCTATTCGCAGCTCTATTATTGAAAGTCGTATTCACGAACATAATCACTCTTTTGATTGCTAATTGTTTTCATTCCAGTGTTAATGCATTTTATATGTTTATTTACGGAATTACTTCCGCCCAGTTTATGAGTCTGGGTATATAATTTTACGATTATGAAATTACATTGAATTTGTGAATGGATCAAGAAGCGTAGGTATATGGAATAAATATAATTAACGAGGGTTAATATTTTTATAGGAATTAACAATATTATTTTTAGTGATTCAAGGTGAACATAAAAACTAAAGGGTAAAACGGGCTCTATTACTAAGACTTCGCTGTCCGTCTGTCTGTACGTTTGCCATCTCGTGATCCGTGACAGTAAGACAGACATTTTCACAAACTGTGTTGTTTTTTTTTCTTCTTTCGCTGCTTGAATGAAAGTTACAAAAACGTAATTCAATTAATATTTAATATATTAATTCTCGTACAACAGACAAATGATATTTTGATAATATATCGGTGCGACGGATTAGCGGTTTCCACGCTTACATAGTGACATTGGTAACCACGTTACAAAACCTAGGCTATTTCCTTTTTTAATTTAGCACTTAACCAAACAGGTATTTACATTTTGTTTAACTATGATATTCTATTTATAAACACAATTTAAATATTCTAATATATTATATAATTATTTTTCAATAATTACTAAGTAATATTTATAATTATTCTATTTTTACTTCAGTTTAGTTAGCGTCACTTCAGGTATATTATACATAGTACGTACATACCGTTATCAACAAACGAGGCTGTAGCATAAGTTCTGAAAGCCAGAACATCAATTTTGATAACTAACGAGACACGTAACATGAGGGACATTGTCTCGTCTGGATTTTAGAGTTGATCTGACTTTGGTGGTATATTGTTAAACTCAAGGAATATACACAGTATTATATTAGAACTTCCGAACTTTAGTTTGCTGGTAGGTACCAACTTTGTTATTTGAATTCAAACTGGACTGTAGAATATATTTTTTTTTAATAATAATTTTAAGTACGTCCCAATATTAGGATTTTTTTCTGTGTCGTGGGTGCGTTTACAAACACATAAACCCACGTACAACAACTTCTAGATCATACAAATATTTTTCCTTGTGGAAATCGAACTCGACATGAAACACCGCAGCCAAATCGCTGAGCCACGACGCCAACCGTGTCGTCAGATTATGATTCGTTTACAAACACTTCAGTTCAGACAAAACTGCCAGACCAGACAAATAATTTCCCGTGCGGAAATCCAACTTGACTTATTACAGCACAGTGGCCGATAGCTCAAGCAGTGCACTAACCGTGACCAACCATGCGTCATCCTGATTCCCAAGATTTGGATAATCACGTTATTATCGTTGCTGTGTACTGTACTGACATACATACTTTTGACTGGCCTGTTGGTCTTGTGGTTAGTGACCCTGACTGCTATGCCGGGGGTCGTGGGTTCGATTCCCACCCAGGACAAATGTTTGTGTGATGAGCATGATCATTTGTTCTGTGTCTGGGTGTAATTTAGCTATAATATGTATGTATTTAGAAATATACATATAAGTAGGTTTATCAGTTATCTAGTACCCATAAGACAAGCTCTGCTTAGCTTGGGACTAGAGATGGCGTTGTGTGATAGTTGTGGTATATTATTATTATTAGACATACTTCATCACTACTTCTTTAACATAATATCTAGGCCAGTCAATTCAGTAAGACCTATATCTCACAGTTTCAATCATCAGCGGGCGCCTGTCATTCCAATTTACGTTGAGGTCGGCTTCCACCCTAGCTGGAAGCGACTGGTACTTTACGCTATGCAACTGTCAATTATGGTACGAAACTCAATTATTGGAGAATACCGATATCCTGAGGTCTGCAACCTAATTGCATAGTTTGATATCGAATATCGCAGATCTTTTTGAATCCATCGATGTCTTTTTAAGAAAATAATAATAATAAATAAATATCCACAACTATCACACAACGCCATCTAGTCCCAAGCTAAGCAGAGCTTGGGTTATGGGTACTAGACAACTGATAAACATAATTATATATTTCAAAATAGATACATATTATAGATATATTACACCCAGACACAGAACAAATGATCATGCTCATCACACGCACATTTGTCCTGGGTGGGAATCGAACCCACGACCCCCGGCATAGCAGTCAGGGTCACTAACCACTAGACCAACAGGCCAGTCAAAAGAATCTATAAGATGAAAGTTGAAGCCGAAAGACACGTAGTCCTTCGTCATTGTATTATTTTTGTTTTCTAGACTGTTTTTGAAGCCGTCAGTTTTTTTATTTGTATTATTCCCTTATCATAATCATAGTCATAATGAGTCGAAAATACTCACGGGATATCCGTTCCCTTCCTTCAGTAGGTCTTTGCGTTCTCGGGCCGTGGTATCCTCTAGGACATTCCTTTAACCTAACCTGTATTTATAACTTGGAACATTGTTTTTAAAAATAAATTGAAAATGAAAACTTCAACTTTCCCTTATATTTTTGTTTTTACAAGTTTAAAATATTATAAACTCGAATTTTTTCTAGCTTTGCTAACGTTAATTAAGATTTTGATAATCAATCTGGGTCGTAGGCTGCTTGTAACGGTGTAATAACTGTAACAACAAATAATCGTTGTTTTCGGAACAGTATTTTTGTTGGAATTAAAGGTATCCTATGTCCGTTTCTGTAAGAAACAGAAAAAAAAGATGTTCTCAGTGGTTAAAGTGTGAACAAGGAATAAGCAAACAAACAGTAATCATTCAATAATTCATATGAGCAGAAACACATGTAACATTAGACTCTATGCTCCTTTACATACAATACAATAAGTAACATAACCCAAAATTAATGTATTCACTTTAACTGAACAACGTGCAGAGTAAAACCGAAAATGTTCTATATAGGTTCTGTGGAACAGCGTAACGTTTTCATTAATCGTTTGCCCACATTCGGAAGCACTTGTTCCACGTAACGATCGCTTAAACTCAATGTAAATGAGCCGTAAAGAGGTTTCTATGTTTTGAATACCCGCTGTTCTTTGATACCCGTTGGTAGGGGAGTAATGGGATAATCGATGGTACTTTATTGTTATTAGTGACTTGATCTTTGCAGGGGTAACTGTAGCTAAAGACATTACTGTTAGTCAGAAGCTCGAAAGTGAGAACCAGTCTTAGTATGGGGTACTGTATTTTCCAGTAATGGGTTGTGAAGGTCAAATATTCACACCGCCTTAACAAGGCTAGGCAGCCTTACCTATGTTAAGGCGGTGTACATGGATATATATTTCATGGAGCGACTGAATATTTGACCTTCATAACCCATTACTGGAAAATACAGTACCCCATATTACGACTGGTTCTCACTTTCGAGCTTCAGACTAACAGTCATCACCTGCCTAGGAGATGGCCTGTTAGTTTCATTGTTAGTACAAGTTTTAATTCCAGCTGGTCTGTTAGTTTCATTGTTAGTACAAGTTTTAATTCCAGCTCGTAATTTCATTCAAACATTTTCCATTTCAAAACTTACAAAAACTTTTGAAAGTTCTATCAATCCAATGTGTAAGTAACTTTCCTAATTAAATTACCTTAACAACATACGACACAAAACTTTAAAACTAAACCCAAAACTCATACAATTTCGCCCACCGCGAAACTTAAAAGGACTTATTTTCTAAATCACGTCCCACCACATATGAACGAAATTAAGTTTTGTATAGTTTTCATCGTTATGTCAGGTAAGATCGTATCTCTTGGGAAGGTTCACCGCAGCTATGCGAAGCTATATTAAACGATAAATCGTTCCCAAGACGACGGAAAGTTGAAAATTTTCGTCGGGAAACACGTTGGCGTGTTAATAAATGGTTGTGTATCTAAAATTTATAAGTTGTGAAATATTATTAATATTATAGAGATATATTTTTGTATGGCGTTCTGGGAAATTGGATGTTGAAAAGATTGATTTAAAAGGATTAAGCTGATAAGCCTTCATTTTCAGGTTGTTTTAATGGGTCATTCCCAATGTGCTCCAAAAAAGGTTCCCAAAGTAATCCATGAAAAATGTAATTCTTTAATTAATAATATTTTTAAGTTTCATTCTGCTCCATGATAATTTTGAAGTGTTCCCAATGTGCTCCACGCCTTTTAATTCAAAACTAGCTTTTGTCCGCGGCTTCGCTTGCGTCAATTTATTAATATTTAATTAATTTGAGAAACAATTCGGATCGTGTAAGCGGCGCCATCTGGAAAATGAAAATTACTGTTGTTTTTCTCGGCAACCGCTCGTTTCTGTGTTTAGGGATTAAAGATACCCTATGTCCATGTCTGTGCGGGTGAGAGCCCTCACGAAGGGGGATGCGGTAGCACGGGGCAGGGTCGTTTTGGCGGTGTCTTTGGACATCTCCAATGCCTTCAACACCCTGCCCTGGAGTTGCACTCCGGTATCACTGGGTGCCGACCTACCTCCGTCGTACTATTTGAGGACTACCGTCACCTACCCCGGTCACCGGGGAGAATGGAACCGGCGAGAGATGTCGTGCTCCTGTGGAACATCGGTTACGACTATGTTACGCCGACATTACGCTCCTCGTCCTGGCGGAGGGAGAGTCGCACCAGGCGGCGGCCGACCTGGCAATGCAACCGGTTGTGACTGCTGCTGATACGATCCGGCAGTTGAGACTCGAAGTGGCGCTGCACAAAACGGAGGAAAAGTGCTTCCATGGCCGCGTCAACGCGCCATGGTTAGAGTCCCACATATCGGTGGGAGGGATTCGCAATGGCATCGGGTCGAAGATGAAGTAACTGGGACTCGTCGTCGACAGCCGGTGGAACTTCAGGGATAACTTCCTGAGTTTGGCCCCAAGGCTGAACTGGCCACCCTCAGGCGACTCCAGCCCAATCCCTCTTTGAGGAGGCTGGATAGGCGTCAGGAGGATACGGTGGAGCATACGATTCAGGACTGCCCCGCTGGGGCAGAGCACCGCCGTGCCCTCACCACGGTGATAGGCGGAGACCTCTCGCGCCCGGCATTAGTCGAAGCCATGCTATGGAGCGAGACGGCGCGGAAAGCGGTGGCCTCCTTTTGCGAAGTAGTAATGCTCCCGAAGGAGGAGGCGCGCCGCGTGAGGGACAGGACAGCGTCCTCAGAGTTAATCCCTTATCTCGAAAGAAAAAACAAAAAAAAAATCAATGTAGGTACAGGAATGACAGCTCTACGATTTTATTATTTTGTATATAGATGTATGGAGCAATTTTAAACTTTATTACGAACAATCAGTGGATTACTTTGAGAATGATTCCAAATACCTATGGAGCAGAATGGGAACAAAATAAAACGTATTTTTAAATTATAAAAATTCCGTGGAGCAACTTGGGAATCAATGTATGAGATTTTTTATCTTTTAGAACAATGGAATGGAGCATTTTGGGAATAACCCGTTTTAATTTCTGCAACCTTTAAGGACACTATAAACTCTTTGGATTTATTAGTTTCCTCTAGAAGTATTTTTTTAATGAATTATCAAAGGATTATAAAAATTGTGAATATAGTTGCATTGTCGACAACCGTGTCTTTGTTTGGCTTGAATTTTTTTCTTGAGTAAATGTTAACAGATGTAGTTAGATACAATTTCCTGTACAACGCAGTAACAGTTACTGTGTTGTACAGAACATCTGACTAACTATAACTTCTGTCAAACAGCCACAATAATGACACTAAACACAAACCAATGACGTTGTTAGCTGACTGACATTTTCGATGACAGTCCAGGAAATAACGTAAGTATGTAAAACAGATAATACAAAGGCAGTACAGACAAAAAGAATAGTAAGTAAAAAAACATTTGAATTATTTACAACGACGTGCCCTATTTGTTCTAACCTCCCAGTTGAGTCCAAACGCGGTAAGTTCGTACACGTTCAATTCACTGTCCCTGAAGACATTACACGTGCAGGCTTACACAACAAATAACTCCGTTCATAGAAATCCATTAGCAAATCAGAAATGCAAAAAGCTTGCCAGGTAGATATATACATAACATCGTTATTGTTATGTGGTACACGTGGCAAAAGAGTTCGATTTGTTGGCACCTGTTGGTCAATAGGTGCGTCCATACAGAGCGCGCCGCCTTGCGAGGCATTTGCTGCGCGGAGCAGCTCGATTGGTGTGGAAGTGCCTCGGTCGAGGCAAGCGCGCGCGCTACCGAGCGCCATCCAGTGTCGGCTTTTGTTTTGCTCGCGAATGTTGTTTTGTGCCTCAATCGGGAAACAATCAGGGACGTCTACATAGACCAAGCAGCCTCGTGAGGCAGTTTCCTCGCGCAGCAAATGCCTCGCGGTTGCTCGCTCCGTGTGGATTCACCTAATTGGTAGACTCCACATACTACATTGGCTCATACGCCATCATCATCTCATAGTCCATTTTAATTCTGCGTAGGTGACTTCGAACGATGCGACAGTCAGGTGAAATGCGTTTGACACTTGTTTACTTCGCATACCAGTGACACGGTAAAATATTACCGTGCCCTAGACTAACAGTGACTTGTGGCATCTTCTTTATTTTTGTTGCAACATACTTTTTGGAATCAGTTCTCCTGTATTTGTTCTTATCGTAATTACATTATTTTAATGCGTTGTTTTCCATACAATTGTTTTTATTTCAAATTGTGCAATTTTTTTTTTCTGCAGTAATTTTTGGCTTTTAGCTTGAAGAACGATTTCCGTGAGAAATCACCGTAATACATAATATCAGTCAGACTTTGACTTTGATCTAATTGTAGGATAGAGAAATTTCTTGAATACATTAAAATAAACATAAACATTTTTCTATTCATTACTGAGAACAATTTCGAGAAACGGTTTCTTTATAATGCTTCATTGTTTTGTGTCGTAATTATTACAGTGGGTTTAATAATTACCAACTGTTAGTACTAAAGATTAGGCTGTGTACAGAACACGTCGTGACCAACTTAGATGACAAAGTTGTCGCCAGTTAGCCTGCACGCTTGTCTGTTTTGTTGAGTGTACACACTGACAGTTCACAGTGCATGTTGTAGAAACTTGCGCTTGGAGTTGTCCGCACGAGTCATTTAATTACGTACTGTGACATACAGTCGACGGAACCGTAGAGGTATAAATAATAGAAGCGTTTTCGTGTCACGAAGTTTAATTGGCTAAACACATAATATTGAAATTGAAATAGCAACACCACAATTAGCAACCGTATAAAAATAATAATTAAGAAACCCGCAAGACAGCTTGTGGCGAGCTGTTGGGCAGTTGTCCCCACCCCACGGACCTGATCTCTCGGGAGATATCTCGTTCCTCATCTCTGGCTTGCCTTTATTGGCCAGTCAGAGTGAACACTGACGAGGTACTGATTTCCCACCTCTTTTTGCCTTAATCGGCTGGCGAGAGTGGAGATTCGCAAGAGCAAACGTGCTCGGAGGAAGGAAGTATTTCAGTAAGTGTTTGTAGGGATCGACCATACTTCCGGTCAATTCTGAGAACCGTGAAATACCTCTCCAATCTTGAGGAATGGAGAGGTATTTCACGGCACTTCAGGATATAATAATAATATAATAATATTGTATACATATTATTACTGTTTTTAATTTACTGCGTACCGACCCCCTATTTCCTAAATTTCCATTTTTGAACTTTATTGCGCATAAATCAAAATGTCTGTTGATCGAGTTCTAAAACAAACCTTATTTTAAGGTTACCATAAAGAATCTTGCTGTCACTGCCAATTTGTAGCGACAAGAGGCCTTATGGACGTCTAGAAACTAGATTTCGAAACATTCAAGTTTCATTTTTACGAACGAAATAAAAAAGATTACCTTTTTTTCCTACAGAGAATAAAACTTTAGTTTTCATAAAACCAACCTCATCTAGTCCCACTTTAATTCTGTACGCGCAACAGTTAAGGGCCTCACTTCATTGTGGACGCAGTGTCACCGGCAACTTTCGACCTCATTTGCACACTCATTTTCATAGCAAAATGTAGCACCAGGTGGAATGAATGTAATAAAGCTTTACCAATTTCATTTTGAGCTCAAAAGTTAGTAGTAAACGTGGAATAAACAAAGGCTTTGCAAGTTTTATTTTTTTGTTATTTGTCGCCGGGATTTTAAAATTTTAAATTCAACCTTTTTTGTTGAATTCTTTGCTTATTTCGTTTCTTTGCTGACCGTTTTACTGGCTGGTAAGATTTTTATTTTCATGTAATAGCCTGACCTCATTAGTAAGTAATGAACGAAAAGATTTTTCATTGTATGTGTAATGTTCTTGTCTGCGAATAGATACAGCCTTTTCTAGAGGTCAGAAAACTGACAATCGTTGGTTATAATAATATCTCGATTTGAGGTTTTCGGTGCTTTGCTTAGGTATTCTTAAACATTTCTGAATTTTCTGTCCTCATAACGGCTACTATAATGTTGTTTTACAATTGTTTTATCAATTGTGGCACCCTTAGAGAAGGTCCATGTTCAGCAATGGACGGCAATAGACTAAAATGATGATGATTGTTTCACGAGTGTGTTAACGTGTGTTTAATTTATTGTTCCCACATAAAATTCTCGAATATTATTAGTATAAGCAATATGGCCATTATAGTGAGAGGAGACCCAGGAGACTGACACAGTCAATCCTCTTAACATAATCTCTCTTAGTCGCTAATTCTATAGTCCCGACACTGACGGGACGGGAGAAGACAAGATTAAGTGATATATTCGTGTACCAACTTTACTTGTCCATGTGTTAAAGATTTTCCTTGATATCGATAACTTATATATTTTTTTAAATTTATTCTATAGGTTTAAACCCAGGCAGTTTTTATTTTGTTTTTTACAATTAATTCTCATGTTAGTTAAGAAACTTGAATATAAACATCGCCTTAAAAGTCTTATCATAAGACTTCAGGGCTCCAGAGTCATTTAAAAATAGCTCTTACACCAGACTCAGGGAGACCACATCTTTACACGAAAATATAATAAGCTTTCGAGGAAAAAACCCTAGTTGCCATTTGTGGTTAGTCCAATAAGGAATCCATCGCCCAATTGTTTCAACCCCAAAAGGCTCAAATACATAGCTACTAGTCAAGCCATTATATTTGCGCTTAGATTAACATTCATTATTTTATTCTTTCTTCAGAATACAATATGCTCACACCATGACAATATACTGACTATATTTCCATGCAAACGTTCCGCCTCTGGTGCCATTTCCAGATTCAATAATATTCAGAGAATCATAGAACTATACCGCGATGTTACTGGATAATCACCGTATCCAC
Source organism: Agrotis ipsilon (assembly GCA_028554685.1). NCBI lineage: Eukaryota > Metazoa > Arthropoda > Insecta > Lepidoptera > Noctuidae > Agrotis > Agrotis ipsilon. The sequence goes on along the minus strand of CM052960.1, from coordinate 16,725,089 downwards.
AACAGAACAGCTTTGAAACAAAGACAACATCCCCATCCTACAGCTCCTAATGAAAACACCGACAATTACTCCATCTAGTCATTACAAGAAAATGGCATATTACATTACGCCACAATCATAGACGTTTCCGAATGGCATGCCGCTCTTGTATGCACAGTGTATTAGCATTCACCGCGCGAGGCGGCAATGTAATCAAAATCGTCGCGCGTCGCAATGTTGCATTATGGTAATTAGACCCGGCAGCTAAATAGAGATGTGAAACGTTAGATGTGCTCATTCGAGCCCGAAATTTGGTGGATTTTTGGTTAACGGCTGTTTGAATTTCGTGATAGGAAAGTGATGCTTTGATTTTGGTTACGTGGCGGTGTTTGAAGATTGAGCTGCGGTTCGAAGTAATTGGGGAAATCTTATTCTGCTTCTTGGCTTAGATACCGGTATGTGAGCGTGAGCGTGAGAGAGGGGATAAGGTCCTCCCTCCGCCCCACCCGCGGTGGTGGACGCCCACGGCGCGAGTAAAGGGCAACTCGCCACCCGACCATGGACCATGCCCGGGTCGACGGCGCGTCGTGTTCCACGCGCGCCTCAAAGACCGTCAGCATAATGACGAGGCTCCCTCTCAGAGGGCTAAAGCCTGCCGGGGTCGCGGGTCTTATACCATCACCGTGACCCCGGAACATAAAGGGCTATTGAAGGACACCGTGGATTTTAGTCAGTACAAGTCTGACAGTACCTCTCGCCCTGCCCGGGGTGGGAGGTCTCATTTGAAGATTTTACCACGTAAAAAAAAAAAAAAAAAAAAAAAGATACCGGTATGTGATTGATTTAATCGATAATGATTATTTTCTGTGTTTGCAATTGTCAGTGTGTGGTAGAAGGTATTTCGGTCCAATTCGAAGCTGGGCTCAGAAATAAATTCTACCTTTTCTAATTTGATAATTGGGAACCAGGCACACGTTCTTCTCCCCTAATGGAGCGTAGAACACCCACATAAATAGTTAGTCAAGCTGTGAGCAATTATTTCAATTAGATCTTCACAAGTACTCTTTAATTGAAAAAAAATGACGAAGCAATGCTACAAAAGACATAATAATTTACGTAACTCATTTTTCAAATCAATACAGTACCTAAATGATCTTTTCTATCCTTCTCCTTCATACTTAGTTTTGACCCGTTCCATTATAACAACATCCAATAGTCAAAAACCCCGATTCCAACACGCCATTTTCTGTAGTGCTGCACAACGCGAAAAAACACGCAACTTTCCCAAAAACTGAAGCAGTAACTCATCCACATAAAATTAACATCAAACACACATGTTCCAGAAGGTCAAATCAGGTCGAACTACACTCGTTAACGTCAGAACGGATAAAACTTTCATGCGCGCATGTAACTTATGGTATCAGGATATGAATTAATCCCGTAAGAGCCGATATTGCTAAAGTTAGAGGAGGATTATTTACCCCCTCTCTCGCTCTGTCTATTGGTTTTTCATATGGCCTCGCATGTATGAGTTTATCTTGTTCGCTTGTAAGGATGTTTGTTTTTTGATCGATTGTTTTATTCGGTAAAGGAAAGTTGAACGTGATTAAATCTTTTTCTTTATATAGAAAAGACGATCAATTCATTAGAAGTTGTCGAGGATTACCTTTATTCATGTTTTGAACATTGAAATTGGATTGATTTACTTTTCTTTAAGAGGGGCTTAATAGCAGCCAGTGCCAACTTCAAATAAAAGAAAATTGGAGATGGAAAGGGTTAAACAGTTGGACTTAGCCGTCAATAATACTTGACAATCTTTACAACCAGTCAGATCCCTTGTAACTTAGTCTCATATAAAATAATGATGTTTGGAATAGTATCTTCTGTGAAGGTCAGAGCTACATAATATGCGTTAATTTTATAGCATATAGTCATTAATAAATGATCAAATTGTGACACAGCATTGTCCGCGTGAAGTTCGGAATTGTAGCCCGGGATGAAAATAAAGTATGTCCTAGTATCTTGTCTAGTCGTAGTATCTTGTATAATCCAAGCTGTTAACTATCATTCTGTGCCAAACATCCAAGTCTGTTCTGAAGTTTTTCTGTCAAAGAAAATAAAGATTCAAGAAGTATTCTAAATGCGAAAATTTGTCATGATGGACAATCATGACAAATTTTCGCATTTAGAATACTTTGTGTAAGAAGTAAGATGACGCTGATGACGACGGCACCTACGTACTTGATTGAAGACTCTTAGGTCAATAGGTCATCCAGATAACAGTACTTAAACCTATACTTGTTGAAGAGGCTGGAATAGATTATAGATTTACTACAAATTCAACTAGTTGCATGTTGAATGTTTAAACGCAAGATTGGCTGTGAACTCATGTGACATTATGTTTGAATGTGAATATTTGCACGTCGTGTCATAAAATTTTTGGATCTGATTGTTGTTTAAAGTTTAAAATAAAGACAAGATTGGCCACACATAACACTTAAAAACAGATTTTAGGGTTGAATATTAATTTAATCACCGATCGATATGGCCGAGGCCCTAGTTTCCGCGTTTGTTCTACGTACTCTTCAAGAAGCTCTCAGTTTTTAATTGTTGATAAGGCCACATGCTTGCCAGGGTTGATTACCAGGGTGATTCTCTTCCAGTGAGAGCGAGAAGACTCGTCGAATGATTTCCGACCTAAAAAAAAGTTGTCAAATATGTTCTGATTTCTCAACCCCATCGAGAATCACTATGAAACAACTGTTCCACAAACAAAAGATATTATTTGGTGTAAGTGTCTTCATAAGAACATATCTTCTTATCCAAATACTTAATCACCTTCAAAATTACTTCAGCAACAATTTCAAAATAATCAAAGTAAAACCAGGTGCTATCCAAAGTTTCGTAAATAAATCTCAATGCAGAAAGATTAGGAATATTGGGGTCTGACGAAAAGTCCTTATCCATCCCAACTTTCTAGTTACCCTATCTTATAAAACTAATACTTGAACTTGGGAGGATTTCGAAAATTATTATGAGAGAAAATACATTTTGGAAGCTAGGCCTAATATTGGTTCGGGCTTGAAACTAAGCAAATGTTGTTTTAGCAGAGAAAATTGAGTGAGTGGTACGTACAATGTTTGCTGAATAATCTAAAATGAACATTGTATTCAATTACTTCAAGTTTATTATAAAAATCTGTCGTGATATTATTTGAGTTGAATTGGATAGAAATAAATTGATAATTGATGGTTAAATAAATATTAATAAAATAAATCAGATCATTTTTATTCTCTTGATTTTGAATGTGGCGTGAAATTACTTAATAAGCTGTCTCTTTAAAGACTGGAATGTTTGAAGCAGTCAGGATCATTAAATTCAAGCTGCGCATGCATAGTGAACGTACACACAAGCGTAGAACCGCTGAAGCAATATAACTGCTTTGGGCTGTCGCAGTCGGTGTGGTCAAACAGTAGCTAGTACTAACTGCTCAAGCGGTCATTGTTTAGGCAGTCAAAAGCGAGCAAGTTTTAAAAGTAATTATGTAGCCGCAATCAATGAAATTTTTGTGATTTTTTCGTCAACTTTATTCATTTATCATTTTTACATTTCCGCAAATATAGTATTTTGGAAGTCACAATACTTTTATGAAGAATGAATTATGGCTATATGACAGAGAAACCTTTTTTACCGACATATTCTTAACTGTACCAATATATTGTTAGTATATGAATTCATTTCCTAGATAAGTTGCACTTTCGAAAGTAATTTTGAGTTTCCTCAGAAGAAAACTTTTGCAGTCTCTCTATTCAATTTACGAACGACTACCTATTAACATTTTAGAAACAAGTTTCAAATAAACATTCGAGTATGTCATTAATAAATTAATTCACTCCAAAGTAACTTAACTTAACAAAAAACCAATTCCGAAACGAAGGCACATTCATTAGTAAATTAACATTTTGAATAATTTCTCGTCCGTCATTACTGCGGCAACATGCAACGGTCCCCCGATAATTTCAGAAAATTAACGCCAATATTTTTACGGTATAAAATCTGGATAATTGCACGGAACAGTGTTCCGAAATGTCCGTGGAAGGGACGCTGCGGGTACCGTAATGCAGCATTATGCTAATGGTGCCTGCCTAAATAAACCCGTGCGGGAAATATGAGAGCCGGCTTCCGGACAAATTACACAGAGTCTCGACTAATAAAGATGGTAATACTGGCCCAAACAATTTGTAGTTACTGCCCGTTGTTGCGCTGTATATGCGTTCTGTTCATGCATAGTTATGTCAGAGCTGAACATTACGGAGCCAGCTAGTCGGAAAGCTTCATTGTCTCTTGGCCACGAGCTATACGATGTGTGCGAAGTCGGTTGTTTGGACTATCAAATCAATTGCAGTACGCCATTGTGACAGAGATGTGAATCAATGGTTGCATCCGCAAAGTGAAGTGCGTTTCAAGTTTAATTGCACCAAAACCTTATTAAATACTTTTTTGTTTTTTTTTTAACTGAAAAACCAGCCGAAAATGTTTATCAAAATGTCTAGTTGGCAAGAATTGGCAGATTTTATGCCCCCCCAATAATAGTGACGTTGTCAACACGCAGACAGCCACAATTATGTTAACAACAAAGGCAAACATGCGAAATATTTATTAGAGCATGTCAAGAGTCAGCATCACATTTTCTGTGTCCCGAATATCCCCGCGCGTTTACAGCTTGACGCAAGTCGTAACGCGCGATGACGTGAACAGGGCATGCGACTGTGGCGCCATCTAGTCGGAAAGCTCTCCTAAGGACCTTTCCCACGTGTCCGTTGAAAGTTTTCTTGCGATATTGTATGCATCGCTGCATTTGTATGGGAGCAAAGTAAATACATTTTGTAGTGAATGAGATCAGTGTACACTGAGGAATCTTTTTCGTTTTCTGCTGTCGTTATTGTATGCATACGTTGATGTGTGTCAAAATTGTGTGTTTTTTTTTGTTTATTCGTAATATTGTTTGTTAAAGTTTATTATAATTTTAAATGCGGTTGGCCACATGTCAGTGTTGTTAATGTTGTGTTTTCAAATTCTACAATTTTACTTTTTTTATTTACAAAAAAAAGTAGTAATGGTATCGAATTAGATGTCGAAATTGGACTTTATGTATGAATATTTAAGTAATGGTGTAATGGCACTCTTTATCACTCTCATTCTTTCTCCCTCCCTTTTCAGAAAGGCTGTCGTTTTTTTAAGTATATGCCAAATCGGAAAGTGATGAAGTGATGATATTGAATGGGTCAATTCAACGTTGCATACTACGATTCTCACACAATAATATTCATGTTATAATAATAGAACTACGTGCAAAGTTCATGTTCAGTCCGTAATTTCAAGGCTTCGGCGTGCCTGTGACAACTGACTATTTGCACAAACGGTGGAGAATGACCGCGTTTCGTGTTCTCCTGGACACGAAGAGGTTTTGTTGTGTAAATATTATGAATCTCCCTTGTCTGTGCGTTTGAGTATGTGAGTTTAAATGTTTGAAAACGCACCCACGGTATTTGAGAAATTAACGAAAAAAAAAATTAAACTACTTATTATATAAACCCGTTTTGCGTGAAACAGTTCTTTTATTTTGAAATATCAACTTGTTCTTCCACAGGCAGGATATCGAATAAAACAAAAACGGGTCACTTTAAAACTGAATATTATTTCTTCTTTAAGCCTTTGTCAAACAGACAGGCAAGGCGAATGCAATCCGAAGCGTTTTTATTTGTGGTTTCAAACAATTCCATATATAACAAACAAAAACGCTTCGGCACGCATTCGTGTCGCCTGTCAGTTTGAGAAAGGCCTTATAGATATTTTTTTTCCAATTTAGTCAAAAAAGGTTACTAAGAAAAATTACTAAATAGAGCCACAATTTCCTTTTTATTATATTTAACCTACTAAGTTCCACTGCTAAAGGCTTACCTTCATTCCTTTTACACCTCGCAACTGTCTACAACCTATTCTCGCACTTTCGCACATTAGGTCATTACAAACTGATTTAAAAAAAAAAAAAACAGTTCAAGGCATTGCAAACAGCCTGTAAACCGACAATCAAATCAACAGATAGCATAACTACATAATACTAGGTTATAAATAAAGCCTGGACACTGAATAGGCAAGGTCAGTCAGTCAGTCAGAGTGACATAAGCGTGTGCGTCGATGTATGAAGGCTGCCACAGATGTGCACTGGCGGACATAATCGGGCACGTGCGTTTTTCCTGTAACGGTTTACCGTTGGTGTGAAAATTGAGTCGATATTTTTTTCTTTCATTCAAAAATAGAGGGTTCCTTTGATATTTACCAAGCAACTCTTTCACGTCAAAATAATAACAGTTCTACACTATGATGTAAAATATAATTATATTACATTGCAATAATACCACACAGAAAAATGAGCCATCAGAGGAAAAATTAAATTTCTTATTTAAGTGCAAGGATTAATAACACTCTCACTAATATAATAACTCTCAGCTTCGTATACCGCATATTAATATAATGGTGACAGCCCTGGCATGTAAATAAATAGATGAAGGCAGGGAGATTATATTTTATAACGAACATCACTTAGGCAATTTAAAACACAGAAATAATAAAGAAATTTAAATAAAATTGATACAAGCGTACTTTACAAACATTCTAAAACTACACATTCATAACATTCTGAACACAAAATAACATGCAAAGAGAGAGCAAGGACTTGATCCCTACTCCACGAAATTGTACAATCCGATTGAATTTGCTCTTCAATGCACTACAGAATTTTTCACGCGGCATCACTGCATATGCTGCACAAAGCTAAAAATACAGAACGTTGCATAAAATAAATAGAAGAGAGTGTGGGAAGCTTTTATTTGAAAAGATATCTAGTCCCCTAACGCAATTGGATACTGATTTAATCCCAGTTCTTCCATTTCCAATTAGCACATACTGTGGACACTACAGGGTCATAGAGACAAATCCCGACTTAGAGGGACTCGGTACAATTACTCCGCACAACTCGTGGACTTAGTAATTAGACAGATAATTGTTCCAACAGATGCTATCCCGGATTGCACATACAACGTTAGATGCGAGTGTAATTACTGTTTTAGATTAAATTCTGACTTTACAGGAATGTTTTGGTTTAAAATCTAAAGAATTTGTTGCCGTTCCGTGGCCGGAGTTGATGGTGGAAGTTTCCGACGTTCTCGTTTGTCGTAATAAAATCATGAACGTGTGTTCAAGAATGCTCATGAAGTTTCTTTAGTACTTCGAAACTTGGAGTTTTTAACTAGCTGCAAGATTACCCATTCATTTTTGGCTCGCTACTAACGTAATAAAGTTCTAAGACTTTCAGTAAATAATTATCTAATAAAGTGATCAAAAACCAAACGAAAACTAAACTAATTTCAACTGAACTCGCAGTCGAACTGAAAACTTTAGGGACTCGTGGAACTCAGATAATATCGTTACGTTATATCAACTCCGAATCACTAAAACAAAATCATTAACTCCCAACAAAGTCTTGAGGAAAGTAACACAAATAAAACATACGTTCGAAGGCCCGAATTTCATTAAGAAACTTTGTGAAGGAGTCAATTGCGTCGTGATACTTATCTTTCTTTGTAACCGGTCCATTTCATTAACCACAAAATGATCTGTCAAAGGAAAGGCGGCGGCCGAACGCTATTGTGAACATAAATAAACCTGCTACCCCAAAAGTACGAAACGCAAATGTTTTCCAACCGTAAACTATTTGATTATCCTTTGAATTGAACCGAAGGTCTTTTGTCCCATTTCCACGTCAATACACTTTGAAAAAAAAGAGAAACTCTGATGTTTGCAGAGGTCAGATTCTGAGCAAACTGAGTAACTTGCGGATGGAGAGTTTTATGCAATAGTCATTTTTGGTGTCGCTGCGATTTTTTATCATTGCCACTCTGCTTGAATTGTTTCGTTCAAGAGTTATTCGTGTTTATAAAAGAGCGCTTTTTTGCAAATTGTTCGTGGATTCTTTTGAGATGTATAAAAATTATAAAGTCAAAATGTTTATTTGTTGATTGTGAATAACCTTATAATTACCTAATTGTTTAAAAAGTAGGGAAACAAGTTCGCCAGCAGATTCAATAAGTTTTGTGTGTCGGGAATTGAATCGTATTGTGGCAATGGACGCAAAAAAAGTGAACAAGTAAGAAGGTAGACCGTTTTGTCTGCTCATAATAATCATCGCCCGCAATTAACTCAGCTCATCCTTGATCAAGGCGCTTGCAACGATGCCGCAATATCGGAAACTCTAAATAAATAAACATGGTAAATAGTATATTTAAACTAATAAAAGTGACCAAATGTCAGTCTACAAATTCATTACTTGCTTCTGAATTATTCTGAAAACGCGTAACCATTCTGTACACTGCACAAAAGCTTCTATACCGTCTTTGTTTTCGACTGTACTTGATACAAGACTATCATGCTACGTTCATTGATTACTAAACAAAAACCTAACTTACGTCCCTAATATTAAGTATCGAAATTGTGAAAATCGATACAAGTTTATTGTTTATCTACCTAATTTCAAGTAAGAAACCTTCAGTTTAGTTAATCTCGAAAGTTAGAGAGTACAGCGTAGCTAGTAAGCTATTATCCGCTATTGGTGTCAAAACCTCTCGCTGGGTACAAGTTTACTCGTTCGGCATCTATTAGTTGCAAGCTCCTTGGAGTAATAACTTACTTAGCTAGGTATGTGCGAACGCTGCGAACTCAGAACATCCCAAGCACCTATGTATCCCTAATAGCAATATGTAGTTTCGGTGTGTTTACAGCGTCAGATGTGGGTGGACGTTATTTATATCTAAATCGTGCTGGGGGTAGTAGGATAGATTAAGTGTTAGATTGGTAAGTACGTGTGTTAGAATTATGGACGCAAAATACTGTACATAGTGAGGTGAATGTCATTTTAACGTATCATCAAATTAGGGCATTTTTGACGAAATCATACTTTTGATTTAGATCATAACCTAGGCGTTTACCTTGTAGTGTAGGACGTCCTGTGGCAAGATGGCTCAATTATTTAAAGAATCAGGCATGGATGAGGCCTGCCCAGGACCTGGTTGGCGCTCTTTGGGGCGGCTTACGTTCAATAGTCAACTGCAATAGGCTGATAAATATGTTTATGATAACCTGAAGATTGGCGCTATAAAGAGAAAAAAAAAATGTAACATTTAACTTTTTCCTAATATTGGCAGTTACAGTATTTAGTTCTCATAACTACAAAAAAACGTCTTTTTATTGTAAAATAGATTGGTTTTGTTCTTACGACGTGAGCAAAATCAGCTTCTTAATATTTACATACTCTGGCGTTTTACTTATTTTCCAAAGCACCCCTAAACAGTAAACACCTTAATTCCTTACAAATGTGAAAAGTCAAATTACATTTTTATTCCCATCGATACACAAAAAGATAAAATCCGAAAAAAGAACTTTCATTTCTGGCTCACGTAAAGTTATAATCTCCTCCGACTTTGAGCGAGATTGGTTCCATTAATTCGTGTACGAAGTAAAAGGATAAGCTTTTAATGCCAAAATTCCGGAATATGGCCTACATGGATGAAATTGTGTTCAGCGATAATGTTAATAATTTATATCTTACTTATTTTGTTTATCGATGGGAACGTGATATATGAGTAACTAAGGGCTGATTTTTCAATAGACAGATAACTTTTTTATGAGGAATAATATAGTGGTTTGCCAGCTTATATATAGAAAATATTTATGTCAAACCGCTATTTTATTCCTCTGATAAAAGTTATCTGACTTCAAAAATCAGCCCTAAACAGTCTAAAATTATACAGAAAAAATGTAGTCAGTGAATAATGCAGGTAGCTGATGCATCTTTTATATCATCAAATGAGTCCTCCAGTCCAGAGTGGAGCTGTAGTGACTGTCAGTCTGTTTTTTTATCGAGCTAAAATCATAAATTAATGAGTCTGCCACCCAAAGCAGGGCGGTAGGGACTGTTAGACTCGTACTGACTTAAATCCACGGTGTCCTTCAATAGTTCAAGTTAATTAATAATGTGCCATCTGTATTATCGTCTCTATACTGTTGCAAGCGCCATGATCACGAATGAACTCATGCTGAAATATCGGAAACTCAAAACAAATAATAAACATGGTAAATATCCCGTTTTAAAACTAAATAATAGTTACAGTGACCATGTCAGTCTAAAAACTTATATCGTCTCTATTGCTTTTATTTCAAACGAGCACTTCGCCCGCGACTTCGTCCGCGTGATTTTCGAACTTTGCTTTTGTGAATTTTTACTCCCAGCCACCCGCTCTATAAGGGATACTTTTCGAAAATCTAAATCAATATTCAACTAAATTTCTATCTACTCGCAGTATCCCGTCTTGGGTGGTACCTACGTTCTTAAAATAACCCCAATGAATATATTGGGATTCCTTGCTAACAACCCCAAAACTACTCTTACTACTCTCCTACTTAAGGGGTTGAATTTCGCAAGATCCTCACATAGTGAGAACCTATGTCTAAAGTAGAACCTCCTGTAAAATTTGAGACCTCTAACTATCAATACATCAATCCCGTTTTAACTATCACTTACGTCTTGAGACTCCTAGCACTTGTAGTAACAAAGTTTCATACGAACTATCAACCCCAAAAACAACCCCTTGGGGGTCGAATTTCACAAAATCCCGTCTTTAGTATCACTTACGTCCAACAAAGAATCCATATGTAAAAAATTAAATCTCAAAACTATCAACCCCAAAAACAACCCCTTAGGGGTCGAGTTTCACCATTTTTTTACCTTGTTGAGCTTTTACGTCTTAAAAAGAACCCGACATACAAGATTTGAGACGCCTAGCACTTGTAGTAACAAAGTTTCATACAAACTATCGACCCTAAAAACAAACCCCTCAGGGGTCGGATTTCGCAAAATTCCATCATAGTGAGCATCTACGTTCCAAAAAGACACCCCATGCAAAATTTGGAATTCCTAGCACCTGTAATAGCAAAGTTTCATACAAACTATCAACCCCAAAAACAACCCCTTAGGGGCCGAATTTCGCAAAATCCGTTCTTAGTGCTCACCTACGTGGTATAAGGAGGGCTTATGCCAAATTTCAAGTTTCTAGACCCAGCGGTTTGGGCTGTGCGTTGTCAGATCAGTCAGTCAGTTTTGAATTTTATATATATAGAAGAAGAAGATACCAAAGAAAACATTTAAAAAGTTTGAATACACACAGGACATCGACTTAGATAAACCTTAGTTCAGTTAATACGGAAAAAGTTGAACGGGAAAAACCGTATTCTGGTAGATCCACGTAAAAGTCATTACTTTAAGCTTTTTTTGGGATCCCCTATTATGGGTCTTCCCTTTCCTTAAAGGATCCGTTCTATTTTCCAGAAATGGGTTTCTGAAAGTGATGGTGAAGACAAACTATAGGGTTTATCGAAGACAGGTGTCCTGTAGTAATGTTCGTCAATAACTAGAAAGTGAAAAAAGGTATCTTTGTGTAGATTTGGCAGTTCCCTATTCGTTTATTTTCGAAGTGAAATAAGCGGATAACTCCGCCGACTTCAATCGAATATCAACTCTATAGTCATAATTATTGAGTTCTTTGTGTTAAGAGGCTTTTTAAATTTACAGTTGAAGAAAAATATGACTGCTTCGGGAAATAAGTATTACATTTACTTTTATATTTAACCCTAATTTATACCCACCTAATACAGCAGTGATAGGCCAGTGGTAAAGGCCCCAACTTACAAGTTGTAGGTCATGGCGTGGGTTCGATCCCAGATAGTCACATTATTTTGCCTGCCTGGGCCTGTTGGATGGATAACAGCCCACTCTTATCCACTGAGCGAAGGACTGTGCCCCAGAAAGGGAACATTATAGATGATTATTATTGTAACCACGAATTACACGAATTTATTTTTGGAACTACCTACGCGCGTCGCTAAATTGATATTTCGATCGGTATATTTCTAATAACGTAAAAATACGAGAAAACCTAATTTATTTGTAATAAGTTAACTTACCCCGTGCAATATCAAAATAAACTAAATCATGATAATTTTCCAAAATACGTTACGCATAGCAAAATATTATCTGCGTATAGTACAGACACCAGCCTATCCAAATATGTCAAATTTTACCAATCGATCATTAACCTTCCACTAATGTGATAAGGTTGGCATCTATTCAAGATATTTAACAGTTTGAGGTAGGTTGATGTGCTGGCGTCTGTACATTATCTGGGTCACTGAAATGAACTTGAAGAAAGATCAGAAACTTCGACTAAGTTTTTTACCGTATTTCATTTCAACGAACTGAGAATTAGACATTTGTACTGATTCCCAAAAAAAAACGTAATTCAACGGAATTATTACTGTTGCTTTGCCAACTGTTTTTATGGTGAAAAAAAAGAATTCAATCTATTTAGGAAAACATAGGCTTTGTAAAAAGTGTGAAGTTAACATTTTGAATAATCAAAAAGAAATTGAAATACCATCTTAAATCACACGTAGGTACTATTTTTTTTTGTGTTGTGTTCAAATCAAAAATATCTTATATGTTTTAAATGACCCTACAGGGTAATTAATAGCTTACAAAAAGTCCATTTGAATTCAGAAGATGCGGGAATGTTCAAAGCATTACAGTCACCCGGAACGCAAAATGCAATTGATGGAACAGAGTTTTCCGCTCCACCTTTTTTATCGTGTTAAAATCATCAAATGAGACCCATACTGCGCATACTGATAGAGTTGTACTGACTAAAATCCACGGGGATCCTTCAATAGCCTCTACGATCCAGAGTCTTGAGACAGTCCCGAAACCCCAGCAGGCTTTGGCCCTCTAAGGGGGCTATTGCTACCAGCTCTTTGAGGCACGCCTGAAACACCGGTCCGAAAAAGTCATTTGATAATTTCCCACATCCAAAGTGAAATAGCGAACCACGACACGTAACCTTTTAAAAAAATGTCCAGGATAAATGTCTGAGAAAGAAAACAAATGAATAATGAGACACCTACCCACAACAATGTTATTGTTGATTTCAGTTAGTGCAAAATAAAAATAATGTATTGTTGTTGGTACTTCGTAATAAATTCCTTCATAATCTTTATTGTAGCTGTCGGGATCTTCAAGGAGATCGTCGACTGTCTATTATATTACTATTATAATAGGTATTATAACCAATCTAGCCACCACCATTCATAGTTCAGATACATCAGTCTGTCTGTCTGTTTACACACGGCGTCTCGTCTTTGGATGTCCAATTCAAACAATTAATTGAACTAACGAACGCGCTCCGTAAAAATATTTTATTAAAGTGCCTTTTATCAACAATATTCCTTTATATAGGAACAGAAATTGTTCATAGTTTGTGAATAAAAAGTGTTGTGTAAAAGTTTGTTGTTCAAAAAGTGTATTTCTATAATAATTCCAGATTTAAAATTGTGTCCACTGATTCAGTGACTAACGAATGCGTGCCTTTGCAATTTAAAATGTGTAAATGAATTTAGTTCTTGTGCTGTTGTGATTGGTGATAGTTTTGCTTGTTGTGTAGTGCTGTGAGTCATCATTGATGTTAAATTAATGGTGGTCAAAGGATATTTAGCGGTGACAGAACTGTAAGTTGATTGACTTTATGATTGTAGCTATGATGTAATATTTTTGGTGGTTCATTTTTGTATATAATATTTATGTCAAATGTACATCGCTCATTTGCGACAAGAACGTGACAAGGTAAAAATCTCAGTTTGTGGTAAAACGCATTTGAAAGTTTAAAATTCGTGTAACTTTTTAATTATTATGTTTAGACTATTCAGCTCAATACAGTATGACTTCAAGGTTTTCGTTTTATGGATCAAATTGCATTCAGATCTCTAAGTCAGTTATTAAATTTATTATGATTATTTATTTAAAAAAGGGTACTCCTTGTTGCGTTATTCTTGTAAAAAAATTGCAGTGTTGCAAAATAAACAGACATGTAACGCTTTTCTTGAAAAAAAAAATTATAAAAAATCTAACCCTTTACAGGTTATATCGTATTGTTACGTTTTATTGATAATCTGTAATATAAACTCTATGGAACATGTTAATTGAGACACGTTACTGTCGTAGAAATCTCTGTATTTTTGTATTATGTTTTACGAAATGAAAGATATTTTAGCGAAGTTATTGTGAAAGTTTCGCTGAAATACAAGTCATTAGTCACATTTTAAAAAGTATTATAACTATAACAAGACACTAATATCTGTAGGGGACTTTTACTCACAACAGTTAGCAATTATAACGTTATTAAATATTTAGGAATGCCATATTAGCATAAGCATCACAAGCCTCTGCTTTTTTTTTTTTTTTTTTATCGTGGTAAAATCATCAAATGAGACCTCCCACCCCGGGCAGGGCGAAAGGTACTGTCAGACTTGTACTGACTAAAATCCACGGTGTCCTTCAATAGCCCTTTATGTTCCGGGGTCACGGTGATGGTATAAGACCCGCGACCACAAGCCTCTGCTTAGTATGTCATTATTATTCTGAAACAAATCTTAATTAAGTTTCACATAAATCAAATAAACATCTTAGCAAAATTTGATGATGACTGTGATGATGAAGAAATGCAGCAGCTCAAAGAATTGATGTTATCTTTTTATTTTTCTTACTTAGGTAAACCATTAATTCCTCGGATATGATTTATAGTCCAATCAATCGGGACAAAAAAGAGGCTTTGCCTTGCATGCATTTTTTTGTTTGTATTGCATAAGTATACTCCTCATGAAAAATATGAGTTATCGACCTCAAGGAGTGTCTGCGATAGGCGCCACTTTGGATTGAAGTGGCCCAAATTTGTTCTTTTTCATGAAGTCTTTACGAAAAAAAAACCTTAGAGAAGTTTAGAAACGAATGAAAATCCACAAAAAATCGAATTTGCTTTTATTATTTATGTCTTACATGTAACATTCATAAAAAATCATATACACAGTTAACGAGTATTTTGAACACGATTTTGTCCTGGAGAATGCGTTTGTCGGGTTTACAATTATCAAACACTTATTTCATCGATTTTTTGATAAATGCACTTTTTTTTATCGTGGTAAAATCATCAAATGAGTCCTCCCACCCCGGGCATGGCGGGAGGGACTGTCAGACTTGTATTGACTATAATCCACGGTGTCCTTCAATAGCCCTTTATGTTCCGGAGTCACGGTGATGGAAATAAGTCTCGCGACCGACCGATAAATGTACATTGCAAAATTTTAAGTAAAACGAGCGAAATTAAATTATTTTCACACATACTTAATCCCATTTTTAAACCTAAGAGGTTTTGGGTTTGGATTTTCAAACACTCCATCTGAAAAATAAATTGTATTCAGACAATGTTTTAATCATTTATAATGCAACATTGTAAGCTATTCGTTGTAAATTTTTTTTATGTTTTATGAAGAATGTGTTAACTTGAGATAACCAACATTAAGACCAAACATTTTTCACGTTAATTATCAACTGTAACGGAACATCTTAAATTAACCAACTAAAAACATTGTTTATTTCAACAACAACGGTACAATCCTATGAAAACCATAGCAAGCGATTACTATTTTTACTACAATAATGACCCACATATAAAATGTCCCGTTATAGCTGCAAAAATAAATCACAAAAAATACAAAAAGCTCTATTTACCTTACATCAAAACCGTGACACCATGATCTGTTACGTTTTTGCCGCAATCCTGCAGCACTTTCCTCCTCAAGCGAGCGGCAACAACTGACTTGTCACGATCTTGCATTAAACTTAAGGGTGGAACGAGATGGCGCTAAACCGATACTCACCGACCTTTTCCCTCATTACTCGGCCATTTTTGGCGCTAGAAATATCGCGTTTTAGCAGCAAGAAGAGCGCGATGCGCCGGTTCTACTGTATTATTATTCCATAACGATACATATCTTCGTTAACACGTTCTTGCCGCAAATGAGCGACATAGTCCCCGAAGGTTTTAGCAGCACGTTATAAAACAGCGACATTTCGTCGGATTTTATTGAATTCCCGTATTATTGCGATTGTCATCTTTGCATTTCAAACCAAATCAAGGTTTACCAATTAAGTCTAGGTCTATCTGACGACTGCACTAAACTGAACATTTTATTTTTCTTTAGTAAAACTTTAATTGTATAGACATAGTTGGTACCCAGGATCGTTTCTGGAAAATGCACAGGGAAGGTCGATAATTTGAACCTTGTTAATCCGGAGCGGGTTTTTAGTTATCTATATATATAAAAATGAAACCCGTTTTCCGTTGTCACGACATAACATGAAAACGGCTTGACCGATTCGGATAATTATTTTTTTGTTGTGTTTGTAACCATCGGGACCGGGTTTTAGACCGGGTCCTCCACCCGTGCGAAGCCGGGACGGGCCGCTAGTATTATAATAAATTATAATAAGTTAAACTAACTTTCTCATCTAAATATAGAGCTTCCACAGACTGATACCATGTAAGCAAGAATTTTCCATGAAATGTAATCATCATTAAGCGTTAGTCTTAAAACTATAATTTCTGCAAATCACAAATGTTATATTCTCACTAATCTCATGTTATGTCTAAATAATATCTAGCGCACAATATAGCAGTTGGACTAACCATTTCATTAGATACAATTCGGTTATTATATTATCATATATCAGGCCGGCAATGTCTTGTTCTGAACATTGGAAGCCCAATTAATAGGCTCCTGGGAAATAGGCATAATTACTACGTCTGGTTTACTAGTAGGTGATAGCAGTATTATGAGAGTTTTGGGGCATTATTATTGAACAGGGAGAAAGAAAAAAATAAGTAAGGTACCACTTACTTCCTTGTAGTATTTGCTTAAGTTTTTTTGTTTTGCTTTAGTAAAAAATATACCTATCTAAGAAAATAGTAGTATTTGCTTAGATATGTTTTTCAGATTAGTAATATAAAAAAAGATGTTTTCAGCTTTTAAATCCTTGTGTAATAACACAAGGATTCAACAACTGAAAACATTTATTTGCAAAAAAAGTGCTACGGTTGTATAGTCAAAATCTGAACAAAATTGATAATACCACACTTTGGAAACGAAGTCAATACATCATTATGCATGATAAAGAAACGTGTATTCTGTAGTAATATATTATGAGTCTTCGTTAAATTTTCTTATTTTTAAATAATAAGAATATAATTAAGTAAGAGTGCTTGTACACGGTGCATGCAAGTAAAGGTGCGGGTTACCCGCGCGAATAAAATGCGCAAGCTACTTGATCAAGTTACTCGCTTGTACTTGTACATGTTTCAAATGACTGGAGCAAGTAACCAGTTTAGGGGCTCAACATGCTCAAGCTACATGCACCGTGTACAAGCACCCTAACAGTCAGTCAGTCCCTGCAAACCTCTACTCGAAGTGAGAGGATTCATTTGATAAATTTACTACCATAAAAAGGTGGGTAAGCCATCATCTTGGGTAGACTATTTTATGAAGATTCTAATCATATTATTTATCTAAGTTACAAGTTTCTATCAAAAGAACTCTTCCAAGATACCTCGACGCGGAAACTGCTGCACAAACTACTTAAGTGTTTGCTAAAGTTCCAACTTTATGTTTATACGCAACACCCAACTTTATCCTAGATAAAAACTGTACCTTCTTCCATAGTTTATCGTAATCCTGAAAGGACTTATACCCATTTTCATTTACACTAAGCAACGCCTAAGATAACACCAAAATATTTTTATATTTTTGAATTTTCAACTCTAAGCGCTCAGATGAAGGTTGTATTTCGAATGGCGTATTCACATTTAGGTATCCGATTATGTGGCGCCATGTATTGGAGAAAATAAGTGTAAGCCCTCATCACAGGCCCCCATTAGCTACACAATATCTAATCGTGCGGAACTGTTAACTTCACGGGAGCAGACAAAGGGGCCTGCTATATGCAACCCTCGAGGGCACTAAATACTAACCAATGACCTCTTCGACCCTTCTATTAATCTTTTTAACAGCCTTTTAAGAGATTGCGTCGGGAATGCGTGCCTCTTGTTGGGGCTAATTAAAATCTTTGCCGCATTTTTGGCGACACTTCGCTTTGGGTGTCTCCTAACTTTATGTTGCCTTGGTATCCTTTAGACAAAATTCCTGTACGTTAAGAAGCTGTCTGGCGCTCATTGTGAAATAAAGGAGAATGTGTTTTCTATTTTCGTAATAAGGTTAGTTTTATAAAAATGCTATAAATGCTATAAATCTAAATAAAACAAACTGGAATTGTTTTCTGTTGTCTGTTGTAATTAGCCTAGTTTTTAAGAAGCAGCCTTTTCTCTCAACTCTTTTTTCCCGACTTGATGTTTAAGGAGGCAAAGAAACATTGTTGTTTTAGGTAAGAACAATCTTTTTTTTGCTTTTGTCATTATTTTATCCGTCTCAAAGTTAAGATTAGGGAAAATGTATTAACAGAAATGATCCATTTTCATAATAATTTGAGTCATGTGATTATGTGTAAAATAGATCAACATTATAAAATAAAGTCATAATTATTATAAAGATTTTTGACCTAACACTCGTACCATAGCACAATCAACGTAACACACGACACAGGACATCTCTATAGGATGTGGTAGGTGGATGGCTGAAATCACTCGTGGTAAAAAAAAAAGTGGCCCAGTCTAGTTCCGCTATGATGGTCACATAATTAATTTACACACTAAGGATTATTTTGCGACGCATGAAAATTCGCAACAAGAAAATAAACTTTAACAAAAGGCCTGCCTAAAAATAGCATTAATTTCGAATGATAAATGGAAAAAAAGGATGTAACAAATTTCCTTTTTAACCCCCGACGGAAAAAGAGGGGTGTTATAAGTTTGACGTGTCTGTCTGTCTGTCTGTCTGTGGCATCATAGCGCCCGAACGGATGAAGCGATTTCAATTTAGTTTGTTTTGTATGAAAGGTGACTTATCTGCGAGTGTTCTTAGACATGTTTGATGAAAATCGGTTGAGCCGTTTAGAAGTTATGGGGGTGAAAGCGGGGAAAGGTAACCGAGGGTCTGCAAATATACTCGAGTTGGGTATCAAATGAAAGCGTACTGAAAGGGAATATTGATGACTTAATCGGGAGTACTCTTAGCAACATAAAATGATAGAAGTATGTACCTATCAAAAGTATTAAATAAAAATTAAATTAAAAATTTAAAAAAACCCCCGACACAAAAACTAAGTTCCCTTTAAAAAGTAAAAAATAATAAAAATACGTCGCGTTGGGGGACTGCAAAAAAACAGGAGATGATAAATAATTTGGAGCAGCCCCCAAACGCGACGTATTTTTATTATTTTTTACTTTTTAAAGGGAACTTAGTTTTTGTGTCGGGGGTTTTTTAAGACATGACCTTTGTTTGCTAAAAATTATTAACGTACTCATATTATTCTAAACTAGTGGTTCGCCCCGGCTTTGCAGGTATTAAAATTTAAACGAATACAACAAAAAAATAATTATCCAATTTTGTGTAATCAATCGGAAGTTATACACGAACAGACATACCAAATCGACTTTGTTTTAAAAGATTGCATAGCACTCGACAATTTTGAGAGATTATTCTGAAATGTTAAGCAAAGCTGGTAAGAAATTATTTAATTTGTCCTGGGCAACGAACAGTGTTGTTACAGAGGTTTATTTCGGGTGTTCAAGTAAAGAGTGAAGCTTAGTAAGTTATTTTAAAATAAGCCAGACTATGTAATGAGTGACGGTATCCCTT
The DNA here is from genome assembly GCA_028554685.1 of Agrotis ipsilon. Taxonomy (NCBI): domain Eukaryota; kingdom Metazoa; phylum Arthropoda; class Insecta; order Lepidoptera; family Noctuidae; genus Agrotis; species Agrotis ipsilon. The sequence continues at coordinate 16,705,307 of CM052960.1, read as the reverse complement.
AGGCTTAAAAAAAATTATATGCTAAATAAAATGGCTGTACCTCGAAACTTTAAGCTTTTTTGTCAGTAGGACTGTAATCTTTCAATGGTTATTGTTTTTTAACACCCGTAAATTCGATGGTACTATCCGTCATCAGGTGCATCCACATAGAGCGCGCAGCCTCGCGAGGCATTTGCCGCGCGATGCAGCTAGGTTAGTGTGGACGTGTCTCGGCCGAGGCAAGCGCGCGCGCTGTTACGGGCCAGCGACGGGTGCGTATTTTGTTTCGTGCCTCGACACAAATGTGCTATCTGAGCGGGGTCAATCGACCAAAGAGCCGAGAAACAATAGACGCGTTCACACAGAGCATACAGCCTCGCTAGGCAGTTTCCTCGCGCGGAAAATGCCTCGCAAGGCTGCTCGCTCTTTGTGGACACACCTAATCACACTGGCAAAATTAATTTCACATAAAAAAATAAACTGAATATTAGGATAGGTAGACGTACTATTTTTATTCATCCCAACCGCAACTGAAAGTTTCCTTTAAAAGATAACAGATGTTACATTTGTATTAACTCCATATTTAAGCAAAAAATAATGTAACAAGTCTTGATGGAAGCAGGCACCTACGAAATTCCATTTATTCGCACCAGCCTCATGTAATCAGTCTTAGTAATATGTCCCTTGGGTTTACGTTTGCTTGCCTTATGTCTTATTTTTATCTTCACTTGACGGAAGAACTTTTATATTGAAAGAAATGCCCGTTTTATTCGCCAGGTGTGGATTTGATGAATGTCTTTAAGAGATAAAGTCAAGACTGATGATAGTGCTATGGGTAATTTTTTCTTTTAAGATTTTTTTAACACTTTGTCGGTATATTTTTTTGATTTACAGCTTTCTATTTTCGAGTAAAATACTGATATCCAGCTGAATCTGGTCTGACTGGAAGCCGACCCCATTATAGTTGGGAAAAGGCTAGGCAGATGAGCTTTCTATTTTCGAGACTGAACAGATGGGCATGTCGAGATTATAAGATAGAGATTATACCCGTACGGTAGGATAGCCATGAACCACCCAATTAACCAGGTTCTTTATTTAAATTGTAGTCGAATTCGACCTTTTTAAAAAAAAAATACCAATAGGGAAGTGTATATATTATTCCCAGGGCGTTCCGTCCCGGTTTTTGCTAGTCACATCGGCCTTATAAGTTCTTTATGTTAGTCGCCTTTCACTCAACAATTTAAGCATACTCTTTTTAATCACTACATCCTCTGTGATTGAAATCTAATTCCGTCATTAGGTTTAATTTGTACATTTACTAAATAATTATTTTTTCCTCTAGTAAGAGCCAAATCAATCGAGGTATTCTTAAGTGGAATAATGTTAGTTGCCACAGGTAGGTACAGTTTTTATTATTATTTAGTTTTAAAACGGGATATTTACCATGTTTATTATTTGTTTTGAGTTTCCGATATTTCGGCACTGTTGCAAGCGCCATGATTACGGATGAACTCAATATCCCGTTTTAAAACTAAATAATAGTTATAGTGACCATGTCAGTCTAAAAACTTATACAGTTTTTATTATTTTAATTTTATTTCATGATAGTTTGACCACTATCTCGCCTGATACCATCAGGAGAGAAGATGTGGTCGGTGGTGAAGCACGCTTATCTAGAAGTACCCTGTTCACTCTTGACTTGAAGACCTCAAGGTTATACGTGTATTGGATTGTATTACAAGACTTGGATGTGGAGTTGCGGACACCGGCTTGAAACTCAATACTATAAGTTCAACCGCACTCTTGTGGTATCACATTGACCTTGATATTGCCTCGTGTAGTACAGAAATACAATAAAATGAGAGACCAGTTCGATCGTTTCGTCATTATTTTTCCTTAATCTCAATTTAAATATTAGTACTTTACAAGAAACGACTGTCCAGCGACGATATAATTATTACTAGACTCTTTACAACTGGCGACCGATGTCTGTCAACACATTAGGCAAAAAAGTCTTATATCAGTCTTATTTCGACCACTCGTGTGAGTCGTAAAAATACCTTAAGACAGAACAGACTTTGAGTTAGCCAATCACAACGCAGTACCCCGTCCCCCTCGCTTACGTAGTACCTCAGCGAGTTGACAGAATAGTTTTTGTTCCTTAGATCGTGCATGCGGAGTCTAGTAATACATATATCGTCGTTGCGACTGTCTATCTGACCTCCACAAACCGAGTTACGGGTTAATATGATACTGTTTGGTAAGACGACATGGTAGTCCGTCTATCGAGCTTTTGAGTAACGTGAGTGTGTGACACAGGTGCCGTCTCTAATACTTTTCTCTCATAGTCTGATGAGACGGGAATCTGCAAGTATCGGGATGTCATACCAAACTCTGATCAGTTGCTGAAATAAATGGAATAATTGAAAAGCAATTTTTGCCCGACCGGCAGCTCAGCACTTCAGCATTGCAGTCAACAGTTGCTCGTAGTTGCAACCGTTGACTGCAACGGGGAAGTCAGACATTAACAATGTCGATGAAGTAGATTCGGAGGTGCACATAGCTGCACTATACTAGGTAAACCATCAAATAAATTGGCATCTCCCGCACTGGGTGTAGCGGAAAGGCAGACTTGTACTGACTAAGATCCATCGTGATCCTTCTATTGCCCTTAACGTTTCAGGGTCACGGTGACCTGTTTAGAAAGCCCGGTGACACCAAATTATTCTAAATCGTGTAGTGACGAAACTTTTTTAACTGTGACTATTACCATATTATGTGTGTAGTTACATTACCTCCAACATAATTTTTGCTATAGTTGTCGAAATTTAACGCAAAGATTTTACTACAACTCGACTTAACGTAAGTGACTTTTTATGTAAAACTGCGCTTACAAGCCTGCTTCGAACAACGGCTTGAATATTTCGAGTATCTACTAATAAAACAAGACTGTACTCTTGTCCGTTCTTCAGACATAATAATGCACATTTTTTTTAAAAATACAGGTAAAATTAATTTTGAGATATTTTTTTGTTACAAACTAAGTAATGGTAAATAAAAAAATCCTAAATATCACTGCTGGTAGTACGGAGGTCTCTTTAAAGAGCTAACAATACGCGCCGTGTCCAGAAGTAATACTCGTTAAATCCCAACTCAGTTGCCAAGTACCAAGATCTTCTCCTGACGGGGTTGCGGGACTTACTCCTTTACCGTGACCCCGGAACAAAGGGCTATTAAAGGACATCTTGGATTTTAGTCAGTACAAGTCTGACAGTGGGGGGTCGGAGGACTCATTTGATGATTTTACAACACAAAAAAGAAAGCACCGCAATACTTTTAAAATGTCTCTAAGGAAGTAATCAAAAGCGTTACTATTTCCTTAAATAGAACTTCCATATTAAACATTTCGTCAATAACATCGCGTTGATAGTGCAAACAAATAAGGCAATCTTCCCTTAAAACCACACGTGGGTGGCGCCGCGGGCGTAACACAGTATGTAATAAATTTCTTTTCGCAGATGTTCTTGCGGGCCGTTATTGGATCCCTTACAATATAATATGCGGGATTTCATTTTCACATATTGTCTGACTAATATTGGCGTATGGTGATGCTTCTTAGTAATGAGATAAACGTGCACGTCATTGAAACGATAGCCTACAAATATTTATAGATCCGAAAGTCATCTCTAACAATTTTCCCCAAGAAAATTCTCTGAAATATTCTTAGCGTTTTTGTCTTGATCTTTCCTGTCATCTAAGTTATTAAATATAATTAAATTGACTTAATAGCATCATAATCAAGGAAACTGGCTCCTAAATGATTTTATAAACAACAACAAGAATGTTGATGGAATAACAATGAAAAAAAAATTGGTATCTTCATGGCAAAATTTAAAAGCCTTTTTACATAATTATGGAGGAAAATATTGACGCCCCTAATTATTAATCTTTTTCCCTACAAGGAAAAAAGAAACCTAGGGGAATCAACCTTAAACAAATAAAACACTAAACATTCTCGAATAAAAACTATTGTCTTTTCAACAGAATCAACACCAAGCGGCCTGTCACCCGCACACTGTGTAATTCGCGTACCAGAACTTTGGGCAAAAACTTAAAATATTTTGCTATCGACGCGCTAAGACCGTCACTGCGCACCATTTCACCCTTACACAATCACACTACCGCAAACATCAGGGGAATTAAATTTTGAATTCTCGCATTTCCTCCCTAATAGCGCGCTAAACGAAATCTGCGGTAAAAGTTTCGCTGGATAAACACGGCTCTTCGCTTGGTGTGCGAAGTTAGTAATTTTAATTTAAATGGGTTACAGCCTACTTGTGCCTACCTTGAGTGTTGGAATCACGAATGTGGTGTAAACGAACATTTTGCGAAGCGAACATAAGAGATGGAGGAGTATTGATGGATCTAGAGCGCTTTTTTGTTATTAAAAGTTACCTAATTTTTTTAAGGAAGGTAGAAAGAATGAAGAAAGATAGAAAATTGAATTTAAAAACATCAAAACTTAAAACTAAATAAAAAACAAAATCAATCGTTGAATGCCAAAGGCCCTCAGCTTTTTTGATTGCTATCTCGGGAAATGGTGAACGATGATGTGGTTGATATAAAATATTTTATGTATTTTAAGCATTTTCCCAAGACTTCGTCAAAATAATGTACGCAAATTATTCCACTACCACAATAAGAGCAGTAGTGACAGTCGCAGTCGCAGTCGCAGCGAAGCGTCTCATTTCAGCTGTCGCACCGCTGTCGTGACTGCGATGACACAACACAGTAATAAGGCCTCACTCTTAATTGGCGTAAAAATGTATAGATAGATAAACAAATAGACAAAATAAACCCTCATCTTTATAATATTAAAATGAACAAAATATGATATTTCTTTCGATGTTCCCATTCAGATATTATTAATTTTGTTGCTGATATCACTTGTATCACTTGCTGCTGGTTTTGACATGACATCATTCTATGCGGAATGATTAGTAGTTACTGGTATGTCATCCAATCAAAACTGTCATGACGATAATTCATTAGATCACTTCAAGTTTTTCCGATCTAAACAAACACGTTCAATGACCTCCGCCTTTCAAATTATTTTTATAATTATATGTTCATGACGTCACAATAAAAGCGCAATCAAATCAGTTTTGTTCATAGTCATAGAAGCATAGTACGTAAGTCCAAATCGAAGGCCTTAACACAAGTTTTAACGTTCTTCGATCTAATTATACGTTTGACGTTAATTTGTTGCATAAAATTAGACAGATGAACAGTGAGAAAAAAAAGGAAAATTAGTTCCTTGTTTGTACACTAGTGGTAGGTATTTTATTCAATTTTCATATTATTCACGTGGTTTTACTTCAAGTACGCTGTACGGCCAAATACATTGAATTTATGGTTTAGGCGCATTAGGGCTAATTCTCATTTGGGCAACCTACTCTTTAATGGACTACTTCTCATTACGGCTACTTCTCATTTTGGGTTCTCTATAAAATATGGAGACTAGGCTGACAGAGCACACAAGGAAGTAGATCTTTAGACACGCGCTCCATAACTTTTCTTTTCTCTCGGACATAGCTTAACGATACTTTTGAGGTCGCGTGATGAAGCCGGAGCTACTTGCGATATCCATTTTCCATCCATTAAACACAAACTCGGCTGCGTACAACTATGTTGTGTAATGTAGTATGTTTAACCGTTTGGTTAAATAATTGTTCTTCTAATGTTTCTTTGGTAGGGGAGAATTTGTAAGAGGAAAGTCACAAAACATTTCGTAATCGTGGTCCACGACTTTGACATTCAATATGACCGACATGGAGTTATAGCTTTCAAAATGACTGAAAGAGCAATCTAGAAGTCTTGTATTTTTTGCTAGGCATTTCCAAACTATTTTGTGAGCTGAGTGAGCTCATATTTTACATGTTTCATAGGTCAATTAGATGTCTTCAGATCAGCTTTGAATTTCGAGACTCATCTTATTAAGTTTAATAACGTTTTATCTATTTATTTCAAATAAATGTATATGGGAATAGGTATGTTTAACATACCTTGCCAGGTATTTTAAACTGTTTAACAAAAAATCATCATGAATTTTAATTAACAAAAATAACAGATATAATAAAAACCAAACGCTAAGGCAAAAAATACAAAATGAATATCGTTTACAATTTTTAGGCAAAGCGTTGAAAATTTTTCTCATCAAAATGCGTCGAAGCGGAAAGTTTTGATTTCCAATAAAAAGGGGTTCGCTATATATTATTAAGGTTCGCCTCAGCGTGTTAGATGACAAAATATCGGTCCGGTTCGTTTTCATAACTGCCGGTTCCGTAATCAAAAGTTTTCGTATAAACATTTGTGCTGTGAACTCGAACAAGGTATCTGCAATTTTCAATTCTGAAACGTTGAGTACTATTGGGATCAAAGGTGAAATTCGAAATCCTGCTGTGTGTATAAGGTTATTGAAAGACAGCGTTTGAGAGTCCCAATTTGGGATAGCGTTAGGTGTCCACGTTTTGCGGATATTTGTGAACGTAATTGCATGGGGCTTTTGGGACTTTTCCGAACATTTTGACTCAGGCTCTCTGTTCCAAAAATCGAATAATGACGTTTGTCGCACCTGGGGAATCGATTTAACAATTTTGTGTCCAACAGGCTGATAGTGTGAAATAGTATGACGAATTTTCTGGTTTATGTTGCCTGTTTACTGAATTTTGTTGAATAATGCAATAATAAAAATAATAGTTTTAATTCATTGAATGGTCATTTTTTTAAAGGAAGAAACAAATATTTATTGTACTGTTTGTATCTTTCGTTCAGAAAAAAATAAACATACTGGTGTATCATCCGCGATATTCATCTTTTCACAGATACATGTCAACTTTATTTACAACTGAAAAAGACCACGCCATAAAACTAACACATAACAACACTAACGTAACTTAATAAATGTAATCCACAGAACTCGAGGCGCGATACAGCGTTATGGAGTACAGCAATAAAAAAGCCGTAACGGGGTCTGTAGCCTCTTATTTCGGACAAAAAGCAATATAACGTCGAATATCACCAGATGTCCACTGAACGACTTAGTTATTTCCCCTGTTATGTTCCAGATCGCACCATTGATTACTCGTATTTTTGGCTCCATTTTATTTGTGCTCGTATAGCAGAATCTTGTTTTAGTGTGATTTGATAAAAATTTTGATGACTGACTCACAAGATTTTACTTTACTTAGGCATCATCTGTTTTCTTCGCGTTTGTAATATTTTAGTTTTTAACACATGTTTCAGCATCATCATTATCAGCCGTAAGACGTCCACTGCTGGCAACATAGGCCTCCCCTTTCACGCGTGCTTATCTAGCTTTGAACCATACAAACACTGTATTTAAGAGTAGCATGTGTATTCTTAATATCATCAGTCATTCGCCTTGCCTTTAAATTTTATACCAACTCATTTTAGTTCTCAACCCTCTGCCAGCGTCTCTACAACATACATAGGTATACAACCCTAATCTCTTCAAAATTACAGTGCACCAGCTTCTTCAGGGTAAGCTCGCTCCATTATCGACCTTGTCTTTGTCACCCTTTACCTTGACTAAGGTCAGGAGCAAACGCATCGTTAATAAATAAAAAACATTATGTCCACTAATAATGTTTGTTTTTATACATAATTGACAATATTATTTATTATTATATTTTTTAACTACAATAAAGCGAAATTTATGAAACTAATTGAAGATAACTGATTACAAAGTATCTTAAAAGTTCCCCTTTCCATAACTCGTTTTTATTTTTTTCTATTGTTAACAAATAGATTGCTAGGAGATAAAATGTGAAAGTATCAAATTGTTTAACTATGACAATGAAATGAAACATTTTCAACTTTGTACAAAAAAAAAAGGTTAAGCGACGAAAATGTAAACATTTCAATTTTGTACAAAAAAAAGGTTTAAATAAAGATGTATTTCAATAAACGATTAAACGTAATATAACGAGCATTACGCAAATTCACGTTTTAAACGTAAACATATTTCTCCCGTTCAGCTATCTAATTCTAGCTCCACGCTTAAACGAAAAGGGGCAATTTCATAAGTATTTTTGACGTATAACGTTCATACGGTGTTACTTTACTTTAATAGTCACTTGAGAAAATGGTTGCCTATACGGGAATATCCGTTTACAATTTTACCTGATAAATTATGCTCGTATGGAATAATAAGTGGCTCAAAAGTCAATGAACGGAGGCTTGGGATTAGCATAATTTTGCCAATTATTTTTAATGAACGCTGAAAACTTGTCGTGGGAAGTACCTACTATTCATTACTTTACTTTAGTTTCTTTATTAATTTTTTTACCTTATTGATCTACATTTTTAAATATTTTTACAAATAAAAAAACATTTAAATAAATAACAGTGGCCCACCGGTATCGGGCACAGGGTCCAAGCAACCGGCAGTCAGGGCTTAGTTTAGTTTTATTTTTATCTTCATTCTCAGTCATTTAGTTTTATCGTCATCAGCCTACAATATTCCCACTGCTGGAACACAGGCTTCCAATCCGTGAGCGAGAGTGCGCCATAATCCACCATGCGTGTCCCGTCCAAATTGATGCGACATACCGGGATAAAAAATATTCAGGTTATAAACTCATTCAAAACATATCTGAAGTTTTTGAGTGGAATTTCACATTTATAACTGTAAGTAAGATTAAGTCATTACGTGTAAAACATAAGGTGCATTTAGCAGACACCACAATTTCACGGCTAATTTAGAGGGTAATTAAATTGGGTTATGAACTCATGAACACGAGTTAGATCCAACTCACGACATTATGAATTTGTTCATGCGTCATGAGTCATGACTTACTGAGAAACTGAATGCTTTATCTTATTTCGTAATAGATATTTATTGAGTTTCAAATATTTAGGTAAATGTCACTAATACCTATTTTAAAAGTGAAAGTTTTCTTCCGGGTTCGCGGGACTGTCTCATCAGGTAACCGTGATCCTGGAACCTAAAGAGCTATTGAAGGATCACTGTGCATATTAGTCAGTACAAGTCTGACAGACCCTCCTGGCCAGCCCTGGGTAGGAGGACTCATTTGATGACTTTATGGATGTTGGTACTAATTTATCACATGAAAATGGATCTTAATTAGGCATAGAGATAGTTTTATATTCTGAAAAAAAAAATTGAATTCACGATATATCTCGGTATTGCCTTTCCGTGGGTTAAGTGGCGAAGCGCCAGAACAGTTACAAATGAATGTCAATAAAAAGTAAAACAAACAAAATAATATTTATATGACATTTTTTTTTTTTGCTTGGTGACACCATCAGATGATTCCTCCCACCCCGGGCAGAGCGAGAAGGACTTGTACTGACTAAAATCCACGGTGTCCTTCAATAGCCCTTTATGTTCCGGGGTCACGGTGATGGTATAAGTCCCGCGACCATTTATGTGACTATTTGAGTACTTTTTTGGCTAATTAAAATGCCTTAAATAATGTTTGAAAATACCCAACATAAATAGTTTATCGTTTACAATTTACTTAAAGAAAACCACTTAAGATACTTAACTGAATTGGCAACATAAATTACTACAACTGCACAGTGAGAAACTTTTCTAATCCAATAACACTCAGTGCATCGAAAGACCTCTTCTATACCTTCCTCCTCTAATATTCCCCAGTGGGTAAGTAGGTCTCAAAGCAATATTAATCGCGTTGTATTGCCACAATACACGTTGAAAGCGAAGCCGAGTAGATTTTCTTTTGTTTTTCATTCGCTGGGAGACATGCCATTCTGTATTGTACATGATGCGTCCGTTGCAACGGACCAGACTTTTGTACACTTGCTGTCAGAAATGTTACACCAGTCTTTTGCTGGAAGGAATAGGAAAATGTACACCGTTTCTTGATGTATGGGGAAGTTATTGGTTTTATTTCGGGTAGTATTCAACTAAAAGCCTGTTTAAATAATTTTGAAGTAAAAATTTCTTTAGCAGCGTAGTACACTATTTTTGTTATGGGTAAAACTGATCGAAAATTCGTAAGACGGATGGAGAGTTGACAGCAGAGGAAGTATCTACCTCTCTTTCTACGGTGCATCGAAAATTTATACCTGCGTCAGCTGTTTCGATGCACAATGTTAATATTCAAGTTTTCGCTTCTGCCGGCACTCCCGGAGTGCAACCCATCGTTCTTTTAATTTAAATCTGTTTAAAAATGAATTAGTCATATAAATGTCAATGAAATTTATTTTGAATTCGTAAGTTACCAGCACACGTTCCTTTATTTAAAAAGTATGGGTTCTGAGTTTCTTATCTTGCTTTTAACTGCTGTAAAAGAATCAGACTACTTTCATATTGTTGTACTTCCTAATTATTATTCTATAGTATCCGAAATTAATATGCAAGTAACAAGAAACGCTGTGCATATTAATTGGGCAGCATGTGCACTACACGGCCTACTTGCGAGAAGTGTCAGCTAGAACCGGACCGAGGCTTACTTTTTGCATTGTTTAAGTTTTGATTAAAAACCACTGTGCTTACTGTCCATTTTTCTTTTTCAACATCTCAGCTGTCGTTGGATATTGATTCCGGAGATTTTTCTTTGAGAAAAATGTTAGAATATCTTGGTTCTTTGTATCTTTGAGTCAGATCTTAAGATATCTTCTGTCTTGAAATAAATAAGTTGGCAGGACTTGCTATAAAAACTTTCTTCGCTAGTTTAGTCTCAATTTAACATGATTGTCTTACACACTGCACGGCACGGAATTGTTGAATTTTGTTCCGATAATATTTCTTTAGTTTTAAGCCGCTTTTATTGGTTTATCACTGAGATAAGTGCTCATCATCTGCCTAGCCTTTTTCCCAACTATATTGGGGTCGGCTTCCAATCAAACCAGATTCAGCTGGACATCAGTATTTTACATGGAGCGACTGCCTGTCGGACCTCAACAACCCAGTAACTGGGCCATACCATACCCCATGGTAAGACTGGTTGTAGGTAAGACTTTAGAGCTTCTGACTAACAGTAACGACTGTCAAAGATCTAGAAATGACGGCTTTACGTGCTTTCCGAGGCACGGAGGAAACTCGCTATAACAGATGGTCACCCATCCACAGACCAACCTCGGCAAGCGCGGCTGAACCCGGAAGATCGACCTGTGCGGCTGTAATTATTTATCCACGAGCTCCTCAAGAGATAAGTGCTCTAATAAGTATTTATTTAATAATTAATTGTGAATTGTATGTATTACGTTCAGTTCGTCAGATGACATTAGGTTCAAATAATTTTGAAACTAATAATGATGTCACGAAGAGTAGATGTCTATTTTGACCTATTCTAATTCATAAATTCCCTCGATACTTTACAAAATTTTAAAGAGAAAATAATACGCCTTGAAATGTCATTACCAGCCCTATAATTTATGCAAAACCTCGAAAAAGTATCGTCACCGTATTTAATAATTGTTAATTACCAGTATGATGAGGATATTAATACTGACCCAATTATTTTTGCCGATAGCAAATTTGGTGACGTAATAAAATGACTAATTAATTTTACTATACATTTTTGTTGTTCCTGATTTTATGACAGAGTAGGTTGTGTTATAAAAAATATAATATTTTAATTAATGTCATAGTTTTATCGTTATAGTTTTAATGTGCTTCTCAGTCTCATTACGATAATCTTGAAGATTTATGAAAAAAACTTCTACATTTTTATCGTAATTATACTTACTTGACTCAAATGAGGCCTCCCACACCGGGCAGGGTGGGAGGGACTGTCAGACTTGTACTGACTAAAATCCATGGAGTCCTTCAATAGCCCTTTATGTTCCGGGGTCACGGTGATGGTATAAGACCCGCGACCCCGGTAGGCTTTAGCCCTCTGAGAGGGGGCCTCGTCATTATGATGACGCTCTTTGAGGCGCGCGTGGAACACGACGCGCCGTCGACCCGGGCATGGTCCATGGTCGGACGGCGAGTTGCCCTTTACTCGCCGCCCACAGGCCCATGCCTACGGTGGCCGGAGATCGTCTTGCGACGTCCGACGCTGTGGGAGTCCACCACCGAGGGTGGGGCGGAGGGAGGTCATTGTCCTCTCTCTCACGCGGCCCGCCTCCTTCTTCGCGAGCATGACTGCTTCGCAGAAGGAGGCGACCGCTTCCCACTCCGTCTCGCTCCGCAGCATGGCCGCAACCAATGCCGGGCGCGAGAGGTCTCCGCCTACCGCCGCCGTGAGGACACGTCGGTGCTCCGCCCGAGCGGGGCAATCCTGCACCGTATGCTCGACTGTGTCCTCCGGGCGATCTTCGCAGTGGTGACACCCAGGCGTTTCGTCCTTTCTCATCAGACACAGGTACCTCCCGAAACATCCGTGTCCGGTGAGGACCTGCGTCATGCGGTAGGAAAGGACGCCGTGACGTCTCTCCAGCCACTCCTCAAAGAGGGGTCTTATCGCCGCTATTGCGGCGTGCCCGTGACTTAAACGCTAACACGATTTTAACATACTTATTTATTTAGAAGAAAACCATAGCTATATAAATAGTCTTTTTTTTAAACGTTGCCCCATACTAGGAGTTTCTCTTGTATCGTGGATGCGGTAACGAACATATAAACACAAACGCCCAGACCCGAAACAACTGCTTCTAATTCATACAAATATTTTTCTCGTGCGGGAATCGAACCCGCGACACGCAGCTAGTATAGTACAATCACTCAGCCATCATTTACGTAGGTACACTTGGCGAAACATCAAGTTATGCAAAACCAGTATAAGCCGAAAGATCATGTAAAGCGAGACCACCACGATAAACTAGTTTTGTATAGCTTGATGTGTATCCGTGTGTACACGTGTCATTACACGTGTACGTCAATTGTAACACAGAGGAAATTACAGGGTTTGAAGGACAAATATGAAAATAAGGATAACATTTTGTAAATCATACGTTGTCACAGGTATTTTGATGGTAAATAAATACACGTGGACATAAGGTCGCTTCTTGTCATGGTTCCGTACTCGAAGTGTTACCAACAGGACACTATTCTTACCTCTGTTGTCCATCTTGTCACAGTAGGTATACGGTTGAAATTTTCACAAAACGTGTCTTCTTAAATTAATGTTAGGAAACCTTTCATACAAGACTCGCACTTGGCCGATTTTATGTGTGCCTAAATCTATTTTAACCTAACATGGCTTATCTAACTAGTACACTAGAGAGAACATAACAAAAAAGAGATGATGTTATTTTTTTTAGTTTTATTGTATTACTAGATTGTTGATACATAACATAATATTGTACTGACTTGAAAAAATGTTACCGTCTACCAATTACAAAAAAAAAAAACTAAAATATGAATCCAGTTTGGTAGGTACCACAATATTGACATACAATTCACATATTTTAGGGGATGTTTCAACATTGTGTAATATTTATCTGGTATTTGTATAAAAACTTTTATATTCCGTTTTATTTCAACAGATAACCAAAAATATTCATATTTCATAGCCTATGCGTATAAATGTTGTTTTTTACAGTTATATGAATAGAAAATATTATTCGTAAACTGTGTATTCATTTTTATGCATTCATTAAATTCATTCATCTGGTATTAGCAATGGCTTTTTATACGACTATCCAAAAACCCTGTCATCATCATCATTCAGCCTATTGCAGTCCACCGCTGGACATAGCTTCTTCCAGAGATCTCCTGCTTTTTTCATCCAGACACTGCCAGCCACCATCTACAGTTCATCGGTCCATCTTGCCGGGGGCGTCCCACCCTACGCTTACCTACACGCGGTCTCCATTCGAGAACCTTCCTACTCCACCTTTCGTCGGTTCTGCGGCAGACATGACCAGCTTACTGCCACTTCAGCTTGCTACAGATTTGGACAATATCTGTAACTTTGGTCTTATGCCGTAATGCCTCATTTACATTCAGCCCCTATCGCTGCTCCTCGATGATGGAGCATCGTAAAGAAACGGCATGTCTTATCCAAAAATTCGGGGAATGTTACATTTACTGAATCGGATTGGACCTGTGTGGTGGATATGCCCACTTGAGAAGGCCTCTGTTTCAGCTGTAGGAACATAAACAGGCCGATGATGATGATGTGATATTCCAGCACTCATATTCACATTTTTTTTGCTCGTCATTGTCTTCATCACCTTCTTTCATTTTAACATCTTGGTATTCGTCACTTTAAAGATCTGCGATATAGCCTAGCTGTGAGTCTCACAGTTGCCTTTACCTAAGAATTGTTACAAATTCATACAGTAATTTAACTGCTTCAAACTTACCACCATTACTTACCATTTCCATCCGTTAAATCTTCGCCTAAGTTTCATACGACTTCATAAATAAATACCTATACATACTTGTACATACGTATTATAATTCTCGCTTACGCAGCGAGTACAACAGCACGATATGAATAACATGAATATTCAGTAGTATACATATACTGTGACGTGGCATAAATTTAGCTGAGTATAAAATCCACGGACTAAGCGGGATATTGTTGTGAGACATGTCAGAACACGTTTGAAATTATAAAAATTATGCTCCTAAATTGTTTGCTGTGGAGAAGGAAAAATATGGTGTAGTGTAGTTGTTACATTGTGCAAATATATTAGGTTAAAGTCCTTATGAAACAGCTCGCGTAATAGTAACATCATAATATTTGCCTGCGTGTAGAAGAATAGCAAACCGTGTTGGATGGGTCTAATTGATGAGAGATTTTGAACTCTCTGTCAGGTTTCGTTGGTTTTAAATTTCTGTGCATATACGATAATTCAAAAGTAACTAATACCACACAAAATGTATGTTTGAATTGCTATTGATAGTTCTGTTCTTGTACCAGCGATGCGCTGGTCGTCAATGCTACTCGCATCCATTGGCTATATTGACCACCAGGCGGGCCGTATGCTTATTTGTCGTTTAAATAGCTTATAAAGCATAAGCTTTTGAAGCTTGAATTTTTTTACGAAAACAACATGTCAATAATTGACTGGTGTGACCCATAAATTGACCTTTGAAGCTGTTTTATACAAAATAAAGTAAAATTAGATTATTTTTGTAGAATATCATAAATATTTTTATTTGTACCATTTGATAAAACGTAACTTAACCTCAAAACAAAATGGAAGTTTAATGAAGTTGATTAATTACTTGACGTTATCGGTAAGGAGGAACCCCCCTCTAGGGGGAGTCTCTAGAGGTCTAATTCATCATAATTATTAGATGCGATCGTGTTTCACTGTTATTTTATGTTGAACTATTAAACGAATTATAAACACTTTCCTTGGAAATGAAGTGGAGTTAATTGATGTCTATTTTCGTTATGTTTGATAATATGGCTTTTCCAATTTGTGGCTTTGGTGGACTGCTTTGTTTTCTTTTGACAACTTTATTATAGTTGTTGTTTATTTTATACCTAACAGCTTAAGAACTTGTGACTCAATAAACAGCCGCACAGTCCAATGTCCCAAGTTTAGCGCACGCGCGAAGAGTATCAGCATAATGATAGGGCCTTTAGAGGGCCAAAGTCTGCCGAGGTCACGGGACTCACGAATTACCGTGATCCCGGAACGTAAAGGGCTATTGAATGACAACGTAGATTTTAGAAGACTCTGACAGTCCCTCCCGCCATGATTTTAGCACGAAATAATAAAAAAAGATCACAGACATTTAACAATTTTTAACCCCCGACGAAAAAAGAAGGGTGTTATAAGTTTGACATGTCTGTCTGTCTGTCTGTCTGTCTATCTGTCTGTCTGTCCGTCTGTCTGTCTGGCTGTCTGGCTGTCTGTCTATCTGTCTGTGGCATCATAGAGCCCGAACGGATGAAGCGATTTCAATTTAGTTTTTTTTGTGTGAAAGGTGACTTACCTGCGTGTGTTCTTAGAGATGTTTGATGAAAATCGGTGGAGCCGTTTAGAAGTTGTGGGGGTAAAAGTGGGGAAAGGTAACCGAGGGTCTGCAAATATACTCGAGTTGGGTATCAAATGAAAGCGTACTGAAAGGGAATATTGATGACTTAATCGGGAATACTCTTAGCAACTTAAAATGATATAAGTATGTACCTATAAAAAGTATAAAATAAAATAAAAAATTAAAAAACCCCCTACACAAAAACCAAGTGCCCTTTAAAAAGTAAAAAATAATAAAAATACGTCGCGTTGGGGGACTGCAAAAAAACAGGAGATGATAAAAAATTTAGAGCAGTCCCCCAACGCGACGTGTTTTATTATTTTTTACTTTTTAAAGGGCACTTGGTTTTTGTGTCGGGGGTTTTTTAAACTTTTAAATTTATTTTTTTATAAAATAAAGTGCACGTTTTTGTGCGCACTTTTCTGTTTGTACAAGTTTGTTGAACAAAATGATGTCTCGCTATACAAAATGTTTTTTTTTTTTTATATATCTCATAATTCTAGGGTTATATTCTATTCATAAAAACAATACAAAACGTCACATGGTGGTTCAAAAGACTTATTCGTCAACTCGCCTGCAATTAACTCGCTCGCTCGGGCGAGATGGCACCTTCCGATTTTACCTATTTTTGTTGTCGTCAACTCGCAACTTAGCGAAATTCTGACGTATTTACAGTCGTCTACAAAAGTGTTTCTATAAATTTAACATTTAATTTAATTAAACTTTCTTCACACTTATAAGACACTAAACGTGTAAAGTAGGTTAATTGAGGGCCAGTGGGTCGTCTTAGGAGCGGAGTTGTTTTGAGATCATTAATCAAATAAAAGCACAAAGACTTATGTAATAATGATTTTTCTCATAAGTTAGAATTCAATGTGAAATCTAATCAGAAAGTACCAGGAGAGCAGGATCATAAAGAAGGTTTTGGTGCCGAAATTAAATGAGGAATTAGAACAAAAAGTACTAGGAGAACAGAATCATGCTGAAGGTTTTTATGCCGCACAACGAACGGTCTTCAAAACTAAAAAAATGTTTTGGCAAATAGTCAATACCCAAAAATGTACTAGGACTGCATAAAATCAAGGTGGTATTTTTCATTTTAACAGTTTTGTCTCAACATACAAGTTTTGGGCAAAATCTATTTATCACAAAAGTACTCTAGGCTGGCACGAAAAGGTGGTATTTAAATCATTAAATAAAGGTACTTCATAGTATACAGGTATTTTACACTGTTTTTACAAAAATACAATTAATATAAAATACCAGATGGTTGACAAGGTGTCTTTGCCCCACGCTTGGGATTTCTTCTTTATCGTAGGTACGTTTTCAAATATTCAAACTCAAATCTTACAGCGCCTCATACTATAAAGTAGGTTTCTATATTAATTTATTATAACACTTTTATAGATGACTGTACCATTTTTCGGTCATTTACGAGTTGACGACAACAAAAATAGGTAAAATCGGAAGGTGCCAACTCGCCCGAGCGATCGAGTTAATTGCAGGTGAGTTGACGAATGAGTCGTTCAAAAATGCATAGTTTTGAAGATAATCATCAAACATAATTAAATTACTTACATCAGAAGTTTTCACCAGTATGACGAATCATTACTTACGTACGTAGTGTGATGCTATATGGCTTGTAGCCTTACTCAAAATATGGCACATCCAAAGAACGGGTAGTTCACGAGCACAGTTCGGAATACGTAGATTGATTAGGGGTGAATAACCTGACACGTATCTATACGTATCTATACTTATAATAAATCTGTAGAGAGGTCAATTCTGTACATGAAATACATTTCCAAAATAACTATCAGGGGGTGATTAGGGATCGATACTGATGCCAAAATAGCAATTAATAAATTATTGTCTGTCCGTCTGTCTGTATAATCGTTATAGAAACAAACTACTCGACGGATTTTAACGAAACTTGGTACAATTATTGTTCATACTCCTGAGGTGGTTATAGTATACTTTTCATCACGCTACTGTCAATAGGAGCAGACGAACTGGACGGATTTGATTGGGTTTTTTTTTGTTGTATAGCTATTAAGTCTGAGCAACATTAGGTTATAATTTATCTTGGAAATTTGAACACCTGATCCAGAACTGCAATAGATTAGCTAATAATATTATAATTATCTAGATTAGAAACCAAATCAAAAATATATCAGAATAGGATGATATTTTTTTCTTTAGTCCTTTATTCATTGTTCTATATAAATCACAACTTAATAAACAACAATTTAGGAAAACTACCTAAGTACTTAGTATCACGGGTTCAAGTTCAAATAATGATACGTTTAGTGAGGTTTTAGGATATGTCAATACTTTAGTCTAGACTGTAGAATAACAATGGTTAATTTATGTAACAACGATCAAGTTTATTGTAGCTGCCCTACAGTCTAAAGCTAACGAGGTTATTTTCTAAAGATAGGTAGGTACATAAAGGGCCCCATACACGATAAGGACTTTTATCTGTGCGATCCGTCGCGTCAAACCGATTGAAACGACAAATCGATGGTGTGGTCAAAATCGTTAACGATTAACTTAATCGAAGACGATGTCGGAAATCGCAATAAAAACTAATGCAATCATGAATATCGTAACTATGAATCGTCGTTTCGTGTATGAGTGACATTGTTGATGCGATCAATCGTCACGATTTTCATTAGATCGATCGTATAGACGAATTGTACCGTATATGGGGCCCTTAAATATCATAACCAGCCTTTTCAACTGCTGGTACATAAGCCTCTTCTCTGAGAGAAGTGGGCTGTAATGCACATACACGCGGGCTCAGTGTGGGTTAATATTGTTTTTATTTAAAAAAAAAGTTGCCTCATACTCGGAATTTCTCCTGTGTCGTGGGTGCGTTTACAAACATAGAAACTCACATAGACAAACGCCCATCTGGGCGTTTGTCTATGCCGAAACAACTACTTGTAGATTACTAAGTTCTTGCTCCGTGCGAGAATCGAACACAGCTACTGCGCTAACCGTGCCGTCAAAATATCACATGACTCTGTTTGAATTTTTTCTAGAACATGACATCTTATAAAAACGAAGTTTTCTTTCACCGTTATAAGCGGTTATGAAATAAATTACGCCAAAAGCCTAGCTGAGTTAGAACCCACGAACTACAAATCGTAATTCGGGGCTGTTACCATTGGTTCATCACTGCTCAATGATGATATTTTCTTAAGATATCATCGTGTCCGGGGTCACGGGACTACCTTATCAAGTAACAGTGACCCTGGAACGTAAGAACGAAGAGCTATTAAAGGAATACCGTGGATTTTAGTCAGTACGGGTCTGAGAGTTCCTCCAGTCTCATTTTGGGAAAATAGTAAGTAAAGTACGATTATTAATTGTAGTCAGTAAAATGACAGTAAAATGACATTTGTTCACTATAGAAATGTACTAAATTTCCTTGTATCAGTGACAGTTGCACTTGTCATTTTACTGACTACAATTAAAAATCGTACTTTAGGTACCATAGTTTAACAGTAACATACTATTTCCCACCAACCAACGTGTAATTCTCAGTCTTTAAGCGCAAGTTCCGAAGACACATAAATCATGCGGGAACACATCCGTTTCATATCAATCATCCGTAGCCTTTACACTTAATACCGCTCTAGAAACGTACGAAAAACTCAACATTTACATAGAAGAAAGCCGACTGGTCCCCTATTATGTAAATCCGATCACGTCGGAACCTTTAAGATATGGTATCCCGGCAGAGATTTCAACTCCTTGATCCTAAGTTACGTTGTTGTAAACACCGCTTATGGAAATCAACCGATACGGTACCCTTGCTTCTTACGTATCATTTTATACCATCTTTTCAGGCCAAATATGTCGAGGGCATGTAAATGTTTGTATTTAAATTCTGTTGTTGCTTTATTCGCATTTCCCTGAAGCGCAATATTTGGACGTCAGATCTTAGATTGTTTTGAGTGGATTTTTGTGATGCTATTTTTGGTTTGCAGTGGTTTTTTGTAAAGCAGTCTGTAACATAACATTGCCTTAAAATTGTTTTTCTTTTGTCTATTTCAATGAGAAATTTTATGTACTCAGGGTACAATAACGTTTTATTTTAATTTTGTGTGAAAAATGTTTTTTTAAATGTTTAATTGCTCTACATTAGTAATTTCTCATGTCATTGTATAGTGCTTGCATTTGTTGCAGAATTACCTATACGACGTACAAATGAACGACTCTGTACATGCAGTAATGCGCCACTACGCCAATCGTGTCGTCTAAATATGACATAAGGATATTATGTTCAAATGTTTCTTAACCTACCTATAGAGTGCACTACGATACCTATATCCTATACCTTACATTAATTGTGGATACCAGCATTTCCAGATAGTTTCCACCATATCATAAAAAAACGAAACTTGGCAGCTTGTAAAAAATACGATAGTGTTTCTCTCCCAACAAAAAGTAACATAAAATACATATTTAACGAAGTGTATAATTCGACCCTCTTTTTATAAATATAAAGTAAAGAAACTGTAGTGTTTGCGAAGCATTCAAGATTGGAAAACCATCGCGAGTGCTGATTTGCTAAGCAAAAGAATAAAAACGAGAGAAATAACCGGTCAAGTCCGATTTACTGAAGGTTCCGTCCCTACCTTTTTACTTATTTAACTACTTAGCTTACGTAAACATTCATCTATCCATTAACTTATAATGGGTTTGCTCTTGGGTGGAATCTAGACCAGAAGCAAAGACCAGACTTAAATTGTAGCGAGTTCCTCCTAAAAGAAAATTGACGGAACGATTGGCGCGGAGATTGAGCGATCAACTATGGTGCCATGGCCCGGCGTGGACTGACAGGAGCTGGATCCTACCCACCCCAAAAAGTTTTTAATTCCATGTATAGAATTTTAATATGATACATGAAAAAATGACCTTGCAGCATTTCAAATGCTTTCCTGAAAAAAGGTAGTTATTAGTTACTAAAATATCCTATGGAACTTACCGCATATTTTATTAACTAATTTATAAACTCTTTGTGAATTTCTTCCCAGTCTACCGTTTTGTGGAGGTAAGGTTCTAGTTCAGCTGGTGACAGGTACTCTTCCAAATCAACTTACACAACTTAGTACTGGATATTCTAAAATAGATAGTTCAATCCGTGTAATTTATCCACATAATTATGTAAAAGCAGGACCGGAAAACACCGTCGTTTGCAACGTGTTAAATAAAGAGGTTTATTGCAGCCTTCACGTAACCCTAAAAAGTATACAAGTCACTGAACTTACACAAATGCTACTGCACAATATATTTAACCACAATACTGGGAACCCTTAGAAATTCTACAAAAAGCTGAGAGCTACCTTATTAGACGTTACAGTTTGTTTAAAAACAAGGCAATTACAAGAAAAACTGTTGTTTAATAACATTTATTATTTTTTATGCAAATTCATTTTTACGAGATTCAAGTTTCGTTAGTTAAAAAGTAAATTTAACTAATTTCGTTGAAGAGACGAGATTTTCTCGGCGTTAACCACGACTTTTAGATTAAACTCTGACTGTTTTAATTTCACGTCAATTAACTTCTCCGCATTTTTTATTTTTCATTAACAAACGGACGTTTCTTACCTTTATGAACTGGAATTTGGTTTTTAAGCATAATATTAATTATGTTTTTCTGTGAATTGTAGGATAAAAAGACCTTATTTTGAATTGAAACACAATTATTTTTATTGACATTGTATAAAGAAAAGGTCGAATAGGTAGTGCTTGTGTAACCAGATGTATGATAAAATAAAAAACTTTTTTCAAAAAAAATTTAACCGCCTTCAAAAACAACCACAAAAAAGGGTAAAATAACCTACAAAATAACTTTTCTTTCGGAAGTCGGTGGCAAAAAGACATCGAAATAATAAAACAAAGCCACCAACTTCCGAAAGAAAAGTTATTTTGTAGGTTATTTTACCCTTTTTACCCTAAAAAAAATTAACCGCCTTCAAAAACAACCACAGTTGTTTTTGAAGGCGGTTAATTTTTTTTTGAAAAAAGTGTATTATTTTATCATACATCTGGTTACACAAGCACTACCTAATCGACCTTTTCTTTATACAATGTCAATAAAAATAATTGTGTTTCAATTCAAAATAAGGTCTTTTTATTTTATTATTGTTATTTTTTTTTTTAAGTTTTTTATTTTACTCTTTTTAGTTTAAATATTCAACCCAAATTCTTGGCAAATACATCATTTTAATACATGTGCACTAGAATTTTGTAATCCGTAACACCGGTATTAACATCGCCCATGTTGTGTACATAAAAGAAACTTCCAATAGAATTCCCTATCTCAAAAAATGCTGAACAGAGTTCAATGAAACTTGCAGTATTCCCTAAAGTGAACGATCCCTAGTACAACAAAAAAACAATTTTGAAAATCGGTCCACAATTGGCGAAGTAATCGCGTAACAAACACGCAAAAAAGTAAAGATCATCATGTCGTCCAAGTAGGCGAAATTAATAAAAATGCTCACAAAATAAAAAGTACTGAACCAAATTTGATGAAATTTTTATGGGACCAAACTGCAAGTATCCTGCATCGAACAAAAAAAGAATCACACTAATCGGACTAGAAACCTCGGAGTAATCGATGTACATACATAAAAAAAAAAAAAAACATACCGACCGAATTGAGAACCTCCTCCTTTTTTTGAAGTCGGTTAAAAATAGACGAGGCTAAAGGAGTGTAAAGGTAGAAGAAAAACCATGAGTTTATGTTTTACAAGACAGCTGAAAGTCGGCACACGTCTAAAATAGCAACATTGTTGTCATATTTCCATAATAGAACAACACATAGTGCAGACAAATTGCTTCTAGCTATATTTTTCTGTTTAAAGTCAGAATATTTTGTAGGAGATAAACAGGTATGAATGAAATGAGTAAACTACAAATAAAGGTGCGGTATTCTTTGTTTACTTATTTTAATTACTATTACTTCACCTGCAGTGCAGTCTTTGTCAGGTTAAACAATATGTAGTATATTATGTCCGACTTTCAAGCCATTTATAAAGACTTACAGTAAATAGATATTAGTGAAAGGTACCAGACTACCATTGTGATGCCAGATTTGACTGGCCTGTTGGTCTAGTAGTTAGTGACCCTGACTGCTATGTCGGGGGTCGTGGGTTCGATTCCCATCCAGGACAAATGTTTGTGTGATGAGCATGATCATTTGTTCTGTGACTGGGTGTAATTTATCTATAATATGTATGTATTTAGAAATAATATAAGTATGTTTATCAGTTGTCTAGTACCCATAACACAAGCTCTGCTTAGCTTGGGACTAGATTGCGTTGTGTGATAGTTGTGGAATAATAAAAAAAAGTAGATCTATTAAAAAACAAAATTTAACAAGCAAACAAATTCTAAGGCTAACGACACACGAGATAAAGCCAAAAATCTCAAAGGATCAAACGGTTTACAGCTCAAAAGGCCAGAAAAAAAAATGAAGCTAACATCATGTAGCACGGCAATTAACGGGTCGCTGTGTGTTTTTCAATCCGATTCAATTTCCGTCGGCATAAAGTCCGTCTGAACGTCATGCGGTATAGCTAAGCGCGCTTTTAATCGTCGCTCGAGCGTTCCGCTCAAACGTCACACACAGAGCGATTCTGTAGCGAGCTGCATTCGAAAAGAGTTAGAAACGGGATGTGCTGTGTACCCGTTACCTAGATGTTGAACTAATGGATACGATTGGAGAGAAGAACAGGGAGTGATTCTGGCTACAAAGAAACAGTATGGAAGTGATTGTTTTAATGTAATTATACTTTTTTTTGATTGATGTAAACGGTTTTTTTGTCAAGGTAAAATCGTCACACTAGTCCTCGAACACAGGGCGGGACAGCAGGGACTGTCAGACTCGTGCTGACTAAAATCCACGATGATCCTTCAATAGCCCTTTACTTTCCAGAGAGAGGTTACCTGATGACACAGTACCGTAATCCTGACAGGCTTTGGCACCTCTACGTTTATTTCATATAATCTAGAAAATTATGAAAAAAAATGTAGTCTAATATTGTATTAGTTGCCGTTATATTTAAAATATCTTTCATAAATTTTCACCATACATAATGCAGAATAATGTAGACAGGTCTTGAAAGCATGCATTTTATGATCCTCTCTTTTCACCCACCCATTTTCCTATCCAATTTTATCTCGTATATCTTACAGCACTCACTTCCGACATTGTTTTGACAAATCGAACTCGAACCAGTATAGGGTACATTGAACTGAAGAGAAAAGTGTTCAGGCAGGAAACTTGCAGGTACTTACAAATAGTGCATTGAGTGTAATAAGTAAAACAAGTTTGGTGGAATTAAGAGTGTGTTCTACATTAGGCACCTAGTACCTGCAAAAGTTTTGAGAGGGCCCGTATGTGGAATAGCTGTAAAGTTACCATTAGCTCAGGTGCCATTACAGCGGGCGCCCAATTAGGTCCTCGGTTTAAGAAATTAAATAATCCAATATTATATAATATTATTTACAATATTTATAGGTACTGCTTTAAAATTTGACCATTGGTCTTAGTAATAGATGTCGTATTATCTTGTTATTTGTTTTAGAAGGATAGATAGGTAAGTCGAAATTTCCGGGAGCAAGTAAGGCTATCAGAAAATACATTATAAAAGAAAGATGAATATTTTTGCATTTACAGTGAGCTTCATCAGTTTTTATCAGTAGTGAATGTAGGTGCCTCCAAAAGGAGCAACTACATAGTGACCAATCTATTTTGTTTATAGTACAATCGAGGAAAATTCGTTTTCTTTCAATAAACGGGATAAGGAATAACATTACAGGAAGTTTTTCTTTATAGATGTATGTTGACGGTGATCGATTATGTCTAGAGTTTGGTGTCAATACGATCCATCATCTGGCCAAATAGTGCAGTAGTGGTTAGATTATAATTGTCGCTTTTGATGTTATAGTTCTTTTGAGGTTTTGGTACAATGTAAGAGATAATTGGTTTGGTAAAATGTGTAGGTATAATTTGAATGATATTGTTTAGACTTACAAAGGCGATGTTGGTTTAATATAACCAATAAATTGTTCTCTCGTCTTTTTTGATGCCCTATAAATTTTTAATTTTACTTTATTTTAGTCATTTTTGTAAATATTTCAGTATTCATTTTAGTTTTTAAATGTCATATATATTAATTATCTTTGAAGTATACAATGTTAAAGTGTCCGTTCCGAAGGTACGAACTGTAACGTAAAAACATTGCAATAGTTACTTTAGTAGAAGTTAGTCAATTAAAAAATAATAAAGATCGTTTTGAATTAGATTTTACAGTGAATAATAATATTTATTCGTTTTATGGAGCTCATTAAAAACGTTCAGACGTAAACATAAAGAAAAATTACACGTTAGAAAGCGTACTTAGCAAAATTTTATTACAAAATAAAATAAAATTGTTAAACTACTTAACCCGGCAGCACTCGCGCCCTCGAAAGTTACATAGACACTAGCGCATAGAGCATTTTGCTCACACTTTATAAGCAGTCAAATTGTAGTATAGGACATATGACATGACATATTTTCAGACTAAAATGTATTAAAACAATCATATTTAATCAAATCAAATGTTTTTTATAATTATACAATTTTTGTTATACTTTTAATTTTCAGTAACAAATATAATAGCTATATGGCCGTGTTTTGCACCGACTTTTGGTATAAATAGATAAAAAATAACTTAAACAAAAACAAAACATATAAATATGGCACAGTATTAATCCTCATCATGTGTGTGAGCTATACATATATTACATAAAATAAAAGCATGTACGGAACACAAAAAAAAATGCCGGAAAATATGTCTTTTTTTATTAGTAATTTCACAGAAAATCGCGCAGATTCCATTAGTTTTCTCAGTCCCAGGAACCCCAGGTTCAAAGGAAAATTTGCTGAAGAATATGTGACAGGTTGTACATGATAGATCTGCGTTATATTTGGGGTTGTGTAAAATGTAGAGCTAATTATTTCAAATACTGTCTCCGGGTGCCAATTTTTTCGCCAAAACGTGTTGCTGTTGACCAACCATCTATAAATATATTAACCTAGATTCATTTATTTATTTTCATGTTTTTTTAATTATTAGGTAACCATATCTGACTATTTTTTAACATAAAAATAGCAATAAATGATTATATTTATTCATTCCAAGTAAAAAAATAATTTAAAAAATACTTACGCTGATACTCGCGTGATGAGCAAATCGCCGCAGGCTGCGACCCTGCCAAACAAATACTCTCCCTCTACTAACCAAGGTGCACTGATCACATGAAACCGGTATGTGGGGGACGAGAGAGGACTCAAAGTCAGCTATAGCGTGAATGAGGCACCTATGCACATTATTGACAAAATGACACGATTTTTAAATTTACCGTGAGGGAAATGCTCATAGCGCGAGTGCTCGCGGGTTAAAATATTCTGCAACAATTTCCAAACAATTCAAACCTTAGTTTTTATAGCAAAACGATAGTCGTAAAAATTTATACTTGCACATAATTATTAAAATAAAACTAGTCTCAATTGTTTGCACAAGCACTTTAAGATATTTTACTGAACGTAGACCCCTCTTCAACTGTCATAAAAACGATTTCGGGTTCAAATTGGCACTATTTATTATAACTTGAAAGATATTCGTATTTTTTAACTTGACTTTTGTGGTACTGACAATTTTTGTGGGAGCAACGTATTTTACGTGGGTTATTGTGAATTCACAAAACGTTTTCGTTTATTACCTGTGGTACCTTTGGTACTACTGGTAGTCCAACGGTTAGCCGTTGGACTACTCGTGTGGTCCAACCAAGCAATCTAGTAGTACCTACCGCGGGAATTAATTAATTATTTTTTCCCATAAACGGCCAAGGGCAATAAACGGACGATTTTAAGGATCCTAAACATTAAATAATTAAACACTATTATAGTCGGGCATGCGGACAGCGAGTAAAGGGCAACTCGCTGTCCGACTATGGACCATGCCCGGGTCGACGGCGCGTCGTGTACCACGCGCGCCTCAAAGAGCGTCAGCAAAATGACGGGGTCCCCTCTCAGAGGGCAAAGCCTGCCGGGGTCGCGGGCTTTATTTCCATCACCGTGACCCCGGAACATAAAGGGCTATTGAAGGACACCGTGAATTTTAGTTAGTACAAGTTTGACAGTCCTTGTCATTAAAATGAGTCCTCCCACCCTGGGCAGGGTGGGAGGACTCATTTTAATGACAATACCACGCAAAAAAAAAACACTATCATAGTATTAATAAATAAAATAAGTAACGTACTTAACGTCACAACTAGAAACAAAATAACTATCCCAGTTCCAAAATAAAAGGATTCACACCTAAAGGCCACGCACGTAGAGCGCGTGGGCGTCCGCAGGTGTGTACACACCTTATATTAAGATAACTTACACATATATTTTTGGGGAATTGGTTTAGTAAAACGAAAGTAATATTATATCCACACGTCTGATCTCACAGTTCATTGTCCTTTGAAGAACACAGTTGCTTTATTAGTAGCAAGCCTTTACAATGTTAACATAACTTTCGAACCCATTCTTTTATATTATGACAATCAGTGAGCAGTGGTGGCCCAGTGGTATCGGTCCCGACTTACGAGTTGTAGGTCGTGGGTTCGAACCCAGCAAGGCTCATTACTTTGTGTAATTTATTTCATCACCACTGCCCTCAAAACGCTGAAGGAAAACATCGTGAGGAAACCGGCATGTTCTAGAAGCACCAAATTCGAAGACATGTGACATCTGCCAACCCGCACTGGACCCGCGTGGTGGATTATGGCCCACTCCCTCTCTCAGAGAGGAGGCCTGTTTCCTAACAGTGGGAACATTATAGGCTGATGATGATGACAGTCAAGTTTCACTTAGACGATGAAAGTACTTTGTTTTAAAACTAAAATTGCCCCAAACTAGGATTTTTTTCTGTACCGTGGGTGCGAAAAACTGGGTTTCTTCTATTGTAAGTAACACTTGTTTCAAAATTTTACCGCTTCCAGTACATTTGTACCAGTGTAAGTACATTTTGCAACTGTGGCAGAGAAATGCAAAATGAGTTGCAAGTGACATGCACGTTAGTTACGCTCTATGAGTGCTCCTGAAGAGCATTTTTAGAATTGTAGGGTACTGATGAAAACTAAGTAAGTACGGTAAAGTAGGACGAGAATTATGAATAATGCTTGAGCGCGTAGTATCTAGGGTAAAAGGCTTTTTTAATGTAATGCTAACTATATGAAATTACCTTCTGTCTTGCTTTTTCCAACTGTGTTGAGCTGTTGTGTGGTTGGCTTCAAGTCTAACTGGTTTACTGGTTGCAACTAAATAATTACGTAGAGAGAATACGCAACGAAATGGACGCGACGTAAAATTGACGTTAAAGATAACTTTTTTTGTTGTTGGCAGCAGTACCATATAGACTAACCTACACAAGTTAATGATACAAATCATTAATTCAAATAAAAAAATACGGGCTCTTGTTACTAAAAAAATCGTAGTGACAAACAAACAGCGTTTTGACTGACCTGATAATTTGACCCAGGACATAGAAAGAAAAAAAGAAAGAAAGAAAAGAAGAAAGAAAAAACGTTTATTGGCACACGCCACAAGTACACACAGTACACCAAGAAAAAAAAAAACTCAAATCACACAGTGAAACAAAGAAAGAAAAAAAAAGAACTTAAAACTAAACAATTTGTAAAAAATAAATATCTAAGCCAATAAAAAATGAATAACAAAGCATTATGACGTATTATTATTTACTGTACATAAACACGGCAGACCGCGCATCAGCAGATAAACAATGAAAGAAGGCAATCTGAAAGAAAAAAAATCTTTATTATCGGCCTAGCCCAGCTATTATCAAAGTGTGTGTGTGTGTTTTATTTTGAGGTTCCGTCAAATTTGCTTTGCAAAAACATTCCACCACCAAAAAAGTTTGAGAAACCGGCTGGCCTAGCTCTTTCCCATTTTATTTTTTATGTAAATTGTTGATGATTCCAGTCTAATGCTGGACAGTTTACATTAGATGTATCGACTGTTAAGGATGTATAAATTGTAATTGGAACCTGTCATGTGGCTTAACGAAACTCGGTATATATAAGTACCTATGCAAAATCTATTATGGATGGTCACCAAATTATGGACAAACTTATGCAAGTGCGATTTCATCCGTGTTGAAGGCGCGTTGTGATTCACGCGCGCCTCAAAGCGTGTCAGCATTGTGACGGGACCCCGTTTAGAGGGCCAAAGCCTGCCGGGGTCGCGGGACTTATTGAATTACCGTGACTCCGGAGCGTAAAGAGCCATTGAAGGACAGCGTGGATTTTAGTGTAGTTCGTTGCTTTTACATTAT
The DNA here is from genome assembly GCA_028554685.1 of Agrotis ipsilon. Lineage (NCBI taxonomy): Eukaryota > Metazoa > Arthropoda > Insecta > Lepidoptera > Noctuidae > Agrotis > Agrotis ipsilon. The sequence goes on along the minus strand of CM052960.1, from coordinate 16,675,955 downwards.
TATTTCAAATGATGTAAAAAAATATTGTAAAACATTTTTGAAAAGAGTAAGTAAGTATGTAGTTTCTTGCCCATTCTTCTTCATACAACCTATCTTTGCGAATGGGTGTAGAATCATTCCCATCCCATCCCATTTCCTTAATTTTAATTTATGCGACGTTTAAAAGTGCCTCTTTGATGGCCTAATTGAATACATGATTTGACTTTGACTTTGACTTCGAGGACTCATATGATGATTTTAAAACATTAAAAAAAAGTGCGGTTTACCCTTGATGACAGACCCCAGCAATTTTTATTATTTAGTCATGATACCTCTCTTCATTTTATTTTATAATGGTTCCAAGAGCATTTGTGTCAAATAAATTACTGTCGTCCCACTTCTCGACGGCTCTAAAACATGTATCGTGTACCAATGTAATCACATTTCCCACCTCGCGTAGCAAACGCTGTTTTCTTTTACATAACAAAGAAAAATACCTCTATTTCAGTAACACGGTACAACAGAAATCCCTTTTGTTTCGTTCCAACGCGCGGATGTGGACGCGAAAAACAATTTAAAATTGTCTTATTTTTAAAACTTTTACAAATATTTGTTTAGAATAGGATATTGAGGGGTTATGATGATTTGAGACAGGTCTCTTGTAAAATATCAAAAAATATCAATTATAATCATGACTCAAGTCATTATGTAGCAAAGGCTGAGTTTGTTGCAATATAAAAAAAAACATTGCTATGATATTATGAATTTCTATAACAGATTTGAGCACTCGTTGAGGTTGTGTTACATAGTTAGGTGATAATTTTTCTGTATCGAGCAAAGAGTGATCGTGAAGAAACATTCGTATTAAAAAAATGGGTTTCCGAGGATACAAAATCCCTAAATTGCAGTTTTCATGGAAACAATACTGATAAACTTAGAATGTCAAGTTATGAATTTTCTAGGTTTTAAATATTCGGACCAATTAAATAATAAAACAATGTGAAATAAATAGCACGTTTTCTCTCCTTCAAAACTTTATAATACTGGACATTTTCCGAAAATAGTTGTTCTCTCAAAAGAAATATCAAAGTAATCCCGCAAAAAGAATCATAATCCAATACCAAAATAACCAAACCCAAATACAAAATAGTTAATTACGGAAAACACGAAAAATACCGAAATCATTTCAGTCCCTTTTCAAACATTATTAGAAATGTCTTCATATGCAGGCAATGCGAGATTTCCGACGAAAAAAAGGGGTTTTATTTGTGACAGCTATCCGCTTGGGAGCTCTTCGTAACGTAAGGGTGTCGTACGATACGCGAACGTGCCAAGAACGCGGCTTCCCCTAATGCGTCTACTCGACCGAACGTACACACGGCTACACATCAAGCGATTTTTTTTTTTCATTTTAGACTATTTTTTTTTTTTTAAATCAGTTAAGCTAAATGATTATAATAAAATTATTATTAACACTTATTAATTTGACTGACTATGTTTTATGTTAGGACCAATGTTAATTGTAGTGATCTTTTTTTTGTACTTGGTAATATTGATTTAAATTTTTGTGCTGGTTTTATGACCACTGTGTAACTTCTATTCGACACAAATGTAATTTTGTTGAGAATAAATAAATAAATAAAAATATACTAAACCAGTTTGTCTTGGTCTCGCTTCGTACGATTTTTACACACAATGAACAGTCAGCTAATACTGGTTTTGTATAGCTTGATGTGTAGCAGTGTGTACTAGTTAGGGAATTTGACTGATAACGTATCACGTGTAGGGGAATATGAGAATGATATATATTGTGTGTCGGCTTTTGTTTCGAACTTTGGTACTTGTGTTTGAGGGTTTATAAGTACCTAGATCGAAGGGCTGAAAGGGTGTGGTGATTATTGCAAGGTTATGATGACTAATTCAAGTCATCATTTTGTATTGCTAATTTTAATTCGCAGTTTTGTTCCCAGTTTTTTAGATTTACGATCACATTCCACGTTCTATGACATAATCCAAAAGTGGTTGTTGCGAACTAATAATACCAAGTAGTAGCTAAAATGTCTGTTCTCACTAACACATCATTATTTTGTGATTACTTGCTTTTTGTTTAGATTTGTAACAAACAATTTTTGGCTACTTTTCTATCAGCCTTTCACTGATATCATCTTAACGTTTGAAATATGAGCGATGTCTGAGATACAGATATTTTTATCTAGTTCAGACACAGATGTCTTCAACATAAAATTAAGAATGTAAGAAATAAGAAATAAGTATAAGTTCCTATATTTTTTATCTTTTTTTTGATTTCTCTGTTTAGGCAGGCCAAAAACCGAGGTAATCGTTTGAACAGTCTCGTTGCGTTGCCGACTGGCTTGAATGAAAAACGGAGCGTTGTTGATGTAGGGATAGAAACTGAGGAGTACTTTAGCTCAAAAGCAAGACTTGCTTATAAAATTAAAACATTTATGTTTCCCTCCTCATCGTCTGCCTGCTTTTTCCAACTACACATAATATATTGGGGTTGGCTTCCAGTCAAACCAGATGCAGCTGTGTATCAGAATTTTACATGGAGCAAATGCCTATCGGACCTCCACAACCCAGTAACTGGTTAGTACAATACGCCATAAGTAAGATTGGTTGTCAGACTTTTAGAGCTTCTGACTAATAAACGACTGTCAAAGATCTACAAATGACATCAGGGACCGACGGTTTTACGTGCTGTCCGAGGCTCTTTATCAAATATAAAAAGGTTTTTTTATTTTTATTTTAAGCACCAGAATTGGTCTCCCAAAAATGTCTTACCGTATCGTGAAAGTTAAAAGCACGAAACATAAAGTGGGAATCGTATGTGGTATTCGCTGGCAATGGCTTCCAATAATTCACGTGGTGCCATTAAACGCGATATCTTATTGCAATAGGTGAATTCTGGCGATACCGAAACAGCTTTTGGTAGTGTTTTAAATTCTGTATATTGGAAAGTATTGGGAAATGCTGGATATGAATTACTTACTGCTGCATGCATTTGTAGAATATGGGGAAAGTGTGACATAATGTTGATATACTTTTCGCATTTTTCTATAAAAAAGGTTGCCCCGAACTGGTAGTTTGAGTTTCTTCTGTACCTTATGTACATACAATTACATACATGAATAGTTTCTTCAAGTCTTTAGTTGTAACACGTTTTCTTCTACTATTCTCCACTGTTGGGTGTCAGAGCATCATTTACTCCTTTTTTTCTTGTTAATACATTAAAAAGCTATAATGAAATTTATTGTGTTTATTTGGCCATTTACTTCGTCATTATAGGCAAAGAAAATAAAATTACTAAGTCTTATTAAAGTGTTAGTCGTTACGAAAAATAAAAGCGTTACCTTTTTCAAAACTTAGTATTGCTACTGTCCCGGCTGACACATTTGAACTTTTATAGCAAAAGTTTCTCAACAAAATGTTTTACGATTAATCTAATATTGATGTTTATTTTACTAAGTACTAACTTAATTTAGCCATTTTCCCTTGGGCATTATGTGAGACGAATCATGTTTTTTTGTTTTTCAGAAAAATTGGCTGTTGCACAAGCCGTGTCTTCAACTTGGGTAAGTGGCATTCAACTTTTAATGGTCATTTCTAGCTGTAACTTGGATTGACCGCAGGCAGATCTCACTTATGGTGGGCCTCACCACCTCTGCCTGCCTTGCGACTACCAATGTCGGAGACCAACGCCCAACAGTTTTTACTGTGTGCTGTCAGTACGCTGTTTGAGTTCCTTCTGAATAAGTTTGCTCCATCTTGGGTTTCATCTTTGCTTCTAGGCTAGATTGGCACCAAATGCGAACCTCTTGTACATAAAAATAAACTTTAAAACTTTATTCAGTATCCTACAAATAATTCATTAAACATATCACATGATCGGAGGACGAGTACCCACTACTCGCCGTTCACATGCCCGCGTCTACCGTGAAAATCGCCTCGCTATGTCAGTAATTGTTGTGCGTATTTCTCATGGCGCCGGCTATCGTTCAGTGGACAGGAATAAATTATTTTATAGAAGTCGTTACGTTTGGTGGAGTTTAGAGAGGATGAACGTATTTTCCGCTAAAATACCAACGTAAAACAAACCAACTCAAAGTTTTCATTTCACAATCTCAACTTAAAACATATCACCATCACAACTTTCCGCAAGTTGTTTCAAGCAAGTTAAAGTAAATGGGTTACTATTGTAAATTTCCATAAAGGTCCATTTCCTCCGTGCCTGCAGTGTTGCAATCTTTAAGCTGGGAATTTATGTTTTCTTTATGTCGCTTCGCCTTAAGCTGCAGTCGTGTGCATATTTGGCGAAGAGGCCACGACTGGAATGTACTGTCACGGAATAATTTAACGGAATGGTTATTTAGTGTAGTGTAGTGTAATGTTACGCGTTTATAAGGAGGAGAGAAGTAGAGGAAGGATCTAGATTTTTGTTGAGCCATGAAAATGAGGAGGCTTGATTCTGAACGCAGCGAAACAAAAATTGTAGGTAAGTAGACTGAGATTGTGTTTGCCTGCCTCTATGTGAAAAACAGAGTTTATGAATAGTAAGTATAGGTATTGTTGAAAACTTTTCTCTGAAAACGAGTACTTTCACAATGAAAGTATTGTGTAATTACCAAAATAAGGTTTATGTTAAGATGATTAAACGCGATTATAACAGCCACACTTATCATTTAAATTAAAACATCATTCTGTAAAAGTGAAAGGAAACTATTGTCATAACAAAACATGAATGAAAATTACCAAAATTTGGTAAAAAATTACTAAAAATAACAGTTTTTATTTATACAAGAAGCCATGTAATTTTATCACCAATACACAGAGGACATCGCTCTTGTGTTTTGTTACCATCAAAATTATCTTTTTACTTACGTCACGTAATTGTTTTTGGGTCATGACATGAGTCCACCTGGGTTGGACATAAAAATTAAATCAGAAGGTCAATTACACCCGTGGATCGATTGCTTTCGTAAAACAATTGAACATCTCCAAGAAAAATATATTTAAACTAGTATTTGGGCGTTGCGCGAGCTGCAAGCAGCTCGCGGGGTCGTCTTTTGGACAATTTACAATCGGGACCACCAAAAGATTTAAGATCGGTGTAACTACGACACGAGAATTTTTTAAATAGAGTTCAAAGATAAAACTGTTCGCCTCTGTTAGGTGCGACCCAAAATAGACGCGCGACAAGCTCACCCTTTTGTCTTTTAGTAATAAACTTATTATTTGATGTTTCAAAAATTTCCGTATTATTTGTTTATGAACAATGTACTGTTCGTAAAAGTCCAAGTAGGTCAATGAGTCAAATTCGTTTCTTACGAATAAATAATAATAAATGGTTAAAATAGATATCTAATGAGGTCCGAACCAGATTTGATTTTCTAAATGGACTGACAGCTGTTTGACGTTGGATTCGCACGCGGTCACATCGAATACTTCATCGAATTTCGTTATTTTCATGTTCTTCCGGTACGGTGACAGCTACGCGCGATTCGTCAGGACCCTTAGTGATATATTTACGTTGCGAGGAGACTCCCAAGTTGATATGAGCATCGTATTTTAAAAGAAGACTTGCTTTATAAGCAACTACTAAGTATCATTTACAATTACATCGTTACCGCGATATTTTATAATAGCTTCGTTTTTACTGTCTCTACACAAGTTAATAAATCGTTTTTAATCAGAAAAAGTGGTGGCTATCTCACGTTTTGAAAAATTAACTTTTCTCACTATCCCAACAAGGTAAATTAGTTCTGTGCGAGGGACCGCAAGGACCGTGAATTATGTGATTCAGAACAGCTTTCCGTAATCTTCCCTCTGCCTCTGATGCATCAGGAATGTCGGCTCTAACAAATTTATCAGTTTCAGAGCCATATGTAATCACTGGGATCACACACTGGTTAAACACCCTCCTTGTTTTCTATTACGTGCATCAGATAAATACATTTGCCAAACCAATTACCACCTCGGATATCTCTTAATAATTTTGCTAGCTTTAAATTTAAAAATGTAGCACACCCAGAAGGATTTACATAGGTGCTTCGAGTGGATTGTTGAATTTTAGGCCACTTGGGATTACAGGTAAACGTCAAGAAAAATGATGGGTTCCCCAATGTGCTTACTATTGCAATAGCATCACTATATTTTCCTTTCATGATTACCCCGTAAACGATCATCCTGACGACTTTGACGCGCGACTTCAATGCTCATTTCAACTTCTTGAAGTGGAGCGGACCTCAGTGCATTATTAGAGTTATGTTTTTGTAGACTTGATATAAAACGTAGGCGTTCTTCTATGATTCGGCAATGCAAGTCAACTAACCATTCTTCCGATAGCCTGCCTATATCAGAAAATCATGGCTCCGACAATAATGCCTTTTTTACCCAAAGGATAAAACGGGACCCTATTACTAAGACTTCGCTGTGTATCCGTCTGTCCGTCCGTCTGTCTGTCTGTCACCAGGCTGTATCTCTAGCTAGCTAGACAGTTAAAATTATCATAAATTATGTAAGTAAGTATTTCTGTTGCCACTATCACAAAGAATACTAAAAACAATATAAAATAAAATATTTATTTTATCCCATACATTTTTTTGCGCGTTTTGACAAATTTTGTAAAAATAATGGTAGGGAACCCTTTATGCGCGAGTCCGACTCGCACTTGGCCAGTTTTTTGTAGTACTTAAAGATGCAGAGCGTTTTGGCGGGGCGCGAAATACAAAATTGGAATCCAAAATATTTTTTCCAAGTTCATTAATATAAAATATTATAAATTTCTACAGACTAATACGATTAAAATAGGTAGGTAGGTCATTTTATGTGTGGCAGGAATCGAAAATTGTGTCTCTAAAAGAAGATACTCTGAGCAAATGTGTTTAGGAAAATTTGATTAAAATATTTTGTGGTAAAATAATCTTACCAGCAACCATTGAGCTATTACTACGTATAGAGACGACACCACGCATCACCACTGTGTCTCATCCAGGATGAGTGCGCGCGCCTAGATTCGTCATAGATTCGATGTCACCGACATAGAAGCGACATTTTTTTTATTCTACCTATGGAATCGGGTATTGCTAGAGAACATAATAATAAAATAAGCAAACTGCCTTATGAACAATAAAAGTCGTTTTTTTTATATTAGCTTTTTTAGCTTGTGTCGCTAACGTGAAGCATTAATATTCTGATCGATTTTGTGATCGGAACTAACGGAACCATACTATGCCCGTATCCCGACTCTCGATATGCACATTGCCGGTTTTATAAATAAATGTTACTAACTAAATATTAGTTGTTTAATAGACTATACTAATTACATTTTCTGCTATGAAACAAAACATCGGCCAATTCTACCTACGTCTTATCTTTATTTATTTAACTATTTATGTACACACAATAAAACAGAAAAATACATAATTAAAACTTAAGTATAAAGGTAATGCTTATTTGTTTTTTTAGTCTATGACAAATGCTTCGAATTTGGAAACATGGCGCCGATTTTAAAATTTTATGCATAAATAATTAAATATCTAGTTACTTTCCTATGGAAAGTTATTCCTTTGCTCTTCGATTTGTTTCTAAAAATGATTTGTTCAATAATGTGGCAGTCCCGAAGGCATTTTTGCAACTTTTGAACGCTTGTTTTACAATTACGTTCAACGCCTTTTTCACGCTACAAAGCTGTCAAACAACTGAATGAACTTGTGCGCGTTGTCTCATCATGGATGGGACACAGTGGTGATGCGTGGTGTCGTCTCTATACGTAGTAATAATAGCTCAATGCCAGCAAGAACACAATGTGTAGAGTCTTCAATGACTCTACGACGGGACGCAACAGGATATTAATCACTATTCGCTCGTTCCATGATGAAAATCAATTAATTTAAATTAAATCTTTATTTTTTTATATATAATTAATAAAAACTGAATTCAACAACTGTTGTAAGTTAATGAGAAAACAAAAGAATGTAAGGAGTACCTATCACCGAATTGAATCAGCCAGTGCGTAGACCATATCAGATATAAAACCTTTTTGAAATCAATATTTGAATTTGCTATTCATTACCCCTACTGAAAAGCAAACTGCAAATAGCAATACTAAATTAAAAAAAAGCATGTCATATTCTAAATCAGCACCTCCAAATCACTCGAAAACGATACCCATATTAACATTTTTTAATAAAATCATGCCTGAGAAGTTGTTGAGAATAGAATAAGAGAAACAGGACCCCCTAAAACATTATAAAACTAATTCAATAAAAAAAAGATACAAAATTTAAAAAAAAAATGAGAATTCCTTAGAATAGATAAAAGAATTTTAAATCCAAAAGAGCACATAAAAGATTTTGAAACCCCGTAGGATATATAGTGGAGCGAAGGGGGGAGGTGGCGAGAGAAGCGTACCTCGTACGTAAGTGTTGAGTGAGGTGAGTGAGTGGGTGAAGCGTACCGACCTACCTACCACCGGAAAGCTATCGTGACCTTATCCCTACGCTACGCTACGCTTCACATTACCGCTACCTAGTTTTTCCTAGATACGATGGGGGAAGGGGTAAACGGAGGGAGAGGGGTGAACTATTAAAAATGATTTTGACATATTCTGGGCCCCATGATACAAATCTGAAAAATAATAATTTCCGAGTCTCTTCAGAGATCCGCCTAAAGGTCCAGAAGGAAGTCAAGAGGAGGAACTTTGAAAAAAATGTTTTTAGTTCCGAGCCGGGTGAAGAGGGGAAGAGGGGGAGTTTTGAAAAGTGATTTTGACCACCTCTGGGCCCCTTGATATGAATCTGAAAAAAAATGTTGTAAGTCTGTTAACTTCCCAGGTCCACCTAAAGGCAGAAGGGGGCGATCATAAATCTATAAATAAATAAATAAATCTTGGATTTTGATTTTGAACTCACTATCGGCTTTAGCATCCTAGAAAACCATGAAAACTACTCCCATGATGAACAATTCGAAAATTATAGCAGCCGCCATCTTGGATTTTGATTTTGACGTTACTATCGGCTTTAGCACCCTCGAAAACCATGAAAACGACTCCCATGATTAACAATTAGAAAATTATTGCCGCCGCCATCTTGGATTTTGATTTTGACCTCACTATCGGCTTTTGCACCCTCAAAAACCATGAAAACGACATCCATGATGAAATTTGATTTTTTTGCTGTCGCCATCTCGGATTTTGATTTTAACCTCACTATCGGCTTTAGCATCCTCGAAAACCATGAAAATGACTCCCATGATGAAGAATTCGAAAATTATAGAAGAAAACTTTGAATTTTTTACCTGAAGCAGATATATATGGTGACTCTAAGGCAAAGTTTAGATCTAGAATCTTGGCCTCCCTACGAACTGGTCATTGACTTAATGTTTGTCAATTATGTCCTTTACTGTTTTATCTTTAAGTATTTAATTTTTCTTTTTTTCTGTTGTTATATTATGTAAACTTACTATAAGTTAGCATGTAAGCGGTATTCTGGCGTATGTTTTGTCAGTGTTGTGTTTGCCCGTAATTGGCATATATATTAGAATTTTACCTAAGATTAATTGTATTTATGTTTATATATGTGCTGTGGGTGAACCTTTAAATAAATAAATAAATAAATTTTTTGCAGTCGCCATCTTGGATTTCGGATTTGACCTCACTGTAGGCTTTAGCATCCTCGAAAACCATGAAAACTATTCCCATGATGAACAATTCGAAAATTATCGCAGCCATCTTGGATTTTAATTTTAACCTCACTATCGGCTTAAGGTCCTCGAAAACCATGAAAACGACTCCCATGATGAACAATTCAAAAATTATTGCAGTCGCCATCTTGGATTTTGATTTTGATCTCACTATCGGCTTTATCATCCTCGAAAACCATGAAAACGACACCCATGATGAAAACTTAAAATTTTTGCAGCTGCCATTTTGGATTTTGATTTTAACCTCACTATCGGCTTTAGCACCCTCAAGAACCATGAACACGACATCCATGATGAAAACTTTGGATTAATTGCAGCCGCCATCTTGGATTTTGATTTTGACCTCACTATCGGCTTTATCACCCTCGAAAACCATGAAAACGACATCCATGATGAAAACTTAGAATTTTTGCAGCAGCCATCTTGGATTTTGATTTTGAGCTCACTACCGGCTTTAGCACCCTCGAAAACCATGAAAACGACATCCATGATGAATTTTGAATTTTTGCAGTCGCCATCTTGGATTTTGATTTTGACCTCACTATCGGCTTTATCACCCTCGAAAACCATGAAAACGACATCCATGATGAAAACTTAGAATTTTTTCAGCCGCCATCTTAGATTTTGATTTTGACCTCACTATCGGCTTTAGCATCCTCGAAAACCATGATAACGACATCCATGATGAAAACTTTGAATTTTTTGCAGTCGCCATCTTGGATTTTTATTTTGACCTCACTTTCGGCTTTAACACCCTCGAAAACCATGAAAACGATATCCATGATGAAAACTTAGATTTTTTGCAGTCGCCATCTTGGGTTTTTATTTTGACCTCACTACTGGCTTTAGCATCCTCGAAAACCATGAAAACGACATCCATGATGAAAACTTAAAATTTTTTGAACCACCATTTTGTATTTTGATTTTGACCTCAATATCGGTTTCATCACCCTCGAAAACCATGAAAACGACATCCATGATGAAAACACAAAAACTATCCATCACAACGCATGGGGCAACTTTGGAAAATGATTTTTACTTTCCGAGCCTTCTTTATACGAATCCGTAACAAAACAGAACACGGGTTTCTTAGTATCTGTGATACGATTGGGGGGGGGGGGGGAGGGGGAGGCCAAAAACGGGAGGCTAAGTACTTTTGCCCTACTCATGAGAGTTACAAGTTGTAAGTTTGCTTGTCGTAACCCTTGCGTTACGCTTCACCTACTCAACCTTCGTTACGCTACGGAGGTCGACGGCTCGCTTCGCTCGCCACCTCCCCCCTTCGCTGCACTCGGTCTCGCAGGTTCGCTCCACTCAGGACCTACCTACCACCGGAAAGCTATCGTGGCCTTATCCCTACGCTACGCTTCGCTTCGCTTTACCGCTACCTAGTTTTTCCGAGATACCGATGGGGGGAGGTGTAAAGGGAGGGGGGAGAGGGGTGAGTTTCGAAAAATTATTTTGACATGCTCTGGGCCTCTTGATATGAATCTGAAAAAAAAAAGTTGCAAGTCTGTCAACTTCCGAGATCCGCCTAAAGGGGGGAGACGGGGGGCGAGGGGGGGAACTTTGAAAAAGGGTTTTTACTATTCCGCGCCTCCTTTATACGAATCCGTAAAAATACAAAACACTGGTCTCTTTGTTTCTGAGATACGATTGGGGGGGGGGAGGCCATATAAAAGAGGCTTGGTACTTTTGCCTTACTCATGAGAGTTACAAGTTGTAAGTTTGCTTGTCGTCACCTCTGAGTTACGCTTCACCCACTCAACCTTCGTTACGCTACGGAGGTCGCCGGCTCGCTTCGCTCGCCACCTCCCCCCTTCGCTCCACTCGGTCTCGCAAGTTCGCTCCACTCAGGACCTACCCTACCATCGAAAAGCTATCGTGGCCTTATCCCTACGCTACGCTACGCTACGCTACGCTTCGCTTTACCGCTACCGATACGATGGGGGTAGGGGTAAAGGGGGGGAGAAGGGTGAGTTTTGAAAAATGATTTTGACATGCTCTGGGCCTCTTGATATGAATCTGAAAATAAAATGTTCCAAGTCTCTTCTAAGATCCGCCTAAAGGGGGAGAAGGGGTGCAAGGGGGGGGAACTTTGATTAACGGTTTTTACTTTTTCGAGGCTCCTCTATACAAATCCGTAAAAAAACAAATCACAGTTCTCTTAGTTTCCGAGATAGGATGGGGGGGGAGGTGAAGAGGGGGAGAGGGGGGAGTTTTAAAAAATGATTTTGAACAACTCTGGGCCCGACGATATGAATCTGAAAAAAAAATTGTTGCAAGTCTGTCAACTTCCGAGATCCGCCTAAAGGGGGAAGAAGGGGGGCAAGAGGGGGGATTTTTGAAAAACGGGTTTTACTTTTCCGAGCCTCCTCTATACGAATCCGTAAAAAAATAAAACATAAGTCTCTTAGTTTCCGAGATACGATGGGGAGGGGGGAGAGTGGGGGCGAAAAGGGGAGGTTTGGGATTTTTCCCATACTCACGAGAGTCACTTGTTTACGAATCTGTCAAAATATACCCACCTTCCCCTTCACCATCAGGGAGAACAATTATGTCAGTCAGTGAGTGGTAATCGAGCTTTATATAGTATAATGTGTGATGGCGTTTTGAACGCGATATCTTTGATATTTTATGATCTAAGGTCAAACATTTGTAAAACTAGAGACGAGAAAAATCTCGACGTCTTTCAGTTGTAAAACTGATTTGCAAAAAACATTGACCAATCAGCAACCGATGAAACAATTGAATGACATCCCTTTCTAAGTTTCAAGGAAGGAACTTCTTTGTTGCAATGACACATAGCTCAAATTAATAATCACTATAGTTGCAGAACTGCAGTAAAATGTTTTGCAATTTTAGGTAAATTGTTTTTGAAAATTACGTCAAAAATGTCGTCTTAGCGATTGCTAACATGTTGTATTCGTAGTTTCCAATAATGGTGTAGTATTTACAAAATACTTTATTTTATAGTAAAGATACTGTAAAACTAAAGATTTTTTTAATAATTCTTGAAATAAAAAAGCTCAGTACATAATATAATCAAATTACTCTTAAAGGACAGAATTGGAACTACTGCTATATTTCCTGTCATACATTGGTGACAAACTGGCAGTTCCAGTTACTGTCCTCAGGGGACTGCCGCGGTCACGTGATGATCGTACACGACTGTTTACGGGCCACACATTCGGATTGCGTAGCTTTTTTCATATTTTTTCGTTAGTCTTTGTTTTGTTTTTTTTTTTCGGGTTTTTCTACTATATTAAAAGCTAAAATTCACAGTTTCGATATGCAGTCTAAATAGCTGAGTTTGTGGATAAATGTGTAAGACCAAAGTAGCTAACATTAAAACCTGAAACGAGTGTGAAAGTATCCTGCCACAGACCAACTACAGCAAATGTGGCTTAACCTTGGATCGAAACTTTGACCATCCTGTACTGCTGTTATTACTAGCCCCGAAATTCTCAACACAAGATATGAAAAGACTGATATTTCTAAGAAAAAGAGCATAGCTAAAAGAGTCGTAGTTACTTACGTCAAAAGGTACGCTCTTTCGCGTTCCCTTTTTGAAATCTTTTACGAGCATTATGAGCAATGCAGTTATGTTCCAAGCGGCTTTTTATACAGCGATGCAGACATTTTGTCGGATTTTTCCTATTTCTGTTTGACGTTACTGGAACCCTTTGCATATGCCTGATTAAATCTGGTTTGTCTTTTTCTATTCGTACTCATTTTTACTAAGACGATTTTTAGGTTGTTCCAACTTCTACTGCTGGTAAGAAAAGGGTCAGATGTATGAAAATTAATAAGTGGCAAAGCACTTTTAGACGCCATCTTTTTTAAGTGTCGAAACGGTAAAGTGATGAGACGGGATGTAGCCATTTCGCTGAATATTAAATATTCGGCTAGGTTCTCGGCCGAAGTGCCAACATATTCGGTATTCGAACAAATAGCTAAATCTCTCTTACATTCCGGGGATTACAAGCGTGGTATTAAAGTTGGATAAACTTATTTTTTAAATCCAAAACAAAAATTCTCACTGAAACGAGCAAGCATCGCCACGTTTCGTTACAAAGAAAGAAACAAACAAGTTTCAACATAAAATAAAACGCAATAAATGCCATATAGATACAAGCCAAACAGTCCGCGACCTTACGATCGGTAACAGTTGCATTTTACAAGGAAAAGTATTTCTTTGACCTCTTGCGTGGAGGGAACTCGATTCAAACTTCACCTAGAGATATCTGATGAAGCAAAGCGTTGGATTTTCTTTCGTATCTATTGCAATATTGTGGAGACCTTTTGCTGTTTTGTATTTTTCGTGTTCGGTGTTTTGTTGTTGAAGGTTCTTTGAAGGTCATTTGAATAGAGATTTTTGTAACACAATATTATTGAAAGAAAGTATTTTTTTTATATCTTGTTTTGTAAATTAGTAAGCTTATGACGCTGGAGAATGGAGGGAAAAAATGTTTTTTTAATCCGTAGATCTAGTTATTGGTCCACATAGATGCTTATGAACCTGCGTCTTCTGGACAAGTACTCCAAGTCGCAGGTTCTAGACCCCGGCAGGCTTTGGCCCTCTGAGAGGGGGCCCCGTCATCCTCAAAATATCTTAGCGAAGACGTGACATAGGCATTATTGCGTATAAATATATTACTTTACTCTCAATGAGGCATATTGGCGCTCTTTTCAAAGTCAAGTAGTTTATTTATAAAACCCTTCAAAATATTGGTGTTATATTTTCATAAAAATAAATACTTAAATAATATTTTCTATGTAACCTTCCATTTTACCTTAAAAATAAGCACGCCTTTACCTTGAAACATTTTAATAATTCTAAGAAACGTCTACATAATTTAGTCGAAACAAACACTCACTTTTATATAACGGCTAATAGCAGTAACGTAGTCATGAGGGACTCAATAAATTAGAATTTAAGGTAATGGCCGGGCAAGGCCGTAAACTCTTTGCTGAAAATAAGAGAGACAAGAGTAAAGGTGAGTGCAACGAGATTAGGTATTTTTGCTCCAAGTTTAGAGTACTTACTTATGTTCTAGTCCTTTTGGGAGGACGAAATAAATCAACTAGTTACTTTGTAAAGGAGTGGGTAAAGAGTAGTAATTTTAGGGGAATGTTCATATCTGAGCAGTGGTGGCCCAGTGGTATCGGTCCCGACTTACGAGTTGTAGGTCGTGAGTTCGAACCCCGTCAGGAGCATTACTTTGTGTAATTTATTTCATCACTGCTGGTCTCAAAACGGTGAAGAGACATAAAATTCGAAGATATGTGACATCTACACATCCGCACTGGGCCCGCGTGGTGGATTGTGGCCCACTCCCTCACAGAGAGGAGGCCTGTGTCCCAGCAGTGGGAACATTATAGGCTGATGATAATGATGTTCATATCTGACGGAAAATACGTCAAGCATATCATCGTATGTTCTTTGACGCACTAACGTATCATCGGTTGAGTGTAAATGCTCAATTGTATTTCTAGGCTCTGGCGTTTTGCGACGCATGTTCTGTCAGTTATGAACCTTCCCATAGGTTTTTTATTCGTACGATAGATGTAATCTTAATACAGTATTTTGAGTTGTCATGGTTTTTAAAATCCTCTTTTAAACAATAATGTTAATTGCTTCGGCCCGCAGCGTTAGCATTGATTTAGAATTTGACGATTAATTAGAATAAAACAGTACTTTTTTTCGTTTCGGTGTCGGATTTATCATGAACATTGTCAGTTGTACAGAAAATGCTTTATTTTAGATATTTTAAATAATTTTATTTTCAGTATCATTTTTAATACCAAGTTGAAAAAGTAAATGACCCCACAACCCCAAGCCACGAGTCAATCAAACTTTAAACTAAACTACATATTTAAAATAAAACCAAAAGTTGCTATCTGCATTATCAAAAACTTTTAAGTGCTACATTAAACATCTAGTAAACAAAAAATCGCACTCTAGAATATTAAACAAAGTTCCATTACAAATTATTATTCTCTCACAGAATAGCGAGATTAAACATTGGGGTAGAACAATACTTTTGAACGTTAAGAGCCCTATTACAAAATGAAAGAACACAGTTTCTGTCAATTTGACATCGTGTTGCCCCCCGCATAAAAACAAAACACAATCAACACAGCTACGCCTCGTAAACCAGGATGAAAACAACATGAGCTTTTGCTACTTTTCTTTCGAATAAACAAAGTGAGATCCCGGGCTTCTAAACACTACTTATTTTCTTAGTAACGAAATCGAATGGATATACCTAATATGATAAATGTATACCTATCAAAACAAAATAATGGCCACTCATTAAATTACACTTTAAACAAGTATTACCCTTATACTGATCTCTCTTAGCGAAGAGATCGCCCATTGTGTCACACTATTTAAGAGAAATTGCGAATTGGATATACCTATTTGTAATTTACAAGGTGTGCATAATAAACATTATTCAATTCTATTCTATAATACGAACAAATAATATCTTGTTATGATATCTTTCAAGTGTTAATTTTATTTCTAGTGAGTAATTAGAACTCATTATTTTTTTAAAATTACTTTTTTGAAATTATTTAGAATTTACGATTTGATTTCTCTTTAAACTTCTAACTTTTTCAAACGTTTTCTTCGGCTTATAATAATCTTAATATATATAAATCTCGTGTCACAATGTTTGTCCTCAATGGACTCCTAAACCACTTAACCGATTATAATAAAATTCGCACACCATGTGCAGTTCTATCCAACTTGAGCGATAGGATAGTTTAAATCTCAAACTTTAGACCGGGTCCTCCACCCGTGCGAAGCCGGGACGGGCCGCTAGTAATATAATATAATAATATATAATATTCCACAACTATCACACAACGCCATCTAGTTAGTCCCAAGCTAAGCAGAGCTTGTATTCTGGGTACTAGACAACTGATAAACATACTTTTATATTTCTAAATACACACATATTATAGAAAAATTAAACCCAGACACAGAACAAGATAAATGATCGTGCTCATCACACAAACATTTGTCCTGGGTGAGAATCGAACCCACGACCTCCAGCATAGCAGTCAGGGTCACTAACCACTAGACCAACAGGCCAGTCAAGTTATACATTAAACAATCATTTACGCAATGTATTCAGAGACATAATGATAGAAGCAAAACCAGACACTTGGGGTGATTAATATAGCCAGAAGAGGTCGGTTTAATCGTCTAATATTCCTAACCAGTGGTTCAAAATATTTGAAACTGGTGTCAAGAGACGGGTAATATTACCAAACGCCGTGATCCAAGAAACTGAGAAGAAACTGTGTAAGGCCCAAGAAGACCATCATGTTCGTTAAACCGCACAAAGAGGGCGATAAATCTACTACGCGGACCATATAAATTCATTGCGACAAGCCACAAACACCCCTATAATAGACAAGACTATTTCAAATCGACACCATGAAGATTTTAAAAAATTCTACAAGATGTTTTTTTTTTACGTGTAAAATGATCAAATGAGTCCTCCCACCCCGGGCAGGGTGGGAGGGACTGTCAGACTTGTACTGACTAAAATCCACGGTGTTCTTCAATAGCCCTTTATGTTGCGGGGTCACGGTGATGGAATGAGTCTCTCGACCCCGGCAGGCATTGGCCCTCTGAGAGGGGGCCCCGTCATTATGCTCACGCTCTTTGAGGCGCTCGCAGAACACGACGCGCCGTCGACCCGGGCATGGTCCATGGTCGGTCAGCGAGTTGCCCGTTACTCGCCGCTCGCATGCCCACGCCTACGGTGGCCGGAGATCGTCCTGCGACGTCCGACGCCGTGGGCGTCCACCACCGCTGGTGGGGCGGAGGAGGGACATTGTCCTCTCTCTCGCACGGCGCGCCTCCGCCTTCGCGAGCATGACTGCTTCGCAGAAGGAGGCGACCGCTTCCCACTCCGTCTCGCCCCGCAGCATGGCCGCAACCAATGCCGGGCGCGAGAGGTCTTCGCCTATCGCCGCCGCCGGACACGTCGTTGCTCCGCCCAAGCGGGGCAATCCTGCACCGTATGCTTGACTGTATCCTCCGGGCGATCTTCGCAGTGGCACGCAGTGGTGACACCCAGGCGTTTCCTCCTTTCTCATTAGACACAGGTACCTCCCGAAACATCCGTGTCCGGTGAGGACGTGCGTCCATCCAGCTACTCCTCAAATAGGGGTCTTACCGCCGCTATTGCGGCGTGCCCGCAAGAAGATGCTTTGTCCGCCTGCAGTTAACTGTAGCGCATGGCGCAAATCGTTAAATATTTGCAAAGGAAATTTATTGAACAGTTTTGACTGGACTTCAGTGCTTCTTATACTGGGTTACTGCTGGGTTATTTTTTTTTAAATAAAGACAGATCTATTATAGTGTAGAGAAGATCTTAACAACAGGTTATAGATCCTTTCACTCTTGAAACAGAATGTTTCGGTGAGCTCTAAATTATGCTCTGGGATGGTTATTTCTATCTCGTAAAACTGAGCTTTCACTTTTTACATAGGTACATAACTGCCCAAAATTGCGTTAAAATGTGGTACAACTCCATATTATTCCATATGTCCGTAACGACAGCCTCCACCTAGAAAACCCACCATCCTTCAGTTCATGAAGCGAATTTCCAAGCGCTTCTTTGACTCAGCTATTAGGCACCCCAATCCCCTGATCGCATCGGCCGCCCGATACGAACCATCGCGTATCAGCTCCATTCGCCGCCCTAGGCATACCCTTGTAGACCCCGATGACCTAATCACCCTCCTCCAGGGGAGCAGTAGGGAAACCAGTACTCTTAGGAAACACAGACACAGATCGACTCCGTCATTCCGCCCTCGCCGCCGAGGACGCCCGTCGCGACGCCCAAGTCAATGCCCCCCCGATCCTTGCAAGAGCCAGCCCGTGCTGCTGAGCCTGTAGTTTTAAATTAGCCCCTAAATAAGATATCATTGTGATCCAGCCTGTCCCTTGCACTGTCCTCCCTCAGTGACGCCCTAAGCCGAGGTCCGTACCCCACAGGGTGTGCCCTTAGCGAGTGGTCACTTAGTTTGTAGTTTTTAGTTTAAAGCGCCTAGCTGGAGGCCTTATAGTAATCAATGGCATCCACAGAAAAGTCCTGTTAAGCAGCACACATCCTCTTCTAGGTTGACCTGTGAATTGCCATTCAAAAAAAAAAAAACCATTCCCACAGCAAGTAGTACCTGATTCGAGTTCATCTTGGATCAATCGCGACTAACAGTGCATAGATTTGGTGATGCTCGAATTACGATGTTACTGTTGGTCACTCAGGCTTTTTACCTGATTTCTATTGAGAACATTTCACCTTCAATAAAATAACACAGGGTTTAAGAGAAATTGTAAAAAACTCTTTGGCGCATTGAAGACGGTATTTTTTCGATTTTATTATGAAACTTGACACATTCCTGTAATTTCTAACTTTTCATTCAATTTGGTTTATTGGAATGCTTACTTATTTCTGAGTAGTGCCTATATTCATGAATGAAATTCACAAATATCAGGCGAAAGAACCATGGTCGAACTTCAATACTGCTAAGACGTTATTTTTTTCGAAAAAGGAGCCAATCCGACCCGGTTCTATCTCTCTGAGGTATAACCGTAAAAATGACAGACCATCTTGACTTTTTTGGGGTACCGTTGACATTGACCCTCAATATTAGTCCACTTATTGAGCTGCAAAAAAGTTAGGATACTTGTCAAGTGGTACTTCACGCCTGAACAGTTGATGAACTTGTATAAAGTTCAAGTCTGGTACATGGAGTGGTACCGGTTTGCCAAATCTAACTCGATGCACTTGAGTCAGTTTAAAAGCGCCCGGCATTGATCGAGGCCACGATCTGCGGGGCGAGACGGAATGGGAAGTAGTCACCTCCTTATGCAAAGCAGTCATGCTAGCGAAGTAGCAGGTGGAACACTTGAGGGAGAGAACAGCCGCGTGACCTACGACGCCGTGAAGCGATTTCCAATCAGAAAGGTAAGCCATGGAGAGCTGAGGCTTTCCGTGGTCACTGGATTGTCTTATCACTTGCGGGTCACCCTGGAACGTAAAGGGCTACTGAAGGACCACCATGGATATTAGTCATTACGCTCGAGATGACATATTTGATGATTATACCACAAAAAAAAAATACAATGCAACTGCCAAAACGAAATACCGCATTTTTTCATACAAGAAACGCTGTAATAACAGGAAAGACTCTGTAAAGTAAAATTGTGAAAACTCGTGCTAGGGGTACGGATCAATTTTTCACAGATTTTCGGGGCGCACGTTATAGAGCCAAATCCTGCCGGCGTCGCGGGACTGTCTTGTCAGGTATCCATACACCCGGATCGCAAGGGGTTATTGAAGGACACCGTAGTTTTTAGTCAGTACAAGTTTGAATGTCCCTCCCGTCCTTCCCAGGGTGGAAGAGCTGATCTGATGGTTTTACCACGTATTAAAAAGCCATATCACCAGGGTCATGGCCGGTGGTATGGTGGGTCCGCAGCGAGCTATATTATTCAACCGAACTGGAAGTTTGGGAAGTTGACAACCCTGAAATTACATTTAATTACCAATTCAGAAAAAAAGCTATCAGAATTATTTACATTAATTATCTAGAATTATAGCCACATTCGAATAAAGGGAAAATACAATCAACATTAATAATGTTTGTTTACATTGCAAACAGATCAGAATGAAATAAATTCAAAATATTAGCTTGTATCAAAAAAGGTTAGTCACGCTGCATCCTTGGCGATCGGGAAAATTACTGGCCACCACTCATGACCTGCGGAAATTTCGAGGTACTACATGTTTCATATGGAATTTGATGTTATAACAAAGATACTAGCGCCGCGTCTAAAGGTCATGAATGGTGGCGTGTATTTTAAATTTTAATGATTACGTGACTAATGTCAAAATGGTCGGGAGCGATACGTCCACCCTCTGAAAGCGCCCCGCGCTGTCTAAATCAAAGAACAAACCGTTCTTGGTTTTATATTGAATTTTGTCATTGCATATTTTAATTATTTTATATTATTATTTTACTTTTAAATGCGCTAATTATTTTTTTAATGCAAGCTAACATAGTAACCTTAGTTATTCAATACTTTTTGATTGAATATTCAGTAAATATTGATAGATAAAAAATATAATTTCGGACGAAAAAATGTCAAATTCTTCCTGTTTACCAGAATTATTTTTGGTGTATTTCTGAATGAAAAATAAAAATCTGATTAATACACTCCAAATATAAACTTTCAGATGTACCATGGACATTTTCAAATGTTATTTTACTATTATACATTTTATGTAATTCAATACAAAAGTATGACAAAAAGTAGAATTTTATTAAACATCCTTTGCAGAGACAAGGTTTTTACTCATGTATGTAAACAAATCTAAAAATGTTTTCAATACACTCCACGCAGAAATAATCAAACTTTCTCGTGTATATATTTTTTTTTTAATTTGTGGCCATTTCCTACCCAGAATCAGGTTCAAAACCTTGCACAAAAACAAGGAAACGTGTGATAGCCCTCTTAAAGCTGTAAGTCCATTAAAATATTCACTCATATTGCACAAAATATGAAAGGCTCATCAAATTTTACATGCCACAATTTCATAAACAAGGAGACATGTAATGAAGTAAAATTTTGAGAACAATATGCGAACTACATTACATTGAGCTCGTATTAAATTAATAATGATGCTTTTGGGGTAATGAACTGAGTGACCCATCAACTTGTGAAGCATGAGCTGAAGCAAAAAAAGGCTTACATAAAGGTGTGAGTTTGTAGTCGACTGCAAACAGCAGCAACAGATGATGTGTTACTGTGTTTCTATTTATTTCCAAGAAGTAAATTCTGCAGCATTCGGCACGTCTGTCGCCCGCCTACGCGTCTCACGTTTGCAGACGATTTGTCGTCCAACCGTAGATCACCTATCCTTTTCTCAATATCAAACGTCTTGGCGGGGGGCACTGCCGTGCCCCCAGATCACATCGCTGGACTTTATGATTTGCTCTGGGATGCGACGGTTTTGAAATCGTCCAATCTTGAAGCGCGAACGCTAGATTACCGTTAGATATCGCAAAATTGGTCAGTGTAACTTAAAGCATTTTTTTTATTGCGGTAAAATCATCAAATGAGTCCACCAACCCAGGGCAGAGCGGGAGTGAGTGAGAGAGTGGGAGTGCCACCGACTCTGCAATCAATGGTCATTGCATAGTCGGTGGTTCAGACGGGTTCGTGATCATGATTAAAGTGGCTTGACACTGCGACATGATTATCACAACGGTGCCTTCTCTTAGTCACTTTTTGCTTTGCGTCACTAAAATTGAGTCGCTGAAAGCTGTTCACTTGCTCACCATACTATTTTTTGTCAGACTGTGACAGTGAGCCTGAAGGAAATAGTATCATAAAAAAAAGTGGACGTCTCGTCTTGTAAGACATTCGTTTATGCCTTAAATACTTAAACGGTACGCACGTTTTGTTACTAAACAATTCATTATAGAATGACCTAAGCAATCAAAATAATTTTGGTCAAACTCATAAGGTTGTTAAGATATTGTGAACGTGAATACAGCCGTCATTTCGCCAAGAAGCAAATTCGAACAAATTAAAAAAAAAATATCTTTTGCTTACCAGCAGCGCTTGATTCAAAAAGCAGCACTTTTTAACACAGAATATATTGTAAGGAGTGTCCTCTTTCAAAAATCTCGACCACCGAATATTTACGAGCGAGGCTATGCAAGTGCGAAGTGCAAATAGCGTTAATGCGCTGGTCGAGGTATGAGCTTGTTCGACTTCATATTATTTTGATTGAAAACGTCCATCACAAAAATAAATCTATTATATAGTCAAACAATGCAATTTAATCGGATGCACAATGAACAGATTTGACCAAAAAATATCCAAAAAACACATATTATGTAGGTATATGAAAGCTACCCTACTACTCTGTCAGCAATTATTATCAATTACATTCAGCCATAGATAAACAAAGCACTCATCACCGGAACGAAACGAAAAAAAATAAAACACATTTTCAAAAATAGAAGCGATATTTAATTCCCTTGTACTAAACGCTATACATTTGTTTACGAAAATATATGAGCAAAGGAACAATATACGTTCGGCCATATTAATTTAAGGTCATATATCATAAAAATATGTTTTAGGCAACGGTGACTTTTGAATGTGGATAGCCATTATTGTACGTGGCATTTAAATTTTGAACAAGGATCAGTGTCACAATAAAAAAGCATTGAAGCATATTTTCTATGTGGAAGTTTACTTTGTTTGAAGACTTTCGTTCGGTAATGATTAAAAAAAAAAATTAGTCGGGTTTTGCTCTTCTCTCTAGTCTACATCGGAATAGAGAGAGGTGACAGGGACAAAGAATATGGTGTAGTGAGTTTACCCAAAACAAGCCTGTTCTAATTTTGACGAGATCGTGATTGTATGCGTTCAGGAACACAGATGCAAGGAGAGAGTTCCACTCTTTTGCTACCTCAACTTTAAGCTCTGTGCTTGTAACTACAACATTATTTTTATTATTTTGCCTCGTTTTGTTCAACAACTTTACCGCAGTAGAATCTCCTTTAAATAAGGGATTAAGTATTACAGTTTACACTAATGAACTAGAACACGGAAACATCATTTTAATGATCAAAACGAACGAAACCACTCAACTTGATGGACCCTTTTATGAGGACTCTGAAACAATATGGCTAGACTATAATTAAAAATATTTTCGAGTTACAACCTTTAAGTGTATTAGGTTAAAGCTTCGGTTACACGTGCGTCCCAAAAGTTGCCAGTTTAAAAATAAAAGTTGTTCGATTAAAATTAAAGCGTATTTGGTAGAGTTTTTTAGTTTAGCGTAACTGATTATTCTTTTAATCTATCAGCTACTATTCGACTAAGTTAGACCGGTTGGAGGCAGTCATGACTTATTCATTTAATATTAAAAATGTAAACAGTAGAACAGGCAATGCCTATCATTATATGACCCATCTTATAAGGCAGCCTAATGTAAAACTTGGTCAAGTAATATTGGCCGTCGACTGTAATAGACAGGTTTAATTGTAAATCTGCTCACATGAATACACGGCCAATCAAAATACAGTACCTACACAAAACATCCCTATACTCCAGTATAGTATTAAGTACCCATAATCCATCACCAAAGCTATGAATACGTTACCCAATTCACGTACGCAACAACAATTAACAGCTCCATTATTTAACATGCCAATTTCGTGTTTATTGTGTAAGTAATATGGCGTATAATTGATCGCACACATCACTCTTGTTATCAGGAAAATCATGCGGTAACAAAATAATAATTAAGGTGGAAATTCTTCGCTGGATGCTCTTTAATTTAAATATTGTGAGGAGTATGACATAATTGGGAATGATGGTTTTGTAACCAGAATGTTCCACTCGAGTAAGAAGATACGTAGGTACCTACGTCAGAGTAAAGACATTTGTGATTTTGAAACGCTACATTTCAGAATTATCTACAGAATTTGGTCCCATTCAGGTATATAAAATTTTGTCGCCGAAATCAACAACCGCATGTATTAAACTAGTTTTGAACATGAAATAATAATATTCCACAACTATCACATAACGCCATCTAGTCCCAAGCTAAGCAGAGCTTGTGTTATGGGTACTAGACAACTGATAAACATACTTATATATTTCTAAATACATACATATTATTATAGATAAATTACACCCAGACACAGAAAAAATGATCATGCATGCACACAAACATTTGTCCTGGGTGGGAATCGAACCCACGACCCGCGGCATAGCAGTCAGAGTCACTAAACACTAGACCAACAGGCCAGTCAACATGGTATGCTTTGCTCCAAAAGCCATATAGTTGATGCTGACCTCAAAGCTGCAAAGTTGAAGAGGAGCTGGGCTAGTCATATCTATCGTATGACAAACATCTCTTGGCAGTTTGCTAACATTTGTTATACGATCTAATCATATTACCGTACCTCGAAATAACTGACATGTATGAACTGATATCCTTTGACTCGATTCGTGACAGTTGTATGCTAAAAGCACCGAGTCAAGTATGTATCTAGTAATCTCTGGTTGCTGTACGGTGGTCCTGGCTTATACAATGAAATTCCTAGTGTTGAATTCCAGCTCAACTCAAGCTTGATGTGCATAAAATCCATTAGACACATTTAACTCAATTAGAAATATTGACGGCTATAGTTTGTAGAGATATCCAGAATTGCAGAGTTTTAATACCTCAGGAATCGTCTGTTAATAGTTACAATAAAGCTATGTATAATAGGTAAGAGTATGATTCGTAGACGTTTGCCATGGCAGACTCAGTCACCATGGTAACTGAGTCTAGCTGAGCTGAGCAATGAACTCAAGACGAGTCTTTGGAATATTAGTGTTAGTGATTTTTAAAAGGACAAAATGCAGTGCCTCTGAAGAGCCTTAAATTATATCTTTGCAAAGTTCAAGGCGTTTAAATTATTAAAATATTATTGAAAAAGGCAAACGAAGAGTCTAAATTCAATCTCAATAAAATAATTAATTTATAATCCTTCTACCTGAATGCTTTATTGTTTTCAAGTGTCTGTAGAGGATTTCTTAATAAAATTTTCCACGACTCGTCTTTATTAGAAGCAAGATTAATTCGACGTTCAAAATACCATCTTTAATAATTTCAGATTATTTTGATATAGCATTTTAGAGAGAGGGAATTATAATATCTATCGTAGCAAGTTTTCGTAAAACAGGGAACTAATATTTGCCTGATTATGTAATTTTAGGATAAACAATATAATTTCGTCATCAATATTTTAGTACGAGATTGATAAACAACCTTCATACTTACATATTGATTTTAGAAGTATAGAGTGAACACAGATACAGAGTAGTACAGATTTTACATCTCTAATTCGTCGCCTTTCTGCGATGTTAGAAATCGTGTTACTTATAAGTATACTTAAAAAAACCGTAAAAGTGCGAGGAAGATTTGAACATAAGTTTTTTTTGTAATAATGTTATTTCGAAAATATTTAACATTATTACGAAATAGTTTCTGTCGTCGTGTTCTATTGAACAGAAATAAAAGATTTAGAAAGACGAAGGGCGTTACTTGTGTGTAAACAAGTTTGTTTGACCTGCTTATTATTACAAAGCTTTCCGAGGCATAGAGGAAACTCGCTATGACAGATGGTCACTCATCCACAGACCAATCTTGGCAAGCGCGGCTTAACCAGGAAGATTGGCCTGTGCGGCTGTAATTATTGAGCTACGAGCTCCACTTTTTATAAAGTAAACCAAGAAACACAAAATCTCGAAAGAAAAAGCATATTCACACAACCAATTCCCATTACATAAGCACCTGTCAAGACGGGATTCTCCACGATACGTAATGAGGTAAAAAGGGTTAGCATTTGTTTTTCACGGACATCGCCTCGGGGCAAGCTTAGTATAGTAATGGTGCTTCGTTGCAATTTGTAAGACCCTTTGAATCATTACATTTTCGACATGGCTTGCTTGTATAGATAGAAACAGGTAATAAATAAGAACGTATTAGGCGAACTTTGACTTTACCTCAATAGGGCTGTCACGCTGAAAAACCAGTTATTTTCCTTTGACTTTTATTTTTCGTCCCATTTATCGTCAACGGTCCTGTAAACAACCTCTGTTAACTTATAGAGTTTGTGGCTAAATAATTAGAGCAGCACAGACCGATCTTCCGGGTTAAGCCGCGCTTGCTGAGGTTGCTCTGTGGATGTTTATTCTTATTTTAATTTTTTATTGTACAAACATAATTAAATCACACTTATCTCAATCGTAAGTTATATAAAAAGGTGAGTTTAACCAAAAATTTGGTTTTCTTCTTTGACACCGTCCTCTGATATTATTGAATCCAAACATGGTTATTACAGATGGAATACATAATCAAAGCTAAGTTAGCTAGGCGATATACTCTAAGCAACGGAATCACAAGCTACCTGTTTCTGGCATTGACGGCTAAATGAACCCAGCTTACCTTGGCACAGGTGGCACTAGCCAAAGAGTGTGATCTGCGATCGTTTGCACTCAGTTCGCAGTGAGTTCTAAGTCCTTCTGGATTAGCTCTAGAGGAACATAGGTCTCATCCCAGGTTAAATTGAGGCCAAGAGGAAACAAATTGGGAGGGCAGGGCTAAGAGCGATGGGCTGCCGCGCGGCTTGTCGCGGGTTCCATCCCCGCACGGAAAAAATATTTGTATGATCTGCAAAACTGTTCCGGGTCTGGGCATTTCTGAGCTTCTATGTTTTCATGACACAGGAGAAATTCCTAGTTAGGGGCAACGTTTTTTTTTTGTAAAAAAATGAAATTAAAACTGTGAACAGTATAATAAAATTGGATAGCATACTACCAGCCCTACGCACAAATATATTTTCACGTTAGCAGGTAAAACGGATTGGGTAGCAAAATGAAGTGAGGTTTTGTGTTTCTAACATTTTATTACTCGAGTTTAGAGATGGGAACGAATTGCCGTGGTAGTTCATTTTAATTTTGTTTTTTAGTAGCGCCGTCGTATAAAGAAATAGTTGTGTTTATATTTGAGAGGTACTTTTAATTTTTAATAAAATTTAGGTCTAATATATAACTAGAAAACTTTCCTACGGAGTCATAATACCAGGATATACAATATCCTTTGTGAGATTCTAGATTATAACCTACCTATATCATCTAAATTTCATCAAGATCCGTTCAGCCGTTCTGAAGTTGTTGAGTTACAAAAATCCATCCTTCTTTCCTTTTAACAATGAAAACTTTCGCCTTTATAATCTAAAAAGTGATAAAACATCATTTGGCTACGTTTAATAAACAATCATAAGCTAAGGAAAAGCTTATTTTTGTTTGGATGATTTCAAAGACTTTTTGAATTTCTACCTAATTCTTGAATACACAAGCCTTAATATTCTGTAGGTAAAGTAATTAATTCCGTTAACTGTTTTGTACCAAATTTCCTTGAAATGTGAAGAATATATTTTAAATACTTTAACATTTCAAGACAAGTTTTGTCTTGAAATAGTATTTTGGGCAAAGGTTGTTATGATCTACTATCTTCTGCCCGCGGTTTCCCCCGCGTTATAGTAGGCGTTTTGCCCTATGGCCCCGATCCCATCTGTTCCCTTGAGGAGCGCGTGGAACACGACGCGCCGTGACTCGGTCCTCGTCCTTGTTCGGACGACAAGTTACCCATTACTCCCCGTTAATAAGCGCAAGCGGCTGGAATATGCCGCTCGATTTACGATGCCCTAGGCGTCGTCAACGCTGGCTGGGGCGAGAGGTGAGGATGTTCTTGTCCTTACGCATTCTACAGGCAATACCACAAAAAAATGTTCGTATGGGTAGTAAGATAACGCTACCAACCGAAAGAGAGATAGGTAATCATTCTGAAGAGGAGGACGATACAGTACAGGAAGAAGACTTAGAGGACGATTTGTAATTTGAACAGCTGGAAATGGCTTGCATCCAGCGCAATTCTGTGATCTTCCTTAGATCGTCTGTCCACCTTGTAGTTGGACGTTTTATTGGTCATGTATGTCGTAATAGAGACTGACCGACTGACGATCACCAATGCGCTGGAGAGACCAGATCAAGGCTGCATTGAAACCATTCAAGGGGACCACCCCTACACGAATGTACCAGGAAGGCAGCGGTGCGAGAGGAATGGCGGCGAACGGTGAAGAGACTCACCTCCCCTGATGTGATGACCACGACCATTCTGCCAGAAGTGTAGCGACTAAAAAGAATTAAATATAGACTACTCAGAGAAGAAACACTGAGACAAAATTAGGGTATAATCTCTATTAAAGTGTAGTTCCTAAATCTTTTAATGAGCTAAAGGCTTTTTTAATATGGGTCAATATCTTTTAAGAAAATAATCAGGTTGCAAAATTGTTCCAGTTACACAAATCGCATGAACAGCCGTCAGAAAGCAAAAAAAAAAGAAAACATCTATACAAAGTTTTCAGGGCGCTAACTTATTACGTCACGTCCGTACTTAAAACGGGCCATTACTCCAAGTGAGAAGTCTTTAAAATTTAATTTTCAAAATGTTTACTGTAAAATAATTTTATTACCGCAGACGGTAGCTTTGGGTGATTATAATGACAAATGTTTTACAAAGGCAGCCTGCTTTCTCCAAGCAACAATTTTTGAATGAATAACTCCTGAAACGCTTCGCTTGCACGACGAAATTATTTATGCTCCCTTAACAATAGACGTGACTATTTCTTAGGGCTGCTATTTCCTTTTAGAACGACGTAAACTAATACAGTTTTTTATCCCAAAAATCAAAACGTGGTAAAATCATAAAATGAGTCCGGGAGGACTCATTCCCTCTCCTCCTCCCTGCTCCTCTTGGACCCCTGGACCTCTTGCCCTGCCCTGGGTGGGAACTCAGGGCAGGGCAAGAGTTTCTGACAGACTTATACTGACAAAAAATCACGGTTTCCTTCAATAGGCCTTTACGTTCCGGGGTCACGGTAATTCGTGAACCCTTAAAGGTTTAAAGCCTGCCGTGGACTAACGAATTACAGTGACTCCGTTAGTATGAGTATGACAGGACCCCCTGCCCTGCCCTGGGTGGGAGGACTCGTTTGATGATTTGACTATGTCAACAAAAAAAAAACGCTAGACTCATTTTTTACCGTGATAGCGAGTCCAGTTACTATCAAGACGCGATGCTAAAAGGAAACTATTTTTTGCTTGTAACAGTCGAATTCAGTTTTCCTTTTTTATTTCCTGAACTATTTTCTTTGAAAGTTCTTTCTCTCAGCCACTTTGCCATAGAGTAAACTGAAAGTTTTTCTTACTCTATCTTTTTTTTACCAACTTAGCTGTTTGCCGGGACGTTTCGGATGATCTGGCTCTGAAAATATACGAAGTAAAACAAAGTAGTTTTATAAAAATATTTAACTGTTTATTTAATTGAACAGAATAATATAAATTATACCGAGTACTATTAAGGACTCTCTGAGCTAATTATCTGACCTCCACAACCCAGTAACTGGGCAACAAAATACCTTTTTGACTTTTTTCGACTTTTTGACTTCTTTGTTTTGTCTAACAGCAACTACTGTCAAAGAGGCACAGAGCAAACTCGCTATGACAGACGGTCCTACAGATCAACCTTAACAAGCGTAGCTTTACCTCAGATATCTACCTAATTTTTTTGAATAGTACAAAACTAACAATGAGTCCAGCCCAGGGTGCAGCAGAAGGGACTACCAGACTCGTTCTGACTAAAATCCGTAGTGTTCCTTCAATAGTCCTTCACGTTTCAGAGTCACGGTTATCTGTTATGTCAGTTCAACGTATCAGAGATCCTACCGGGGTCGCGGGACTCTCTTATCACATAACTGTGAACTTGGAACGTAAAGGGCTATTGAAAGATTACCGTAGATTTACGTCAGTACAAGTCTGAAAGTTCCTGCCGCCCCGTTCTGGGTTAGAGGAGTCATTTGATGATTTTATCATGAAAAAAAGCGACTTAGAGATGTAGATCTCTCTTTACGTCTATTATTATTTAGTTACGAGCTTCTGAATTCCAACTATTTAACATACCGTTATATCACCTATTTCAGTCATTAAGAGCCACTTACAAAGGCGTCTGCCCACTTACAAGTTACAACAAAGTTGTTCACACTGTAGGTACCTGTTGTTCACTGGCGATCTTCAACTTTGTAATAGTATTTACAATTAGTGTTAGAAACGCTTGAAGTTTAGCTTGGTACACGTTGATACTGACGTAGTTTGTTTAGATGGCAGACTGCTAGTTGTAGACGGCCATATGCATTGATGGATTTTGTATGAAATTTTTTATACTTTATGTAAAAAAGTAATGCTAGATATTCTTAATGAATGATCATCCATCTAGTCGAGATACGAACTGGGGAGATTTGAGCACTTTATAGAAAGATATACTTTATGACAAGAGGTATTCAAGTTTCTTAATATATAATGTCGAGTGAGAAACGACTGCCTGCTATCTCATCGAGAAAATAACACTGGTGTGCATACGTCTTAAAAATACTCAGTTTTTTTTATTACGGATAACGTAGTATTAACTTATGTAACACAGTAATAGACTATTTTAAAGGATTTTTTATTTAAATTTATTAAATATCGGAGTTTTAAATAAAAATACCTACCTATCTCTTTGATGTACTATCCAAATATTCACAAGCATCTTTATTAAAATCAAACACATGCAATATTTGCACACATTCCCACACAGCGCTGCAGCATGAAATGGTCTGTGTAAACATCGCTTTAAAGCACATAAATAGCGCAGGCTCTTAACATTTTCCATTTACTTTATTGCACTAGAAAACTTACCCTGACATCGCTGTGGACATTAAACTGTGGGTGGTCCAAAATAATAACAACTTTAGTTTCGAGCCTGAGCGTAACGGCCCCTGAAATGACACTTAAGATCAATGCTCACGTAAACCTTAGTCCGAGATAAAAATACATTTCATTACGGTGACCCCGAAATATAAAGGGCTATTTGAAGGACCTCGTAGATTTTAGTCACTACGAGTCTGACAGTCCCTCCCACCCTGCCCGGGGTGGGAGGACTCATTTGATGATTTTACCACGTAAAAAAAAGTCCGAGATAAATAATCGTTGCTAAGACTCTGCTGAAAGTATTATTACTTCGGCTTAAATAAACGGTTCTATGGGTAGTGCTTGGCTAAGTACGGGCTATAGTTCAAGTGAAAGTAACAGTCACAAAAATATACTTACTGGATAATTTTTATTTCACAAACAAACGAATTCATTATGCATTAACATAACAATATAATACAAAGTATTTTAGTCTAGATGTAAATAAATATGAATTTATGTTGAACGCATTTTAAAATGACAATGATTTATGAAATTACTGACATTTGTGATTACCATAAAAACTAATGTCAAATCCATTCTTAGAACGTGCTAAGTCCTCGAAAATCGATAGTATGGCTAAGCAAATTATTGGCGAAGTATTGAGTTTTCGTCGAAAGTAAACTAAACTACTGTCTAATTATAGAAAGTTAAAGTCAGTGCTTAGAAAGTGACTATAATCACTAACATTGGCTTAGCCGTTTTTTAGATAGGAATATTTATCGCCATCCTTTTAATTTAATCTATTTATGTATTTAATGGTTTGGCAACCAGAAACAAAATCACCATAAACTTCCTCCGAAGTTTCCAACCACAGAATATTAACAAGCACATTAAAGAGATTATTCATCATCGTCAAATTATAACTGACGAAGATACCAAGCCAATTTTTACGACCGCTCATTAATACTCAAATTTCGCACTGCAGTTAAAACCGTTTTAAAATTTTCATATAACACTTAGTAGAATTAAATGTGTCTACAGAATTCAATTTGTATGAATTTTACAATCGTCTTAAATTCTGAGGGATGATAAAAGATCCCCTTACAATTATTTTTAAGGAGGCTTTTTGCCGTAATTACAGTCGTTTTCCTACTGTTTTCCGGAGAATATCTTTTTTGGTGTTCTTAATCTTTTTTACCCCGTTTTATCTTCTCAAGTAATCTGTGTCATTTATCTCTGTGAAGGATAAAGATAAGAAATTAAATGGTTAACATATTTAATTAATTGATTATAAAATCAGCAGTTCCTTCTTTGTTGTGATACTTTACTTTTTGTTTGTTGTAATTAAAAATTAGGCATTATATTCTCAGTGTTGACTTTTAAATGTTATTTATTTATAACAAAACACTTATTATTTTGTTTTTATACATATAAAAACCGTCACATTTTGTTAGTTTCTCATTAGTTATAGATTTTTGATCATCAATATTGCCAATACACAAAAAATAACGTTTGAAATTTCATTTCATACCTACTTCAAAATATTTGTACCGTACGAGAAACAATCCCGCAACCCATAAAACAACAGCCAATTACTAAACCAGAAAGCCAACAAAACTTTTAACTGGAAATCGTTCAAATATTTTTGGTTCAAGCAGCTTTTCTTAACTCAGCTAATCAGACTTAAAAGTCAGAACAAACACGGTTTCATGACATAATTCATCTAAGTTGCGAAGAAGCAATCTTTTGTTGGAACTTTTGGCCCTACCGTAATTGCTTTAAGTTGGTTGCAGATTAAAACAAGATAAGGCTGTCATGAAAAAACAACATTACAGCATCGTACTTGAGAAAATAATTTAGAATAAGGGTTTTTGCGTTCTCTTGTCTTCAACCTTGTGAATTGTCACAATTTTGCGACTCTTGGGCAATGTTGAAAGATTTTCTTTTTTTGGAATAGACTAAATGTGTTAAGATTAAAATAACTACAAAACGACGCTTCTGTGATTACTTGAGTTTTGTTGAAGAGTCGAAGTTACAATCTGGATAAGCAGTCGAATCTAACAGCGAGAGTTTTGAAAAACCATTGAAAGAAAAATTATTAGACATTAATTGAACTTACAAAATGAAAGTTTATTACAATAATTATGATAAATAAATAAAAAGTTGTAGAGGCTTGATAAATATTTTATTTATTCTCAAGACCTTTAAAGAAGTGACTATAACAGACAGAAAACCAACGTCTGCGATAATATTTTAAAATTAACAGTTTCCCGCAATTAAAAGGTAAACGAGTTTAACAGAACACGATTCTAGTACCAAAAGTTAGTCTTGTAACTACATCAAAAACTACTAACACAGAAAATAATATAATCCTCAGCAATATAATTCTTAGAACGGAAACTAATAAAATGCTAGCGGAGAAAACTTCGCCTAACTGACTGTATTATGCAACATGCATTCATTTTGCACGAAAGTACATAAATGTGGGATACACAAATAGAAGACATAACGACTCTAGTGCAAGTATGTTACAGTTATAACTGAGTGTTCAGAGAAGTGGCTCTGTTTTTTAATAGCCCTTTTTTATATTGCCCCACTCTAGAAATTTCTCCTGTGTCGTAAGGACGTTTACAAACACAGAAAGACACATACACAAACTCCCAGACCCGGAAAAACTAGAAAAAACTAAAGTTTGTTCCATGCGGGGATCGAACCCACAACAGCAGACCATCGCTCAGTCACTGCGCGAACCATGCCGTCATTCAACGCGTTTAACGATCTACAACAAAAAGAAACTAAGTTTGGCTTGTGTCTCCTGATAGCTCCTGATATACCTTGGGGTTTTTAAGTCACGAGCGTGATTCACCTTCAACCACATTGTCGTTTACCGTCAGGTGAGATAATGGTCGATTAGAGACCATCACTCAATAGTTAAATTCCTTAATAATGTATATAATTTTGAATTTTCTTGGAAATAATTTATGCATGAAACATTTACACATGCTAGGAAATCAATAGACTTAGAATTTCTCAGAATCCTACTAATATTATAAACGTGAAAGTTTGTACGTGTGGATGGATGTTTGTTACTCTTTCACGCAAAAACCACTGAACGGATTTAGCTGGCTATTTGGTACACAGATAGTTTATAACCTGGATTAACACTTATGATAGTTTTTATCCCGATTTTACGTTCCTGTGGGATAATTTTCGAGTTGTAGCGGGTGAAGCCGCTGGTAACAGCTAGTTCTATATAATCACACAAGATTCACACACAGTTTAATTTTCTCATTCATATCACTGCTCATTCTCGTTATTTCATTCTCTATATTCGGGACTGCAGCTACTATGCCAACAACAGTAAGGCACTACAACTTGTGAATAATACCTATTTTAAAAAGTTGCTCTGTATTTTTTTTTATCATGGTAACATTAAATAATACTCTCCTACCCAGGGCGGGCATGAGGGCGGTCAGACTTGTACTGACTAAAACCCACGGTGATCCTTCAATAGCCATTTAGGTTCCAGGGTCACGGGTAACTGATGAGAATGTCTCGCGACCCTGGCAGGCTTCAGCCTTTTAGGAGCGGGGGTCAGATTCTTGACAACTCATTGAGGTGCGCGTGAAACAAAATAAGTGGTCCAACACTACAAATTTCTCTTGAAAAATTGAAAATCACATTGTACAAAAACAGACCAGGAAAAACAACTTCTAAGTTTTACAAAAAATGTTTCCGTGCAGGAATTGAACTTGCGACACGCAGCGCACCACTCGATCACTCAGCCGCTGCGCTAACCGAGCCATCAATTGAAGTTGAATCCGCGAATTGCCGACACTACAACTTCACATTAAATTTTTTAATGCTAAGTGAAAATATATAACCATAAAACTAAATTCAACATCATAGTGTGCTTCTAATATTCCCTATATTATATTTCCCGATCTCTCAAGCACTTTTATATGCCGCGCTAATGGCACTGGGGGAGCTTTTCTTTCAGGCGGGGAATATTTAAGCATATGGCGTGCATCCCATTTATGTGTAGGGAGGTTGTAATATATAAGCCTTACGGCGATCCCCTTCGTATTATAGGAAGGAAGTAGTTTTTAATTGCAACATGCATTAGGAGATATTGGTTTGTAGAAATGTGGCATGTTATGGCAATATTGCTCAAGTAAGGTGTTTTCTTGAGTCTTATAATAATCACATTTTTAATCCCAACGTTTGTTTGTTATCTTTTCGCATCTAAAGCGCTTAACTAATCATTCTGTTTCGTCAATACGCCGTCAAGTGTACAGAAATGGACACAGATTCATTTTGTTTTTATAAAAAGTACTGTTTCTTTTGAACAAACGCCAGCACATCAAGCTACCACAAACGGTCATTTAATAGATTTTCAACTTTATCACAATTATAGTGGAAGGTTAATGTTCAATTGGTGTTTGACATATTCGGGTAGGTTGATCTGCTGCACAAAAATAAGGTTCTTACGTTTTATTTCTAAATATGATTGAATTATATTATTAGATACAAAAAGGATGTCGTAATCATTGAATCTATCGCGCGTGAATCTAAAGGACAAATCTGGTAATTAATTAAAATTTCAGATATAATCGACTGGTAAAAACACATACACTACACGAAACGAAGATTTCAAATAAACGGTTAGCAAGCAATTAGTCCGCATTTTGTATACAAAATAGTAAAGCAAACTGAGGAAACAAACACACCACATTTCAAAACATAACTAGATACACGTCTCTAATTTCCCCAATAGGACCCGTGTAGGTAATAAAGATAAACAGTAGAAGTATCACTTGACAGAAGAAAAATTATGTCATTTAAATTCAAAAAAAAAAAAGTAATTCAAGTCAAATTCTTCTCGTCCCGCAGCGTTGCTTAAAACTTTTTGGGCGCTAGACAGATGTCGCCTACTGCCACGGCGATGCTCCTATCAACGTGGGCAGACCTATTTACCATGTCCTCCGATATTGTAAAACAAGTACAGCGGCCTTTTTAGACGCCCAGATTTATGAAAATGGAGTAATAAATATTTGTTGGGCACATGGATATTGATCGCGCCCGCCACCGCTCCCGCTCCCGCTCCCGCCACAGGCCCCCGCGTGTTCACTATGGACGCACACATTCTGAGTGGAACTTCTGTTCCAATATTTCAATGTGAATAGTATCTCTCATAGTTGCTCACTGTATTTATAAGCTCGGTTTATTTTGCCAGCGCGGTAAACATTAGGTAGTGTTTTCGTTAGTATATTAGAGGGTGCATGTCTTGACGATGGCTCATTGTTTCGTCGAGAAATTTACGCGACTATGAATATACACAGTCGAAGCACAAACGCTGTACGTAAACATTTCTGTGGTATATTAGACCATAATTTTGCTTCCGTTTGCCCGAAATTTTCCTTAGAGAATCACTGACAAATATTTTGAAGGTCCCAGAATTGGTTTAGGACTTGCCAAAATATAGGGGAAAACTGTACAGGAATATAATTTTCGATAGCGTTGTCTCACTCTTGTCCTGTCTCCCACTTGTCCCTCGCATGTGCAAACATTGAAACTTACATATTTATGTAAACAGTCGGACTATGTAGAAAACATGGAACGTGGGTGGTAATTACAGTACTGGCAACTTATGTCTTCTCATCTTATATTTGTAACAAAATGAAACATGGTTATATAACAAATAGTTACACGTTCGTACACTAAGCCTTTTTCATTCACCACAGCCAAATACAAAGAATTCATACTAGAATAGAATATAAGAGAATACACTTTATCATGCACATCATACAAATTATTGTTACTGAGTATAATATCTTATACACAGGGTGACACAATGGGCTGTCTTATCGCTAAAAGCGATTTCTAGGGCTGTTTCGTCGTCATCGTTTCATTCATCGGATTCGTCACCAACCAACAGATAAATATGGAAATCCTACATTTTGTGAATCTTCTTTCGTTTGTGTATTATAAAAAAAAAAACATAGGCAGTAAATAGCAAAGATCCATCTCCATACTGCACTTAGAAAACAGAACGAGAAAATAATGATAAAGAATTATACAGAGTTGCCGGCACCCCCTAAAATAGCTTCATAAGACAAAACTAAACAACGTGCCGCGTACTACGGAATGAAGATAAATTAATTTTAACGTCAGCCCTTATTTACATAACGGCATCAAGTGAGGGAGTAGGACTCGGTTATGTACGAAAATATGTCTTTAATTTTTGAGTTTATGTATAAAACGTGGTAGCAAAGGAAGAAAGGTTGTAAATATTATTTGTATAATTTTCTTCAAAGCTTAAACTGTGGAGAAAAAAATGTTTTTTGCCGTACGCAAGCCTGCGCCTAAGGTACTGCAGATTATCTTGCAATGCAAGACGCTCTGGGCGAATTCTGGCTCTCAAGCTCCGCAAATTTTTTGAAGGTGCTTGAGGCACCCACCTAGCGGTGGTGGACGCCCACGGCGACAGACTTCGCATGACGATCTCCGGCCAAGCAGGTCCGGGCATGCGGGCGCCGAATAAAAGACAAGTCGTAAAAGGAAGCTAGACTTTTTTTTAAATGCGATTTTTTTGATCCCAAAAACGTGTTCGAATCAGACTACTGAACTTTTGACAAGAGTTTTAAAAGAAGAAAAGGATTTTGAATTTAATTATTTCAATATTCAGTTGAATCATTATACGTATTGAGTACGTTTGATAAAATTAAAATTCGTTTTCATTAAAAAAAACCGTCTTTACAAAACACAATAAAAAGCTATTGTAAAAATCTCAGGTGCAAACGACATAGCACCTGTTGATTTGATATAAAAGCCAAATTATTACAAATTGATCGGATCAAGTGACTTTGAGGAATACCATTGTCAACAAAGTGTGGTCGAGCAAGATCCAATAATCCGAAGATTCGAAGATCCGGAATCCACCTCATCGATTAAGTTCAAATTAATTGGTTTAAAATTGTTAAGTGGCAAATCCGGTGGGAATAAGTCTACTCGTTGGGGTAAACGAATTCAAATAATTAGTAACTCTTCTTGAAAAGCTGGGGTTGTAAGGTTCAACCTTTCCGGATTGTCGCTTTTTAAGTGGGGTTTAACTTCGAACGCGTGTGAATATATACATGAGGTGAACGCTGCCATTAAAGACCGATTACTGAAGGCATTCTGAATTTGTTTCGAAGAAAATTGTCGTAAATGGATTTAATGTTGGTATTTAAATAAGACTTAAGTTAAATAGGAAAATGATTTATGGGCTATGTGTGTGTTAAATATACATCAAATCAACTTTTATTTTCTAGGTTTTTTTTAACCCTCTTAAAAGAACTGCGCCTAGACGTCTAAACGTTATAACTATGCAGGAAGTCTGTACTTTCGGCCGAAGTTACGAGCATTTTCCACTCCCATTATCTAGGAGACCGAACAATAAAAATGGTTATAACACGACTGGACAGTCTTTCCTATTTTCTCTCTTCACTGTGTTCTCACTCTTGTGTTTTCAAAATTGCATCAGCTTCCGAAAAATATAAGCAGTAAGGTTCATCCTACTAATATTATAAACGTGAAAGTTTGTATGTGTGGATGGATGTTTGTTACTCTTTCACGCAAAAACTACTGA
This sequence comes from Agrotis ipsilon, assembly GCA_028554685.1. Classification (NCBI taxonomy): domain Eukaryota; kingdom Metazoa; phylum Arthropoda; class Insecta; order Lepidoptera; family Noctuidae; genus Agrotis; species Agrotis ipsilon. Next base: position 16,637,229 of record CM052960.1, on the reverse strand, counting down.
ATGGATTTTGTATGGTACACAGATAGTTTATAACCTGGATTAATACATAGGATAGATTTTATCCCGATTTTATGTTCCCACGGGATAATTTTCGAGTTGCAGCGGGTGAAGCCGCTGGCAGCAGCTAGTGAATTTATAAGTTTGACCTGCCAGACTTAGAAAAATGCTTGCATTCTTTTTTCACGACAAATTATACGTGTTATTTAAGTTTTTTATTTGTGTATGTTTGTTTTAAATATATCATTTCTATCGTGGTCCCTTTGTGCCAAATAAATGTTTTTCCTTTCTTTCTTTTAGTATTATTTGGTAGTATAACTTTTATTTTTTAGCAAAGAAAAGAAAATAATGTTAGATATTCAGGAGAAATTCAACCAGAACCTATAAAATTCGATTTTCCTAGCGACTATCCTCTAGTTTAGTATTCCTCTATGCTGATGGACGTTTTGGAGCCAAGTTTTCCTCCAAAACCTGATTGGTGAAGACAGAGTGTAGGTTCCTGGATTCAATATTAAATTAGACTATACGACGTACGTTTTTTGTAACTAGTAATATCACCATGAATCATGTGATAGACAATAAGGTTGTAATGTGATTCACAATATTCCGATACGCGATTAAAAAATGCCGACTGTCGAATCAGAAAAATTTTCAGCATCACAATCACGTGTTATAACAACCTAGACAGAACATATTTTCAGCATTTATCATCATGCAGGTATAAATTCTTACAGAAAAATGTGTAGGTATTTAAAACACTATGTGTAAAGAAAACTTAAGAAATCTCCTAGAAAATGAAACGTAAAGGACTATTTAAGGATTACCTTTTATTTTGCTCAGTAAAAGTCAAGACAACAGTCCATACAGTACCGCCCTGAGCAGGAGGACTCATTTGATGATTTGACCACGACAAAGTAAAAAGAACCATTGTACCGAATCTTTAATTGTATTGTCCAACCAACCAATTCTACCAGGGTTTGATAGGATTGCTCGGCGACAAGGAAAACTAGGAAAAAGGTGAAAAATTGCTGGTAGTTAAGTCTTTACCCTTGACCCGAACGCACTATAAAGACCAGCTTACGTACCACCGATGACCTGAATGATAAGAATTGGGTGTTGAAAGCAGTAGTTTGGTGAGATTTAATAGATTAGCTGAGGAACTCTAAATAGCTACGTCGAAATACGTAAAAACTTTGGCGGTTCATTGAAAAAAGTTCGTGACGGCTTTATAGTTTGCGCGAATGGAACATTGTTTTGTTTTTTTTTTGTTTTGTTTATTTGGAAAAAGGAGCTTTATGAATACTGTTGTGAGTTTGATGACTTTTTTTCACGTTGATTTCCGAATAGCGGAGATTTCTATTGATCATTCGACGAAGATTGCAAAATTTTCGCTTGATTTTGACACAGAATCTACCTTGCCGGACTCAATATTGGCTATATTACCACACTTCGTCACTTAAATATTCCTACCTATTTAGAGACAAGACACACACACCGTCGTACCACAAAATCTTTTAAAAGTCGTTGAACACTTATCTAAAAAAAATAACAGATTATGACGTTAAAATAAGGTCCGTTTTGCAGTGACACTTTGTTTTAGACAGGTGTTCAACAGATTTTTAAGTTTTTGTATTAAGATTGAAAAGTATTAAGACTAAACAAGTTTACTGGTAATTGGGCTCATAGTAAAAGGATAAACGGTATCTTATGTTATTTCAGATGTTATCTGGATATTACCTACTTTTAAACCACATCAAGATCACTCATGCCCTATATTTTGAAGTGATAGAATAACATACTTTAATTAATCTAAACATCCAAACTTAAAGGTTTTTTAATAGTAGAAGGATTTGAAATCAGTTTCGGCTTCGTTGTAGCAGCTGTTTTATTGATCTTAATTATTTGGTTATGCTGAGAGCTTCTTGTAAATCAATACTCGAAAATGAAATGAAAACCTTTTCGTGACACAAGATTTGGAATTCCAACAGCATTGAAAATATGTCTGAATATTATAATATTAAAGACACGTTTTCAACAAGTACTGGGAAAAAAGGAACCCTATTTAGGACCTATAATTTACATGCTAACCAAACATGTAACTGGTTTTCCATTATCATATTTTATGAGAATAATAAATGCCGTGTAGCCACGTTTTCAACTCCCGTCGAGCTAGCAAATATTGAAATATAATTTGGACAGCCCACATTATGATAATAATACGAAACGTCAAACATGATTTTTGATATTTTACTTTGTTAGGGTAATCCGTGAATAATTAACATAGGTACCTATTTTATTAAGTTTCAAGGTTCACAGAATTGAATCGATGTTAAAAACAATGAGTAGTAGAGCAATATTTTAGCCGTGTTTCTTTGGAGGCAACGAGAAATTTCTCCTATTGTAACCAATCCTGGCGATGAACATTAAAAAATCATGGCTATTAATTAACGCATTTTTGGCCGAATCTATTTTTGTAAACTCAAGACAGTAGTACTTACCTTGATTTACAGGCTTGTTTTCTAACAACAGGAGGAGTTATAATTTTTTTAATAGTTGCCGATATACATTTAAAACAAGATTTGGTAGACCAGCAAACAAATATTATGATATTATTATCTGCCTAGCTTTCACAGACTAGCTTTTACAGAAAAGCGAAGAAGCATGCAAGCCGTGGCTGGATCAATGGCAATTCTTAATTATTATACATAACACATATAACGTATAGCCTTATGTATTATATTATTTCTGACGTATAAGTTGCTTAGGAGATTATCCCAGCCCAGGATGGCCCAATACTAAGTATAGGGCTCTCCCCTTTTCTGCCATACTTCAAGTTTCTGTGCCTCCTTCACTAATTTGACGAAGTATATTCTAAATATATAATAACTTAGTGCGTGTGTCGATTAAACTTCACCTATATGTGAATTAATTTAAAGTAGATATTCCGAAGCTGACAATATTTATGATCGTAAAAGTTCCCCACAATAGTGGTTCAACAGGTAGGGTTCAAACTCGAACTGCCGATCGCTGTCACCCCGAGGCAGTGTCACTAGCGAGTCTTCTGTAAAGCTTATTATTCGTGGTACATCCGAGCTCAACAAATATTTTGTACCGAGCTGACTCTGTTGGCTTTTGTGTGTTATTTATGGTAAGAATATTATAAGAACAGTTTCATGATAGGCAGTTCTCAGAGAATCAAGTTTGTCAACCAAGTATTCTTTTTGGGGTTGTAAAATACCTATGTCCTAAGCCGGACATGGCTGACATTTGTAAATCTGTGACGGACTTTACTGTTTGTCAAAAGGTTTAAGCCTTTGTCAAATAGACAGGCGAGACGAATGCGATCCGAAGCGTTTTTATTTGTAATGTATGGAATTTTTTAAATCCAGTCACATTGAAAAATAAAAGCGGTCCGATAGTCTATGTGACTAGCTTCAAACAATTCCATACATTACTAACAAAAACGCTTCGGCACGCATTCGTTTCGCGTGTCAGTTTGACAAAGGCTTTAAAGTTTGACAAACAGTCTTACCAATAATTTTCCAGACTGGTTATCACACAATTAGCTAGTTGTTGGGTTGTGTAGGTCAGATAGGCAGAAGGCACTCGTTCTACGTTCTCGTGCTCATACAGGAGAAATTCCTAGTGTGGGGTTAAAAAAAATAGCCAAAGTTGTAACCATAAAAAAAGACCTAAAAATTCCTTAGACAGTTTTCCCGTGTCACTTATGAATGCGCGTTTTCCCTTGTTGGTCAACTTAAAAGAATGTATATCTGAAGTATGGACTTGTCTATCTGAGGATTACTTTACAAAACTGGAAAAATCTTATGGAAGTATAATGAAAAAGAATAATGCCCGAGTTCCGTGAAGTCTTGTTTACGTAGCTATATACTTCGCTCCAAAGGATTAAAATAATCGTTATTGCAAGAAAATACTTTAATAGGATTAAGTATTTAGTTTTACAAGTATAAATACGAGTAGGCTATTAAAAGAGAAAATATAAATAAAATAAAGGAAATTTACTTGTGTTTTACATTATAATCCGTCGTGTTGAGTAATAGTAACAGTCCTCCTGATCGATTTTGGACCACGGCGGAAAATCTCTGTGGAGATTATTTGTCACGCGGGATATTATTATGATGCACTACTATACCGCAGGCACAGATGCACTCTCTGTTCCTTTATTTTCGTAATCCACTGGGTCCAAACAGAAAGAGATCAGGTGCATGACTGAAATATAGTCCTGCCAAGGAACGTTACCTTGAAACCCCATAGCTGGGTTTAGAAAGTGAGATAAGAAGTTGAAGTAGCGTCTATGGAATTTCATGTCCATTCTCTTCCATACAGATTAACATTAGGGAATAACCATCTACAGTATTATCAGCCGTATTCATTTGGTGTTTAAGACCCAAACTCATTTCAAAGATTTTCTGTGGAAAGAAAAATCCGATTGCAGGCTCAAATTTTACCCTCAGTCGTATTATTCTTTTCATAAAATGTTTTTGAGATTTGCGACGCATGCCTATCCTACGCAGAAACCACTGAACGGATTTAGCTGAAATTTGGTACACAGATAGTTTATAATCTGGATTAACACATAGGATAGTTTATATCCCGATTTTATGTTCCCGTGGGATAATTTTCGAGTTATAGCGGGTGAAGCCGCTGGCAACAGCTAGTAGTTTTTAAAACTCATATCAAATCAACAGCCATAACAACTTCATCAGCACCATCAGCCATTATTAATTGAATTCTCAACTTGTTGCTAACTATACCTATTTTCTGGTTATCGCTGAGTGGAAATTAAAACGGTTTTAAAGGGTTTCGCGGGTTCGCGTGATGGCAGCGAATGTAACTAAGTGTCTATTAAAGTTGGCGTGGGGGTCATTAAGTGCTCGAGTTGCTTCCTACCTTCGCTTTTGTTACGCATTGTGATGTTTATGTTTGTTTGACACGAGTTCTGATGGATAATGCGATTGTGTAAGTTTTTGATGCAGACAATGCAATAGAAGTTGAGCGGAGAACAGTATTTATGAAGAAAGTTTTGTTTAATGAAAATTATTTAACTATTCCTGGATACTTTTGGTGACTGCAAACATAAAAACAGGGTGTTTCTTTTTTTTGTCTTGGAAGATGGTGATGGAAAAGTACTTTGATTCCTTCAATGAGAATTGATTCGTAGCCTTTACACTGAGGGATCTGAAATGTGCGTTGTGCAGTCTTAATCCCACATTACACTCTAATCATTCCCACAAAATATTGCAAGATTGCAATAACCATTATTTATGATCATGTTGTCCTTCGAGCCGGATGTTCAATAATACAGTTCTTTATTGAAGAACCGTCTTCCCAGCAAGATGGACCGATGACCTGACGGAGGTAGCTGGTAGTGGCAGGATGAAAAAATAAGGAGTTCGTGCACTATGGTACCTACACTTGGGAGGAGGCACTGTTCAGCAGTAAACAGCAATGGGTTGAAATGATGACGCAGATAATATTTCGAAAAATTATATTTTTTATATTATTAACACTTTTGACTAGTCCAATGCAATGCTTTTTGCTTACATGATAGTTTTAATAAAATAGTTCTACGTGTGCCACTACAAGTTAGTTCAATCAGAATATAAATTGTGTTTTAAACAGAATTCGCTCTAAATGCAGGTTATCAGTGAGTCAACGCTAGTACAACAAGGAACTATTATGGAACCTGACATATCTAGTGCGGGTACAAGCCGTTTGTGGTGTGGACGTTGTCGGGTAGCCGTGGTATGTTTACCTTAATGTTTTGTTGTTATTGTTAGTAGTACGTACTTTTGGATAGTTTTATCCTTTTGTATTCAATTGAAGGGTATTAAAAAGAGCCCCCAGTTGTGCAGATACTGAAGTTCCTAATTGCTATGACAAAATGCAGTCACTTTATTATCAGTCTGTAACGTTCCCACAGATGGGACACAGGCCTCTGTGTAAGACGGAGTGGGCTATAATCCACTACGCGGGCAAAGTGGCAGATGTCACACGTCTTTGAAATTTTGGTTCTATAGGACATGTTGAGAGTTTCCTCAGACATGTCCTCATAATGTTTTCCTTTACGAGTTATTTTGAGAGCAGTAGCTATGAAATAAATTATACAAAAGTAATGCTCTTGGCTGGGTTCGACCATGACAACACTTTTATCGAGGACGATACCCCAAGGCCCCACAGCTCTCCTAAATTCAATATTTCTGATTGTGTACTTCATACGACCATTCGAGTCCTTATTTTTCCAATTATGAAATGAAACTTATAAATAAATAAAGATTAAAAAAGAAAATACACCGCAACATTATTTAAATAAAACTGAGGATCATACAACTAACCACATCAAGTACACTGCTAAATAGGTACAATTCATGCTAGGATCTCGGAAGTCTCTATAACCAGGAAAGCTCTTTTGAACGATACACAAACATCTAATGGAAGGTAGAACGTATAACAAGTTTAGGAAACAGTTTCCCAAATAACATTTCATTTGCGAACAAATAAAAGTTAGGGAAGTACAGACACAAGCACGAGCTAAATAGTTAAATAGTACGCTCGCAGTTGAATTAACAAACGAACTTTGTTGAAACTAAGCGCTAACTTGATCAGTCAAAAGTCAAACTAGAATTAATTGTTTATAATCTAATTGAAACGAAGCGTAAATTAAATATTTTTGGAACAATATAAGCAAGAATGTTGCAAAACATAAAGAAATCTCGACTTTTGACAAGTCTCAGTCGTGCGAAGTAAGGTCACTAGAATTTTATAATATGCAAGTGCTATCGAATTATATTATTATTTTTATTATTTATTTATTTATTTATCAAAACTTATTTTATCATTACAGGTTTTGCCTAATGCGATAAATAAGACCTTAAACTAAACTTAAACTAATACAAACTACAAACAATACAATTACAACAGAAAATAATAAAATATAGTTAAATATATATATAAATGTAAGTCTTGCAAAATTTAATTAAAATTAAAATACAAAATATGGCACAATATCATTGTATAAAGAAACACTTACATAAATAATAATACATCTTAACTAATAGGTACACTATACAATAACACATTAATATGTACACACAAATTATAAATTATTTTGCTTGTAGCATAAAATAAATAACAATAGCCTTGCGAATTCACCCAAAGAACACGTAAACACATCGATCTGTGTTTGCAGGCTGTTGATATTACGGATATGTAGGTATAGTTAATTGTACTAGATAATAATAATAATAATAAAAAAAAAAAAAAAAAAAAAATACTGGCAACACTGTATGTCAGACATACTTAAAAATTTCTCTACATCTTTCCAAATAAAATTAAAAGCCATTGATCTAAAACAAATAGTGCAAAGCAAGTAAAAACATCAATCCGTATTAATATAGCCAAATAACGACACAAAATGAGTTGTTTACCACCCTATAATGCAAAAAACAGTTCCTGACAAAAGTTGACACATGTCAGAAGAAAAATCATCAAAAATGTGCATGAAAAGATGGAAATGAAATAATTTAGTATGCTGACGAGAGCCAGAGCACAACGAGCACGCCTACCACCCCCGGAATCGTCGCTCAGTTCCGCCTCGCCGCCGCCGGACACCGGATCACCTGCGTCACCGGCAGCGGCAGTTGCGTCGAGCTCGAGCGACGAATATTTCTCCCCGCCGACGTCGCCACCACCTGTACGTCGGCAGGGGAGAGGCCGGCCACCGAGGAGCTTGGGACTTAGGGGCCAACCGGCCCCGAGCCGGGTCCCCGCTACCGGTGGTTGTGTGCAGCGCATGAGATGGACTCAGTCCATAAATGAGAATGTCATGCGCGCATATTACGGGTCTACAGAGGGGGGAACTAGCCTCACTGCGTACCGTGTTAGGATGCTGTCTCTGTTTCAGGTACTTGAACCAACTCTAAACGTCTCGGCCCAACGACTGTCGGATCAGGTGCGGGTCATCCAACGTAATCACATGTTGGACGACACTGTACTTGATAGGCTGCGCTCAGAGGTACTAAGCAACCGTACCATCTTATCTCCACCACAACCAACGACGCCCGTGTCCGAAAACAGAGTTCCGGCGCGTTCTGTTATTACTTCTGTTGTGGAGGAGGATGATGCGGTTGTCACGGTAAGTAGCCAGTGCAACGAACGAGTGAGGAGCGCACTGGAGGATGCGCTTCGTGAGTATCGCTCAACTCCCATTGCGCTTAGACCCCGATTGCCACGGTTACCCATGCACAAAAAAAATAGGGCGCTGGTGTGTGCCTTGAACTCGCTGCTTAAGAATCTTTTCGAGAGCAGCGAGGATCTTGTCGATACACATTCGATCCTGTTTTGCGGGGCTGTTGCGGCATGTCGATTGGCTAATGTCAAGTTTCCGGACAGTGACGGAGCCAATCGACCAAAACCAGCTGTACCAGCCTGGCAATGCAGGATTGAGCGTCGTATCGGCGAGGCCAGGGTACTCATCGGCAAACTATATTGCTTCAGGGAGGGAAATACACGACCACGTGTGATGCGCTTTGTGACGCGGGCATTCTCGGGGACTGGTATCGGTCCTCAAGAATACATGTCCCGTGTCACAGAGCGCATCGACTTCCTGAAGCAAAAAGTTTGTGCATGGGCAAGCCGTATTCGGCGGTATAAGCGACGGGTTGAGCGGTACTTGCAGAATCGCATGTTCCAGAGCGATGAGAGGTGGGTATATAGAGCTTGGGAGCGACCTGAACGAAGCATGACTGACCTGTGCCGTCCGGATGACAGCGCCACGAGTTCATTCTGGCGCAGTATCTGGTCGGTACCGGTCGGTCATGCTGAGGATGACTGGATGCGTGATGTCGAACGAGTGTGTGAAAATATTCCTGAAATGGAATCAATTTCCATTACGCCATCAGATGTGGCAAGAGCAGTCCGTCCGTTACCGAATTGGAAATCTCCAGGACCGGACGGACTGCACAACTTTTGGCTCAAATGGTTGAGTAGTTCACACACTTGTCTGGCATCTCAATTCCAGTCCTCCTTAGAGACTGGGTCGCTACCACAGTTTCTTACAACTGGTGTTACCCACCTGCTCCATAAATCAGGTAGTACCACGGAACCCAAGAACTATAGACCGATCACTTGTTTGTCGACGGTCTATAAACTTCTTACATCCATTTTGAGAGTGAAAATCAACACACATATTGAAACTAACTCAATTATGTCTTCCTCTCAAAATGGATGTAGGAACGGGTCCCGTGGTACTAAGGAGCTACTCCTCATTGACATGGCCATTAGCCAACAGGTTCGTCGATCTCGCAAGGATATGTCCACATGCTGGATAGATTATAAGAAGGCCTACGACACGGTGCCACATACATGGCTCATGAGGGTGCTGGAGTTGTACAAGATAGATGCAACTCTACGCGCCTTCCTTGGGTCGTGTATGGGGCAATGGAGAACGGTCCTTCGCTATCCAGGGTGTCGACAGATCCAGGCGAACGATGAACCTGTATGGATTAAGCGGGGAATATTCCAGGGCGACAGTTTGAGTCCACTTTGGTTCTGCTTGGCCCTGAATCCTCTAAGCACATTGTTGGAGGAGTCAGGTCTAGGCTATCGATTGAGGAGAGGTGGTCAGGTCATATCTCACCTCTTATACATGGATGATCTGAAACTCTTTGCCCCCAACAAATTGCGACTGATGGAGCTACTGAAGGTAACTGAAACTTTTAGTAGCGCCATCAGGATGGAATTTGGTGTGGACAAATGTGCAGTCATGCATGTAAAGCGAGGGGAGATTATGGAATCTGAAGGGATTCACCTTTCAGATTCCATACACCTTAGATCACTCTCCTCATCCGAAACCTATAAGTATTTGGGTATGTCGGAAGCGTTAGGCATTGATGTACCGGACGTGAAACAATCGTTGAGGGAGCGCTTCTTTGGACGCCTGAAAAAGGTTTTAAATAGCCTCCTTTCAGGCGGAAACAAGGTGCGCGCCTTCAACGGTTGGGTCATGCCGGTCCTGATGTACTCTTTCGGCATACTCAAATGGACTCAAACTGAACTCGACGCCTTGGATAGACGAGTTCGTACGCTGTTGACCGCAAATCGGATGCATCACCCACGATCATCGGTGATGAGGCTGTACATCCCGCGGAAGTGCGGGGGTCGAGGCTTTTTAAATGCCAAGACCCTTCACAACCGCGAGGTGTGCAGTCTCAGAGAATATTTTTTAAAGATGGAATTGGGTATGCACCGAGATGTGGTCGCAGTGGACAACGGACTCACCCCGCTATCCATGGCTAAAGAGAACTGGCGCAAACCTGTGGTACTCAGTACCGAGGACCGCAATGAGGTATGGCAAGGCAAGGAGCTTCACGGACGCTTCTACCGGGCCCTTCATGGGCCCGATGTAGATTTTCTAGCGTCTGTGTCCTGGCTACGATTCGGTGACCTCTTCGGGGAAACTGAAGGTTTTGTCTGTGCGATTATGGACGAAGTTATCTTGACGAACAACTACCGGAGACATATTATAAGGGATGGGACGATTGACGTGTGTCGGGCATGCCATCGTCCAGGTGAATCCATTAGACATATTGTCTCTGGATGTTCTCGTCTTGCTAACGGCGAGTACTTGCACAGGCACAACCTAGTAGCCAGAATTATCCACCAGCAACTTGCTTTGAAATACAGTCTTGTGGATTCTGAGGTGCCGTATTACAGGTATGTGCCCGACCCAGTTCTCGAAAAAGACCATGTCACGATGTACTGGGATCTGCCTATCATTACTGACAGGACTATTGTCGCCAATAAACCTGACATAGTAGTGATAGACAGATCAGCGCGCCGCGCAATGATAATCGATGTTACCATCCCACATGACGAGAACCTCGTGAAAGCCGAGAAAGATAAACAAATAAAATATCTTGACTTGGCGCGCGAGGTTGTCGACATGTGGAATGTGAGCTCGGCTATCATTGTGCCGATTGTCGTAACGGCCAATGGCCTAATGGCCAAGAGCCTCGACGAACATCTGTCGAGGCTCTCGTTGGGTAGTTGGATCAAGAGCCAGATCCAGAAGGCAGTACTCCTTGATACGGCTCGTATTGTGAGGAGGTTCCTGTCTCTGGAACCCTAACCACCGGTAGCTTGGACCCTGCTCCCACGCCGGCGGACAACTATTTTTATATTTTTAAATGTTTTTTAAATTTTTTGTTTTATAAAATATTTAAAAATGTAAATTATATGTAAAAAAATGAATAAACGAAATAATAATAATAATACTACTCGTACTGAATAAAATCCACGGTGTCCTTCAATAGCCTTAACGTTCCGGGGTCACAGTAATTCGTTAGTACCGCAACCCCGGCAGGCTGTGGCCCTCTATAGAGGGGTCCGGTCATAGCGGTGACACTCTTTGAGGCGCGCGTGGAACACGACACGACCCGGGTTCAAAGTCAGCCATGGAAGGAAAGATAAAGAACGATAAGAGGTGTGAAGCAAATGTCACCATTACGATCAACTTAAATCAGTTTAGTACTCAGCTGTTTACATGCGAAGATCATCGCTCCTCCAAGTCTGAGGGTATCCCTCCTTATGTTTGCCGGTTCGAGGTCTCCCCTTGAGAATACGTGCAGCTAGTTAGGTACTTTAAAGTGGAGAGGGAGGTCATTCCACACCCTGAGGGTTCAGAATGTCTGCATGAATTCTTACTGTACAAGAGAAAACAATGAATACACATTTGAATGTCTTCAAGAAATAGTAGTAAATTTGCAAGTTGAAGTGGCAATGAGCAGGCCACATCGCTCGTAGAACTGACAACCGATGGGGAAAAAAGGTTCTCGAGTGGCGACCACGGACCGTAAGACGCAGCGTAGGTAGAAATCCTACTAGGTGGACCGACGACATCGTGAGTGCAACCGATGGATGCAAGTGGCGACTTGTCGTTCGGCGTGGCGGACTAAGGGGGAGGCCTATGTTCAGCAGTGAACGTCTTCCGGCTGATGATGATGATGATGATGAAGAAATAGTAAACAAAAACCCAACGCATGTTTCGGTAATTCTGTTCTTTTTGACAACAGAGTGCATGGCAATATTATTCTCCGAAAGATATTAATAATTCAGGAAAAGATGGAAAACCTTTTAAAACAAAGAACTACCGTTTACAAAATAATATTATACCCAAATTATCAAGCGAAAACTCCATTAACATCAATTTTAATGAGACCGAACGTATTTCGGAGTGATTTAAGTATTTAATTAATTAAATATGTTCTGGGTTTCAGGAAGTTTTAAACATAAAAAGAGGATAAAAGTGTGTTTTATTTGGCTGTAAATTGACCGTCAGTAATGTAGTTATGAAGACACGGTTAGCGCAGTGGCTGAGCGATTGGAATGCTGCGCTGCGTGTCGCGGGTTTGATTCCCGCACGGAGTAAATATCTGCATGATCTACAAGTTGTTTCGGGTGGAAGTGGAAACATATTTTTTCCTACTCCTCCACTATTCTTTTTTGATTAATTTCGTTGCAGGGTCCAAGACAGGTAAATTCATTCTCCGGGACACGTCGAGCTTCATTGTCTCGGCGCTTTTCTAGTTGTTGCCACTTGCTGATTCTGGCTCTCAGGAGTTGCAGTGGTTTGGGAATAGTGTGGTGGGTTTGTCCCAAAAAAAATAAAAAATAAGTAGTTTCGGGTCTGGGCGTTTGTGTATGTGAGTTTATATTATGCTTGTAAACACACCCACGACAAAGGAGAAAATTTGGTACGCCACATCCAAATTATATGGGATGTTTTTGTGCGAAAGTAACAAAGAAAGCGTCCATCTATCCATCAATCCTCTTAAACTTTCAAATTTAACTTATTAGAGTTAGACAACGACATTTGAATCTCAGAATTCTCAAAATTATACCACTTTGACTGACTAGAACCTCTTTTGTGAAACGTCTAGACATCTTACAAATGAAAAAATTTCATTATTTGTACAAAATGGATATTTTGTTATTGATAAGAGAATGTCAAGGGCGAAGTAAGGTTATATATCTGTTTTGCAAATAAAAGAATAGTGAACAAAACTGCCAAGTGCGAGCAGAATTCGCAAAATAAAGAATCTCCGAAAATCAAAACTATTACAGTTTCAGAATCATCTTCCTAGGTGATAGGTACGTCAATTGTCTGATGACATAACGGACTCATTAGAATACGCTCGGACGGAAGGGACTGTCAAACTTGTGCTGAGCCCTTATCACGAGTTTGCAGTATTTTACTTTACAGCGTCTTTCCAGTATTTACAGCGTTTCTTTTATGGAACAGTGCCTTTGGTGTACGAAGAAGGAACATTTTTTTTTTCCTTGAAATTAATGTCAAAGCTCCCGTTTACTTTACGTCACAATAACTGAAAATTTATGTAAGGCCTCTGAGTAGAATCTACAGTGATCCTTCAATAGTCCTCAGACAGATAACGAAGAGTTTTTAAATCTTTTAAGCACTTCTGCGTAACTCTAAAATGAAAAATAAACATCCGTGTCCTGTGAGTTATCGGCTACGTTATGGTAAAACAGAATTGTGACTAGGTACAATAGATCAAGATATTAGCCTCCTACGCAAAAATAGTTATGTGAGGGTCGTAGATTGATGTTATTGCGAAAGTATATGCCTACTGGTTTCGTAATTTGATTTCATAAAAAAATAAGTCCTTTTAAAAAAAAAAAAAACAAACCGACGAAACATCGAACTGAAAAGAAAAAAAATAAATTTTGAGGCGGCGCCAAATAAACAAACGTAATAAATTAACAGTGTGAAGAGCAGAATAGCTCGTTGTATAGCTTGTCGTGGTTGAATAGCTCGTCGTAGCTATTCGTTGATTGTTTCTTTGGCGCCGCCTCAAAATTTATTTTTTTCTTTTCAGTTTGATGTTCCGTCGGTTTGATTTTTTTTTTAAAAGGACTTATTTTTTACTTTTCAGTTTCTTGTCTTGTGTTATATTATATAGCAGAGATGTGGAGAACATAACATGATGGCGTCACCATTAAGGATCTCTAGCTACTGCCCTCTGTCACAATCCTCAGACCCTCCATGACAATTATAACCCAGCTAGGTATAAAGTTTTCATCAAGTTGAGTGAAATGAGCCCAAACACGATATAGCTGTTGGTAACTGTTAAGGAACTCCTAGGACTGACTTCACAAAATAACAGGGATCTGGAGTGCCATCATGTTATGTTCTCCACATCTCTGCTATACAATAATGTCCTCAGAACTACAATTGTTAACTTTATTTCAATAGAATCGGTTCATAATTGAAAATTAGTAGGATGATAGACAATTAATTCTTTTTTTTCTACCCTTAGAGGCCGATTTCAGTTTTGAAATTTAAATGGGACCAACTTTGAGATATACAATTTCGCACTAAAAAAGATTTTTTGAAATCGGACCACGTTTGGAAAAGTTATGCGTGGTCATACATAAAAAAATATATTAATACAACATGTCGAATTGAGAACCTCCTCCTTTTTTTTTCGTCGGTTAAAAATCAAAGCAAGTAGACCAGTTGTGGCACTTTTGAATTGTCAAGAAACAAAAACATAAAGTCAAATAATCAAAAAGTTAAAAAATAAACGTATGGTCTGGTGACGTTAATTTAGAATTACAACTTCCTGTCTTTTTTTTATCGTGGTAAAATCATCAAATGAGTCCTCCCACCCCGAGCAGGGCGGGAGGGACTGTCAGACTTGTACTGACTAAAATCCACGGTGTCCTTCAATAGCCCTTTATGTTCCGGGGTCACGGTGATGGAAATAAGTCCCGCGACCCCGGCAAGCTTTGGCCCTCTGTGAGGGGGCCCCCTCACAATGACGGGGGTCATTGTGAGAGGGCCCCGTCATTAGTAACTTCCTGTCATACACATATTTTTAACTCACGATAGTTTAAGAAACAAAAGTGTCAAAGTTTATCAATATTATTTATTTATCTAAGTTGTCTTAGTTAGTAGTGTCGTGTGCGTATCTTGTTTCCTCAAAGGACAGAAGTTTATAACCCACGCATCACTTTGTCAATTTAATAAAGGACACGTGGCAAGGTTTGTAAAGAGATGACAAATATGTGGGTGTGGGGTAGTTGAAATAAAGTAGAGTGGAACGTAAGTACGTTCTACCCGTAGGTAGTTGTTCGAACTACCCACACAAATTAAGTCGCGCTACAGTCGCGAGCAGCCACATCCTAAAACACGTGTAGGTAATATAGTTTTCATAATTTCATGTAAGGCTATGCGCGCACTAATTTCATTTAACATCAGATAGTTTTTAATATTGCGAAACGAAATCGCCAACTAGTTCGTGAAATCACAAACGGTTTATAATTGCTGTGATGTATCTTTCTCATCGATTTATTTCCGCGGTGTGCGCTAAGCCTTAGTATCATCACATAACAAACGTAATCGGCCGAAGCTGCTTGTCGGTCTTCAACAGATGCATTTCACAGCCTCATTCCACGTTCCACCTTCTATCATCGGACATCTAGGCGCACTGCAAGCTACCAGTCTTTACTTTTATTTTTGCGTGGTAAAATTATCAAATAAGTCGTCCCACCCCGGGCAGGGCAGGAGAGAATGTCAGACTTATACTGACTAAAATCCACGGTGTCCCGCGACCTCGACAGGCTTTGGCCCTCTGAGAGAGGGCCCCGTCATTATGCTGACGCTCTTTGAGGCGCGCGTGGAACACGACGCGCCATCGACCCGGGCATGGTCCGTGGTCGGACAGCGAGTTGCCCTTCCAGCCCTAACTTATCGCTATTTTTTTTCAATTCTATGATTCTAAAAGAAGATTATAACAATCGTAGTATCTATCGTTTCTAAAACTTTTTCTTTGAAAAAGCAAAATATGTCAACATCCGTCGTTAGGTATATATGTCACAGTCAAAACTCTTAACTAGTCAAATGGACTATTGACTAGCAAAATCAGTCAAAAGCACTTTTGACTGAACACGTTGGTCAAAAGTGGTTTTGACTGAAAATTATTGGTTATTAGTACTTTTGACTGCAAATTTGCAGTTAAAAGTACTATTGACTGACGCTCTTCGTCAAAAGTAGTTTTAACTGCAATAAAGCATCAGTCAAAACCACTCCACTCCACTACTCCTACTTTTGGGTGATTTAAAACAATTCTAACCTAACCTGTCCGTGTCGGGGTGACCCAAGTCGTTTTTACCAATATTTTTTTTCTCAGTGCCCCATTACATACACTCCAATCTAAATACCAGCTGAACACTTTATGCTTTTGAACGAGAAGAAGACGGTCGACTTCAGGGGCACCTCGAGGTTCGGTTTGGTTAGGTTCCTTTAAACCTTGTAGACAGAAAAAGGAGCCCCGCGTAGCGGGGCTTCGTCGACCTTTCTTCGAAAGCCCTCTTCCTCCGCTTTAGAAATAAAACGAGCGCTCCGCTTTAGAAAAAAAAAACACTCTACAATGCAGAATTATTTATTCCTGCAACTCAAAGTATTATGGCACTTTGAATCACACAGCAAAAGCAATCCATCAAAAGTGGTTTTGACTGATACAACCAGTCAAAACCACTTTTGACGGAATCACTTAGTCAAAAGTACTTTTAACCAGCTCCATTGGGCAAAAGTAGTTTTAACTGTTATTTTAGTCATAAGTACTATTGACTAAAGCATACGGTCAAAAGTACTTTTGACTGATTTTGCTAGTCAATAGTACTTTTGACTGGTTAAGAGTATTGACTGCAACATATATACCTGGGAGGGGTATTACAACGTCTTAAAACTGTCTTGTTCTGGTGAGTGAAAGTGACAAAGCTATACAAGTCGTCTGGCGCCATCTCGTTCACTCGCTGGAACAAACCTGGTTTTAAGACGTTGCAATACCCCCCCGTAGCTAATTTAGCATCATGTTACTAAAATCCTTGAAAGATTTTTTTCATATTTTGGCACGCTTTGGCTAAAGTTCTTGTTAGTTCGTTCAAATCTTAATATATATAAATCTCGTGTCACAATGTTTGTCTTCAATGGACTCCTAAACCACTTAACCGATTATAATAAAATTCGCACACCATGTGCAGTTCCCAACTTGAGAGATAGGATAGTTTAAATCTCAAATTTTAGACCGGATCCTCCACCCGTGCGAAGCCGGGACGGGCCGCTAGTATTATTATAAAGATCTTAAGAAGTTAAATACAAATTACTGGAATTTTCTACGAATCCTCCTCAAAAACTTTGAGCTTATTTACTACCCACTATTGATTCCAGAGATAGAGTTGGTTGCTAAGGTTTCTTTTATATAAAACTCGGTATGTAAAAAGGATCTTATAATAACGAAGGCTTACGTAGCTCTGTTATTTTCGTAATGATACTCTAAATTAACTCTAATATTTCAGGCTATCCACCTCGAGAGGCACGTTTCGTAAATTCGACCAAAACATTTATTTCAACTAATAAAGAATTCATTTCAAGAATTGACAATTACAAACGCTTCTGAATTGTCAAAAAATATGAAGATAAAGTTTAGATTTGTTTGTAAAATTAAGTTCAAAATATAAAAAGTGTGGCCATTGCGGTTTCCAATAGCAACGCGTAAGGAGAAGAATGTGCCAGAAATTTTATGAACTTTGTTCTGTTTTCCATCAGGAATTTCCCCCAATAATCATAAAGTATATTTATTTTTTTTATATTGACAGCCTTGTTTAACTCAATAGGTATGTTTATGCCTCATCTCTTTTTTACTGTAGGCACTTCTCTAGTCTGCACAAGTCTAATCTAGGTCTTACCGACGACCTTTTGTAGATTGTCGTCCTAAATAAATATTACGTATGTTCTCTAGTCTCTATTAGAGTGACTATAGTTATTTATGATACTAGTGCGGAAAGTTGGTTTTTACAAACGAGTAGACAACGTACGCCCGAGACGCCGAAGGCGCCCGAGGGCGTACCGTAGTCACGAGTTTGTAAATACCAATTTCTGCACGTGTGTCATTACAATGTTTTTCAACACATTTATCCATATTAATATCAGATTGCTCCCTTGAACTCAGATTAGTCGCAACAATTTTTGAAGTTCCTAATATGAAAATGGCGCGACTTTGAAAATGGCGCCACATGCACGTGGTGAAAATTAGAACTACATCTTTCATCTCATTTACTCTTTAGTATTAAAGTGAGACAACGAATTGAGCAAAAGCTCTTCCAAGGAGGTTCGATCAGTCAGGTTGTTTATTTTCATAATGCGAAACTCTTTGGTGGAATTCTTTTTTTTTTTTCGAAATTAAAAAAAAACCGTAAAGAAAACGCACGCTGCTCTACAAGGGGGCGTGCGGTAAAATAGGTACTTAGGTGAGAGTACCTATTTTACCGCACGCTGCGTTGTATGGTCCGTAATTTTTAACTTTCGAACACTGTATACAGGCTTTGTAAATGCATTTTACGAGCAAATGTGTTGAAAAAACTATTTTATTATTAACTTTTGACATTTTTTTTTAGTGAGAAAGGTTTTTTGAATGTCATTTCCGTTTTTCATTAAAAAATTGTGGTCATTGTGACGCAATAAATTACACGACGTATTGCGTCTGACTGGGTTCGAACCCAGTTGAAGCCTCGACTCGTAAGTCGAGAGTCTTAACGTACCACTGGACTATCAAACTGACATGACATATAACCAAAAAATCGAAGACGTGGTGAAAAATACCAACCCCACTCACAGAGAGGTGTCTTGTGTCCCAGCAGTGGGAACATCGTAGGCTGATTATGATTCTCAGACGGTGAAAATTTAAGTCTCAATAAACCCGTAAATTAAAACCACTATTGCACAATAGTAGTTGCAATTGCAATCAAGACCATTTGCCATGTTTTGCACAGTAACTGCGATGTTCAAGCAATCTCAAAGCTTAGCTTCTAGTCCGAAATTACTTCGATAACATGATTACTCGAGGTCCTACAAAACCCATTCACCGACTATTATCAAATCTACTACCAGTTCTTACACTTTACGAGCGTTCACCATTGCAATTTAAACCTTATGACTGTTGTATAAGTTACATGCCGCGCTTACTAGATTACGAACACTGGAAGGGGATGCTGTACTTTTGTGATGCACTATTCGGGTCGGTACACTCGATTCCGCGATGTTTGCTGAATAACAGAACGAGTCCAAAGCAATACTATTCATTTTTCATGCCGTTCGTGCCGTCGAGCAAACTATCTGCTCGGCAGCCACCATCACTAGATCGTGCTAGGTCTTTTCGGCCCTGGACAATAAATACAGGTAAAGCAGACTTTCCATACATACCACACCAACAACCTATTACTATTTTTTTGCATATTTTGTATCAAAAATAAGTTATTTAACTCATACGCGACACATTTTTATGTCACTGTCGACTACATGGCTTATACGGTCCGCATCGCAACCATGTCTTACGGTAGTCGCGATATTGCATCGTTGTGACGAAAGGACTTGTTCATTCTGCATTGGTTTGATATTTTATATCGTACACAAAATACCAACGTCGCAACCACAACGTAACAGCGACTTTATACGCACGTGACCGCAGCTCTATCGCATTTTGTCGCAGCGATGTCGGACGTTGCAAGAACTCTTAGCCCCTTAGTACACAAGGCGATACAAGTCTTCGATGCCTTACAACTTTGACATTCATTGACGCGTGCCTGTGTACGAACCTCTATGGATTTGTAATGCGATAGTCGCTTGGAAACCAAAGTCGTAAGGTATCGGAGACTTGCGTCGCCTAGTGTACAAAGGGGATTAGTCTGTACTCGTTTTAAAATCGGGAAACATTTCGGGGTGCCTTCAGTTTTTTTCCAAATGAACACACAGCTACTCGACTTTGCCTCCGAGTCAAAGCCTTGAGGGGTCTCAAGGCTTTAATAGTAATTGTACATCTAGAACAAAGCTTTGAGCCAGCATTTTTTACTTCTAATTCATTAGCACGCTCAAACGACAAAGATTAACGACATTGCTGTACAATGCAGGGGAAGCGAATTAAACAATTCCAATTTATCTGGCTTGAATACCAGCTAGTTGGGTGAGGTAGCAAAATAGCTAATTGTTCAACTTTTCTAATTAAAATAAAGTTGGAAGCTGGATATCTTTCAGCGTTCGATATTGTGCATCGGGTAATTAAAACCTGTGAAGTTATTGCTGCCGTATAGTTTGCCCACCATTTATAGTTTATTTTGTTTGTTTCAGGTTTTGTTGCTGCTTGACCGTATCTCTAAAGATGGTGCCAAGAAATTTCCTATGCAAAGGTATGTATACCTTTATTTAAGTTCTGTATAGCATCTTATTTGTAACAACAGTACCAATCGCTGCCTCGTTGGTTCAACGGCTCTAAGCGATTCTCCTCATGATAGTTACATGTCAACATTTGGTTGAATATGTCCAATATTTCACATGAATAGTATTATTAATTAATATTAGATGTACAAATTAATGGTACATAGGCGGACTGCATACCACGAGACATTCTCTACCAGTCAACCTTAGGATGTATTACATCCATATATTTCCTCGACAGACATATCATGACCTAATTCAACGACAGTCTGACAACCGTATTGGATTTCAGAACGTTTATTCTACAAATAGAACATAGTGAGGTGGCGCTGTTTAATAAAAATCTCAATTTAAAATGTCACTTACGGGATATCTTCCGTGATTATAATTTATTTTGAGTTCCCGATATTTCGACGCTGTTGCAAGCGCCATGATCGCGGGATGACTGAAGAGTGCGGGTGGATGGAAATAAATTGTTAAGAGCAGACAAATCTGTCTACCCTCTTTCTTTGTCTCTTGCTACGCGCACTATTGGAACTCGTCACTAAGTCACGGCAAAACACACGGGTACGTATTAAAATACCGAAATTTAAAAGACCGAATTTTAAAATACCGATGGACGGAATCCCGAAAATTGAAACGCCGAAAGGTTGTTTGTTCGAAAGTTTTAAATCTCGAAAGTTCATTTGCCCGAAAGTTTAAAATCCCGAAATTTAAAAACCTGGAGTTTAAAATGCCGTAAATTTCCTTCACAGGAGTAAGTCGACGGAGCCCCGCTCCGCGGGGCTCCTACTTCTGCGTGGTTAAAAAAAAAATAACCACGAAGAGGATGGCGGGGTCTTTCAGACCCCGCCATCCTCTTCTAACCTAAATTGTCCGAGTCGGGGTGCCAGCAAGTCCCGAGGTTAGACCTAGTTCTAACCGGCTAAACCTAGGTGTAACCGACCACATGCGGTTAAACCTACGTGTATCATACTTATCTTCAGTTAGAACTAGGTTTAGCCGGTTAGAACTAGGTCTAACCTCGGGACTTGCTGGCACCCCGACTAGGACGATTTAGGTTAGAAGAGGATGGCGGGGTCTTTCAGACCCCGCCATCCTCTTCGTGGTTATTTTTTTTTAACCACGCAGAAGTAGGAGCCCCGCGGAGCGGGGCTCCGTCGACTTGCTCCTCCAAAAACCGAGTTTTTGATCAAAAACATAACGACTATCGGCATTTAAAACTTTCGGTATTTTGAATTTCGGTGTTTTGGACGTCGGTATTTCAAACATAGGTATTATGAACTTTCGGTATTTTAAATTTCGGTGTTTCGGACGTCGGTATTTCAAACATAGGTATTATGAACTTTCGGGATTTTGATACGTACCCAAACACACTCACAGTATCAACAAGTTTTGTGAAGTCTTTATTATGATGCCGGATCCCCCTTTTTAGTATATTAACAACTGGATTCCACGTACTTGACAATTTGAAGCCATCCTCTCGATTGAAATTTTTGTGTTTCTTTATTTCAATTGCTTCTCTTGTCAGCCTGGGTATGTAATGTTTGTCCGTGGACAAAACACTTGGCTTGTGGAATTCGATCCAGTGATTAGGCCCGGACTGCAGCAGATGTTCAGCTATGGCAGATTTTTGCTCATCGTTGTTTTTGACAGCCTTGATATGTTCTTTAATGCGGCATGACACAGTGCGCTTCGTCTGACCTATGTATGAGCTGCCACCGCTACAATCGATTTTATAAACCCCAGGATGTTCAAATGGAATTTTATCCTTAGGGGAACGCAGACTTTGTGCTATTTTCCTATGAGGAGTAAACACAGTCTTTATCGAATATTATATTCGGACGTCGTCCACATACCGCTTCCAAAACATGATAGGCACAGGACAAGTAGAAATAGCCAGTTCTTCGAAATGTTCCATCCATAGCACAAGACAAGACAAGACAAGATAGGTCGTTTGTTGAGTAAATATTCGATAAAGACTGTGTTTACTCCTCATAGGAAAATAGCACAAAGTCTGCGTTCCCCTAAGGATAAAATTCCATTTGAACATCCTGTGGTTTATAAAATCGATTGTAGCGGTGGCAGCTCACACATAGGTCAGACGAAGCGCACTGTGTCATGCCGCATTAAAGAACATATCAAGGCTGTCAAAAACAACGATGAGCAAAAATCTGCCATAGCTGAACATCTGCTGCAGTCCGGGCCTAATCACTGGATCGAATTCCACAAGCCAAGTGTTTTGTCCACGGACAAACATTACATACCCAGGCTGACAAGAGAAGCAATTGAAATAAAGAAACACAAAAATTTCAATCGAGAGGATGGCTTCAAATTGTCAAGTACGTGGAAACCAGTTGTTAATATACTAAAAAGGGGGATCCGGCATCATAATAAAGACTTCACAAAACTTGGTGATACTGTGAGTGTGTTTTGCCGTGACTTAGTGACGAGTTCCAATAGTGCGCGTAGCAAGAGACAAAGAAAGAGGGTAGACAGATTTGTCTGCTCTTAACAATTTATTTCCATCCACCCGCACTCTTCAGTCATCCCGCGATCATGGCGCTTGCAACAGCGTCGAAATATCGGGAACTCAAAACAAATTATAATCACGGAAGATATCCCGTAAGTGACATTTTAAATTGTGAAATAAACCGTGATAGTCTAAAACAGTGTCATAGAAATCTCTTTGTCAACATTTACGGGAAAACATCACGAAGAAGGGACATGTTATGTAAAGGCCTATGCACACCACGTGTTTTAGAAACGCGCGAAACACGCGCAGGTGGCCTACCACGACCTCTCACGGTGATGAGAGATGGTGCTAGACGACTGGTATAGCTCTGTCTCTTTCCCACAGCCCAAAACTGGATCGCGTTAAGAGCTCGTGGTAAGGCCCCAGTTTGTTGTCGTTTGTATCGCGTCAAACGTGTGGCACCGGCGCGTCTATATTGCTACGAATGCGAGTCAACGTAGCGTTTAAAAAACGTGGTGTGCATTGTGCAAAGGCTTTAAGGCAGTGTCCTGCGTGAGCGACGAATACGACGCGACGCGACGCGATTCAAACAATTTCAACAACTATTATAATATTATTTTAAAATTTACTTCGTGAAGCGTCGCGTCGCGTCGTAGTCGTCGCTCACGCAGGACTCCACGTAAAGGCCACAACAACAAACAACTAGCCATCAACATCATAACCCTTATTACGACACTCGTGGGGACAAGTAGGCTGTTCTATTTATATCCACATGTCCTAAGGTTTATACCCCGATTCCGCCATTAACGCGGGCCAAACAGTTATTACAATTAAGGTAGGTGCGACGCAATATAAAGGCTGTAACACAATTCCATTATACGCGAGGTAAAACTATGTTCAAAGTTCGGCAAACTATTATGGAAGTTTTACAACGGCGCTTATTAATGGAGTTCAAAAGTTCTATATAACAGTTAAGCAATGATATGATCATTATGTTTGCCTGCTCAACTGTAATAAAGTGTAGGGATTGCAAGCGAAAATAAGTGATCTATATTTTTTGCTACTGAGAAATAAATTGGTATAAAGGTAATTGGAGGGGGATATCAAAACATACTGGCTCGATAGTTGTCGAGCAATATGTTTGAAGAAAAAAAAACAACAGAATTGCAACATCAACTATGCAATCAATATATGAATGACAAAGTCATTGGAAGACTTTTAGGGAAAAATTACATTTAAGACAAATTACAAAAATGAAATATTATTACCTTGATTGTATTTTATAATAATTATGACTAAATCAGCTACGCCATTCATCTGCTACTTACCTTAGAAATAACAACGTGACTTTCGTCACTATTTTTTAAAGAACAATTTGAAATGACAAAATTGTTATCACATTTTTCTAACTTTTGGTACTATGTAGTCCAGTAACAGTATTTAATAATTGCTCCTACAGACACTCTCCTGCATTATATCCTCAATACACATTAACGAGCTTTGATATACTATGTCTGCAGTTGATGTCATCCAAATACCCAATAACACAAATTGTCTCCTAACACATCAATTCACCAATTTATGCGACACTCACATACAAACGTAATCACATACTGTACTATACGCACTATTCAAGCGATAACCCAATTGATAAGAATATAAAAGGCTTTTTTATACACATTTTGATGTCCAACGAATCCAATCTGATATTTTATTTATTTTTGTATCTGCAATCCCATTTTCCAGCTCCATAAATGTATATACAGCTGTTTGAAATTTTTGAGAAACTTTTACTGAACTAGTTTGTATGAAAATGTTACTGAAATTGTTTTGAATTTTTAAACGTCATTAAAAAGCGCCGGTGTTTGTATCACAAGCGTTGAGTGGACTTATTAATAATTGAACATGTGGACTTACGAACGTAACGCGTCCACCCGGGTTCAAAGGTCATAGTATATTGATATTAGTACACAATTTACATTGAAACGGCTACATTGTTGATGACCAACCACGTTTACAACATCCCTTATATCGGGTTGTTGTAAGTTCGCACTAAAATTAACTCCGTACGAAAAAAAGTATCTATAAATTAGCCAAAGAATTTTGTTTGATAATTGTAAATTCACCCCTTTTTTTCCGTACGGATACCAGAACAATTAAATAATAAAATCCAGCACAAAACTACTGAAAACGAGGACTCAATGTGGAATCTGAACGGAAAGTACTAGAAGAACAGGAACAATTTTTTTTCGTTAGGAATTATTTTTGTGACGAACTTACGACAGCCCCATTATAATCTACGTACTTACATATTTTGGCCGGCGGAATTCAAAAGCATCATGAGTATTCATGAGGCAGCAGGAAGTTTCTGGTTTAGAATAATCTAAATCTAATGTTTTAGTGGAACAAATGCATTTTGATCACTTTTTGTGGGGTTATCATTCTAGTCAATTTCGACAAAACTGGGGCCTTAGCCAAACAGCAGACGATAGTAGACGACAATCGTTATCGTTCATCAGTCACCAATATATTTTCAACTTTATACCCCAGCGCGTAAAGTTGAAAATTTATTGAAGTTCACAGATCGTTTTCGTTTGTTCCGTTCGTTATCAGCAGTTTTTAATAGATTTTCAACTTTACGTGCTGGGGTATAAAGTTGAAAATATATTGGTGACTGATGAACGATAACGATTGTCGTCTGCTGTTTGACTAAGGCCCCTATTTTTTATTTCTGAAAAAAGATACACTCGTTTTTTCAACATCAATCAATAAATGTAGACGCCAATAAAATAGTTGCAAATAGAAAAAACGTGCCATATACTAGGATCATTCTCATATAACTTAAGTACGTTTACAAACATTTAAACCCACTAAGGAGACCCTGACCCCGAAAAACTGCGTACAGATTACGCAAATATCATATTCAGTGCGAGAATTGAACCCGCAATACGCAACACAATAGTCATAAGCTTAACCACCTCGCTATTAGTAGCGTACAATTGAAATTAAACTACATTTTATTGCTAACAATAGCAAGAAACAGCCCAATTTTAGTACATTAATATAATATGCCAAAAATTTAGTAAAATATCCCGCTCATTATGCGCCATTTTGATAAAATTATCTAAATCAACAACATTACCATCATCTCGATGATACAGGTTCTCAACATCACCAGTTTACAAATAATCAATACAAGTATAGGGTTAAGTTCACGTGGGTTGCATACATAAGCATTAATTTAGCTTAAGATGATAGAAACAGCGTGTTGACATCTACTCGTGTACAAGCTGTTACTTAATTTTATGACATCGTAACTCTGGACATTAGTGTCAATTACTACGGACTAATCCTTTTCGAGAGTAAAACTGTTGTTTAAATGTCAAAGGAACCTTTGAATGGGGGCACAATGCCCCAATTAGGGTAATTAGGTTCTGGTTTTAGTACCGGGTGTTAGAGTCTAATCGTATGTAGAGTTATAGATGCAAAAGAATTAGCAGCCCATTTACAAAGCCTAGCACAGATTTACCTGCCTCTTTGTTCTCATTTTTTTTTGTTAACCTACCTATATTGTCCCACTGCTGGGCAAGTTTCCTTCCACTCTTCTCTTTGTGCGGCTTTCTCCGGCCAATCGCTCATGAATGCGTCTAGATTGTCACGCCAGCGTTTTCTAGGCCTCCCTCGGCAACGACGCCCATCCGGCACTGCATAACGACTCTAACCCAGCGATCCCTATGCATTCTATGTATACACATGGCCCGCCCAATCCCACTTCTGAAAGGAAATAGTTTGTTATCAATATTACTTAAATAAAAAAAATGTCACGGCAAAAAAGACAAGGCCCCGCTTAAATTGGGAAACACCATATTATGCTCCACCGTATCCTCCGGACGGTCCACACAGTCTTCTGTGCATGGCCGATCGTTGGTCCACCTAGTGGGAGGCCTGCCTATACTTGGTCTTCTGGTTCGTGGTCTCACTCTAGAGTGCTTATTCTATTGTTCCTTCAGACGTACTACAATACGCCATCGATAATGGCTGACATCCCTCCGGTACGTACAAAGCGTTCTGCCAAGACTTTTATTGTACGCACAGCTAAGGAGTGACATTCCCTGCCGGCATCTGTATTTTCCGACAACTATAACCTTGGTGTTTTCAATTCAAGAGTGAACAGGTTACTAGTATTTTTTCTTTTGTCACGTAAACCAAAATTGACGAAGATACAACGCTTCTAAAAATCACAAAACGTCAAACGGTCGGTACAATTTTACAAGAGCAATGACGTCACAAGCCCCCACTCCCGATTTTGGAAGCGTTTTATCTTTGTTAATATTCATAGATTTGAAAAAATAAAAAACACGTGTCCATTATTTTTCAATATTATTACTGACGGACTAAATAGATTATCAATTTATTTATGCATTAAAATACCCTATTGCGACCTTATTTCCTGGATTTAAAAGCTGATATTTTTGAGACTATCGGATCGATCTCCAAAATATCTAATCCATTTCACAATACATAAACTGAAATTTAACAGGCATTGAACACGGAGATCTTTCGACTGCAAGGTGCCTTTAATTACGAAAGATTATCTAACCGTTAGCCTTTTATTGCTTCGACCTATGTCTTTACGAATTAACACCAATTGAAGTGTCAAATGCTTTTAACCGAGTAATTTGTGGAATTGCCGCAAAGACTCGTCCAGACAGGACCAGCCGGCTCTAAATACCGATGCGAAGTGTAATGTCCTTTTTATAGGACGGTATTTAAAATGGAATTAGATCTACCTGTAATTAGATTGATTGTCTTTATGGAGTAGGTAATAAATTAATGTTTTAGATAAGGAAATGTTAATTATCATCATCATTAATTTATAAAAATAATATAATTTATATAAAAAGTAATACTGATTTGTAGACCCATCCCCACCTTACCATTATTATTAGTTTGAACAGTATTATGTAATATGTACCGCCTGTAATGTTCTTTCTGTTGGGACTCAGGCCTCATCTCTGTGCGATCGAGTAAGCTTTAACCCACTTCACTACTGTAATGTAATTCTCCTGGCCTGAACTTAATTAATTTGAGGTCTGAGTATCATGTTTTCTTTTTCCTTCCTTCTTTATTACTGATTAAAAATCTAGGATGAGAAGTTTGTCCAAAAGTAATTATTAATTAATTTGTTTATAACCTGTGGTTAATAAATCGATAAAATACGCAAGCGTGTTGCATATTTGTTAAAATTGATTGGAAAAGCAAATGGTTCCATACGGTGAACAATGTTTGCAGTTTTAGCTATTCTTAGACGATCAAAGATCACTAACCCATGTGATGTGTGTACCAAGAATGTATGTTTTCATTAATCTGGACTAGTTTACAGCTGGAGTTAGCTGCTTTAATCACACACTGCTCATCTCCATCGTCAGCCATTCTCAACCATACTTTGATACGGTTAGCTGAGTGATTGGACTGCTGCGCGGGTTCGATTCCCACACGGAACAAATATTTGTATGACCTACAAATAATTGTTACGTCTCGGTGTCTGTGTATGTGAGTTTCTATGTTTGTAAACGCACCAATGTCTTAGGACACAATCCAAGTGTGGGGCAAAGTTTAAAAAAAAGTGTACAGCATGGCCCAACTTTTAAACATTACCGTCATCATCATTATCTTCATCAGCCCGTAGACCACAAACCCAGAAGACGATCAACCACTCGTATCCATCGTACATCGGTTGCCCGCGACTCTAACAATGTCTTTGGTCCACTTAGTTCTGTCGCTTGCTTATCTGCATTTTTTGGTTTGTGATCAACACTTGAGGACTTTTATTCCGTATCGGATATAGTTTTGCGTGCGATGTGGCCTGCCCCATTGCCACTTCAACTCCCAAAATCAACATATTTAGTATTTAAATCTTTTTGACAGTCGAGACTCCATCAGTTCAATAGCTATAGTAATTCAAAAATCTAAATCAGAATATTTTGTTTTACGTGGGCCTCAAGGGGCACTTATAAAACGTCAGGGAATAAAAAACCGGCACGGTTCGAGTTGGTCGTTTCCATGGAGAAGAACCGACAAGAAACTCCATGGTTACTCTTTTACAATAATTGTTCAAAGTTATTGTTAAGGTAAGTTCGTGAACAAGCATTGAAACTATTATTTTATATTGTTCCACGTGTCGCTATTTGTGTACATGAGTATGAGATTCTACCCACGACACGGGATGAAATAATGGGGTAGTTATCATGTTTTCCCTAAAAAGAAAACACCTACAATTTATGCTGGAATCTATTAAGTTTAAAGCTGCTCCTAAAGTCTCAGGTTTTAATCCCACCAGCTCTTGAACGCTCATTACAAAGAACGACAGATTAACTAGTTAACAGCAAAACGCACTTCAGGCTTATTACATAGGCTCTGAACCTAGATACAGCACTTCGCTTTAATAAATTCAATTTCCGTTACACGTAGCCACCACAGCTCTATTTCATTGTGGATTACGCTAAACAACTACTGAACGCAGTTGCGACTTAACCCTGAAAACTTCACGGAACTTCCGACATAAACCCCTTTGAAATAAAGTGGATAGTCCCATGGACGTTTCTGATAGGTTTAACATCCTGTGTGGTCGACTGTGAAAGTAAATTCCGACAAATTTAGGGAATGCGTATAATGAATCTGTGAGATCGTCTTGATAACAATATGCATGAATATTTCACGTTGTGTGGAATTGTTTTGCAAGCCAGCAAGTGTGTCTGACAAAATAAGACTAAGTAGACTTCAGAAATGTTTCAAATGTAATTAATTTTATTTAATTTGAACAATGAGCTTTCGTACCGAAATGCGTCTGATTCGCGAACAATGTTCTTCTTAGCATTAAAATTGTTTGTAAGCGTGCAGATTTTGATTGCATCTAATATTAAAATTGAATCTTCTCTATTTGTTCAGGCGGAATAATTAGATTCGGTGCGTTACTGTGTAACGTTTTATTCAATAGATGTAAGTAATATAGGAGGAATATTGCAAAAACGCGCAGTTCACGGAAATGTACGGCAGCTTTGTGCTTCATAACGCTTTTGGGAAGTTTTCCTAGTATTCGATAGGATCGAATAGGGTAGACAAGAGACATACCACTCTTGTCTACCCTATTAGATTCTGGGATGAATTCTCAAAAGCCTTCACGTTGAAGATACTCTTCAACACAGAAATGACAGAATATTGTTTTAAATGAGGTTTTGCGAATCGGACTTTCTTAGTCATCATGGAACGTTATCACACAATTATAATAGACGCGCCTTTAACGAGACAACCAAAATTGTGTATCAACATATTTTTTAAAGAGGATACACTGTACATGGAGATTATTGTCCGTTCTTCTCCCTAAAGAACTATACTTTTGAGTGGGCAACTACCAGTACAGTACTTTCACAAGTAATATTTCTTGTGATGGTGACTGTAAAATGGCTTTTTTTACAACATAATGTTTTTATGTCATGGTCAAATAAATGGTTAAATACATTATCAAAAATGATATTTTTTATGACTTGAAAACCAATTAAAAAAAATTCGTATAATTATCAATACAAGAAACCAAACTTCAACTATTACCGTAGGTTATAAATTGTGCTCTACATACTAGGTTCAAATACTTGTACCAAGGCAGACGAAACCGCGGGCCGTGTGATGTATGGATTGATCTTGAGTAGTGAAGTGAGAGTCTATGGTACGTGCTTTGCGGTGGCTAAGTAATTATTAAGTCAAGCAACTAGCAACGAGGTCACAGAGTAGTGAGAAGGAGTGGAAAAATATTTTTTGGTTACACAAAAATAACATAATTATGTGTGTGTAGGTTCACTTATTACCATAGTTTAGTTTTAATAATTATTATTAATAATATTTGTGAAAATTCTTTTATTATTTCTATTTATTTAGACACACAGCAAGTCGCATAAAAAGCAGTAAGTATAACTTTAACTGAAATCTGTAATGTTCTTAGACTAAGTAAAGATGATTTTTGACGAAACGCTACGTTAACAAAAACGTTTTAAAACAGGAATGAAAAATTCAGCTTTTAAGTTGCGATGGCCTAATTAGTAAGACGTCTGGAATACTTATCTAGAAGACGCAGGTTCAAATCCCACTTGCAACTGAATATTTCTTTCCTTAAAAAGCATAGTTACAAAACTTACTGGGCTCCCAATTACTAAGTCTTATCGTAATATTTACGTCAACTTTTTTTTATTGCGGTAAAATCATCAAATGAGTCCTCCCACCCCCTACTGTCAGACTTGTACTGCCTAAAATCCACGGTGTCCTTCGATAGCCCTTTGTGTTCCGGGGTCACGGTGATGTAATGAGTCCCACAACCAATTTACGTCAACATAAAAGCTTTTCACATTATGATAATGCATTTAGAGTTAATATACATTAAGGATTAACTCGCATTACGAGATACATACGCGAGAGTTTCGCTAAAATCCTACTGCTTATGTCTACTCTATGTTACCAAGGCACACCAAATTATTTACAAGGAAAGTCCAATTTATTATTAATGTTGGACAGGTTTATCCGTAAATAACTTTCGATTGAGACTGAAGTTTGCAATTTAGTATACGGTGTTAAAACACAACTCAAAATGTTAGAAAATTATCAGCGCATTGTATATTTTCGAACGAAGAGTTTTGGCCTTGTTCTGAACAGGAATTTAATTATGTTTTTGTTTTAAGAAATAGATAGAGGTTTTTGTAAGTGCTAAGATGGCTGAATGGATTAATTGTGAAATGCTTCGTTGATATCAATGCGACATTAATTGACTTAATATAAAAAACTTGCTGAGTGGTTTTGCCCATTGGAAAAGGCTCCGAATTACAAATACTAAGTCTTGAATTCGATCCCTGCCAGACACATTACTATCTCTATTTTTTTTTCATCAGGGTTCTCTAAAAGTTGAAGAAGATGACGAGGAAACCTGCATGTAGGAAAAGAAAACCAACAACACCTGGTCCTTGAATTAGTGAGTGTTTATTATATGCCGAGGTACTTCTGTGCTTTGGAAAGCATGCTAACCGTCCCGATTGTCATTAGTAGTTACAAGTAGTGACTCGAAAGTGCGACAATCTGTCTTACACCTCCCTAATTTTCGCCAATTTTCCAATTTTCTCAGGTTTTCCTCGCCAATTTTCTCAGGCCTACGTTGTATCACCAGTCTCATATAGCTCTAATCCATGACCTTCTAAATATCATCCATCCATCTGTTTGTTCAGCTACCGCCAGATAATTTTGGTAATTCATCTAGACGCAAAGGGTTACGAGACCTAATCTAACAATGAATCTTAATTAGGTACCGCTAATGTTTACATAACCAACAAAAGACGAGGCAAATGAATAACCAAATAAAACGAATAAATTACAAGGTTACGACCGAGTGGAAAAATACCCTTTGAAACAAAAGCAAAACCTCAAAAATACAGCAATAACAAATCAGAACCCAGCCATAATCTAATCATTCATCTAATCATCACTAATCCAACAACGATGTTGTCTTAAAAAAACAATACAGAGCCAGAATCATCTCAAAATCCCGGGCGATGTATGCAAATTAGTTAGGCAACTTCTACAAGCTCCCGCGGGCCTGACCGGTCCACTGAATTCATCCGTGCTTTATTTAAACGTACCTCGTCAAGGTGAATTTGAAACGACTGAAGTTTTACCCTTCAAAAATCAACTTTACTCCACCGGTGTAAAGTTAAGATTAGCTCGTAGCATAATAAAGTAGTTTAACATATTTATAGCAATAAAATAGGACCTATAAGGAATCCAGATTTAAAGCTATACGTAGGACGGTTTTATAGTTTCGAGTAGTATTATCTGTTGAGCAATTTTACCCTTAATTAATTGACTTTACCCTTTCAATTAATCAAGTTACCTTCTGGTAAATATAAACCTATCTTGGTAAAACGATCACTGGATCAATTTCTTTTTTTCTGTTTATTTTAAAACATAAAATAATAAAAATGATTTCACGATAATACATTACTCGATATACTGGAAGCTTAATTGGCGTGGAACTATTTCCGGCAGGAAATTTGATATTCACTGTGTATGTTAGTTGGATATGAACGTCACTTGTTTGAGGTATTTTAATCGTTATTGAAAACAGGCATAGCCAGGGTCGATTATGACATATGGTGGCGTTTATCAGACAGGCCCTAAACTGCCTTAGTCAACACGCGACTAGCTTCTCCACAAGCCAACCCTTAGCCACTGTTTAGTAGGCAAGATTGGGCACTCATACAGTCTAAGCTCTTGCCATCAAAATATTAAATAAATCAGAGAGTTCTTTCATAGAAACAGGGGAAGTGAAAAAGAAAAAATCCAAAATTATTGAATCAGAGCACCTTTAAAACCTGGAGTTGTAAGGAGTCACCCCGGACCTACCGGTCCAGTTCAACGCTGGGCATGACCATAATTATCATAATTTTACCCCGCAATGTTTCTCTATATTATGATGAATACATTGCTTTCCGACTTTCTAGAATCCCAAAATCATAACTCAGACATGAGTGATATGTATAAGGAATGATGGGATTATCATTATGCGTGGTGATTTTAGAAGTCCAATATAATGTCAATATCAAAATAGACTCAAAATGTCTCATTATTCACCCAAAATATATATTAAACAATCCAACAATCACATTAATACAACAAAAGGAAACCTGTGAACTTTATTCTCCATTACACAGAAAATATAAAAGTCAAGACAATTTTCTTAGTTTTTAATCCGTCAGTGAACCCGATATTATCTACTTTATAGCAAGATAAGGGTAAATAATGTCAGCATAATGCATCAAAGGGCACAAAAGGCAATTGTTTTTCAACATTAAATAGGTTACCTAATTATCGCTTAATGAGATTTTTGGCCCAGATCTTAGTCTTCGCCGATAAAGACTCAATGTCAAGGAGATTAGGATTTACTTTAAGATTGCGTCTTAATGAAAGTAATTTTAGATAATGTGTCCCTATTAAGGGTATTTTATTGTGAATAAGTTTTGTTTATCTGGCGTTGCTTGGTGTTTTATTTTCATTCCGAAAAAAATGAGAGTAAGCTTTTGAATTCTGGAAATTAAATTGAGGTATTTTTTACAATGGTAATCATCAAATTTTTTGAGAAAAGTCTAGCAGATGATGATGATTACAGTGAATAAAGACCTCTGATTACTTATCCAGTCATCATGCAACTATTATAAGTTCGGATTCCGGTCTAACAGGCTGAAGATTGCTGTATCTGACTGCTGATCACACATCTTCGCAAGGCAGTTTGTTTTTCTGAAGTAACGGTATATTTTAATCCAATTATTCCCTTCAGTTAACAACAGTAGACTCAAATATTGCAACTGTTTCATAAAGACATTCGATATCTATCAAAGCCCAACCACCGTTAAACAACTCTATATGAAAGCGAACAGAGTATGTTTTTCTACGTAAAAGCCGGTTCTCTTCTCGTGTGCAGAAAGCTTTGCAAACATCATACTCAAACAAAACATTCTGTATACACTGAGAATTCCCAGATGGCGGTAAAGTAGCAAACTGTGACGTGTACTCCAATTGTGGGAGATTTATACCCTGTTACCTCCTCTAGTGTTGGGAATAAGAAGAAAATTAAATCCATGGCTGAGTTCCTATTGTGAGCTTGCTTTCTTGCTTCGGGGTCAGTCAAAGACGAAGCATGACAGATTCGATGCCAAGTCAAGTGACGGACAAAGCATCATCAGCAT
This sequence comes from Agrotis ipsilon, assembly GCA_028554685.1. Lineage (NCBI taxonomy): Eukaryota > Metazoa > Arthropoda > Insecta > Lepidoptera > Noctuidae > Agrotis > Agrotis ipsilon. Next base: position 16,602,668 of record CM052960.1, on the reverse strand, counting down.
AACGGCTGCTGACTAAGTCATGTTACCGAACTACTTTTTTTTTAGCGTGGTAAAAATATCAAATGATTCCTCCAACCCCGGGCAGGGCGGGACTGTCAGACTTGTACTGACTAAAATCCACAGTGTCCTTCAATAGCCCTTTATGTTCCGGGGTCACGGTGATACACGGCCCTCTGAGAGGGGCCCCGTCATTTTGCTGACAGCTCTTTGAGGCGCGCGTGGAATACGACACGCCGTCGACCCGGGCATGGTCCATGGTCGGACAGCGAGTTGCCCTTTACTTGCTCTCCGCATGCCCGCGCCTACGGTGGCCGGAGATCGTGTTGTGACGTCCGACGCCGTGGGCGTACACCACTGCGGTTGGGGCGGAGGGAGGACGCTGTCCTCTCTCTCTCGCGGCCCGCCACCTCCTTCACGAGCATTACTGCTTCGCAGAAGGTGGCGACCGCTTCCCACTCCGTTACCGAACTACTTACTAGCAAATTTTACTGGTCTTCTCAAAATAAACCTGGCCAATCAGAACTTACTGCTTATATTTTTTTTGCTGTAAATGTTACAGTCACCCATTGCTGACTGGTTATCATCACCATCAGCCTATAACGTTCCCACTGCTGGGACACAGGCCTCCTCTATTATGAGAGGGAGTGGGCCATAATCCACCACGCGGGCCCAGTGCGGATTGGCAGATGTCACATGTCTTCGAATTTGATGGTTCTAGGACATGCCGGTTTCCTCACGATGTTTTCCTTCACCGTTTTGAGAGCAGTGGTGATGAAACAAATTACACAAAGTAATGCGTCAATCTGGGTTCGAATCCACGACCTACAACTCGTAAGTCGGGACCGATACCACTGGGCCACCACTGCTCAGTCGGGACCGACTGAGCAGCTGGCTGACTGGCTAGCTGGTTATTGGACGACTTAATTTCCATAACGACATAATAGTATCTGCATGTAACAGCAAAAACTTGTAAGTGTCTTTGTACATAGCTTATATTAGTCTTATTATAGAAAGTGGTAAATACTTACTACTTTGTGCGTCATATGTCTTATTTTTAACCGACTTCAAAAAAAGGAGGAGGTTCTCAATTCAGTCGGTATGTTTTTTTTTTTTTTTTTATGTATGGACATCGATTACTCCGAGGTTTCTAGTCCGATTAGTGTGATTCTTTTTTTGTTCGATGCAGGATACTTGCAGTGTGGTCCCATAAAAATTTCATCAAATTTCGTTCAGTACTTTTTATTTTGTGAGCATTTTTATTAATTTCGCCTACTTGGATGACATGATGATCTTTACTTTTTGCGTGTTTGTTACGCGATTACTTCGCCAATTGTGGACCGATTTTCAAAATTGTTTTTTTGTTGTACTAGGGATCGTTCACCTTAGGGAATACTGCAAGTTTCATCGAACTCTGTTCAGCATTTTTTGAGATAGGGAATTTTATTGGAACTTTCTTTTATGTACACAACATGGGCGATGTTAATACCGGTGCTACGGATTACAAAATTCTAGTGCACATGTAAGAAAATGATGTATTTGCCAAGAATTTGGGTTGAATATTAAAACTAAAAAGAATAAAATAAAAAACTTTTTTCAAAAAAAATTTAACCGCCTTCAAAAGCAACCACAAAAAAGGGTAAAATAACCTACAAAATAACTTGTCTTTCGGAAGTCGGTGGCAAAAAGACATCGAAATAATAAAATAAAGCCACCGACTTCCGAAAGAAAAGTTATTTTGTAGGTTATTTTACCCTTTTTTGTGGTTGCTTTTGAAGGCGGTTAATTTTTTTTTGATAAAAGTTTTTTTTAAACAGTCTACTTCACTGAAAAGATTGCTATAAAGAAACACTTAAATACATTTTCAGATAAAGTCTGAAGAAATTTAATATTTTGTATGGTTCTATTTCAAGTTTAGCTCTACACGGGATCTTCAAATGTAAAAGAAACATAAAATGAAAGGCTTTTCTAAACTTTGTAGTTAAAAAATATTTTTAGTGAGTATTTATATTTTTAGTTCACTAGTCTGTAGATAAATGTAATACCATAAAACTAAAAAATATGATTTACTCTCCGGGTATTTTCTATTTCACTTTACAACAACTGTGGGTCTGTACTAGGCTCGCAGTAATGAAAGGGATTCGTTATACAATGTGAAATAGTACGTTTGTATACGATCGAACGTGTGAGACCCACATAGCCTAGGTTTCCTTGTTAGAAATTGCATTGTTTGTGACGGGAACTGGCTGCCTTCGTCCTCCTTTATTGGAATATAGAACGAAATACTCAATTTACTCTGTTGGAATACATGGTGGAAAAATGTTTGTTGGTATCGAAGAAACATAGTTTTCCCTTAATCAATTTGAAGTTAAGTGCACTAGTTTTTGAATATTTAATAAACTGCCCTTAGCAGTGATTTAGATTGAATATAATGCAAAATGCCGACGTCACCCGAAATGCAAGCAAGACTGGTACTAGACCGGATACGTTCGCTGCATGCACAATGCGTTGTAAATACGAGCCTCTAACAACTTCATCGGAGAAGACCAAAAGATAGAGAGCAGATACGAGTTTTAATGTAAGGGAATGGTAGAACTAACTTATTTTCGTAGTCTTGGCTATCCGTGAAGATGACAGATACTGCAAGGTATTGACTGAATGAGGGCCGATTTTGGGCCGAAAAATCCGAGGTCGAGCGCATATGGATTGATGATGACATCTTTAAATTAAAATAGAGAAGAACAAGACATACGGTGATAGGCTCAAGTTGGTGATCGTGGTCCAATAATTTGATGAATGGTGAATGAAAACATGATAATGCAAAAACGTTTTAACACAAAAGCAGAAAAATACACAATACGGATTTAAAGAGAACATGGGCAGCACACTATCACCTAGTAAATTAAAATTAAATCAGAACAGTTTATCGCACTTTGAATATTATTATTAATTACTTCATCCGATTTGTTTTAATTTGATTCATTGTTCGACTGTTCGTGTTCATATACCGTGTAATGTTTTTTTGGATATTTCCAGTTTCAGCAGCCAACAGTTTTATTTGTGAATGAAACAGGCTGATAAATTGTCCAAACATTGAGGAAGCTCTTAGAATCAGAATTAATAAAATTACGAATTCTTGATTATAAGATTTTAAAACATTTGTTTAGGGCTAGTTGTTACTAGGACTTGAAGATATTAATAGAGTTCCTGTATTTGCCATAATTTTTTATATCATGTCAAATTTTATTGAAACAATGGGAATTCTTAACAAAAATCTTTTGTAATAGCTTCATTCAAAATGCCAGTTATATTTCATGATTTATTAAACTTCTCTCAAAAATAAACTCACGGTAGGTACTTGACAGTTTGAAGCCGTCCTCGATTTTTAAAAGTCCAAAGAAGATGAATTCACAAAATGGAATACACTTAGAAACTTTGTTCCTTACAACAAAGTTTAAGTTAGTGTAACAGAGTTTGCGTTTGTGAAACGAGTCCTTGGCGTTCATTTGCACAGACAAGCTTCTCTCATAATTTTCGAAATAAACCAATCATCTTTAAAAGACTGGCGCGACTTCTTAGGCTGTGAATTTAGAAACTTGGCAACGTCGCAAATTGATGTCAAATAATTCGCTGCTTTGATTAGGTAATTAATCAATTTTACTCGCTAGAATTAATAATGAAATATACGGCTTTCTGTTACATTAAAATATCCTTTTTTACTTGAAAATAGCATCATTTCGAGACAATTCGTGATTGGCAAAATCGAAAATTACGATAACAAAAAAAAAAAACATTGTGTTGAATTTCGTTGCAAATTTAATAAGTAATAATAATTAAACTGTTACAAAACAATAAAAAATATTTGGAAAACAATATCCCAAAAGGTTTGCTACTAGTTTTTATAAAATCTACATCTGAAATTCACAACCTAAAATCCAACTTAATACATGCGTCACTTAATTTCTCCGTTCCATTTCTGGAGCACTTGAAGCGGCATCAACACTAGTTTGTCGGCACTTTCAAAGCAAACGCAAAAGGGTAATGAAAGACGGCAACCGCGCATAAATAATTACGAGTTGCAAGCTTCTCGCCTTCTGATACCACGATAACCTACCCTCGGTTGACTTTGGTGACCTCTGGGAGAGATTATTATGAGTAACTGAAAGATATCCTTAATTCCTGGTTTATTTGAGTTTGTGGTTATTTATTCGAGCAACGTTTAAGTTTGATAATATCGTATAATATGCTACAAAGCTTGGGGAGAATGGAAGAAAGAAACGTGTTGCGCCGACCCCAAGGAAAATGGGATAAGGGCAGGAAGAAGAAGATGCTACAAAGCGAATACCCACAGCCTCGCCATAGCTGGGTGTCGATAATCGCTTAAGTTACTCCTTATAACATCAGCTGTCTTCTACCGTACCGACATATGAGAAGATGGCCGACTTTTACACAAACAATTTCATACACAGTCTAATTATTATTTTTTTTTTACTTTCTAAATCATCTAATGTGGACTGTCAGACTTGACTGACTAAAATCCACGATGTCCTTCGGTAGCCTTTTGTGTACCGGATTCGCGGTGTACGTATGTCCCGTAACCCCGGCAAGGCTATGGCCCTCTATAGGGGGCCACGTCAGCGTGCTGACGCATCACATTTCTTCTACCATACCGATATATTAGAAGATGGCCGACTTTTACACAAACAATTTCATACACAGTCTTACTTTAGACCACTTACCAATGGAAACACTGCTCCATCGCATCAGATTACTCTCGAAATAATCAATTCATAGATCAGTTTAATCCCTTACATTAGCCGTAAGGCAGGGCATGCATCATGCGACGGAATTAGATCACCCGGGTTAGCTTAGGTCAATACAATTAGATGTAATTGGACGAAGGGGCGGGTGTCATTAAGCTCATTCTTAGTCGCCAGTGTGTCATCATTAAATATTCCTGGTCAGTCTTATTGTGTTAATTTAAAAAGTGACCGTGTGTGGTGAGCTTAGGATTTCTTTTTTTTCTTGGCTGTCGTCTTTTGAGTGAAAGGTATAGTACTTTTTATGTTTTTATTATCGTTTCGGTGAAATAGGGTTTTTATAGCAATGTATGGTTTTAATATTACTGTGTATTTTTTATTTATTTGTTACTTATTCATAAAAAAAAAAAAGTATAATAAAAAAAATGATAAAAATATGCAAGTTTCTTTCGAAGTAAAAAAAAAATCTAATATAATAATGTTGTTAGGCAACTAAAATATTAAATTATCGTTTAAATTAAACTTGAAAAGACAACTTGATGTATTTACCATGACGTTATAATACAAAAGCATTAAGTAACACGTGAAAACATACACACATTTTGAAATAATTGGGTTAACTCAAAAGCCATTCAAATACCATATCGAATTCCCATTTTGACGTAAACGTAAGCAGATAAAAAATTAATAAATCAATACTGATGAAAGATCATGAGAGGGACCTTAAATTAAATTTCGGTAAAGTTCGTCTTCGGAAAGTAGATAAAGTTAAGTAAAATCTACGAAGTACTGCCGCATCAATCAATGTAAGTAATTGCAAAAATTTAATTCCCCTCAGTAAAGTTTGGTCACCGTATGCGTTTACTCTGAGACTTTCTAATCAGAAAACGAAAATGTTTGTTCACCTTTCTTTACTTGTTGAGAAATAATGCGACCACAACTTTGTATGGAAAACACTCTATGGACGAAAATGTTGAGAACTGTTGAAACTTGAGACTTAATTGAGCGTTTTCGCATACGCTAATATTTTTTTTAAAATATCTTGGAAAAACAAATGAACTGTTTTATTGTTATGGGTTATTTTTTAAATAAAGAATATAAAGAGAAGAAGGAATAAAAAAAAGAAAATTTACCGTAGGTAACGAAATAGGTTTCGATTCATCAAAGTGATTGCAAACTTTTTTTATGAGTATTTCCACGAAAACGAAAAAATAATTTAGTACGCTGTGTGAAAAAAATGTTCCAGGTTGAAATATTTTTTAATTATTGACGAAATAATGAAATTCTTTTGTAGCACCAATATATCAAAATTGAAGTACCTATTCATATTTAATTCAAAAAATATTTTCTGATTGAGCTATTTTACAAAGGGCCTCGCTCCGTAAAAAAAATGACTGGGCTTGTAATTTATGTTTCTAAGAATAATAGAATTACAAGTGTGGAAGGAATTTTCGGTACACATAAAAAATAACAAATCATTTTACTAAGTACGATTCAAATATAACTAGTGTAATAACTAATTTTAGTAATAAAGAACTCAAAGAAAAATGGTTACTCCTTGAACAACATTAAAGCCTCTCTTCTCCTCTTTTCTACAAGCTTTTCTACAGGAATTGAGCATTTAACTTTTACTTTTATTTATATAAAGGACGGTTACCATAACCTCTGTTCTGAGAAGTAGGTAATTAAAGAGTGAAAAAATCGACTATTTCTAAGAATATCTTCATTCTTCGATAGTTGACTTTCACTTTTGATCATGGAAGCCAACTTTAGTACTCTAAGGGCTAAATCAGTGACAATAACGTTATTTCATCACGATCTTATTTTGTCAATGAGCATAGCAAATTCAGCCTAAATGTGAGAACAGCTGGGACATGATCTTCACTCTGGTTAGTTAGAAGGATCGAGTCGGCTGTTATAAACCGCGCGAGGCCAGTGCGCATGTCTTCTATTTCTTTGGTTATGGAACCAGATTCTTAGGGCCGGTTTCCTAACAATGTTTTCTTGCACTGTGTTGAGAGCAGTGGTGATAAAATGACACAAAGTTATTTTTCAAACAGGGTTGGAAGCTGCGAACGACAACTCGTTAAATGAAGCGACCATTAGGCCACCGCTCTCAGAATTACAATTATTTGTAGTTAATTAACATAGGGAAAAATACCTACTCTCTTATCAGACAAAAAATACACTTGAATAATTACATTAAGGATACAGTTTGAATGAAATCAGATTATGTCTTACATCTTATGGGCTGGCAAATATACCCCTTCTGAAACCATAAAACGTTAACGATTACAGAAATCAAGGGCTTGTTTAAATGTGCTTAATAATTTAATGTGCGTTAACTTTAATTCGTCAATATTGGTTCGATTCAATAGCCTTTCAGCCATTATGAACGAACTATTTAATTAATAATGCGTTTGTACGTACGTATCGGTTTCTGGATTCATTTTATTTCATAATGTACATCTGAAAACCGATACTGGTTTTTGTCCATAATTAATTAGAATCCCTTTTTGAGCATTTTGAATTCCTTATTTAACGGAATGTAATGCTGCAATTTTGTTATAGATATATGTTCAATCTGATAGTGGAAAGTGCGTGTCTGCTGAGCGCCAGGTCTTGTATTCATTACCTGGGCAAAATCAAAATCAAATATGTATATATCACATAGGCCCCTAGGAGCATTGTTTATTTCTATTACCGTGACCCCGGAACATAAAGGGCTACTGAAGGACACCGTGGATTTTAGTCAGTACAAGTCTGACAGTACCTCCCGCCCTGCACTGAAAACTCGTGCTGACGGTACTGGTAACAAGGGGGACTTCCTTAAGAAAATGAGCCCTGCAAAAGAAAAAATACATGTATACGACCCACTAGTGGTCATTAAGGCGAATACAAGAGCTAATGTACCCTCGCTAGCACGTTTCAACATTTTGAAAGATATAAAACCACTGATCCCATTTTTGAAAAAATTGCATTCAACCATTTTGTGTGCAATCACATTGCAAAGTTTAGTAAAAAAAAAACATTTTCATCGATACAAGTTTTTGACTGCGTGATTTTATATCTTTCAAAATGTCGAAATGTGCGAGCGAGAGGTACATTAGCTCTTGTATTCGCCTTAACAAACAAGGAGTAAAGAAGAACAGCTAGACATCAAAGTCATGTCATCAGACATCAGAGTCTTCGATGCAAAAAGTGCCATTGGGTTGTTCCAGTATTTTCTACGTAACAGCTCAAAATGTGCAAGATATTGGTATGCTAACTCTATGATTAACAAAGCACCTGTGCCGGTTGTTCTGCGTTTGATCCCTCTCTGAACGTATTGCATTGCCGTCCCATCGGACTATGAGTGTAAAGGTATTAAAAGTGGACTCATACCTTGTGTGTATGTACACACTGGTGCACTGTAATACCGCCTGATGACATTGATTTTCATTGAAATTCGCAGTCCTCACTGAAATCGGTCAGGAGAAACATACATAAGTAATTTTTGAAATAAATTGTGGACGACTTAATTCGAAAATATGGGGTACAGTTGAGGTCACTGCATTGTCCCGGGTCTATTTAGTATAGATAGCCGTGACCCTGAAACGTAAAAGGGGGCAATTGAGGGAACACGGTGAATTGCAGTCTAGGTCTACCTAGGACAAGAGGATCTAATTGATTATTCTTTCTCACTAAAAATAGTATAGAGTGAAAATTATACCAAGGAATTCTACGGAGTAGGCCTGATTTGATGAGAACTAAGAGTGAAAAGTGCAACAAAATCTACTGCAACAGATCCAAGCAATTACAAAGACAGAAATGAAATACAATAAAATTCTACGCCGTTGTTATTAAATAGTAAGAACAAATGAAATGAGTAGTGTAAAAGCCTTTTGAGGTTTCAGCTTACGTCGCTTGAAACTTGAGACAGACGAAACAGACGTAAATTTTGTAACAATACCGTAACACCCATTCAGCAATAGATAGTAAACCGCAAACCTATTATACCGTCTAATTCGGTTTGTGTTTTGACTCCAGTAAATACCAAAAACATATTTTGATGTTTAATTACTTTCGGGTTTTATGCTTAATTAATTTTCGGCAACAGTTACCAAGAGACGCAGCGATACCGTTGAAATAAATGAAGCTTCAATATTGAAGACGAACACAGACCACAGAAGTGTAGTTGCGGTATGTGCCGCAAATATAATATAATATTAATATTTCCGACTGTGACGTCAAAACATTGATATTTCGCTCTGCTAGTGACTGCCAGTGACTAAAATGCAGGTATGCCGTCTGCGGTTGCCGTTCAATGCCATCATTTAACAAAGCATATTTGCCGAAACCAGCTGTGTCGCTGCGGTCTATAAACTCGATTTGGTGGACTTGCTATTGCATTGCGGTTACCTTTGAAATAAGTAATTCGAAAGGAAGGTGACATCAATCACTAAACCAAACAAAACTCCAACTATTTTAAACGCAAACCTTGTAGAATTTCATTGCTACACACCAATATTTTAATTTTCTTTGAAAGTTTCCACAGCTCAGCAATTAGACAATTCGTATTATTAAAATTTCAGTAGCAATTCAAGTCAGCGGCAAGCGGAATATATCTTTGGCTAAGTTTCTTAAGGATAGGAGGTAATGTATGTAAATGAGTGTAACTTTATTCCCTTGGAGATATTAGGGCGACTTTGACCGTTTGACAAGTGAGGGAGTGAGCACAACTTTTCATTGGGTTAGGTCTTCAAAGAATATGCAGATGCTTGTAATATGATTAGGTTTACGTTTTAAAATTTCGCCTTTACAAAGGAACTTGGAAAGTTCTCACTGAAGGACGGATACAGTTTTATAATTGAGTTCGCTCTTTGTTGAGGACGGAATATTTTGCACTCGATGCTCAGTGTTTATAATGAGGGGCTAGTGTCTTCAAGACAATTCACATAAAAAAGTAATTTATTAAAGCACTATTTTGCAGTACACTGACTGGCAGGTTTTCAACTGCTAAGGTGTGCTACTAGCTAACTTCAGGAACCCACTAACAAAAAGTCAGGTATTTATTCGCAATAAATTGACAGAAATTAAGTCAAAGACGAAAGTCAATGCTAAAACATGAGCCTTGGAATTATTGAAATGGACTGGCTGGTTATCAAGTGTCTAGTCTAGTTCTAGTCCAATTATGAGCCTTATTGTTTAATGCTAAAATAACTGTCAGATTCGTAGCAGGGATGCATTGCACATTTGGTGGCAGATTAAGACTTATCTATCAACAAAAAAAAAGTAAGGTTCATAATATAAATAAACTTTTGTGTAACCAGTAACTAATACCTGTTTGTCTCTATAAAAGCTGTCACATCAAATAATACGCTGTAAAAAACATATTATGAACAGGCACAATAATGTTAGAGCTAAATGTTTACGACCAATAAAACAACAGTCTATTAATATAAAATCGACCATTAAAAACATGGAATGGAATGAGTCATTACACAAAAAGCCTTTTCCAATGAATCCACAATAGTCGAGTGAGTAGAAAAAACGGAACAAAATACTAAATGGATTTTAATTACTGACTGTGAGTACGTACAAGTACCAGTTATCGAAATTGATGATAACATTATTAAAACCTTATTTGTTGAAGTCGCTGAAAACAAATATTTAAAAAGGTAGAAATGATTATTGACCTATGTAATCCTCTTAGTGGGTAGTCCGTAGTAATTGGTCAAGGTTGACAAAGTTTATTGAACTCAGAAATATTGAACAGCGGGGAACACAGTATTTAGAAGGAAAAATAAATTTTCTATTGAGTAATGTTGTTCTGAAAGATCAGATACATAATACACGGAACGAAGCAAAATGAAATCCTATCAATGGAAAGATTCCTGGAAGTTATTAGCAAGGTATTAGAATTAACATTTGCATTATTTCATCTTCGGGTGACCACTGAAAACCAGCGACTGTGGGTTCCTCACAGCACAGCATTATGCTGAGTGGTCACCTTTCTTTTTACAGTCATGGCATGCAGTTGCCAAAATTTGTTTTTTTCTTATGTTTAGATTTAGTTTAGTAATTTTGTAATCTGTCTGTTTTTTTTTCAAATTTTGCATGCACTACTGTAAAAAAAAACTTTTTTTTATTAATTACAGCCAGCAAAGCAGACAAATAAGAGCAGGAAAGTCTACTTAAAGAATCAATTTACACATTTTAGTTAACATTGAAATAGTTTGAAACAAATTCTAGATTATGTTACAAATTAATGTATTTTGTTATCCTTCTAAAAGCCTATAGATGTTACCACTGCTAGGACACAGGCCTCCTCTATGTGAGAGGAAGAGCCATAATGTACCACGCGGGCTCAGTGTGGGTTGCATTTTTACGTGCAGGTAAGCAGTTCATATCAAGATCAAGTTCAAATCAATGCATTGAAGTACCTGGAGGAGCAGGTTTTATTGCTTTTAATTATGTCATAATGACAATAAAATATAATGTTTGAATGTTCATTACGCCCAATATAAATTATCAAAAAATACATTATTTGTTAAAATAATGCATAAAATTAAAACTGGGTGGCCTGTGTCCCCATACAGGACATAAACAATTTCGAATATTAAAAAAAGACACACAGGGCTGACCAACACCATTTGTAACCAAAGTAATACGAGTCAAATTAATGTAGTAATAATTTATTAGTCATGCGGGTGTGTTCCGTCAAAACCATCTCCCTAGTGACTGGTGACTCCTTCGTAATTATTTATTCAATATTTACACTGTATGGCATAAGTTAGTCTGCTTGCATTTTTTTCTCATTGGCAACACCATAAATATAATTTTATATAACTCTCGAGAGTAATTCTGAGAGTTTTATGGATATGAACGTATTATAAGAATATGAATGTTGTAGAAAGTAATGCCAGTTTCTGTATTCATTATTTGATTTTTAGAATAAGATGGTGTTCATTTTATTACTTTTTTTCGTGTTATTAGACTTTTTACATTCTGCTAACGTTCTAATATCATAAAAAAATATTACCCATTTAACATTACCCTAAAAATCTATATTACATAGAAAAAATATTGCCAAAATATACAATATTACTTGATTAAAGTTTTGCAATATATTTCACATCGTGTTATAGTCAATTTTATTTTTTGCATATCTTATAAAAAAAAACTGTTTATTGCTTATACATATTACCGACCCTATTAGGAAAATCTTAAGTAAAAAGTACTTATTGAAAATATACTCATAAAAAGATTTATTGAAAAAAAATGGTTTTAAAAGTATTATTTTCCTGTTTCACAAAGATATAATTGCATTGGCAACACCAAATCTCCAAAGACAACGTAGGCAAGGCAACTGGCCGAACTATGACGTGTCCAAGCTGTAATAATCCATCTATTATAGTATCTCAGAGAAACAATATTAATTGAATTAAGCCCTGACTCTGTGCCGGTTTAACCACGTAATGAAATTAGCATTTAATATTCATTCGACAAAGGCATAACGGTAGATGTATCAAATATTTGTTAATAGATAATATCATTTTGTCGAGCTTGTACATGATTATAATCGTGTCCAGTTTTGTTTACAGACTTAATTGTTATTTTGTTTCGGTTTTCGATGTTTAGCAATTTAATTTTTGGTAGTGTTTTGTTTAATAGGTTAAAAGTGGTTTTAATTTTAATGAAGAGACTTTGAAATTGTTGTGTGTTTAAGTAAACGTTAAAAAGTGTTCTGTTTTTGTTCCGTTGTGTGTATGTATTTTTTCTTTGTATGTCAGTGTGGACCTTCTGGTGTATCAATAAATAAATAATTATTACAAACAACAGCCGAAATTTTTTTTTAGTAATAAAAAAATTTAGTCAAACGAGACACATTTTATCGATGAAGAAAAAAATCAAGGATGATTGTACCAGAGTAGCACATAAGCATACTTCAATATTATTGACACTTGTTGTAGAAAATAAAATACTTTTAAAGTATTATTTATCGTACAATGTCTTGATATAATGTATGATGGGTTTCTGAAATTGAGTTTTTCAATATCAAATATGCCAATGCCCTAAAATATGTATGTATTTTTTTTTAACATGTTTTATCCAAATTCTGAAAAAAGGCCTCTCCATTCTGTTCACTTTTCTTGATCATGTATTTTATAACCCATTTAATGAAAAAGCCATACAAAGCGTTTAAATATACCAATAGAATTGAAAGAAAAAAAAATTGAACGTACTTTTATGTTAATTTACTGAGCATAGTAAAGTCGTCGTAAACTACGTTTTATTTCATAACAGCAGTCATTTTACTTACTTTATTATAACAAGCGCGTTAATAAAGAAGCAGTAATCCCGAATGGGCTGTAGGTCCTCGTTATTTAATCTACTTAGCTTTCATACTAAGTGTTAATAGCCCTCTTACTAGTGTCTGACCAAAGGTCGATTTTAGCCGAAGCCGAAAATTTTGGTCTATAAGGTCTATAGAATTCGGTTAAAATTGACTACTATTTCTTTCTTTGTCGTGTGAAAATGTTATCACTCATTAATTTTAAAGCTGTTTAAGATGCCTCTAAGAACCCTCCCAGCCTCTGAAATCGTTTTTGTATTGATAAGTCTAAGTTTCTACACGATTTTTTTTTCCGATATTAGTATATTATTTTAATACAGACATGAAAAATGAATGTTACCGATTATATATTAAATATCCCGATATTGTACGCATCTCTTCTTTCTCCACGTACCAATTCGTTCGTCTTCGGCACTTTCCGGAAATCTTCGGGTTAGTCCAAAACTTCGCCAATGAAAGCTAAGCCCAAGTAGGCCGAAGCCGAAGTTTCTGTCGAACACTACCTTTAAAACGTTTCTATTACAGCCTGTATTGACTGAGCACATTGTAAGCTGTCTTCTTCCCCAAAATGATTAGGCTTATGAGTTTATTACTGTAGTAATTAAAACTGTTTTGTTAGTGCAAATATTTTGCTGTAGCTAGCTTAAAGTAAAATACTAGTTAATACCAACGACTTCGCCTGCATGAAGTTTGTTAAAGGACCTAGGGATTATACGACCCCGATAAAAAATCCTATGTGCCAAGTTTCACAGAAATCCGTTTAGTCCTTATGAGATGGTTGACTAGCAAACATTTATCCCTCCAACCATCCATCTGTCTAATTACCTAACATCTTGTTTCACTAGCTAAGATCATGATTTGTAGACAGGTTTACTACTTTTTTTTTTATTCTATTTTTAGCTAGAGGTTTTTATCTAAGATATGACAACCCCATCATACCCTTTTACAATATATCTTTTAAAATATCTTACAAACTAACTTACAACGAGGTTTTACTACTTTGTTATTATTAATTCTTTATGTCAATTATTTCCAGACTTAGCTAATTTTAGGCACAATATAGGCACTAGTTGAAAGACTCTTTAGTGATTTATAATTCACCGTGAATTCTCAAAATAAATATCGATATTATAAATAATTATGTAAAGAAAGATAACAGGCATTTAGCTCAAAAAATATGTGTACTAAGAATAGGTACCTAAAATAATAAGTATCTTTTCCAACGAACCTAGTATTAGAGCTACTTAAATAAAAAGCAGCCTATTAAAATAAATTACTCTGTAATTTCCTTCCATAATCTTTTTTTACATTCTTAATTTAGTGCTCTCATTCTTAAATCTAGAAAAAGGCCATGTTGTCTAATAAAAGCCTAAATTTCTTACTTCTTGTCTTTAGTTTTGAAGTAATGAACTAGAAATAAAAGGAGTTTTTATTAAGTATTAGGTTACAATAGTAAAATTGTTATGTCGACCGTCATGAGACAATGACCTTGAAGGTTCGACTACTTTCCAAAATATACTGGATGTGTCAGAAACTTTCTTAAATTATCTGTTTTCATAAAGAACTGTGTTTTCGAGAACATTCCACAATGTTCTAGAAGTCACATGAGTCTCTGTCTTAGGGAACGTGGCCCAAAATTCTTACAAGCTCATATAACTACTATGAATTGTCGAGGTATACTTTTACTCGTGGCGACAACATACATCAACCTTAATTTGACTACGGAAATAAGGGTCAATCTGCGCACATATTTCAATAGAGCGACTTAAAATCTGACTTTGTTTACCACATCAAAACATACACGTTTCCAGTATCTTCGCTTCATGTCGCGTCTCAGTGTGAATGTTCCCTTAAAAACAAGGAGCTCAAAGCGATATACCCATTATTTGATTTATTAGATATTAGAAAGCAGTAATACAAATCAATGTAAAATATTAAAGAATTCCTATGCTAGAAAGTACACTGAATTGAAATACAATCTTTACGGAACTACAAAACATTAACATTTCAGTATCTTAGAATTTTACAAAATTAAGGTCGTGGTTCACGATTCATCCAAGTCTCAGTTACACAAGTCAACATCATGTTACAAAGCTCCACAGTTACAGCTAAGTTCACAGTTCATAGGATTTTGAAGCTTTAGTAGATTAATCTTGGAGCTCTATTTCTGTATCGTGGACAGGGATCTTTACAGCGGGTTGAATAAACTTGATTCAATAGTAGTGAAGACCTAGTAGTAAATGTTTCATTGGCTAAAGATGTTGCTGTCTATTTAATCGAGGGCTGTATTCTCGATACTGATGGGTCATTGGTTATCTGTCTTAGAGAACATCATATTCCTGCCCTTATCCCGTCTCCCTCTCTCAGAGAGGAGGCCTGTGTCCCAATAGTGGGAATATTATAGGCTCAAACTCATCCCATTTTACTTAGGGTCGGCGTTTTTTTCTTTCTTCCTTTCTCCCCTACGTCATAGTAACATTTACTCCTTTTGATGAGAATGATTGATTCTGCTTCTTTAACCTGCGGATTCTGAAGCGACGTTACAGGAATTATTCCCAGTACGTTCTATAAATAATCACGCATGAAGTGCCAATGTTGAAAAAATATAGTACTAGGTATTGTCACGTTCTCAATTTATATGCAAATATATGCAGACTAGTCAAAACAATAAAGCATTCGTTTGTATTGTCTGAAACTGGATGGACGCTTATCTAGGCGGGAGTTATTCAGAACGTTTCCGCTCATCATTTAGAACAAATGTAAGCAAAATGCTGAATGGGTTCATTACAAGTGTTATGAGATTGAAATGTTTATTTTAAGATTTTTTGAGCAAGGAATAGAGAATTTCTTGAATTAAAAATAATTTCTTAGAATAATGTTTGTAATGAAATCTGCTGACCATCGTTGAGGATGGCGAGACAAGGTGGACAAAAGTAACAACCAGTGATTCACATCAGCCATGGATTTAGGGAACAGTGGTGGCCCAGTGGTATAGGTCCCGACTAAAGAATTGTAGGTCTTGGATTTGAACCACGCCAGGCGCATTACTTTGTGTAATTCATTTCATCATCACTGCTCTCAAAACGGTGAAGAAAAACATCGTGGTGAAACCGGCATGTCCTAGATCCAAAAATCGGAATCCTGCGTGGTGGATTATGGCCCACACCATCTCTCAGAGAGGAGACCCGTGTCCCAGCAGTGGTGGGAACATTATAGGCTGATGATGATGATGGATTGAACAAAAATATAACATGAGGCCTTAAAGTCTTTGCCTTAACAGGCTTACATTAACAGTACCTACCTATCACATCTGGACACAAAATATGATATAATTCATTCAGCAACAATCGTGGCATATTTTTTTACGAAATAGAAGTAGTTTTACTGTTTAAGAAATAAGGAATTTAAAAATGGAAACTGGAGAAAATAAGATGTGACATTTTGAAGTCACCAAAGAGAACGGACGAAGGCGTGAAGGAAGAAAGGCATAAGAAAAGAAACATTTCACATTACAAACGAAAAAAGAATAAAGAAGTTCATAGTGTAGGTGTTGACAAAATTTACGTAGGCGGTTAAAATCAGTGGCACAATGTTTAAGGAAATTATTTAATAAATTATGAGAAGATCACTGTTCCTAAATTATTTTATCATGTTTCCGACATTAATATTCAAAACTGTAAATGATAATTACGTGTAAATTTGACTACAACTACAAGGTTTTGTTTGGCGTTACTCGTAAAAAAGTAATGATTTTGCATCAAATTTTGAAAAATATTTGAAATAGAACGAATGATAGAAGATGATTTATGTCAGTCTAAAAAATTGTCTCATATTTTTAAACTTATAAAGTCATCATCATCATCAGCCTATAACGTTCCCACTACTGGGACACAGGCCTCCTCTCTTGTGAGAGGGAGTGGGGCATAATTCACCAAGCGGGCCCAGTGCGGATTGGCAGATGTCACATGTCTTCGAATTTGGTGGTTCTAGGACATGCCGGTTTCCTCACGATGTTTTCCTTCACCGTCTTGAGAGCAGTGGTGATGAAATAAATTACACAAAGTAATGCGCCAAGCTGGGTTCGAACCCACGACCTACAACTCATAAGTCGGGACCGATACCACTGGGCCACCACTGCTCCTAACTGCTCCTAAACTTATAAAGTAACACTCATTTATCATTAAATTTTTTACCTATAAAATTTAAAGTTTTCATCGGTTCCGCAAGTCGCGGGACTGTCTCAATAGGTAACCGCGACCCTGAAACGTTAAAGGCTATTGAAGTATCACCATGGATTTTAGTCAGTACAAATCTGACATCTCCCGCCGCCGCCGTCCCCTGGGTGGGAGAACCCATTTGATGATTTTACCACGACAAAAAGAAAAACCGGTTCCACAGATACCTTTCAAACGGTTTGACTTTAATCCTTTATAAGTAAGAGGTCAGACATGTATCGAGGAAACAAAAGTACCGACATACGCCTTTAACGGCTGCAACCGACCAGAAAATGGCCACTACTATCTATAAAAATGGCCGGTTTATTGACTTTTACGACAATTGCAATGTTGTATACAATTTTCATTCACAGTTCTGTAAAAAAGTTCCTAATAGCACTTGATGTCTGTTGTTGAACGTAAACTTTCCGAGCAATCAATGCAATTGGTGGTGTAATTACAGTGGTCGGTATGGATTGATTTGTGAACGATTTAAAACAACGTAGGTACGTAGCTATATTATTATTAGAATGATATGTTATGTAAGCGTTCGTGTAATATCAGGCTCACTGTAATTCAAGGAATTTATTCGTAGTACTATCTATTTTTAGGGTAGAATATTTAACTAAAAACGGAATAATATTTCTAAGTTGAAAATAGACAGAAAAAGGAGACAGAAAAAATCCAGTCACTAAACGAATTCTACGGAATAGTGTGCTTGCATTACAATTTCGAGACACGTCCTCTACCGGATAGGCATAGAGAACAGCTCCAAGACTCTAATTTGTTTATTAATACCTAAGATCATGCTCCTCCGTAATGGATCCGCAACGAAAACTTTATTTAAATAAACGAACAGATTAACAAAATATCTAAGAAACTGTAATTAGCGCGGAAGTCTGAAGTGTCCTGTCAAGACAACGGACACTGTAGATTAATTTATTAGCCCTTTAATTGGATACTCTGCAGTGCCAGTGCTAATTTTATTTCAAAATTTTCGACGGTCAAAGTTCCGCCCTGCAGGGGGAAAAGACACTAAGCCAAAATATTTTATTAAAGGTGACAGTTAATATAGGGGGGACGGAGAAAAGTTGATATATTAATTAACTCGTGAATAAGTCCGTCAGGGAGAAGAGTCACTCTGTTTCACGCAAGCGCACTGAGGAGCCGTCAAGTTACGCCCTTACGTAGTGCGATCGCGGCATTCGGAGAGTGCACACGAATATCATCTAAGCCCCTTACGGACGATGTTTCATTAACCTACAAACGAAATAAAATGTAGCCCATGACGTAAATGTTGATGAGTAAAAAAGTTTTTGTGAACTTGAATTAATGATGAGCGTTGGTTTCCGACTCGGTAGGAACTTTGTGAGTGTACCGCAAACTATTAGGAAATTTGAAGAGTTTATTCTTTTCTCGGTTGTGTTTATAGTTGTGTTTGTGAGCGATGTGTTCGATTGTAAAAGTGGGATGTTTCTTCCGCATTACGGTGAGTAAAGTTACTTTAAGAGTTGAAGCGACACGTGAGGATTTTATTTAGGAAATTGGTTTTATTTGATTTGGTAAAATGTTGCGGGATTTTTGTATCGAAGTTTTTATTTCTAGTACAGTGTACCGTTGCTTCGGTTTGTGCGGGTTTTAGGAAAATATTCATTCAAAATATTTTCAGCGGAAATATTTGGAAAGTATTTTTTCGTTATGTTGGTGTTCCCGGTATCATTGAATTTACATCCATCAGTTTATGTGACTTCATAGTATGAATCGAATAGTGTTTGAAAATATTGTAAAACGTTTTTGAGCATTCCGTTCGCCAATTTCAAATAATTTTGAGTTTGATGTCATTTTTATGCGATAGATAGATTTATTATGCACACCATACAAATTACAGATATAATTATCCAATTCACGATATTTTTGAAATAGGGTGACACAACGGGCGGTCTTATCGCTAAAAGTTGTTTTATATAATATATTATGTATATGTATAAGGAATTGATACTGCGAAACAGACTATTTATCTGTTAATATAATTATAATTAACTAAAGTCGTAAAACACGAGTAACATGGAAACGTACTTCGCTGTTGCTTATATAAAAAAAGAATTTACATAAAAAGAGAAAACACCTAATACAATAAAGAAATAGCAATAAATTCTTAATTTATTAGTTCGTGCTACATTTTACTTGAAATTGAGCCAGCAATGTTAAAATTTTCAGAATAAATCACCCTGTATTTTATTAATAAAGACAAGGATTTATAACAGGACGGACTGAAACCATTATTCTTTATCATTTACGTGTAACTATTTTTCCAATTTCCTGATTAAATTTAAGACAAAAGAGGGCTGGTTTAATCAAATTCACGGAAAGATTTTAATCAAAATTACTTTGAGAATTTCAAGGAAGACTTTTAGTGTGAGATTCGATACCTTTTAATTGATTCTTGTGTCCAAAATTGTCTTGTCTATACAAGAGTAGGGAAATTAAATCGTGAAGTTTTTCTGTGTTGTTTGTTTTGTTTACACTGTCATTGGCATAGTATATAAGTAAATGTCTTACTGTTTTATTGATACATATTATATTACATTAGTTTTTTTTTATGAAACCTTTACCTACTATGTTGTTATGTGACTATGATAAAACCAGTTCCTACTAAGTAATTATGTGACGTTATTTTCGATCATTTTATTGACTCTTATGGAAAATTGAGGAACATTACGGTATTTGACTGTATCAACGTTAACTGTTCGTTCCTGCTATCATGTATAGATCTTTTTCAGACATTACATACCAGTATTGACTGTAAAAGACATTATGTTAATGAATTTCTAATGTAACAATCAGTCTTAATAAGAAATATCGTATTACCCATTTTGGGAAAACAGAAACAGGTGATGTTCCTTGTTAAATAATTTTATTCATAATCTGGTAAGATTAAAAACCCTACTCGATTAATTGAAAAAAGAATAATGGGATAGTCTACGACTTAAATACTGAAATTTAAAAAAAAACTTTAACTGTTACTTTCGGGATATCTTCCATAATTGTTCAATATTAAGAGATAAAGATATTGTTTTAGACATAATATAAAAATCAACATGTCTTCCAACATTTTTTAATTTCTTTTATCTTTTTCCATGTAGACTTTCCAAATTCAAACACGAACAACTCAATAACTGCAAATGTAGCTTCGAAACTTTTTTCTTTCCTTATTTACTTCGTCGATCCCCTGCGGTGAAAACAGGGGAAAGAGCCGCTAACATTTAGGTACAATGTTTGCGCTTTTTCTCGAGCTTTTGCTTTTACAAAAATATATTTTTATTCTTTTTTAACTTGTACATTTTTATCTTTTATTGTAACAAAAAGTATTATAGTGTTTACAATGCAGGTAGAAAGATACTGGGTATGTTAAAATATTCAATAAGTAATATCTTTATTTGTATGCATCTTCTGCCTAGATAATAATATGTCGCGGCCGGCTTCTTGTAAAACTAGATGCAGCAACTGAATATTAGGTTTTTATAAAGAGTGACCGCCTATCAAACCAGCAAACAACCCAGGTACTGTGCAATGAGTCCTCCTCATCATATGAGTCCTACCACCCAGAACAGAGCACAAGAGACTGTCAGACTTCTACTGACTAAAATCCACGGTGTCCTTCAATAGCCCTTTACTTTCAAGGGTCCCGGTAATTCCATAAGTTCCGGGACCCCGACAGGCTTTGGCTCTCTTAAGGAGGGCCCCGTCGTCATGCTGACACTCTTTGAGTCGCGCGTGGAACACATCGCGTCGTTGACCCGGGCATATTCCATGGGGCGAGTCGCCCATTACTCGCCGCCGCCCCTATGCCCCATATAGTGTTCTAGCAACATTATTCTGATGCTCATCTTAGCGTGGCCTGGAACAGAACTAGCTACGCATTTTATGTAAAGACTGATACATCAAAGCCTGTTCGGGTTGCCAACATCCAAACTCCGGGCAGCTATTGAGAAATTCTCACCGCTGGGCAAAGGCATTGTCTTATCCTTCCAAACTTCTCTGCTTTGATTTTTAAACAAAATAAGCGTTAATCAACGGGTTGCACCTGAATATAAAGTACGAATATTTTACATTGAGCGACTGCCTATAATATTTATTTATTTATTTAAACTTTCACGTACAAATGTGGTACATAAGGCGGACTTAATGCCGCAAGGCATTATCTACAATATATGATCTCCATCCAAGATATGATCTAATATATGATCTCTATAACCCAGCTGGGAAAAACATTGGAAAAAATACGGTGTACCGTGGTAAAACTTTCGAGCTTTTGACTTACAGTAAAGACTGTCAAAGATCTAAAATTGACAGCCGGGCGCAACGGGTTAACATGCTTTCCGAGACTCGTTCACTCCATATGCCAAACGGTCGGCACCCATCCACAAGCCAGCCTAGGCAAGGGTGGTTTAACCTGGAAGATCGTCTGTGCGGCTGATATTATTTAGTCTCAAACTTCGCTTGTCATAAAGGTACGATGCGCGTTATTTAAGTTAAGTGTCTGTCCTTAGTTGTAAAAAAACACAACATTCTATCCTCCCTCTACAAAAAGACCCTAAGTATGTAAATCAAATATTTCATCCAAGATCAAGCTGTGATACAGTACTTGTTATTCTGGTCGCACGGAACCTGACGTATGAAGTGAGATTTATCGGGATCTCATCTCGCCATTATCAAAGACTCAGGCGGTCACTCATCCTTAAATCAGCCTAGGCAAGCGTGGTTTAACCTGGAAGATCGTCTATGTGGTTGATATTATTTAGTCACAAACTCTTTTTTTCATAAAGATACGATGCGCGTTATTTAAGTTAAGTTTCTGTTCTTAATTGTACAAAAAAACATAACATTCTATCCTCCCTCTACAAAAAGACCCTAAGTATGTAAATCAAATATTTCATCCAAGATCAAGCTGTGATACAGTACTTGCTATTCTGGTCGCACGGAACCTGACGTACGAAGTGAGATTTATCGGGATCTCATCTCGCCATTATCAAAGATTCAGGTTGGAGTACGATACCCTCGTAAATGGGTCGGCTCTGTTTGCCTTCATTATCTTTTACTCATATTTCATTGAACGTTTCCATTAGATTGGAATGTTGGTTTCTAGTAAATAGACATGGAATATTATTCTTGTGGAATTGTCGCTGGGAAAATTATTATTGTGTTTTTTTTTGTATTTGGTACGGTTATTTCAAACAATGGGAAAAGGTAATTATTTAGTAATGTATGGTTCGTACTTTTACCTACCATAGCATATTATGTAACTGTCACTAAGTGATTCAATTATACTTTATTACTTACATATTGAAAAATATTAGTTTAAAAGCGGTTTACATAATGTATAGCTTCGTCTGTGTAAAATTTGTTAATTGTACTCACTAGATATTAATTTTGGTACCTAGTCAAAGCGCTGAACAATTACTTTCTTTGAGTTCACAGAATTCAAACGCAGAAATCCTTGATCATAAAACCAGATTACAAAAAGGTTTTAGATTTAGCTCCGTTTCAACCCGTTCCAAATGAGTTACACGAAGTGTCGACTACACTAGGCCCGTCAGATAGCCGTTTAGTTGGTCCATTAATAATAATCCTGGCAGTGTCAGTCCCAGGTCTTACGAAGACTTCGGGCCCTTAATCCGTTAATCTTAATCAACTCCTTGTTGACTTCGGACTTTGTGGAAATTATCTTACCATTTCATAAACATTTCACTAATTAATTAAGTTAAATAAATGGAATTTTCATAAATTTTCCCAAAGGTTGACTACTTCTGTCGAGTGTCGTGGAATTATTTCAGTGAATTCCAGCTGACATTCTTATCAAAATATTTGACAATGACAGGGAGGGAACAGTGACCGTGTTGTGAGCAAGGTCGTCGGTTTGGTACCGTTGGGACAAGAATTTGCGGGAACTGTTTTATTTTGAGTTGATATTGGAATTTCTGCATTTTAAATAAACCGTCACTCCAACCCTTTTTGGTTTAGGAGGCTGACAATTTGAGGAGAAGAAGAAAAGTATTTGGTATAAATGTCTAAAGTACGATTATTAATTTGAGTCGGTATAAAATGACATTTGTTCTCTATAGAAATGTACTAAATTTCATTGTATTAGAGACAGTTGCACTTGTCATTTTACTGACTGGAATCAATAATCGTACTTTAGTAAGGCTTCATTCATAATAAAATAAAAATTAAATTAAATTAATTATTTCAGTTAACCTATAAACGTACATTTTATACGACCATGTTGTGATGGTGTCAAATTGTGACGTGATGCAAGTTTTTCTAACAATTGCACACACTAAACAATAAGAATAGGAAATTAACACAAACAAGATGAAGTGATCAAAGATACGATTGAAAATTACTTTGCACTAAGTTATATTTTTGCCAAATGTTATTTTCAAGTAACAATTGACAGCTCAACATTGGACGAGGCCAATGCCGGGCACGAGAGGTCACCGCTTATCGCCGTCGTGAGGACACGGCGGTGCTTTACGCAATCGGGGCAGTCCTGCAACGTATACTCCACCGTGTCCTCCGAGCGATCCTCACAGTGGTAACACTCAGGCGTTTCTTCCTTCCTGATCCGACACAGGTACAGTCAGGTTCATAAATCCACGATCAACTTCTCAAGGCAATAGACTGATGCTTCACTTTGACTTACGTCCTTTTATAATAAGTGGTTTTAATTTTATACAAATCAAATTAACTTATGATATAGTTCATAATTTCAACCATCATACTACAAGTAATGCTGGCGCAGTGGTAAACGTCGTGGGATTCGTACGCTGCGGCGATGGATCGATCCTCACTTTTTTTTCCAATTATTACTTTATTTAATTTAATTTTCAATAATTAATTTATTCTTTTTGTTATTTTTAATACCTTTTTTAGTAGGAATTTGATAATCAAATTTGTTTTTTGTTAGAATTACTAATATAAGTCATCAGTGTTGCGTGTCGTTCGTTATAATCACAGATATAGATGGTCTATCTATATCTGTGGTTATGATCATAATTTTAGTATAATAAAGCTTTGTAGGTAGATCACAGAAAACGAAACAAAAGTGACAAACGTAAATTATTTTTATTTGTGAGGTAGACATAACTATGTTAGTTCGTTTCGAGTTTTATAATAGAACGTTGTTGATTCCTGGTTATTTTATGTGACGATTATTTACTGTGTAGATCACTGTTATGGTTTTGCAGTGAAATATTAACAGTGGGAATTATATAAATATTAAGGACGAACAATATAGCCAGTGCCGGTCCTAGTAACATTTTAAACTGGTGCGAGGGCAAAAAATGGCGCCCTTCAAAATAAAAAAAAAATTTTTTTGCTCAAATGCGCCTCAGTCGTTTGCCGCGCGGACTCTGGACGCTCACGTATATTGTTTCGTGCCTTAGTCGAGAAACATTAGACGTCCACACAGAGCAAGCAGCCTCGCGAGGCAATTTCCTCTCGCGGCATATTCCTCGCGAGGCAGCTCTCTCTGTGTGGACGCACTTATTAAACAATGGCGGTCTAGTGACAGACGAAAGTTCACCACGCGGCCTCTTCCCCCACAATTTTGGGTGCGTGTGCGCAACTCGCACGCTCGATCGAGCGTGTTTAGTGTCAAGTTTTGGTTCATTTTGGCGCCCCCCCTTTTAAGGCGCCCTGTGCGGTCGCACCGCTCGCACCGCCCTAGGACCGGCCCTGAATATAGCCCTGCATAAAATATGTGGATGAAACTTAAAACAAAATATGAAATGAAACCGGACTAAGTGTGAGTATTAACATTTAAATTTTAATTATTTCACATGTTAATATTCTTTTATAAAAAAGGTTCCCTATTCAAAAGTGTTTGTTTAAAAGTAAAAGAAAAGTGATTGATACTTAATATGTGCTATTTTATTACAGTTTTTTCTTATTAGTAAAACGGATCAACAGCTGTTTTTGCATACAGATAATAATAGTATTCTATGTTTTGTTCTAGTGACGTAATACTATGAGTCTGTGGGATATGAGATATGGCATGATGATGAGATGAGTTGTTAAGAATAAACAGGGACGTCAGAATGAATAGGAAGGAAAATGGTTTCCGTGTAACTAATTCAACACGAAATTAATAACCGTTCATCGTGCACTCAACATTGAAGGCTTCCATTAACGAATATCAGCTATAAACGTTATGTTTATGGGAATAAAACAAAAGTTATGATTTTCTCGAGGACCTTTTTTTGATATGAATTTTGTTTTTTTATTGTAAATAGACTGAAAACGTAAACATCATTTTATTGATAACTTATTATTTAAGGATTAAGAATTGAGGTATGGTTTCAAACATCTTTTCGTAAAGAAAACGATCCTTAAACTTACCTCAACATCTTGTAACAGGGTATTTTTTATGCAGTTTGGTAATTTTTTATCGCCAAAATAAACTTGGTGGAACGGAAGAAACTTGATTATGTTAAATATTCTTTGGCACCGCGGTACTGGAACGCAAAGGGCAACTGGTCCTTTGCGTTCCAGAGCTGCCATGCTAAAAGGCGTTTATTTTGAAATAGTAACGGGGCATAGCGGCTCTTGAGCGTAAAGGTCAACTAGCCCTTTGCATTCCAGGGCCTAACCTAACCTAATCGGTCTGAGTCAGGGTGACCCAAACCCCGAGCTCACTTCGCTCACTCTTGCGGCCCAGGAAGGCAAAGAGCAACTTCCTATTTGCGTTCCAGGGCCTAATCTAACATTTCCGAGTCGGGGCGACCCGAATACCGAGCTCGCCTTGCTCGGTTTTGCGGCACTGTAACGCAAAAGGCAACTGGCCCTTTGCGTTTCAGGGCCGCGGTGTCTTGATACTGTTTTAAAATAAATGTTTTAATAATGATAACTTTATTATTTCTTTTGTTAATTACTTTACCAAAAGAATGCGGTTTTATTATTTTTCGTATAGAAAATAACATACTAAGATGTTCGCAATATAAAAATAAAAATACCCTGTAATTGCTAATTACCTACGCATAATAAAACGTAAGTTACCCTTAAAACCACTTATATTAATTTTAAGAGAATATTTTTTTAAATTGTTAAATTTTCTTATTTACTGTTTTATTAAGTCAAAGATCCATTTAAATAATTTCATAATTTTGTTTAAATAATAAAAATTGCATCTACGATTTACTACGACAACTATTTCAAATTATATTTAGCTCGAATATTCATAATTTTAGCAGTTTTATAACTTTATCTAAATATTATATAGAATTATAATCATTACAACTAAAATATAATAACATTATTATTGTTAAATTACAAAACATGCATTTTTATTCTAAACCCTGTAGGTAATAAATTATCATCATTGGCAAAAATTTAAAACGAAATAAAATGACAATAAGCAGTACTAAAGAAACTAGTGAAAATATTCAACTAACAAAAACAGATGGTGACCATTGCATTGCTTTCATTAGTAATGATCTAACTAACATGATTGTGCGGATAGCGTGGCGTCATGATCAATGTGGTTTGAGTTCGAATCTTAGTTACGTTGTTTTGTTTTCATTAAATCAATCTTTAATTTAAAGAGAACATTTTTTTATTTATTTATTATTGTTGAATTCGTGACAATATTTTTAATAAATAACTTATTTATTTATTATTATTTTGTATATTTACGGTTATTGTTCATTTTTAAAGAAGTTATATATCATTTATTGTTTTAAGTATTATTTAAATGATTATGTTAATTTTTATTTGTTGAGTTAACTAATTACCAACAACACACAGAAATTCCTTACAAGGCCATTTCTGTCTGTGTGTAAAAATATGATACAATCGAGTAAAAACTTACAAAAAGTTTGACAGCCGCTGCGTGATATTTGAACTCGGACCTCTTTCGATTCACGCATTTATGTAAACGCCTAAACTACTCAGCTAGCCGGACTCACATTTTAACGTTGAAATTATGAACTCTACTTGAAATTAAGTTGATGGATTATTGTGGCTCTCGAAAATAGAAGGTCGTAAGTCAAACTAAACGTTAAGCTATTTCTTTAATAGCGAGCTACAGCAATTTTGATTGCCTACTGTACCTCCCGAAACTTTCGTGTCCGGTGAGGACCTGCGACAGGTAGTAGGTCAAGACGCCGTGACCCCTATCCAGCCACTCCTCAAAGAGGGGTCATACCGCCGCGATTGCGGCGTGCCCGAACCTAACCTACTAACAGTTTATATTTGCAAAGGCTAAATATATCTTTCTTCCAGACATATTTAGCCTTGAAATTAATAAAATTACCTACTTATGTTGCCTGAATTTTGAAAATACACATGCGAAATTAATAATGAACAAGATACACACAACACAACATTATGAATAACTTAGTTATCAGATGAAAAATATAATAGTAAACATGGAAACCGTGTTAAATCTTTAAGCCGACAGCATTTTCTTTATTCGAACGATATTTTATTTATTTATTTATTTGTCTTCAGGCAACGAAGGCCCATAGATAAAATACACAGATATAATGTTATAAGTAATAATAAATTAATACATATTCAATACAATCAGTGTTATTAGTAAATAAAACATAAACCTATATTAGTAACACTTCACTATTACTGCACTGACTTTGTGCCGTCGTATGGAATAGGTCCGCGGAAGCGACGCAACACCACGTTCTGGGATATTAGACAGTACATTAATGAAACCGAAACCAATTGGGAACTATGAAATACAAAACTTGACGAAATCTCAAAATTAAAATCAGTCTATTAATAATGAGTTATGAATTCATAAACGTTGATTGGAAGTACTTCAAATCAATGTGAGTATCTACAATTCATCATCTGTCTAGCCTTTTCAAAACTATGTTGGCTTCCAGTCAAACTAAATGTTGCTGAATGTCAATATATGTAATGGAGGGACTGCCTATTTGACCTGTGGATCCAATAACTGAGTAATACCATATCCTTTGACTAATCCGTAACGACAGTCAAAGAAACAATTGACAGTCGATGCTTTACGTGCTTTCCGAGGCAGCGAGGACACTCGCTACCCCCTTTACGGCTAGTATTATTTAGCCCAACGTTACGAGCTTCTAAATTTGAGTATCTGTCTCGTTTTGTTTTCATTTTGCAGTAGCGTTCAGAATATAAAATTCAGACTAAAAAGGTTTAGTTGCCTATGTTAGGTTTAAAACGTGTTTTACAAAAAACAGGTCATCATCATCTCCCTAGCCTTTTACCAATTATATTGGGGTCGGCTTCCAGTCGAACCAGATGCAGCTGAATTTCAGTATTTTACATGGAGCGACTGCCTATCGGACCTCCACAACCCAGTAACTGGGTAACACCATACCCCGTGGTAAGACTGGATGTCAGACTTTAGAGCTTCTGACTAACAGTAACGACTGTCAAAGATCTACAAATGACAGCCGGGACCAACGGCTTTACGTTCTTTCCGAGGCACGGAGGAAACTCGCTACGACAGATGATCACCCATCCACAAACCAACCTCAGCAAGCGCGGCTTAACCCGGTAGATCGGTCTGTGCGGCTGTTATTATTTAGCCACGAGCTTCTCAACAAAAAAACAGGTAACGCCCGAAATTAATATCGTATCTCAGTCTAAATCGTGATCTGTGTTCATTGAGAGCCTCTTTTGATTGGACTACATTTAGACTGGGTTGAACAAACTTGTCATTTTGGTCGCTTAATTGATAGACAAAGATCGAAATCGAGATAACGACCAACGTACATTATTTATTTCCAGCGAAGGTTGGGCCCGTTATATTTACTTTTCTAGACCGTACTGTACCACGGTCGTGTCATCCAGTGGCAGCTTAGATAATTTAATATATTGTAGTACATAGGTAATATTAGTATAAACAATTTACAAAATATCATTTAACTGTGGAATAAAACCAGAAGATTCGCGAAATATGTTTCCACTCGATCAAAAAATATAATCTCTGTTGAAAATAAAATCATACACGATACCGATTGCCAGCTGTTTGAGCCCTCAAGTTCCCGGTGATCGTTACTTCAAAGGACTTTTAGCAATCAAACCGTATCCAAAAGTACCTACCGATTTTCATATCGATTCTTTGATCCAACTTCCTATCGTAGCGCGTTGGGAAGTTATATCAAAGAAACGCCTGAAGCTGAAAATATTCGACTAGCTGTTTCTAGAACTCGAAAATTATCTTACAGGAAAGTAATAATGGAATAAATTGTTGAACGTTATCGGGACGGATCGTATATGTTATTTAAGACTTGAACTGGATCTTGTTGTTTTAATTAAAGGTTACCATCATCGAAATTGAGCAGTGGTGGCCCAGTGGTATCGGTCCCGACTTACGAGTTGTAGGTCGTGGGTTCGAACCCCGCCAGGCGTATTACTTTGTGTAATTTATTTCATCACCACTGCTCTCAAAAACGGTGAAGGAAAACATCGTGAGGAAACCGGTATGTCCTAGAACCAAAAATTCGAAGATATGTGACATCTACCAATCCGCACTGGGCCCGCGTGGTGGATTTTGGCCCACTCCCTCTCTCAGAGAGGAGGCCTGTGTCCCAGCAGTGGGAACATTATAGGCTGATGATGATGATGATGATGATCATCGAAACTTGAAGATTCGTTGGTTTTGAGGTAATTTAGTCATTAAAAAATATTGTTCTTTTTAAAAATAAGCTTTTATTGTTAAAAAAATACTCGACAAGATCGTGGGTGCGTTTACAAACACAAAAACTCACATAAACAAACGCACAGACTACTTGCAAATCACATACTATGATTTCTTGCTAATTATACTATGATTTCGAACTCGTGACACGCTGCGTAGGTATTTAAATTTTTCAACTTCATAGGCGAGGAAAGCTACTTGCATTTTTACATGCTGATTGATTTTCTAACTTCATTTAACACATTATTTAAGAAATAGCAGTATTTTTAAACAAATTCGTCATGTCTGTCCGTCCGTCCGTACGTATTTTCTTCGAAATAAGAGGTATCCTGTTGGGATTTGGTAAGTAGATGTATTATGTGAACCGCATTAGTATTTTTTACCCAAAAATAAAACTAATTTTGGAGGTTGCCCCCATACTTACAATTGAAACTCATAATCTTTTTGTTCACCGAACAGCTACGTGTGGGGTATTTATGGATAGGTCTTTAAAATGAAGTTGAGGTAAACCGCAATTTACCTTTCAAATTACAACCAACTACATGAACTTTTAGATTACTTGCTGCTACGGTACTCTTTTTGGCCAATCCGACTCGCACTTGTTTTTCTTATTTCTATGTTTATGAATTATTTTTAGTAATTAAATGAAGTTATGAACTATTCGAAGGACGATTCTAGTTAGGGGCAATAAATATGTTAACCATAGTCAATAAATTACTGTTGTACGTTATTTGATTCCAGTAATTTAACTAAGGAGCTGCGTTCAAACTCGACAATTTAATTAATGATGTTGGTAAAAGCCTCGTTTACTTACTAAGTTCCTTTGCTGTCGAACGAATTGAAAATTTTCAAAATATTCGAAATTTTCAATGCAAATTAGATTGAAAACCGTCGTTAGTTGATTTAATAAATAAATATAATATTTTGTTTATTTTAATTAATTTCCCTAAAATGGTACTTATCAACTTCTAAAATAGAATTTAGTAACGATGTAGGTACAATATTTATTAAAATTATTATTATTTTTCCATATTATAATTAACATTTTTGGTTCTACTGCTGGCCTGCTGCTAGGGTGTCCCCCAAAGCCATAAATTCTCTTTTTTATGCACTCCACCACTAGTTTAGGTTTTCTAGGCCTCTTTCGGCAACATTAGGTTTTGGCACCAACTACGTGAAATTATTATATAGATATAAGTAAAGTTGGTCTTATAACGATTTATATCTTCTTATTTATATTCAAATAACCACTTTTTATCATAGACGAAAATACTTACGCCTGATTAAGCGTCCCGAGTTCGCGTCCATAGTGAATGCGCGGCGGCCGTGGCATGTCGCGGGTGCGGTGGCGGCCGCGATCGGTGTTCAAAG
Organism: Agrotis ipsilon; assembly: GCA_028554685.1. Taxonomy (NCBI): domain Eukaryota; kingdom Metazoa; phylum Arthropoda; class Insecta; order Lepidoptera; family Noctuidae; genus Agrotis; species Agrotis ipsilon. Next base: position 16,571,285 of record CM052960.1, on the reverse strand, counting down.
TGACAAGCGAGCTTCTGTTTTTTGCGGGGGGCTTCAGGTGTTGCAAACCGGGGTTTGTAAGTCCTGGATATTTTAATTTCTAACCTGCACATTTTGACACGGTAGTTACGTAGGTATCTGGTGGCACTCATGTTTTTTTTATATTTTTGCTGCCATACGGCTGATGACATTTTGTTAATATTTTTATATTATATTTCTGATCCAACACACACTGCAGCGGTGAATGGCCTGGATGATGAAACATTATAATACTAGAACGGTGATGACAACTGCATTTGTCATCAGCGTTCTAGCCATATAGCAGTTGCAGTTAGTTGTCATCATAAGAACTTCTAATAGAAAAAGAATGAAAACGAAGAATATGGACAACAAACAAACTTGACCTAAAGAATTAAGCTCACGATATTTGAAAAAGTGACCTCGCTGTGTCTGATATTTATAACGATTTGGAACTTTAATAAGTAAATAAGGTTTCTATTTGGTATACCATTACTGAAATTAGGACTTGTAATGACTACAAAATGACAGTAATAGTCGTATATACCTATGTCATAATTACTCGTAGTTAGATACGTCTAGGTCTTGTGGTTAAATACTAATAGCTGCTCGGTTTGATTAACTTGTCTAGGTTGGTCTATAGATGGGTGGCCACATTTTTCTCTATATCTAAGTAAGGCCGTTATCATACTAGCGGTTTGGAAGCGGCTGCGGGGCGGAGCGGACGCGCAGCGCATCCGTCGCGAACACGCCGCGCATCCGTCGTGAACACGTCGCGGACGCTTGGCAAATGCGTTACGTTTTCGTCGCGTGTTTGTACACTCAGTAACAAAATGGATTCCGACGAAGAAACATTGCTGTTGACGTTATTACTTCGAAAATGCCGAAAACGAAAGCATCGACGAATTTGGGAAGATCCATTATTAGATTAGGCTGAGGAATTTTTCGCAGAGAGTTATAAGCAATATTCATGTTTTGGTAAAAAAAAAACGTCTCGGCTAAAAAAAAATTGGATGATTATGCATCTATAATCTGTATCACCTACTCTTATCATATTATGCCAAATTTCAGCGCTGGAGGAATTTTTCGAAAGTCTTCATACAAAAAATTCCTCGTTGATCTGAGGTGGGGCGGATGTTTTGGCGTTTGTTCGCGGCAGTACAAAATGGCGTCCGCTTTGCTGTTCGCGGCGATCCCGTTGCGCGTCCGCAACGAATTCGCTGCGCAACCGCGGCGTTTTCGCAACGCATTCGCTGTGCGGCCGCTCCGCCCCGCAACCGCTTCCAAACCGCTAGTGTGATAAGGCCCTAAGGAAAATGAACTGTTGCGGTCTCGATTGTCGGTTTCCTTCTATTACAGTCGCTACTCTGACAACGTTTTTTTACCAAGAATCATTGTATTATATAGTTCTAAATAATATTATGGAAGTCAGATAGGCATTCGCTTCGTGTAAAATTCTGATATTTAGCTACATAACATTACCTTTAAGTAAACTTATCAAATCAGAACTCTCACACAGAGCGGGGTCGCTCTGTGTGAGAGGACTGATTTGATAAGATAAGGGAGGACACTGGAAGCTGATTCCAATTGATGATGTAAAGGGCTATTGAAGGACACCAAAGATTTTAATCAGTACAAGTCTAACAGTCCTTCCTGCCCTGCCCTTTAGGACTCATTTGAAAATCACGCAAAAAAAATGTCGGACTTATTAATTAAACGAACAACTCTTACTAAAAAACTGACATTGCAAAAAAAAACTATTGTGCCTTTCACAATTATTTTCACAATAATTGTGAAAAATTTCACAATTATTTTATAGCAACACAGTTTAAATTGAAAGTGTCTAGTAGTCATGTACTGTCTATTGATAGCTGACGTCAAAGCATTCTTGCTTAGTTTGTCTGCGACGCATATTTTGCACAGGCATGCAAATTGTACAGGTGAAGTTTCAATATAAACTTTTTTTAAAGCGAGTATTTTTATGTAGCTCCACATCTTTTTTCAGGAACGAAAAATTAAAATGCTTGCCAGGAATTTTCGTTATTAAAAATTGAAAAACTATCTTTTGTAATCAAGAGTATTCTGACTATATCAATTTACTATACAGTTTTAAATATGAAAACTGAGATGAATAATCGATATTCTGTCAATATCAATTCCTTAAAATTCGTGAAACATAACATTAACGATACTTTACCGAAATAAAAACAATTACTTACATGGCCAACTTAATCATCATTCCCTACTGGCCCTAAGTATCTCATATTTCTACCATTCCATGCCATGCCGTGCTCATATCGAAAAATGTACAAGACAAACAAGCGAAAAAATTTCTGTGTAACACACCGAAATACCAGTGTTAATGAATGTAGTAAACGTAGCAAAACACACCGCACTGAAAACCGCAACATTGCAGCTCATGAACAAGGCAGAAATAGCAAATTGATGTGTTAATTGCACGTGGGTATTATGGACGGGAAATGGGGTGTTTCATTCCCTACACTACGCTTCAAATAACAGTTGTTATCTATAACAGGTACTGCGAAGTCATCTACATCGTCAATGCGATAAAATTAGATTATTTTGTATTTTTGTTTGTAACAAATAAACTGAAAAACTACCAGACCATTTTTTTTTAAATCCTTTCATCTGTACAGTGTGCTTTATTTTAATTTTAAATTACACGTGTACAAAGCTGGGGCGGATTGCTAGACTGAATATTTTGTAACAAAGTATGTCTTTTGCCGGTTTCAGTCTTATCGAAGTGAGGTGAACCATGGACTCTGTATTCGCCTTTTTCTGATATCGAAATAGGTTCAGCCGTAAGGTTGGAAGACGCGACAGAGTATCAAACTCACTATTGCATTTCTTAATCATTTTAAGAACAAAAAAATATCCAAAGTAACCACACACTCAACTTTTTGTAAAATTTTGCTACTAATAAATATAGTTACCTACGTAGGTAGTTTTTTGTACCAAATTGCGTAATATCTTACTCAGGGAAAATTAACATGGCAGATATTTACTCGTAAGCACCAAATACATAAAGTCGTCTATATCAAACGAGCGAGTTTCCCATCGAAATGACAGAATATTTTCTCACAACATTTTCAAACGGTAAAAAAGGGACATATCGCATTGAACGTATATTTTTATGCGGTCGCCGTGACATATCGCCTAAGAGCGGGACTACGGGAATACGCGTACTATATCTATGACAGCCGATACCGATAGTGCTTGGCCACAGCCCACAAGCTACACGCGTGTTTTGGAGTAGACATCAGATTTTTTTAGTATTTTCTCAACTATTTTTGGGATTGGCAGTGTCGAATGAATACTGGAGCAATACGTGTCAGGCGGAAGGTGAGGTCACCATTGCGCCTCTCCAGTAACTCCCCACAGAGCGGGTCTTACCGTCGCGATTGCGGTATGCCCGAACTTCATGTCCAGGAGTGTCTGTCATAATTATGACTTATTTTTTACCTAGTGAAATCATCAAAATGAGTCCTCCGTCGACCCGAGCATGGTCCATGGTCGGACAGCGAGTTGCCCTTTACTTTCCGCCCGCATGCCGGCGCCTACGGTGGCCGGACATCGTCTTGCGACGTCCGTCGCCGTGGGCGTCCACCACCGGTCATAATTATGACTTAAGTGCATGATTCACTCTCTCAAACCAAGCAAGATATGCAGTATCCACACATGTCGTGTGACTTGAGTCTTATCGCCTAAGGTCGTGAACGAAGCATAAAAGCGGGACCACGTCTACCATCGCCGTGACGGCCAGTCACGTTAAGCAGACCGCTATACGTGACGTGTTTATATCAAGCGAGGATTATCCGCGGCCAACTCGCACGGACTTAACTCAATCATCCGTAATTGGATGAAGAAAGTATACAGTTTATTTGTTTATAGTGGTAAATATAAATCTTATATTTATCTTCTAGTGGAGAAAGGAATTTATTTAAGGATAAAATAACTCTAGGTATAATAAATAATACTATATGAACCTTTCCGAAGACTGAAACAAACGGGTCGTAAGAAACGACAAGACACCATCACGCTTAGTAGTAGGCACCGCTTGAAACCCGATTGGTTATCAACTACCCACTCGCATAAATCCGGCGTCAAGTAGCTCGTCAGACATACTTTCTCGGATGCAGGTCAGCCAGTTCGTCTTGATGGATTGTCGTGCTAACGACTGAAACACATGTAGGTGTGAACACATTTCATGTAAAATATTGTCTTTAGAACTGCTACCTTCCTACTATTTAAACACCCTCAAAATGGGCGTGAAATAGTTGTTACTTTTAGTGATGCAGGTTTTCGTAGGCTACGATAACCGCTTTTCATCATTCTGGCCATATGCTTGCTTATCACCTTAAGTTCCAAAAAAAACGCTAACCTAAAACAAGTCTGTTATCATGATCATCATGTTCATCATAATCAGCTGGAAAACGTCCACTGCTGAACAAGGGCTGCTTTAGATTATCACGCCTAACGACCTTCCGACAGTGCATCCATTAATTGCCTTTAATATCTTTTGGGAAAACCTGTTGGTCTCTCTTGACTATCCATTATGACTATGAGATATCTATAAATCAGCCAAAGCCAGTGCCAGTGACTTAACATCCTTTTCGGAGAACTGGAGAATACGTTTTTTTATCGTCAGAACCATAATATGTCTGTGTCCTCACACCCAGAGCAGGAGCGGGCTCACTAAAATCCATGGCAATCCTTCAATAACCCTTTATTTTCCAGGAACAGGTTGCCTGATGAGATAGTCCTGCGACCCTGATTGTCAGGTAGTCTCCCTTATAAGGGAGCCCCGTCATATTTCTGAAAAGTCTTTGAAGCGCGCGTGGAACACGACGCGCACTGGGGGATATGTAAAAAAATCTCACCCAAATACAGACTAAACACGACATTATATAAGTACGGAAAAGTATATTCTTTTGTTCAAATTATCAGAAAGCTCACACTCTCAAGTGAACCTTCATTATTCGACATCTGGACCTCTAACGTTATACGTGACATGTTTATACGAAGCAGAGATTATCCTCTGCCAACTTGTACAGACTTAACGATGCTCGATAGCTCTAATTATGTCCGGGCCCAATGGCCGGGTAGGTATTTACTTTTTTAATTGCGAATACGAAATAAAGAGGATTAGGAGGGTCGATGTGGTTTATCGCATGAATGATGTTTACGTGTGGGTTTTGAAAATGTATGTACTTTTATTTTTGTAAACACGAGTGAAAATTTTACTTATTTGTGTAACATTTATTGGTTTCTTTAGATAAAGAAGATTGTTATTTTGCAGGGTCTTCTTTTGTTACAACTAACTTTTGCTGGCGGTTTCGCACTAGTTGTTAAAATAAAAGTTGTGTACCTTAAAAAAGGTCCGAATATCGGAATAAAACGTATCATATTATTATTTCAGAATGTAGTCTGGCCCTGTTCAGCTGTTTTGATAAGGTATAAAGAATCACATGGTGAAAGTCTAATTACTGCATTGAAGTTCCCTCCACTGTTTTATTTATTTATTAATAGGAAACCTTAAACTTGCAGTGACTGCATAATGAAAATAAGCCTTTCAAAAAAAAATAAACCCTGATTCCACTTTTATTTGCACGATGCAGTCGATTTTCCTTTTCCCAGCAATCAGGCATAAAAGTTAATATTTAATGACATTTTAATGATGTCATCGTCAGTAATACATAACTTGACCTCAATCATTGCAAGTGAAAATTATATGACATAATGTAATCCCTCGTGGTGAATTATAGCCCACTGCCTCTCATAGAGGGGAAACCTGTGTTGCTAGCAATGCACAATAATGCACTATTAACATTTTTTTTACTTGCCTACTCTGTATGAAGCGTTTTTGCCATACCTATTATTATTGGAATCAAATATTTAGCGGAATCACAATTTAGGACCCATTAATGTTAGTAGTTATTTTTACCCGTGGTGCAAGGCAACTGGGTTTCTCCCAGTTGTAATGTCCCTTTGTGCCTATTGGCTTTGTTTTTTTCTGTCTCCTGCTTGCATGGAGGGAAGTGGAAACATATTTTTCTTACTTCTCCACTATTCTTTTCTGATTAATGTCGTTGCAGGATCCAAGACAGGTAAATTCATTCTCCGGGACATGTCTAGCTTAACTGCCTCGGCGCTTTTCTGGTGGTTGCCACTTTTGATTCTGGCTTTCAGGAGGCAACTCCTAGTTTGGGAATAGTGTGGTGGGTTTGTCCAGATAAAAAAAAATAGCCTACTCTGTCCACTCCTGAACAAAGACCTCCCCGTATTCCCTCCACTTTTCTCGATGGTGTGCCTCCTCTTGCCAATTGACCTTTTCACATTGCTAAAGTTAAAAATACCAAATAAATAAATTAGAAGTCTAAACGAAGCCTTTTACAAACAAAGTAGGTATTTGAACTCGAAAATTGAACGGAGTTATCTATTAAAACAATAAGGAAACCTTATCTTTTATTAGTAACAATTAGTACCAAGCACCAATCAAGTTGATTAGACTACAATAAAGTTTGATTGTGGATTCACCTGTGGGTCTCGTAAAAGTCTTTGGTAATAAGGTTTAAATACGGATTGTGCTCTATAAAACGTAATAAAGATGGATACAGAGCTTGAATTTAGTAATCTTTTTACTGGCGATCGATGATTCGATATAATTATAAATCATCTATAAAGAATATTATAGTTACTGTTAGTCAGAAGCTCTAAAGTCTGACAACCAGTCTTACTGTGGGGTATCATATTACCCAGTTACTGGGCTTTGGAGGTCCGGTAGGCATTCGCTCCATGTAAAATACTGATATTCAGCTGCATCTGATTAGACTGGAAGCCGACCCCAATATGGTTGGGAAAAGGCTAGGCAGATTATAAAGGATATTATAAATAGAATAATATCGATATATTACATCAATAGCATAATTCCATAATAGTCTCGCTCTTCATATTCAACCGAAATTTATTGATTTTGTTTCTTTATGTAATATCATACTGTAACAATAACGTTGTAAAAGCAGATATTTTTAAAAGAGTAACTATGGAGTTTCTTGCCAGTTCTTCTCCATTGAAACGACCAACCCGAACAGCGCTTTATTTTTATTTCTCGGCCTTTTAAAATTATTTGATTGAGGCCCATGTAAAATTTTTTTTTTGTTTTTTTTTTTTAAATCATTATTTTCACGTCCTTACTTTTAATATAATTGTGTTTAAAAAGCACGGATGTAAAGAACTATACGTATAGCCCGGATATAATATTTCAAAGAGAATATTAAATGATTGTAATGTTTTTCACCCGGGACCCGGGTACGTCCTTAAACTACGTCCAGCCACCGAAGGACGGGCAGCAGCGTCCTTGCCAAACCTCGGTGACTTCTGCGATCCCCAAGCCGCCTGCCAAGCGTGGGGATTATGGCAACCCCCCCCCCCCCCCATTATGATTGACAAGCACAGCACACGGCCCCCAGTCCCCGGCAGCTCCGCTATTCTTGGTCTGGGTAGCGGACCGAGTAACGGCGGAGCAGGGGGTGCGAAGAATCCCCGGCAGATGCCCCGCTACCACCCCCAACGAACTTTGGCCCTGGCAACACACAACATCCGCACACTGAGGACCGATGAGAAGATTATCGAGCTGGAGGAAGAATTGAGCAAAATGCGCTGGGATATCTTGGGACTATCTGAAATCCGAAGAGAGGGTCAGGATACGATGGTTCTAGATTCCGGCAACATGCTCTTCTACCGGGAAGGAGACCGTAAATCCCAGGGTGGTGTGGGATTTCTCGTCCGCAGGTCCCTCATCAACAACGTTATGAAGGTCGACAGTGTGTCGAGCAGGGTAGCATACCTTATACTCAGAATAACCAACCGGTATTCGTTGAAGGTCATACAGGTATATGCGCCGACCTCGACACATTCTGATGATGAAGTAGAGGCATTGTATGAGGAGATATCCGAGGCCATACATACCTCCGAAACATACTTCACCGTTGTTATGGGGGACTTCAACGCGAAGGTGGGCGCACGGAATGGCGATGAGTTGAGAGTGGGGCCATTTGGGTATGGGCAGCGAAACCATAGGGGCCAGCGACTGGTCGACTTCATGGAAAAGGAAGAGCTTCATTTGATGAACTCCTACTTCCAGAAGCGGCCATCCAGGAGGTGGACGTGGATGAGCCCCGATGGTACTACCAGAAATGAGATCGACTTCATCATGAAGACCAAGAAGCGAATATTCAGTGATGTCTCTGTGATCGCCAGGGTAAAAACCGGTAGCGATCACCGAATCGTCAGAGGCACATTGAATATCAATGTGAAGCTTGAAAGGTCTCGTCTGGTGAAGTCCACGCTCCGACCTGGTCCTGCCCACATCCAGAACCCCGAACACTTCCAACTCGAACTGCACAATCGCTTCCAGTGCCTAACCGAATGCGAAACTGTGGACGAGATTAACGATGGGTTGGTGGAAACTGTCCAAGCTGTGGGGTCTAAGTTCTATAAGACCCCACGCCGCAATAAACCTCAAAAGCTCTCGAACGGAACCATCAAGTTGATGCAAGACCGGACTGAGATGAGGCTGCAATCTTCAGCTGATATGTCGGAATATGGCAAACTCAATAGACGAATCTCGAAATCAATGCGACGTGACCTGCGTGCCTATAGTGCAGCACGGATCAAAGAGGCGATCGAGCGGAACCAGGGCTCAAAAGTCTTCGCAAAGAATTCGTCTATTGGGCAAAGCCAAATGACAAGGCTGAAGATTAACGACGGCAGCATCATTTCGACGAAACCAGAGATCCTAAGAGAGCTTGAGAGGTTTTACGGACAGTTATACACATTGTTCGTGCGCCTGATGGTTTCACCATAGCAGCAACTTGCGATTGTCACTGTCGCTATTAATTAGCATAAGTAATTATTAATGTACATGTATGATTCGACAATTTTGACCACTTGCTGTACTTAACTCGTGTAGTTAACACCGAATTAAATTAGTATATTCTTGTTCGAGTATTTCCTTGAAGTTATTCCACCAGCACCCCGTGGTCCGCTACATGGTCCATAACGAGCCTGATGATCATAATTAATGCGAAGATCAGCGATATAATTAAAGGAATCAAGGACTGTAATTTTCCACCGTGACGTGGAAGTTATTCGCCGGTGAATTGAATTGAATTGAATTGGATTGGATTGAGTTCGAACAAGTGGTTTAGCGGTGTATAGTATTTTATATAACTAATATCGTCACCCAACACTCAGGTAGTATTTAAGTAAAAGTCTTGTATAAGGTCAGTATTATTTATTTTACTACTTTTTGTATTAGTTTGATCGTTAAAATCATTAGGTACTTGTGTTACATTGTGATAAGTATTTTATTAACAGCAAATCTTAAGTTTAAAATCATACGCATTGCAGTATAGTTAGCTTATTTGCTACATTATTTAAACTTAATTTATATAAAGCTGTAACTTATTCACATAATTTTATATCTAAATGTAGTGGTTGATATAATTGGTAGCAGGTATCTTGACATAATACAAATAATTTTGAGTGTAGATATTAGTGCAAGTCATTGTTAAAAATTGTAAAAGTTATTAGTTATTAGAATCTTTTTATGTATTAAATAGGGATTAGTATTTTAGTTGTGCTTATTTATTAGCTAGTTAGCATTAAAGTTTACAATATTAAAATTGTAGGTAATTTTACGAGTAGGTATAATCTTATAATATTTGGTATAATAAGTTATATTATACCTATTTTGCTTTATATAATTGTTAATTATTTTGTAGATTTTGTGTTGCTTTGCAATAGCATTTTAGGCAGTGTATAAAACACAGTTAGGTGCTTGTATAAAATCATATTGTTTCCTGTTTTTGATTGTATTCCTGTATCAATTCCAGGTTGACTACACTCATCTCCCAGTATGTCCGAGGAAAGGGATTTAGTTAAAAAGCGAGGCAGCTTCAAGGGTCGCTTGACTGCTTTCGTCACCTTCCTGGACTCACTCAAGGACAAAGTATTAAGTAGTTGTGATGTGTCCGAGTTGCAGTTGCGCATGGGTAAGATGGAGTCGTTGTACGAACAGTATGATGAGGTGCAGTTACGTCTGGAATGTATTGTAGACGATCTTAAGGCACAAAATTCCGAGCGTACTGATTTCGAGTCTCTTTATTACAAATCGTTGTCCAGAGCGCAAACAATTCTCAACGAAAATAATAAAGATAATAAGTCGATGGAAAGCTGTAAAAGTACACTTGCTAGTATACACAAACCAGTAAAATTACCAACGATACAATTACCAAAGTTTAGCGGTTCATATTGCAATTGGCTAGAATTTCGTGACACCTTTACTAGCCTAATTCACAGTAACGAAGAAATCGACGAAGTCAACAAGTTCCACTACTTGAGAGCCTCTCTTGAAGGAACTGCTGCCATAGTCATCAAATCAATTGAGTTTTCTTCGAGCAATTACTCTGTGGCATGGAGTTTGTTACTTGATCGATTTGACAACAAACGATTATTAGCACAAAATCATATGTCCGCATTATATCACATTGAGGCGGTTTCAAAAGAATCGTCTGTTGCTCTCAAAGGTCTAATCGATCAATTAAATAAGGACTTGCGAGCATTAGAGTCGTTAGGTGAGCCTGTAAAGCACTGGGACACTTTTTTGATATACCACGTCACTCAAAAGATTGATCAACGGACTTATCGTGAATGGGAAGAGTTTAAAGGTCGGATAGACAAAGAAAGTTCGATTACGTTTGATATGTTCATGCAATTCCTACGTACTCGAGCCGATTTGATCGAAAACTTAGAACGACCTCGACATAATCATTCCCAAACGGCAAGTAAATCAAGCCCTAAAATCAAATCGATGGTAGCTAATCAGCCTTCTAATAGTTCCAGCACTGAGTCAGCTCCTAAAGTATGTCCTAAATGTAACAGTAACGATCACATATTAAGTAATTGTCCACAGTTCCTCGCATTGAGCAATGATGCTCGTTTAAAACTCATACCTAGTTATAAGATTTGTTTTAACTGTTTTCGTTCGGGTCACTTTGCTAATAAATGTAAAAAACCCGGTTGTAAGCTATGTAAACGTAGGCACAACACACTGATTCACATAGATTCTAAAGATACCATTGCGAATACACTCAGTAATTCGTCAAATAATAACTTGTCTGCATCATCCATACCGTCTACTACCACAGAAACAAATAACGTTACGTTGTCAGCACATATTGCATCTTCCCTAGGTCATAAGCAGCGTGATGTTTTGTTATCGACCGCCTTGATCAAACTGCGGGATCACACTGGCTGTGTGCATCTTGTGCGCGCGGTTCTTGATAGCGGTAGTACGTCGTCATTCATAACGGAACGGTTATGTAAGAAACTTAACTTAATCACTAGCCAGGTAAATAGATCTATACTTGGCATTAACAACGTTACTTCGCACGTAGGTAAAACATGTCGAGTTAAAATGACGTCATTGGATGATAGTTTTAGTTTCGAACTTCATTGTTTTGTTTTGCCATTTATCACGAGTGAGGTGCCGTGCCGTGAAATAAATATAAGTGATTTCGATCTACCTTCGAATATTACTTTAGCTGATCCTACGTTTTATAAACCCGCTGACGTCGATTTATTAATCGGCGCTGACCTGTTTTGGGAATTATTAGGATCGCAAAGATTAAAATTAGGTACCGGAAAACCAATATTATATGAAACCCGTTTAGGATGGATAGTTTCCGGTCCAATTACTCAATACTGCTCATTACTATCTAATGAGTTAAAATGTAACTTTTCTAAGACTGTTTCCGACGATGATAACAATTGGGATAAAATTAGAACCGATTTAACAAAGTTTTGGCAATTAGAAGAAGTAAGTTTAAAATCTTGTAATTCATATTATATGCCAGAAGAAAAATTATGTGAGGATCATTTTGTTAAAAATACGACACGATTGTCTGATGGTCGTTTTTGTGTGCGTATACCTCTAAAGAAAGATCGATCGGTTCTGGGAGATTCGTATAAAAAAGCTACACACTGTTTCGCTTCGTTAGAGCGTAGATTAAGTAATAAGTCTGACTTTGGAAAAATGTATCATGACTTCATGTTAGAATACGAGTCACTTGGTCATATGAGCAAAATTAATAAACCTAATTTATGTTTAAGTTACTTTATTCCGCATCACGGTATCCCAACTGTACAGGACGATCTATTGTCTATACTTCTTCGTTTCAGATTCCACAAATACGTTTTGTCTGCAGATGTGGAAAAGATGTATAGACAAATAGTTGTTCATCCGTCAGATAGGCAGTTGCAACGGATTGTTTGGCGTCATAACAGCTGTGAGCCTATTAATGTTTACGAGTTAAACACCGTCACGTACGGGACGGCTAGCGCACCGTTCCTTGCGACACGGTGTATTAAACAAATAGGTCTCGACTGTAAGGACCCTAAGATATCAGAAATCATCAGGCACGACTTCTACGTCGATGATTTACTGTCCGGGGGTAATGACTTAGACGAGGTAAGATATATCCGCACTGAAGTCACCAAGGCACTTGCGTCAGCATGTATGCCATTGAGGAAATGGAGGTCCAATCATCCTGAACTGGTGTTAGATACTGTTCCAGCCTCTGGTGACTTACCTGCCTCACGTGACTTGACTGCTTCGGTTGACTTAGATATTACATGTCACGCGCCCGACAAGTTATTAGGTCTGGGTTGGTATGTCGCTTCCGATGAGTTAGGTTTTCCTGTAAGTCTGAGCAAGTCTTCGGCTGGGCACACTAAGCGTGATTTGTTATCCGTGATTGCGAGAATTTTTGATCCCTTAGGTTTGTTAGGTCCTATTATTGTAACCATGAAAGTTTTGTTACAAAAAAAGTGGTTAGATAAATTGTCATGGGACCAACCACTGCCTGATGAAATAAAAAACCTCTGGGATAATATAGTTAACTCATTGCCACTTTTACCTCATTTCCGTATTCCGCGAATTGTAGTTAGTAATTCATATCAAGAATTAGAACTACATATTTTCTCAGATGCGTCTGAGTCCGCATACGGTGCTTGCGTTTACGTTCGCAGCGTCAACGATGAGGGTAAGTATTCGGTTTGTTTATTAATGGCTAAGAGTCGAGTGGCTCCTATAAAGCCCACAACAATTCCGCGACTGGAGTTGTGCGGTGCGGTAGTTGGCTCTCGTCTTTATGAGAAGGTGAAGAGCTCACTCAGAGTGGAGATCAGTCGGGTCTATTGTTGGACTGATTCGACCATCGTCCTGGGATGGTTACAGATGATGCCTACCAAACTTCAGCCGTTTGTGCGAAACCGCGTTGCTGAAGTTTTGGATAAGGCGGGCAACTGTACCTGGAGACACGTTCCAACAGATAAAAACCCAGCAGACCTAATATCTCGTGGTGTGGATATTAGTGTTCTGCAGGGGTTGGATCTGTGGTGGTCTGGACCAGACTTCCTCAAACTTGACCCATCTGAGTGGCCTTCTAAAATCAAATGTTTAGGACAAGAAACATTACCGGAGACTCGACCTAATGTAGTTTTAAATACCGTTATTAAAGATACAAAGAGTGACGTTTTTATTGATTTTAGTCGTTATTCCAATTATTCACGTCTTGTTCGTTCCGTAGCTTATATGTTAAGATTCATTAAATCATGTAGGAAACAGTACCCAAAAACTATATTTTTGTCCGAAGATGAGTTGCAAGAAGCACTCAATGTTATTGTTATAAAAAGTCAGGCTGAGTCATTTGCCGAGTATGAGTTGCTTTTAAATAAAAAGTGTTTACCTAATAAGAGCGCCCTTCTAAAGTTTAACGTTTATTTAGATAATAAAAACATAATGCGAGTAGGAGGACGACTCGAAAATTCTAATTTTGATTTTAATAAAAAACACCCTATCTTATTACAGTCCACACATCATTTCACTAAATTATTATTTAATTTCGAGCATAGACGATTGATGCACGCTGGCCCACAGTTATTATTAGCTTCCATTAGGGAATCTTATTGGCCAATAGGAGGTCGCAACCTGGCGAAGGTTTGTTATCATAAGTGTGTTCTATGTCGCCGTATGAAGGGACAGGTAGTTAGTCCTATAATGGGCAACTTACCACAAGAACGACTTCGTCCAGGTTATCCCTTTGAGAGCACAGGCGTTGATTATGCCGGGCCTATTATGTGTGCTAGTCGTCAGGGTCGCGGATGCAGGCTAGTTAAGGTGTACATCGCAATTTTCATATGTTTCACTACCAAAGCCATTCACTTGGAACTCGTTGGTGATCTAACTAGTAATAGTTATTTACTAGCTTTGCATCGATTTGTTGCTCGAAGAGGTAAACCCGTTGACATTTTTTCCGACAACGGTACCTCATTTGTCGGTGCGTACAATGACCTTTCCAATTTTTTAAAGGTAAATAGTTTGTCCTTGGGTGAAAGTGCAGCAAACGAAGGAATAAAATTTCATTTTATCCCTGCGTATACCCCTCACTTCGGTGGCCTCTGGGAGGCGGGTGTAAAGTCAACAAAGTACCACCTTCGAAGAGTGTTGGGAAATTGTAATTTGACTTTTGAGGAGCTGTACACCGCACTGACCAAAATCGAAGCCATTTTGAACTCTCGTCCATTAACGCCATTATCTTCAGATCCTGCTGATTTCACACCGCTTACGCCGGGTCATTTTCTTGTTGGACGGCCTCTTACTTCCTTGCCACAACCTGATTATCAAGATCGCTCTGCCAACCATCTGTCTCGCTTCCAGCGGATAGAACAACTCAGGCAACATTTTTGGAGCAGATGGAGCAAGGAGTATGTGGCGGAATTACAGCTGCGGACTAAATGGCGTTCCTGCAAGGATGGGTTGAAGCTGAACTCCTTAGTAGTGATAAAGGAGGATAATCTTCCTCCGTTGAAATGGAGACTTGGCCGTATTGTGGCGGTTCACCCAGGAACAGATGGCATCGCTCGCGTTGCTGACATTAAGACATCCACTGGCGTCGTACGGAGGGCATTCAATCGAATCTGCCCATTGCCTGTAACTTCGGAGTCTGGTTGAAACCGTTGTTTTCAACGCGGGGCGGAATGTTCGTGCGCCTGATGGTTTCACCATAGCAGCAACTTGCGATTGTCACTGTCGCTATTAATTAGCATAAGTAATTATTAATGTACATGTATGATTCGACAATTTTGACCACTTGCTGTACTTAACTCGTGTAGTTAACACCGAATTAAATTAGTATATTCTTGTTCGAGTATTTCCTTGAAGTTATTCCACCAGCACCCCGTGGTCCGCTACACACATCTACACGACAACCCAGTGTCGGTACAGCTCGAGACGCAAGAGCTAAACTGACTCGGCACTACACTGAGGATATCCCGGACATCAGCCTGTACGAGATTAGAATGGCTCTTAAACAGCTCAAAAATAACAAGGCGCCGGGCGATGACGGAATCACAACAGAACTTCTGAGACCGGTACTTCTAGTCCTCCAGAAGTTATTTAATTCCGTCATACTCGAAGGCACTACGCCAGAAGCATGGCACAGGAGTGTGGTTGTTCTTTTCTTCAAAAAGGGTGACAACACCTTGTTGAAGAACTACAGGCCAATCTCACTTCTGAGCCATGTTTACAAGCTGTTCTCAAGAGTCATTACGAACCGTCTCGAACGCAGGTTTGATGACTTCCAGCCTCCCGAACAAGCCGGTTTCCGAAAAGGCTTTAGCACCATAGACCACATACACACGCTCCGCCAGATTATACAGAAGACAGAGGAGTATAATCGGCCATTATGTTTAGCGTTTGTGGACTATGAAAAAGCCTTCGATTCAATCGAAACCTGGGCAGTATTGCAGTCCCTCCAACGATGTCATATCGACTATAGGTATATCGAAGTATTGAAGTGTTTGTATAGTAACGCCACCATGTCCATCCGACTTCAGGAAGAGAGCACGAAACCAATCCAATTGCAGAAAGGCGTGAGACAGGGAGACGTTATTTCTCCGAAACTGTTCACGAACGCGTTGGAGGACGTTTTCAAGCTCTTGGAATGGGACGGACTCGGCATCAACATCAATGGCGAATACATCACTCACCTTCGTTTTGCCGATGATATAGTCATCATGGCAGAATCGTTGGAGCACCTCAATGCTATGCTCAGCGACCTCAGTATCGTTTCCCAACGGGTCGGCCTTAAAATGAACATGGACAAGACGAAAGTCATGTCGAATGTCCATGTGGCGCCCGTACCGGTTGTTGTTGGGAATGATACTCTCGAAGTTGTAGACCATTATACTTACCTTGGACAGATTGTTCAGTTAGGTAGGTCCAACTTCGAGAAAGAGGTCGCCCGAAGAATCCAACTAGGATGGGCAGCGTTTGGGAAGCTACGTGATATCTTCTCATCGAAAATCCCGCAGTGTCTCAAAACAAGGGTGTTTAACCAGTGTGTGTTGCCAGTGATTACATATGGCTCTGAAACGTGGTCTTTGACTGCTGGCCTTTTAGAGAAACTAAGAGTCACTCAACGAGCAATGGAAAGAGCTATGCTCGGAGTTTCTTTGCGGGATAAAATCCGGAACACGGATATTCGGCGAAGAACCAGAGTCACTGACATAGCTCGTAAAATTTGCAAGTTGAAGTGGCAATGGGCAGGCCACATCGCTCGTAGAACTGACAACCGATGGGGA
Organism: Agrotis ipsilon; assembly: GCA_028554685.1. Taxonomy (NCBI): domain Eukaryota; kingdom Metazoa; phylum Arthropoda; class Insecta; order Lepidoptera; family Noctuidae; genus Agrotis; species Agrotis ipsilon. The sequence continues at coordinate 16,554,560 of CM052960.1, read as the reverse complement.
AGAAAGGTTCTCGAGTGGCGACCACGGACCGGAAAACGCAGCGTAGGTAGGCCTCCCACTAGGTGGACCGACGACATCGTGAGAGTCGCGGGCAACCGATGGATGCAAGTGGCGAATTGTCGTTCGGCGTGGCGGTCTAAGGGGGAGGCCTATGTTCAGCAGTGGACGTCTTCCGGCTGATGATGATGATGATGAATGTTTTTCACATCAAAGTAGCCTCATCAAAGCTTCCTTACTTCAGAACAATATTACTCAGGGTAGCCACCATATTTATTAGCAAGTTTTGCAAATGGCTTAAAAAATTATGTGATCTCAGTCTGTAAATCAGCTGTCATCGGCACCAATATTTTTCTATAAATATTTTATTATTCTAAACGTGAATTTCTATTACCTCACCTTTATCATGAGTGACCTTAATAACACATATGATAAAGGTAAAAAATAAGTGTTTTTCCCCAGAGATACTCGGATGTAGGTAGTTTTAACGCCAATCTGTCAATTTATATAAATCACATAATATACGCGGCGAAGTTATTGATTTTATCCCAAAACTTGGACTTAGATTTTGAGTTAAGCCAAAAAAACGTATCCTCGGTTAAAATCTTTTGCAGGGCAGCCTTGTGACTGTTTAAACTGGTTAGGGGTACAAAAAACGTCAGCTCTAACTCAATCATCGATCACCATCATTCAGCCTATAAATTTTCCACTGCTGGGACACAGACCTCCTCTCTGACAGTCCCTCCTGCTTTACCCTGGATGAAAGGACTCATTTAATGATTTTACCAAGCTTAAAAAAAAGAGCTCTATTCCTTACGATATTCAGCGTTTACACGTGTTCTAATACTATTTACGATAAGAATTATAGTCGAAGTCACCAAATCAGTTTTACCAAAAGCAACTTCGAATCCGTACAATCATCTTCAATTCATATTCATACCAGTCACATTTAAGAAAAAAGCGGTCACCAAAAACCCCAACATGCCGCCGTCAACCGCATTTCGCCTTGTTTCTATTTGAAAAGGGAACGAAAATGTTGAGAGTCATACAGGGTGAGATGTGGGTCTGCAAATCCTGTCGTTCTGCCCTTGAAACTTTTAGGACGGAATCGGAGAAAATAACGTGTCATGGACAAGACTTAAGAGAGCGGACGATTTGGCTATTCAATTTGTTTTTATTAGAATTTCTGTATGTATGTGTGTGGAGGGTTTTCGTAGGATGTGTTGTAATCTTACGTTATTGTCGTTTGTAGATTAAAATCTGGGTCTTGAATGGGTATTATCCGTCGCTATGAGCTCTTGGTCTGATACTTAACGTTTGGTTGGTATGTATTGTGTTAGTAAGCCTTTTGGTAATGTTGGTACTTGAATATTCGGAAGTTATTGTAACGTAACAATTTGGCGTAATGTGCGTCAGATTTTCTTGTTTTGCAAAAACAGTAGCAAAATTATTCTTCTAAACCAAAACTATGCTGGGGTCAAAAAATAATTGTTCACTTATAAATCATGATGTTTATCACGTAGGTTAAACCTAGTTAGAACAAACTATCTGTGTAGTTTTCATAAAAATCTGTTGGCTGATATCCTCGTTAAAGAGTAACAAACAAACATCCTAATCCACCCAGTCATCTTAACCTTTTTAAATAATTGTAAGATTTTTAACATCTTACAAAGTTATTAAAACACTAGCGGCCCGTCCCAGCTTTGCGCGGGTGGACATGATAATATATTTCGTATTATATTACTCAGGTAAAATGTAGGTATGCAATGATGAAAAAAAATTGAAATCAGCACAGTCTTTGAGTCTTCAGAAATCTTTTCTCATCATAATATTAGTGTAGATGAAGATTTTCTATCATACCTGCTGGTAGTGGACTACCAGTCCAGTCTGTCCAGTAGTCCTGCTAGATAAATACATTTTTTGATGTAATCTTAAACTCCTTCATAAAATCTATGAATACGTTCGAAATAAATCACTTGTCTGTTTGAGATATCGCGTCCGGACGTATTTATCGTAAGCATTCATCAAAGTGCGAGGCAATGTATTATCCATCTAAACCGAAGTAGGACTAAAAATCAGAATTTTATCGGAAAACGTGAGAGAAATCATGTTTTCGATACATTTTTGTACAATCATTTTTTGACGTAGATTGATGGTTTTATTAAAATACTAGCTTTTGCCCGCAACTTTTGTATGCGTGGAATATAGAATCTACTTTGTTTATTTTATATTTACAGTGTCTCAAAGGTGGCGGCTCGCGCCTGAGACCGCGACAAGAGACCAAGACAGGAGACCGCGACAAAACTTATCATTAGGCAATGTATAAGCACAACACACAGACAGCAGACAGATACGGTCGAGATCTTCAGTCAAGGTCTCCTTTCTCGGTCTACGGTCGCTGTCTCCTGTCGCGGTCTCCGGTGTGAACCGCCGCCCGCCTTAAGACGGAAAATGAGCTATAATTTTAGTTAGACACCGCATGACACGGGTGAAACTGCATTCATTTTCAAGCTGCCATTTTTGAGTAATGCGTGTACAAACTTATACATAAAGACTCTGTTTTTTTTTTTGCTGAAATACAAATCCCTTATTAGTTTATTTTTTCAATATCTTTTACAGATAGACCTCGGTCTGTTACATTTTTATTTTAAGTGTAGAGCATATTCTTGTGCTGGTTTTTCATTATTCCGGTTATACTGCATCATATTTTATTCCGACGCGTTGAGAAGGTATCTAAATTACTAACGCCGTGTTCTCACCCAACGCTTCAGTTGGGGACTTTAGAAATGTATAAAAACTTTTTTTTTATTACATTTTGTACTGGCCGTTCACAGTAGAGGATATTACTGTATAAATAAAAATTTAGAAGCGTCAATTTTGTTTAAATAATATAAGAAAAAATACGAGTTAAATATATTTTGGTATCTTCTCTTACTCTCTTGGTATTTTATTGAAAGAATGTACCTAATTAGTGCGAAACTAATTACACTTTTTTTTAGTAACATAGCCTGTAAAATAGCCTATAGGTGACCAATTTACTAAAAACTCGATTATGTTCAATGCTTAGATAAATATTTGGCAATCTTTTTAAAATTATGAAGCTGAAGAGTTTGTTTGACGCGCTAATCTCAGCAACTGCTGGTTCGATTTGAGGAATTCTTTTTGTGTTGCCCTTTTGACAATGAAGGATTAGTGACCGAGTAGATGGTGAAACTGCGAGAAATAGCTAGAAATGTATAAATCTAAAATATCAAAAACATAACCATTCCTTTTTACTTCTAGAAACGTGAGCATACCGCTAGCAACAGAGCTACATAAAATAAGTTTAAGTTTTTTATCGAAAAATTCCTTGAAGAAAGCTGTAATTAGCCCTGCAAACGTTTTCATATTAATTAGTCAAAGAGGTTCATACATTATACATGTAATATCGAAAAAATATTCCATTGTTTGGACCTTTTATATACATAATTTTGGATGTCAATGTACTTTAAGACAGCAATTTTTTTTAGCTTTTAGCAAAACTTTTCAGTAACAAAAAAGCCATTTTGTTCTTTTGAAAATGTATTGGACAGAAGGATTATAAATCTGTCATACATAAACGACTAAAAGGATTTAAACGTTATTTTCAAGTGTTAGTCAAAGAGGTCATTGACTTTTCTGTGTTCGTACCGTAGAAGTATGTAATACATTATAATTTTGCTAAAATTATTCTGTCACTTACATACAAATATTTACGCCTGTCAAAGTAACCACTCACGTGTCAAAAAAATACTTTTACTCGTTATTAAAAACCTTATAGGCTTGCGTGACTAAGAAAAACTGAACAAAGCCTAATTTGTTGAAATCGTTCGAGTTATTCAGGTTTTAAAAAGCAATTTACAAGGCGAGCGCAAAAAATAGCCCGTTAACGTCACAAGTTGTTTGGATTTCTTAGAAATTGCTCGCTAAAAGAGGTTTTCTTTGTAAATATTGAGGGTAATTAGATTTATATGCCTCTTGGTATGATTTAGACTATCTTTTACTTAGTTTTTACTCTTGAATGAATAATTAGCTTGTTATAAGGTACTTACTTTTTGGAAAAGTTTATTTTTCGTTTGAGAATCTTCAAGATTATTACGACTAAAATTGTTTGAAATGGTTTATTTTTACCTGACTATGGCATGGCATATGAAGAAGACTAATATTGCTTTATGTATGTTCATCTTTTTTTATGTAGCTTTTTAAGAATATGTGTAACATGGTGTAAATTCTCTTGGATACACTATTGAAAGAATAGGTACTCTGGTAGTCTGCAGCCCAAAAATAGTTGTTGATTTTTATGAAATGTTCTAAAGTTGTGGATAACTCTTAATAAAGAATTCCAAATTCAATTATGTAAGAAGTGTTCTCAAAAATGCCGTTGTACTTTTGGTATTTACCGTCGAAGTTATCAAGTTTTCCATTTTACTATTAATAACAAAATGATACTAAGTTTATACCCTCAGCTAAATTTAACTTGAAAACGTGAAGTTTCGTGGCATCGTTCCTAGTATAGTTATATTAATAATCCACCCACGGCCACATACCTGAATAAAGCCGGTGCTAAACATTAAAGGGACCTCAAAGCGTGAATCCCGAATATTTTAGCGAAAAATATTTGCAGACTGAAGTCCGTTCAGGTTTATTGCTGTAGAGTATAAAAACTTTCCTTGTTTATGGTTATCACGCAATTCAGGATAAAGGTGGAATAAAATAAATAAAAATATATTTTCCATGTTAACAGATATTAATTTTGTAATGTAGTTTCAAGACTTTTCTATAGTGTTTTGGTTTCCTTGGCTCTGGAATGCAATTGAAAAAATCGGCTGAGTTTTACTCAGTACGAGTCTGGCAGTTCCTTCCTTTCCTTCCTTAGGTGAAACCCAAAGCGGGAAGGGTTGTTGCGGGACTTATCTCAGTACCGTTACCCTGGAACGTAAATGGCTAATGAAGGACATCATGGATTTTAGTCAGTACAAGTCGGACAGTAGCCCTGCCTCAGGTGGAAGGGGGTCATTTGAGGATTTTACCACGTTAAAAAAAAGTGGATCATTATGATGATTACCCATCATTTGCCCGACCCATAAAAATATCCTGTTCTAAACAGTATACGAGTATTGTGTGAAACTTGATCCACAAAATTAAAAACATACTGCTGAATTTTCTTAATTGTTTACGATTCAGAATACCTACTTTTCTTATGCAAAGCATTTCCATGAAGCAATGTCTAGATACGTTTCAATTCCTCTATTTAAATTCAGTCGTCTACCGAAACTTGGCATAACAGTGCGTAGCCGAATAAAATGATTATAGTTCTCAGACAGAGAAAACTTTAGCTCTTCTACGCACGATATTTGTAGATAAAATTTTACTACCAAGGACGAATTGTTGGTTTTGGTCACAACAGCCTAGATAGAATCTAAGTATCTCACAAAAGAATTGTTAAAGCGAACTTATTATGCAGATAACAAGACCTTCAGAACATTCTTTTTTATTTGTACATAGATATGCGAACCTTAGTTTCATTGCGTAAAGTTGTTACTGTAAAATGGCGATTTCTTTTAAAGACTTGATATTATCAAGTTGTTTTTAGAATAATGGTATTACCACTGTTCTTACAGGTTTCTTGAAAATTAAGGACTTACCAAACTGTTGAGGAGTAGGAGCCATGAAATAATGCACTTTGTAAGTTAAAGGCACTTTAATACGGATACACTAGATATTTTTTTTGAACAAAGCTCCAATTCGTGGTAGCCCGTACGATATGGCTAGATTGGTACTATCACATAATTGCGACTATGCACCTAACGACGACGTCTTCAATCGACTAATAAAAAATAGTAATTTTAGTGTTGGGATTCCAACAAAAACGCATGGGTCTATTCAGCCTTTCTTAATATAAAACAACGATTTTGTGACATTTGGTTTTCCACGTGCTTACGCATCTCCTATAATATTATAGAACACAGATATATAAGTTTAGTTGTTCCCTTATGCTGAAGCCACACAAACGGGAAATATAATAATATTTTTCTAATTTTGTTCAGAGGTCTGTAATATTTATTTTAAAAAAAACACCACTGCTAAAATCATATCTATTATCTCGAGAAGCTTTTAAATTGAAGACACATTTTCCAATTTTTTAAATAAAAGTGGGCGTCATGACTTTTTAATTACTTTTTTGTTGATATAACTTTTTATACCAATAACTAAAAATAGCCAGACTTTGCATAAGACTGAGGCTGTGCACAACTTAAAAAACAACTGTTTTAAGAGAATACTCGAACTTCAGAGATTTCAACAATTTTAATTATTCCACGTGTACAAGATAATTATGTAAATCTGAACTAAAACTTCGATGAATATTGTAAACCAATCCGTATAATAATTATATATTCCAAACACATGTTCGTCGATACGAGACACGAAACTGCAAACCCAAGTATGGATGAATAGACTACTGAAATATTGAACAGAATTTAAATGCTTTAGGTTATTCGATTTGATAATATAGTGGAGCTACTAAGGAAAGTTTTTGTGAAACGAATATGATTACCTACAACTAGCTTAAGCTTAGTTTTAAGATTTATGTGAAACTCGTTTCTGAACGCCACTTTGTTCGTTTCAAGTTTGGCATTCACTCCACTACGTTGCAGACTTACCATCTAACACTCTATTACGTTTCCGACTTGCTTATATTAGAATTTTTTAAAATAATTTATATACTATAAATAACTAACAGGAGTGGAATAACGGGAATAAAGTAACATTACACAAAAAAAAAACTTTATTCATTTGTTTTATTATTCTCTAGATAAAACCTAAGTTTACTTCAGAGATACTACTCTACTATATACCTACTAAAAATATATTTTAAGCTTAGTTTTATTTGGACATAAAAAACCTTAGTTTAGAAAATAATAATATTATTATAAATAGGTCATTTGATTTATTAGTCTATGTTTCACAAACAGTAATAAGAAGGTTTCTTAAAGAATTGTATTTCATTAAGTAAAAAAAGTTATTCCCTAAACGAACATTACTTTTCACAGGCCCAATAAAATAAAATTATTCAAAACATAAATCTAAGATTAAAATTAGAGTACTTACCGAGAACAGCCCTCCTAATGATTATTTTTCAGCAAAATACTGAAACTTTAAGCCAATTTGCGTTAACAGTCTAGTTTAAATTCCAGATTTAGCTACTTTTCATAATAATTATTTCAAGAAAGTAGGTAGTAGTAGTACCTAACATTAGAATCCTTTTTTTACGTGGTAAAATCATCAAATGAGTCCTCCCACCCCGGGCAAAGCGGGAGAGACTGTGAGACTTGTACTGATTAAAATCCACGGTGTCCTTCAATAGCCCTTTAGGTTTCGGGGGTGATGGAATAAGTCCCGCGACAACTTTAGAAGCCTAGGTTTTGTTTTTAACAATAATGTTCTACTGAACTGAATTATTACAAAATATTAAAAAGTTCCCTGAAAGCTTCTGCCTCCGAAATGAAATAGGCTGTCCCGATGTCCGCTTCGGGATGAAAAAGTTAGGTAATATTACATTTTATCCGACCACGTTGAAACCGAAAGGGCGGGGGGATGTGTTATAACAAAAAAGTGTAATTTTTATTCATCGTTGAATGCGATAATTTGTGACATTGCATGGTGAATTGATGTTTGTTTTATCTTAAAACTATTTATCCAATTTCTTAAAATGTAACGCAGGCTTGGTTTGTAAGATTCAATAAAGGATTGACTGGCCTGTTGGTCTAGTGGTCGTGGGTTCGATCCCCACCCAGGACAAATGTTTGTGTGATGAGCATTAATATTTGTTCTATGTGTGGGTGTAATTTATCTATAATATATATGTATTTAGAAATATATAAGTATGTTTATCAGTTGTCTGGTACCCATAACACAAGCTCTGCTTAGCTTGGGACTAGATGGCGTTGTGTGATAGTTGGAAAAAAAAGCATTGGTTAAACTGGTGAAGGAGCAGTGGTAGCCCAAAGATGGCGACGTCTAATTACAAGAAATAAGGTCAAGGGCTCGACTTTCTTATATGTATATAGCTCGTTACTTCGAAGTCAGCCGGGTACATTACATCCTGCAATTTATTTTATCACATTTAATTTTGTAGTTTCCATTCTGTTTTTACATCTATAGGGTTGATTTTCGCATAGTCAAATAACTTTTATCTGAGGAATAAATATGGCGGTTTGTCAGCTTATCTATAGAAAATATGTGAAATCGCTATTTTTATTCCTCAGGTAATGTTATCTGACTATTGAAAAATAAGCCCTTAATCAAATTGCTCCTAAATATTCCAATACTCTCAGATAACAAGTACCTACGTAGTTTATTAACTCTCATTAAACCGCGCCCTTACGATATCAGTTTTCCTTACTAATTGGGTCCTGAAGATCACATAACAGTTGCTTCGTGTAAAATATTGACATTTTAGACACAGCAATGTTTTGATTGGTCTATAAGCCGATCCAATATTAGACAGAAGAAGTTAGGTTGCTTCTAACCTAGGTGGTAGTTGTCGTCGACTTTGTCAATATTAGGAAAGTTTTCAATTTACTAAATGGGTTTGTTCGAAGTTATCTAATCAATGTTTTGACATATGAGAAAATTATTTGTTGAATTAGATAGTTTACTCAACATTTTAATATGCTTACATCGAGTTTTAGTTTAATTGTGTGAGGAATTTGTAGAATTGATTGGTTTAAATTGAGCATTAAGTTAATTATTTTAGTTGAATAAAAAAATAAAATAAAAAGGTGGTTGCAATTTTTGAACTTAAACAGGCTTATACAACGTGTAACGTTAAAAGCGCAAAACCTCTCGTAGGGTAACTCAGCACATGTTACTGAACAATGTTTGTTATAAAACCATTGGAAATTCGCAAAAAAAAAACATGATTTTTCATACAAAATGAGAAATTGATCGAGCCCATCAGTATGAGAAACTATTTTTATTTCGCGAATTTCCTAAATTTTTATATTTTTCATTGTTCAGTAGCATTGGCTGAGTTACCTCACGAGAGGTTTTGCGTTTTTAACGTTGCACGTTGTATATCCTAAGATACTTTTACGACTCGCCCTCTAATTATAAAACATGCCCGGGTCGACGGTGCGTTGTGTTTCACGCGCACCTTAAAGAGCGTCAGCATAATGACGGGGCCCGTTTAGAGGGCCTTAGCCTGCCAGGGTCGCGGGACACACGTATACCTCGACTCCGGTACACAAAGAGACACAAGTCTGACAATCCCTACCGCCCTGCCCAAGCTAGGAGGACTCATTTGATGATTTTACCACGGTAAAAGATACTTTTTTTATTTATTTGAATTGTTCTACGTGAGTACCTTCCTGAGTTTTGCTCAGTGCTAGCGATAATGATGTAAAGAATGCATGATCGCATTTCTGACAAACAAGTCATCTTTATATCAGTATATCCTGCTATTCCAGACAGTTTTAATAAATATTATTCTGGGTGACAGCACACAGCAATTAATATCAATTGAGAACAATGCAGTGATGGATATTTCTTTACATTTTATATTGGACATGCAGACGAAATGTACAAAAAAAGATAAACAATTTGATTAATTTAAGCATTCTTCATACTTGACGTTTGAAACACATAGATAGATCCATGGGCACATGATACGGAGGAAAGAGGACAATAGAAAGAAAGAAAGAAAGAAAGAAAAAACATTTATTTGGCGCAAGGGGACCACGATAGACACACACATTCAAAAAAAGTAAATAAAAAAATACGTACAGAAAAAAACAAAAAAGTAAGTATAAAAAAAACCTATGTTAAACACAATAAAAAACAAAAGAATTGTTATTGTGTGTCTCACGGCTGCGCCAAAAAGGCCCAGTTCAGCAAAATGTCGAGCAGCTAGTGCTCGACGCTGGTTTTCAACTGGATAATCATTATCTTTATCTGCCTAGCCTTTTTGCAACGGCAAGGTTGGCGCAGTGCTTGAGCGATTGACTGCTGCTCAGCGAGCTACGGGATCGATTCCCGCACAGAACAAATTTTGTATGACCTACAAATAGATTAGTTCCTTTGTTTGTAAACACATCTACGACATAAAAGGTTGGGGGGACTCATTTAATAATTTAACCACGATAAAAAAAGCATGGTTGTGACTGCCCTCTGATGTCGGAATTTAATCAACTCTGCCGCGTCTAGGAATCCCACAGATCATAATATATGGTTCTGTAACTATGTTTTCATTTACTATGATTATTTCAGTAATGCTCGAGGTTTTCAACGTATATTTACTTTTTAAGTCTCTGTCTATAACGTATTGGAAATGACCCAAGCTTGTCAAGCTTGGTCCCGAGGCCTTTGTTAGCTGTAAAAAGAAAATAAAAATAACATAGGTAATATGAGAGTGATACCCCATAATCGATACCTAATAATAGAGTCTAATTTTAATGCATAAACTAAAACTTTACGTGTTAGAATCGTGTAACATCTAATGCCAAATTTTCGACTAACTTTGCTAAGTCCACAATCGGATTTGTACTCAGCGTCACACGATCGCTAAGCTTTTCAGCTTAGTTTAGTTGCACATGCACATGTTATTACTGAGCATATTATTCAGGAAAATGTGGGGAAACTTTCTAGCATGACTTTCAACAGATATTAAGGCGCTACCCCACCGCGAGCATTCACCTGTAATGTAAGGTTACAGATTCGAGCATTTCATCGGTGAGGGAGAACAATCGATTATCACAATACGCACCTTGTATCAAATCTATACTAAACTAGCTGTTGCCAGCGGCTTCACCCGCTACGACTCCAAAATTATCCCACGGGAACATAAAATCGGGATAAAAACTATCCTATGTGTTAATCCAGGTTATAAACTATCTGTGTACCAAAATTCAGCCAAATCCGGTATATAGCAAATATAGTAGGCAGTAGGATAGGAATCAAATCAAATAAAATCGTTAGTCTGGAGGTAATAGTGTAATGTAACGCTCAAAGTTGAATCTATAATGTTACATTACACGCGAATTCTCGCGAATTCTCTCGGTGATAATGCCTTAAGAGAAAAGGGATGGATAAACTGTGTATAATTCAGTGCAGAAAGGAGTTTTTAAAAACTGTCCTGGTCGCGGAACTGCTGCGGGATTATTTAATTTAATAGAGTACAGTGACACAGAAATGTAAACGCAACCCATGGATAACCTCGTTTCTAGCTAGTACGTGTCTGACTGTGCCTTTCACTCCTACCAAGATGGAAGGACACAAATTTTGCCTAAAAACGAGACAGATGCTTAATGCCTACTTACTACATTAGCAGTGGAGTTCAAAGCAACATAAAATTATGTTATTTTTCCATTGGAGTAGGCAGGCCACTTGCAACGATCTTATCATATTACTATAAACATTATCTATATGAATGAAATTATCTATCGCGTTGGCTCATGTTTTCTTAATTAATTCCTGACTTTTAGCCGTCTAATACATACGGTATAATTTCAACACAAATCTTTGCCTTAAATCTCACGCCGAATAATATTAGAAGCGAATTTAAGATTTTTTGTCTTCTCTCCCCCGAGTCTTCACCTTGTATAAATCATTCTTATCTAAATGCTACACCGAATGATACATTTAATACCAAATACTAAAGCCAGAAGATTACAGACAAAACGACTTGTGACATGCCAAGACTAAACGACATCTCCTCATAGATTTGGGTTAACGACGAAATAATTTTACGAATCGCTACCTTCTATAATAATCGAATATTTCCCGGAATAGGCAATTAGATCGTCATCTCCATTCCGTTGTGGGGATTATGTTTTATGAAATTTGAATAATTTTGCATTGTGATTTGACATTTTGGTGATATAAACAGCAGTTCCGTTATGCGCAAGCAATATGCTGGGGATTTCATTTTCTGATTATTTTCGTCTACGATTTTGCTGTTGAAATATTGATTGGAAGTTTATTGCTAGTACTACTAATCCGAACCAGAGTCACCGACATAGCTCGTAAAATTTTCAAGTTGAAGTGGCAATGGGCAGGCCAGACCGCTCGTAGAACTGACAACCGATGGGGAAGAAAGGTTCTCGAGTGGCGACCACGGACCGGAAGACGCAGCGTAGGTAGGCCTCCCACTAGGTGGACCGACGACATCATGAGAGTCGTGGGTAACCGATGGATGCATGTGGTCTACTAATCCTAGATCCATTTTCAACAAACACTGTTACTTTGATAGGTTTCTAAAATCAGATCCTTACGCCTACATAGACAGTTGTTTAGATATACTGTCAAAGGCCGGTCGCCTTTACTGGGAACTACCATGACAAAGCAGACTAATCTTATTTACAGGAATGGTTCTATGCAACTCGACGAATGAAAATTCTCCCGAAAATGGCGTTAAATCCATCTGCCTAGTCTATTCGGCTCCTAGACGATTTATTTGGATATCAGTATTTCACATAGAGCGATTGCATTTATGACCTCCACAACCAACCAAATAACTGGGTAACAGGATACCTCAAAACTGTACAGACTTTAAAGCTTCTGAATAACAGTAATGACTATTAAATGTCTACAACATGCTATACGGGCGGGACCAATGGTTTTACGTGCTTTTCGAAGTTTGGGGGAAACTTGCTGAGATGATCTGGTATTGTTAGAATCTGATTTATTATTAAATTAATAAATTGTTTTTTTTTTGTTATTGTTTAAAATGGTTAACCTTCTCTATGATATTCATTGAAACTAGGCTAGATTAACATGGTTTTTTTTTTACTTGACACTCTATTTTTATAACCTATTGAGAAGTTATGGGAAATTGAAATGTTTTGTTTACTGCTATTGTTTTTATTTTATTTAATAGAATATACTTGATTGTTGGTGATAATGAAAATGCATGGTTGAGAATTAACGGAGCAATTTAGTAGTTTAGCGTGAATTGTTTTGTTGAATTGTTTTGTAATCAGGACCGATTTGTTTTTGGATTTATTGTGTGCTGTATAATTTTGTATAAATGTGTGTAGTAATTTTCGATACAATGTAAAAATAGTTTGGAAATAAATGAAATGAAATGAAATGAAATGATCACCCATCCACGAACCTTGGCAACCGCTGCTTAAATTCTAAGATTCGTGACTAAAACAGTACATTATATCGGCGCCGCTTGAAGCCTGCTCTCAAGTGTGAGTATACATGGATAATAATAAGCAACAACACATTGTCAGCTCGTTTCAACACGAAATGTTCGTATATTTTTACGACTCACGCGAGTATAAGCATGCAAGTTTATGTACATTGTATACATATACTAGTATATAAAGTGTGTGATGAATATGTTTATAAAGTGTGTCTGAAAATTAATTCGTTGGGGATGCGGTAATTGCTCAAATTATTTTGAATATTTTGTTAAAAATCCTAAATCCGAATTCTAATTTTATATCACCTCAAACCCTTTAAATCGTCATCAAACTTTACATTAAACAATTTAGATTTGTTCCATTGTAACCTCAATTTTAGTAAATGATCTTCAAATTACAATTTGATAATAGTACCCTTTAAAGTAATAATATTGTTAAAAGATGGTTAACAAAGTGTTGAAATCTTGTAAAAATAGCCCATGTATTTAATATTTGGCCTTTTTGTGACAAATTCTTGGAAAATTGAACCTGAGATTATTTTTTTTGTTTACGCTTTTATCCAATTTTTTCCTCTTTTTCCAATAACTTTGGCAACAGCTCTGTGTTTTAATTTTTTTTTTGCAACGTTAATTTCATGGAACAAAATCGAACACCGGAGGTCGTTTTTTCAATATTCCTTCAAATTTATTTGCATGCTTTTAAGCATAAATAAACACAGAAATCTTATGTTATAGCTTCCAATAATAATAATGTCCATGGTTTAGCGAAACTCCTTAACAAAGCTCTTAAAGAATGCTATATCCATAGTACCCCTCGCGGCTTAAGTAACCGACAGCAAACCCCGTCTAGAGAGATGCAACAAAGGGATTATGTCAAGAGCGTTGCATCGACCTGATAACCTTACAGCTGAAACTTTTATCCTTAATCGCTGGAGAGGTTAAACTCTCTTCTAATAAAGGCTGAAGTAAACGGCGGCGGCGGTTTATTAAAGTGGAAGTTTTTACAGAGAAAAAACTGTTTCACATTGTACATTTTTAGTTGGTTTATAATTATACTTGTGTTTATTTTGCCTTAGTGAATTTGTGTCACTTAGGGCTATTTTTTCAATAGTCAGATAAGTTTTATCTGAGGAATAAAAATGGTGGTTTGGGGTGCGTTTAAGTCACGGACTAAACGTTAAACACCCCGTTCAACTACACCGCGAGGTGAAAAATTAAACTGACTAAAATTTATTTTGCCCCGTTCACGGTCGACCTCGGGTATAAGTTTTCGCCTACTAGGATAATTCTTAGCGACCTTTTTACCTCGCTAAATTTTATCCTGCTGTCAGATTGACTTTGACATTGAGTTGTTTGTTGTTTAATTTGCTCAATTCGCTCTCTAGAAACAAATATTTCTAACAAGTACTTATTTTATCGTCCCCGTGAATTTTATTTGTGTGTGACAAGTACATATGATTAAAAAAATTGAGAATAAAGCAGAGCTGTCAATTGAATTTGACAGTTAAACCTATGACTCCGTTCAGCGAACTCTCGTTAGTTTAATTTTTATCTGGATAATTGACTTAAACGCACCCTTGACAGCTCATATATAGAAAATATGTCAAACCGCTATTTTTATTTCTCAGATAAAAGTGACTATTAAAAATCAGCCCTCACTATTATTTTTTGGATGTCCCTCAATCACGTCAAAGCAGCAAAACGAATTTTGTTGATATTTGGCTCAGAGATAGATTATAAACTGGTATAAACAGTACCATAATTAAGTATTGTCCTATAACATAAACAATAACGGTCATTCCGGCATGACGTTTCTGTGCTTTGATTTTCGAAATTGAAACTCATGAAGCCGCTGAAACCCTATTGAATTTCGAAAGTTGATTATTCAGGTTATGTTTATAATACACCTAAAGGCATAAAGGGGCACCCTCACCACGAGCCTGTAACGTAACGGTACAGATTTGAATATTTCATCAGTGACGGAAGACAATCGAGTTTCTCAATGCGCACTTTGATGTTACATTACAAGCAAATGCTCCAGGTGAGGGAGCGCCTTTAGATAGTAAAAAGAACTGTACTAAATGATGATAAAAACCCCATTGCAATGGAAAGCGTTGTAAATAAATATCCAAAAAGTCAGAGACATACTAAAAGAACAACTTTGTTGATAAATTTAAAATTTGAAAAACCCCCGACACAAAAACGAAGTTCCCTTTTAAAAGTAGAAATAATAAAAATACGTCGCGTTGGGGGACTGCTCCATTGAAATCGCTTCATACGTTCGGGCTCTATGATGTCACAGACAGACAGACAGACACGTCAAACTTATAACACCCCTATTTTTCCGTCAAAAAAACCGCCCGGTTAAAACCTGTAAGTATAGATAGATTTAACACAGATGGATTCCAATCTTATCACTAAGAAGGACCGCTTCCTTGAACCGACAAATAACTTCCTTGGGTTGATTACTCACTGAAATCTAAGTGGCCAGTATAACCTGACCGCTCTTTAAAAGAAAATGAAAGGCGAAAAGGGTCAGGTAAAACAGAGCATGGATGATACTCTGAATGTTTTCCGTTTTGTTAGACATTATTCTTTTGGTAAAATGCTACGCAAAGTCCCATTATATAAAAAAAACTCTGGGCGATCTCAAATAGGAATAAAGATATTCATATCAAGTTAACAAATGAGTTTTTTTTTTAAAATATCCATGAATTTTGAAACAGGTTGTGTAGTTTAGAAATAACTACCTTTACCCTAAAATATAACAAAACAGAACATTATGATATCAAGTCATAATTATAATTACTATGTTTGATTAACGATTGTTTGTTTATGACGTCAGTAACCAAGAATCGATCGGAGTGCCGTTGCTCGCGTTGAGTGTGAGCCATGCGAGTTTCCTAAGTTTAGGGTTTTATTTTTTCAAGACGTTTTTTTTATAATATAAATTAACAATAACTTCTCGTATCGAATAATATCACTTTTTTTCATTTAATTTTAATACAAAAAATATCACTAAAAAAAGAGCCTAAATATAAATATAGACCACATCACAGAAAAGATCCAATAATAGCATGTAATAGATTGACAGTTTTTGAACACGATTTTAAATGTTCTGAACGCAGCCTTTTCGTTAACGTTTGACCTAAGTCTTCAAAACCATGTTCAACATACCGACACACCCGGAATTCCTTTTGTACGGATTCCGGGTGTCGGTTGACATTAAAATTGCGTAACAGACGAAAATTTCCTTCCGTGCGTTCCTGCGTTGCTATCATGAATATTTTATTTTTTAGAATCAAAATAAACAACTCAGTAATTTGGTTGACATACACTAAGCGCGCGAGTTGAATGCAGAGCTTAGGAATGCGGTAGTGCTGTGGACAAGGATGGTAAAGTACTACACTGCAGGCGCGTGAGGTGGGGCGTGCGGGTAGCGGGGGGCTCTTCACCTCAGACCCCGACTGCATTCAACTCGCGCGCTATCTGTAGATTGGATACCTTGGCTACTATCAGTCAGCCTTTTAACTTACGTACTTTAAGATTAGAACTTTAGGATTTATAAGACGGTGAAACTGACCAGTTATAATTTTTTTTATCTTAGTAACTGGACTGTCGGACTCGTATTAACTAAAATCCACGGTGTCCTTCAATGGCCCTTTAAGTTCCAGGGTCACGGTATTTCGGTAAATCCCGCGACCAAGCTGACAAGTTTCTTAGGATAAGCAATGACAACACTACGCAATGTCTCATACATTCCACCGTCAACTAACTCGTTTCTGCGGATGCGAAGAAACCAGTTTTTGAGGAGTTATTGTGCAGATAGCTAGAAATCCAAACACATTAACGGAAAATATTACCTCTTTCACCTCCTGCACAGCGCTCCTTCCTACTTGCTTCGAACCTTTGAATTAGGCGTCCATAAGCCACGGTGACCGCTTCTCATCAGGCAGGCTATATGATTGCTTGTCACTTTCATGGTTTTAAAAAGTCAGAGAAAATCAGAAGTCAATAATATGTGAAGAATAAGGCATACCATGTTTTCACAACAATTACAAACACGCCCCTAATAACGGAGTAATTCTTAGGGTGGGACTTAGTTTTTTTTTAAAAAAAAAGCTTTTCCTAGTACGGTCTTATATGAAACAGGCACTAAAAGCCTTTTTAAAAGTTTTAAGTAAGTCTGGAAATACAGTGAGACAGCACTATTTAAGGCTTTTTCCAACCCCAGCGTATAACCGTGACCTCGCGTGATGTAAAGTACTGAACCCAAGACATTTGGAATGGAGTTTGAAGATGTTTCGTGATTATTGTGTAGCGAACATTTCAAATTGACAAAAAATAGGTACCTATTTAGGGACTCTTGGAGGCAAAGGGCAAATGAAGGGACTATAATCGACAGTCCTTCCCAATATATCCAGAAAGGGAGGACTTATTTAAAGGAAATAGAGTTGACATACAACGGGTTCTTGAAAAAGATGTTTTCTGGTTTGTTCATCATATCTCGATAGTAGTATGTAGTTGTAATTATGTTCTTCATAGTAAACTTCAAAGGAACACGTTTCATAAAAAAAAAAAAAGGGATGGTTGATGATGGACATTACTCGCTTGATCGAAGTGTTTATGCAAGCTTATGGAAACCATACGCGACGACCTCTCGTGGCCTACATTGATCGTGTCGGGACGTGTGAGAGAGAGGACGGCGTCCATCTCACAGAGGCGGCAGTGGTAGATGTCCACGGTGATGGACGTCGTAAGACGATCTCCGCCCACAGTAAGCACGAGCATGCATACGGCGAGTAATGAGCGACCCGATTGCCGACCATAGACCATGCCCGGGTCGACGACGGCACGTTGTGTTCCACGCGCACCTCAAAGAGTGGCAGCATAATGACGGGACACCTCCTAGAGGGCCAAATCCTACCGGGATCGCGGGACTAACGATTTACCGTGACCCTGAACCGTAAAGGGCTATTGAAGAACACCGTGGTTTTAGTCAGTACAAGTCTGACAGTCCCTCCTGCCCTGCCCTGGGTTTGGAGTAAACGATACATAAAAAAGCTTATGGAAACTTTTTTTAAAGGTCAAAGGGTGGCATTTTAATAAACTATCACTCAATACCATAATGAAGAATAAATAAAATAATAAACTCCATTATATTAAAGTATAATGTCGTCATAACTATAATTATTATTTTAAAGAGCTTGAATACCAGGCGTGGGTTGTGAGGAAAAATACAACAGGTTTATCATCAGGTATCTGTTTTAATACGCCTAAGGTTCAAAACACACCGAGACGCGATGCTGCGCGCACTTTTCAGTAGTGCTACTCCAAATTTATCTCTATTTACTACACGAAAAGATACACATTTCCAGAATCGGTTTGTACTAACCCTAACTTGTACTATATTATAAAATCTAAAAAATCATACCTGCCTTGTCTATTCTAAGAAAAAGATAAAGGAAAAATCTTTGGTATCCCGACTGTAAATGTCTGTTTTAAGTCCCCTTCCCTCAGACCTCGACAACTTACATAAACATTTATTTCTGTTATCTCACTGAATGTCATTTTCTGCCTTTAGAAATTTCGAGATAAGGTAGGTTGACACTGAAAATAGTCGTTTTAGACTTAATGTAATTGTGTAGAGCGAGGAAACAATAATCGATGATTGGCGTCAAAGGACTTGCCAATATTGTCTTGATGATTCAGTTGAAGAGTTAGTCCTTTTATGAAATGGGTGGTAATTTTGTGCGATGTTGTTTGTAAACCTAATTTGGTGGGGTAATTTTTTATTGGCGTAAGATATTGTTAGAGTTATAATTTATTTGTACAATGTTTTAGAGTACGCATAATCTGCAGACTTATAGCAATAATTGGACTTTTTAGGTTCACTCAGTGACGTGTCATTTCATAATTATTCATAGTCAAGTAAAACAACAGTAAAAATGCCTCAATCTTGATTATATTTTTGCTACGAGCTGCTACGCAACCTCTACGCTCGTAGCAGTTGTTCGTAGCGCTACGTATTTACCTTGTCTACGCGTAGCAAGTTCATAGCGTATCTATAAACGAAAATGGAGCAATGAAAAAATCAATATAACATTGTCAAAATAAATTATATATGTTTCCACGTATGATATTATGGTGTAATGGTCCATTTATAACAATTATCTTTAATGATGAGCTGAAATAATTACATTGATGATGATAAATTTAATACAGAGATATTAATTACAGTAAGTCGTCATTATTGAAATCTGGATATAATAAACTCGTGTTGGATATTTTCAAACTCACAAAAAAATAAATGAAAAACATATCAATAGAGTGTATTGATATATTTTTCGTTTATTTTATGAATGGAAGATAAATACGATTTACTTTCTGAGCAGAAACACGTGTATGGGGTTAGGAAAAACATTTTTGTTTGATCTGAAAAGGGTTTTACATTAATAGCAACGTTTGGCACTTATCTATAAGTATGGGTGCAAAATGTTTAGTTGTTCCAGTTTTGTTGTTTGTATTTGTGACTTTAAATGTTTACACCCACAACACTAATTAAATAAAAAAACTACGCCACTACTTTCGTTAATGAAACTCTGAGAAGAAAGCTGTTTGTTAACAGTTGTCAAAATATTTAGAAAAACAAAATCCCACCAAAAACATTTCATGTAAACTGTTGCCAAAACGAGCACATAAGGTTTGTCCTACGAAAAAGATATCAGATCTCATGTACAACCAAGCTTCTGAATCTACACGGCCTAACTCTAGAAACCCTAACTTCACAAATTCTACAAATCAATAAAATGTATGGCTTCACCGTTTCGCTACCGTTGTGGAGGTGATGCTAATATTTAGTTTCTGAAGTACCTAAGTAACGAAACAGCCAAGGCATACATTTTACTGATTTGTAGAATTTGTGAAGTTAGGGTTTCTAGAGTTAGGCCGTGTAGATTCAGAAGCTTGGTTGTACATGAGATCTGATATCTTTTTCGTAGGACAAACCTTATGTGCTCGTTTTGGCAACAGTTTACATGAAATGTTTTTGGTGGGATTTCAGTTCTTTTTGTAAGTTGCTAGCATCTTAGATTTATGACGTCACCTTATTTTTCGAGTTGCCCTCAACGAGCCCTTTCATTTGAAACCCTGACTTTTTTGACATTTTTGACTTTTTTGATTTTTTTGATTTTTTTGACTTTTTTCACTTTTTTGACTTTTTTCACTTTTTTGACTTTTTTGACTTTTTTCACTTTTTTCACTTTTTTCACTTTTTTCACTTTTTTCACTTTTTTCACATTTTTGACTTTTTTGATTTTTTTGACTTTTTTGATTTTTTTGACTTTTTTGACTTTTTTGACTTTTTTGACTTTTTTGACTTTTTTGACTTTTTTGACTTTTTTGACTTTTTTGACTTTTTCACTTTTTTCACTTTTTTCACTTTTTTCACTTTTTTCACTTTTTTCACTTTTTTCACTTTTTTCACTTTTTTCACTTTTTTCACTTTTTTCACTTTTTTCACTTTTTTCACTTTTTTCACTTTTTTCACTTTTTTCACTTTTTTCACTTTTTTCACTTTTTTCACTTTTTTCACTTTTTTCACTTTTTAGACCTTTTTGACTTTTTGATTCCACCCAAATAAGGTTTAAGGTCTCATACAAATTTCCACCCCCAATTTTAGGGGATGGGGGGTGAAAATTATAGGTTAATGAATTTGTTTGTTGATTGTATACTAAACTTAGACTAAATACCGAATTTCAGGTCTCTAGCACTGCAGGAAGTATCCTAACATCTTAAGATCTCACACAAACTTCCACCCCCTATTTTAGGCGATGGGGGGCGAAAGTTATAAGTTTGTGAATTTTCTTGTTGGTTGTATACTAAACTTAGACTACATACCGAATTTCAGCTCTCTAGCACTGCAGGAACTAGCCAAACATTTTGATGATCATCAGTGTGTCAGTGTGTCAATATATCAGTGACGAAATCCGTGTATTTTAGATGTCAATAAAATCTAAACTATTAGAGCTATTCCATTGAGATTTTGTATGCTTAATATGTCTATTAGTGGCATCATATCCTGTGAATATGAACTATCTGGTACATCGGAAACCAACTCTATGAGGGCTCAAAAAAACGACGAAACACTTCGAGAAAAGGTAGGTAGTGCCCTTGCGCTTCGCTTGGCTCGTCTTGGCGGGGGGCACTGCCGTGCCCCCAGATAATAAGAGAGACAATACCGGCCTTATACAATGTGTAACGTTAATAGCGCACAACCTCTCGTGGGGTAACTCAGCTCATTTTACTGAACAATGTTTTTTCTAAGACTTTTGGAAATTCGCAAAAAAAATTGCTTTTTCATACAAAATGAGAAATTGATCAGGCCTATCAGTATGAAAAATCTTTTTTTTTTCACGTTACACATTATATATACCCGCTTTTACTGTGTGGACATACCTACACATAGATTCTTTACACACAAATAAAACTAGACAGGTATATTATCGGATTTTGCATAAACGAAAAATAATGTTGTACAGATAGACGAAGAAATATTGTTATCACTGTCAAATACTAAACTAAACTATAAGTGCAACATAGAAAAGCAATATGTTACAGTTAAATTACGTGCTTAAGTGCCGTTTAAACATCTCAATGAAACGACAGAAGACCTCTTTCTCCCGACGCCAAAATTAAATCACACCCCATCCAACCCCCGAAACTAAACTTATCAAAGTTGTATTGATCTGAAGTTTATTGAACCGGTTTAAAGCCGCTACAAAGTAAATAACATTCTAGCAACTTCGAGAAAGTTAAGAATCATCTGCCTAAAACGTTTTCCATCGAGTTACGGGACTTAAATTGACATTTTGACTATTAATACTACTCTTAGGACCATCGTCCACGACGCTACTCAAAAGGGCTCAAAAGCATTTACTTGTAATACAACATCGAGCCTTCATTTTTTGGGAAGAAATGCAACTTCAATAGTCATAATACGGGCAGAATTAGGATTCTTTAAGAATATGGGTCGATACTTAGGTCTGAACTGAGAATAAAGGCGTAAACACATTATTGAAACGTGACGCGACCCTATGAAACGTGATGCGGGTTGACTCGAATCGAATGTGCAGGCATGGCGTCGCGTCGGATGTTCATAGTGTGATTCAGGTCTATAGATAACGATAAATTTGATTCGACTCATCGGTTCGTGTCGCGTACTAAAAATGTGTTTCCGCCTTAAATGGTTTTAAAATGAACTCAAATGACATTTTGAACATGTCGCTCGTTATTTTATTATCTGCAAATGTATATGCATACGCAAGTTAAAAATAAATCTTACTAGTATTTGCCAACTCACAGTGAACATTACATCGAATATAGTGGCGATTCGTAAGAACTTTACATTTTGAAATGTTTTAAAAAAACTGAGCATTAACCTGTATTAAATCATTCCTAAAAATGGTACATTACAATGTAATGCAACAAGCTCAAGTCTTTACTTACTTAAAAGGTAAAGCAATTCAGTCTGAAAACTCAGCAACTACTTTTGACAGTTATTTTACCTGTGATTTTGTAACACTGTCAAATATAGTAATATTTTATTTATACTATAAAACTGATTTTGAGTAGCTGACACGGAGACGTCTCTCTAAATTAGAGTTATCTTTATTTTCGTGTTTATGATCGCTGCTGTCAGAGATAAAGCAACTTTGACGAAAGTCTAGACAGAATGCGCCAGTTACGAATTTTGGCTTAGATACACATCATGTCAAAATTAAAGATTTTTGTATATTTTACCACAAGCGACTGTGATCAACAACAGAATACAAATTAGGTTCATTTTCCAACGAAGCCTTTTAAGCTAATTTAAAGTTTGGTCTATACTTTTCAACCTCAGTTCTGAGTATTCATAGATATACTTTCTACTCATTACTGTTTTGACTTTGTAACATTTACTTTTGAGTAGCATCGTGGACGATGGTCTTAAGGTTGAAGTAGTGATCTCGTACGGAATTAGCCCTTAGGGCGGTCTCACCAGTTTAATGAGTCAATATTCGAACTCAAAACTTTGCCACATTAACAATATTGTATAAGTTTGTAGCACCTAAGGCTGTGATTTCGATAGCCAAGTATATCGGTAGTAAAATAATTTATGACTTGTGTGGGACTATTAAATTTGATATAGGTATTGGTTGGTGTTCGATTAATCTACAACGAGTTATTACCCTTGTAATTGCTACCACTAAGTACGTTTTAAACAGTTAAGATTTTTGATTTGACTTTATGAAACCGTATCTTTTAGAGAAGACTAGGCGGAGTAGTAAAGAATACTTCTTTTCTATACTAGTTTTATCTAAAAATAGGCTTATAATCTTGTCCAGTGTTGCATTCATCTATGTACCAAAATTCGTCAAAATCGGTTTAGCAATTTAGAGTTGAAAATTTACTTTTTCATTTTCGATTAAAACTAAAATAAATGTTTTTTTTTTGTATGATGTCAGTATTTATTCATAAAACCAAAATATGAAAATCTTCTATTTTCAAACTGAAAGGTACCATAGCCATAGACCATAGCTACCAAAGATACTAGTTTCTTATCTTCAGCATTGCCAAAAGGGATGATATTTTTTTTACCTGAAAACCCTTTCATGTTTTCATATCAATTTCAAAGGTCATTGGCCAAATCTTCCAACTCCATGAAAGAGAATATTTCATGAAATATTAAATGTCTATTTAACAGACCCAGCTACATCTAAATGACATAGGTACTCGTTTAATATTTAAGCTTTCTAAGTATTTCTAATTCTGTTATTTCTGTAGTCTTTGAGCTAAAAGACTGGAGTATTTAGTCTTATTTCTGAGATTATAACAAAACTAATCAAATAAGATTACTAAAATATAATAAAAATTATAACTTAAAATGCTATGCTAAAAGTATTTCTAATATTTGACTAGAAATAATTGAAATACCAGTTACTTCTAGGCATCCCTGTGTTGTCGTTGAGAATTATCGTTGGCTTTCTGGTAATTTTGCAA
Organism: Agrotis ipsilon; assembly: GCA_028554685.1. Classification (NCBI taxonomy): domain Eukaryota; kingdom Metazoa; phylum Arthropoda; class Insecta; order Lepidoptera; family Noctuidae; genus Agrotis; species Agrotis ipsilon. The sequence continues at coordinate 16,530,355 of CM052960.1, read as the reverse complement.
AACGTCACAAAAATAAAATATTACATAGCAACAGAAAATTGTAATGTTCCGATTTTATATTTTATAAGGACAGATTCAATTTTTTGGAATCAATCGGAAGATTATTGTTTGAAACCAGGGCTGAATAACTTGTGCCATTTTTGCTTCAAAATAGTAACTATGATGGAGCTTTTTTTTAAAGCTTTTTTATTGATAAAAACTAGTTTTGTATAAGATAAAACATTCTAAATCTGTATGTAGATGGGAGTTAAAACTATTAAAACTTCTTTGTTGAACTTTAAACTCAAAAAAATATCCACACAATATTATGTTATTGTATCACCATGAATTAATTAATTATTATTATTCTACCTACATATTTCAGGTATTTGTTGCCCGGAAAAAAATAAGAATACACTTATTCGTAAGGAAATCTTTATTATATAAAATCAAGTGCTGTTCGTTAGACTTGCTAAAACACGAGAACAGTTGGACCGATTTGGCTGATTTTGGTTTTTATTTATTTTGGGAAATCCAAGGAAGGTTTAAAAGGTTTTTTTTTAAACCATCTTTATTGTTTCTGAGGTGGGACGAAGTGTGCGGGTCAGCTAGTAAAACAATAATTTTATACTAGGACGATTTCTCAGTATGCCTTGTGTCAAAGGCAAGCATATTACCTAGGTTTATTTTGTGGCCACATATACCCAACATTTCAGTCGAAATACCTCAGTCGCATCTTATAGAAACATACGCTGAAACTTAAGTAAATTATTCCAGGAGTTTCCACCACGTTTCCACCTTCAGAAATTGTAGACATCGCATTTACTTTGAAAGTGCAAAGACGTGTATTTAATTTACTTTAATTACTATCTTGGAAGCTAATTAATCTTGAAAGAAAAACAGTGTACGTAAATAAATTACGTTAGCATCTTGAAACTAAAAGCATTAAGTTATGTAAATAAAATAATCACCGACTTTTATGTCTAGTGGTCGCAAGAACTACTGTTAAGCGTACAGCTAAAGGTTTGATTATCTGGTAGTACAAAATTCTTCTTTCAGGATTTCTTTTGCAGTGTCTGTGATAAATAATAAAAATAATTTGTCAATCGTTTCGCTACGGAGATAAAACGGATACTTACTTATAAAAAAAAAAAAAATCTTAATTTTTTTTGACATTATTGTATCATTTTATAGCTGTCATTACTGTTGGTTTGTTTGGTCATAAACCATCGAATGACATGAATAAGTTTGTTCAACAAGATTTATCCATGATGTCCGTTTCGTTGTGTATTCCTATACATATCTCTACCTCATCTTCGGTATTACGACCGTAATGTAATAAGAATGTTATAAAAATAGAAAATAAATAATAGCTTTCAGCTGAAATGTTACACTGATAACAATATTTTGACGATACAAATTGCTGTCTGTCTCGACGTTGAAAAGTGACTTTTGCAGATGGTTTTGTAAGAATATTTTATATTTAATCTCGTTTTTTTGCGTGGATTAATTCTCAAGGATAATTTGTTCGCCTGGCGAAGGTTATCGGTCTTACGCCGAAGAATTATTTATCTCACCAGGTAAAGTTATAAATTTGAAAGTCAGGGAGGATGGATTGAATGGAATGGATAAACAGTTTTAATACTTTTACATAAAATAAACTTCAGAATATTTTTATAAATTTTAGCACCCAACTAGTTTAATATAGCCTTGATTTTTACACACATCAAAACATTTTTGTGATCACTAGCATAAGCTGAACTTACTTAAGCTTATAGTTTCTTTATTACCAGTCTTAAAATCGTTAAAAAAATTGGTGTTCTTGAGATTTTAATGATTCAGGTGACCCATACGTGTATATTTACGTGTGAAACCTCTTGTGTTACAAAGCCGCGGTGCCCTTTCAGAACCACGACACGCTTAGGTACATGCATGTAGCAACTTTTTCACGATAGTTATATATTTTACAACTTCCTAACTACTACAAAGACGTCGAATGATGTTCGACGAAGTTTTTTCAATAAAAAATTTTGCTTGCCGACTTTCGTCGGAATAAAATTTACGTATATTTATTTTCCCTGCGCGCTCTTCACACACTTTTATGATTGACATATTTGTATATTTCGTAACTTCACGCCGCACCATCACGTCGAAATAAACAGTTCCCTAGTTTGCAAAAGTTTTGCTGAATATTGTAATCAATTAGTCATACTGTTTTGAATTTACGTCAAAGTTGGTGACTTCTTAATGAAGACTATGGCATTTGAATATAATATTCCTTTTGATTGCTTCGTTGTTTAGTGGTTGCTGGGCTTGAGGTCTTGCCTTTGATTCCTAATTCGGGCACCTGTGCACAGGGATTCTTAACCGAGTTTTAGAAAAGGAGGGAGTTCTCAATTCGTCGGTTTTTTTTTACTATATGTGCCCGATGACGCGTGAAAAATTTCGACATATCTTATTTTGTTTGAAAGCGTAAGCTTCACAGATGTTCCCTTGATAATCAGGTCACGATCAGATGACGGGATCTCGAAGAAATCGAGGAAACTGTACAATAAATTACAGCAAATCATCGACGATTGCAATCACACAGATGTATGAAACACCTGAATTTGTAATAAACATTTTCAGCAATAAGATTCATGTTTAAAAAATAACGCTGTATAATATTAGTTACGATATCTTAACATGTGGCTGACATGCAAATAAACACAAAAGAAACATACCTAGTTCCAATTTTGATAACCAAATACACCAATGGATTGTAACCTTAAAACATCAACCTCAACCAGTATATTCCCCGGAATATCCAATTTCATTTATCTAATGTTTTCGATGCGGTACTGAAAGCTTCTATAAGTTACTCGAACTAGTTTTATTACTAAACCCGTAACATTCGAGAAACACGCGAGAACTGTTCGAAGGATTTCAGTAATACGTCTGCAAGATAATTTAGAGTTAGCTTAGAACTTACGATCATGCTTGCAAGTTAGCCGACAACGTTGCAAGTATGATTGACTTGTAATAAATCTGGGCTGTTAAGTTCTGAATTATATTACATCTTGTTGCTGAAATTGAATAACATGAAGTTTCCTAGCTGGTTACAAGCTTTTAAAGATGTGATCATTTCAGGTCAAGTCCTTATTTTTCGAAATTACTGAATCTATTTTAAAGAAACTTTAAACGTACAAGTAGGACACAGATGGTAGCTTTACTAACGAATTACCGTGACTCCGGAACGTAAAGGGCTATTGAAGGAAACCGTGGATTTTGATCAGTACAAGTCTGACAGTGCCTGCGTCCTGCCCGGGGTGGGAGGAGTCATTTGATGATTTTACTACGTTAAACATAAAAGCATGAAACAGATGTTTGAAATACTTCCAAAAGAAAATTTATTTAACTCTATTTCGTGGTTACTTTAATTTGTAGTCTATTTTCTTTATTGTAAGTTATTATTTATCCTTTTTAGTTCAAATATTCAACCAAAGTTTCCGTCATAAATAATTTTCTTACATGCGCACTCGATTGATTGCAATTCACGAAATCAATTCAGTCATTTCGTAAAAAAAGTTCTTGAATATTTGAATGAAATACCATCTGACGTACTCACTCAAAAGTGCATGTTACTAATGAAATTTGAATGTATAAAAGCAAGGCTTTTATTTTTGACGTTTTGATGTAAAGTTTGGAATGGCATCCCTGAAAATGTCTTTTTTATCATTTTATTTTGATTGCAGTGTAGTCTCTCAAAAGATGAATTTCACTCAACGTAGAGTGATCATCGTAAAAATTCATGGCAGTATAATTTATATCCATATGGCCTTCCTCTTCCTCTCCATCCATGAACGTTCATACCTTAGTCACTCTCTTATTCACATAGGAGGACCTCGTTGCTAAATAATTACAGCCGCACAAGCCACTCTACCGGGTTAAGCCGCGCTTGCCGAGGTTGGTCTGTGGACGGGTGTCCATCTGTCGTAGCGAGATTCCTCCGTACCTCGGTGCCGGCTGTCATTTGTAGATTTTTGACAGTCGTTACAACAGTAACGACTAACAAGTCAGAAGCTCTAAAGTATGACAATCAGTCTTACCATGGGGTATGGTATTTTGGGGGGTAGGAGGAACAAAGTGGAAAGTTCCTCACTACCCGGTGAAAAGGAAGGTACCTTCCGACCAGACGGGTGTTGTGTCTGGTAGGCTTTCTGCCCGACATTCCCGGAATATCCTATGTGTTCTAATGTTGAGGATAAGTATGATTGAGCGATGTAGACTTTTTAGTTTCTCAGTCTTTGCATAGATGGCGCTGCTGTTCTTTTTTTTAGTAGATTATTATGTCCGCTACAGTATTACCCAGTTACTTGGTTGTGGAGGTCCGAGAGACAGTCGTTCCATGTAAAATACTGATATTCAGCTGCATCTGGTTTGACTGGAAGCTGAGCCCAATATAATTGGGAAAAGGCTAGGCAGATGATGATGACTCTCTTAGTCACATGAGTGTTGTAATACATATTATTTTCTCACTATGGTCTCCACAAAATTTGAATTTCTGAGTGATATTTTACGGTTTGTTCAGTCGCCAGTCTGTCGAGCTTCCGGCTTCCCTTTCAAACGTCATAAATGTAGCATCGTACATTGGAGACAGCCCCGAAATACGACACTTTTTCATGACAAGAGAAGAAGGTTCAGTAGACAAAAATAAATATAGTTAGACACACTGACTAAAAATTTGTAAGAAATAAAATTGTTAGGATTTTTAAGGTGTCTTTGCTAGGGACTTGAACGGGACCTTGGCGAAAAGCAATTAGATTTTGCGCGTAGTAAGAGTCAGAGAAAGAGGGTAGACAGATTTGTCTGCTCTTAACAATTTATTTCCATCCACCCGCAATCTTCAGTCATCCCGCGATCATGGCGCTTGCAACAGCGTCGAAATATCGGGAACTCTAAACAAATAATAATCACGGAAGATATCCCGTAAGTGACATTTTAAATTGTGAACGTGATAGTCTAACACAGTGTGCAATTAGATTTTGATTAATTTCTATTAATTCTTTAAAAGATTTTGTTTTACAATAAATTCTGTCTTTAAAGGCTCATTGAGCCCCAAACATTTATGTAACATCTACATTGCAGGCCTGCCGAAATGTGGTGACCAAAAGACACGTACAAATAATTAATTCTGTGTCGGGGGCAACGGAGGCACCCCTATGTGACGGTAGATTATGATTCTAGTGACAGACACGCCATCTGTCGTTAGTCACTAAGCAACAAACACATTGTAAATAACTATTATTTATTTCTGATTGTAACAAAGGCGACAGAGACTGTCACTTGTACTGACTAGAATCTATCCAGGGGCCGTAGTCAAACAGCATTCGACAACAGACGACAATCGTTATCGTTCATCAGTCACCAATACATTTTTAACTTTAAACCCCTGCGCGTAAAGTTGAAAATCTGTTAAAAACTGCTAATCGATAACGAACGAAACAAACGAAAACGATCTGTGAACTTCAATAGATTTTCAACTTTACGCGCTGGGGTATAAAGTTGAAAATGTATTGGTGACTGATGAACGATAACGATTGTCGTTTACTGTCGTATGCTGTTTGACTAAGGCCCCTGTGTCTTCGGTAACCCTTGGCTACCACTTTTTTAACCCTCATACTATTTTTTAATCTGACGTCACGACTGTCGACTGTGTTTGTGGCATAGCGCTCTAATGGAAAGATGACTTACATGTCAAAAAACCAACTTCGTAATTGAACCCTTTGAAAAAACATAATGGAAAATGGTTATTTTTGTTACCGTCCAATCTTGTGAAACCTTAAAACTAAATCCAATATCTCTTTGTTACAGATCACGGCGCCGAACACGACTAAACAAATTGGTAGTTCTAATATACTAGTAAAAAATATCCATAGTCCTTATGTAAGTTACTGTTAATGTTAGTGTTAATATTAGCTAGAAAATATAACAAAATGTGCAGTGAAGTGTGCGTGGAAAGGACATTGATTGCGTTCTTCCTGCTGGCCGTGACGAATGCCCCGTCGGCGACGCAAAACACTGTAATTTCAGGTACGTAATTATTATTTTTTTCTGCCTACGCCCATGGGAAAAAAGGCGTGTGTATGTATGTGTATTGAACGTAATTATTATTCAGTACTGTTCGTGATTGTTAATTGCTTTATTTCTTGTGTTTTAGAAACTTTTTTCCTATCGTTTTTTAGAACACGTTTACGACGCGCGTTGGAATAGGATGTTAAACTTAACATCCTATTCCAACGCGCGTCGTAAACATTAGCTCATAACTATGAGTAAATGTTTTTACGTACCGTTGTTGGTCTTTAAAATGTTTCATAAATGCCATCTGGGTAGCTTCTTGGTATAAGTGTTGGCCTTCTACGCTGAAGACTCAATCCCTGTTTTGTTACAAGTTGTGATTCCAAACCCAGGCGGATTATATAGAGTATTGTTCTCATAACAATAACAAAAAGTAATGTGAAAAAAGATATTTTATCGCAGTGCGTAATTATCTTAAGAAAATCTCTTCCTCATTCATTAACCAACCTTTTAACAAATAAATCCTATCACAATTCAAGATAAACAATTCAGAGTGTCACTCTATACACATTACTTTTCTCTTTTAATCACTAAGGCGCCAAGAAAAAGTCAAACAAAAGATTGTGCCAGACAAAAGGAAAGCTTTGAAGATTAGAATGAATTACGTCAGTCCCTCGGATCCAGGCCCTCACAATAGATATAACAATGAGACTTATTAAGTGCGATAACCCTTATAAACATTGCTATAAGGTTGAAATAACTATAATCTGGAACGCTGTTGTGGACGGATTGAAAAGAATATGAGATTTTTTTAGGAAAGTGTTGTTTCTTTTGAATTAGAAATGGAAAGGATACCTATTTCCGTTTTATATTCGGTCAAATATCGAAGTTTAATAATGTTTCGTGCATTTTTATTGTCAGTCTTGACAAGTGGCTGATATTGTTGAAATAGTTGCTAATCTGAATTGGAACTAGGCTAACAACATAAGTCACATGCCCAACGAGTCGTTATGCGCCCAGTGCGAGCTTCTTCATGGAGTTTCTTGCTGGTTTTTCTCCATGGAATCGACCAACCCGAACTGAGCACCTGTTGTTGACGTTTTATAAGTTCCTCATGGAACTATTTGATTTCGATTTTGGTTTTTGATTTTGGCCAATTTTATTGTGGTCCTGGTCTGGCCATTACTGTAATTCGGTTCGGTTGGTTGGGTTCGGTTCAGTGTGTAGTTCGGTTATGTTATACTGTAGTTCAGTTTGGTTTTATCAGTTCCGTTTTGAATGTAGTTCGGTAATTATATTGTAGACCGAACTACTCATATATAAAACAATGTCGTTTAAAAGCAATACCCAATTGAATTATATTGCCTAGGAAATCAAAAGCCTTTTAAAAATTTCCCGCAGGCAAAATCATCTAAATAATAAGTAGGAAACAAAATGTTGCCACTAATAATAACAAAGACATTTCGAAACAAAGAGGAAAAAATTACCATTGCTTTCCTCTCTTATTTATGTCGCATATATCTAATCATAATTACACATGTTTCTCCAGATTTCTCTCACAAATAAATAAGCGCAAAGAGCCACGTTCTTGCCAATTAGCCAAAAGATTTACAAAGTAAATATCTGTCTGAAGATTTGCCTCATTGTGACCGCTAGAAAGGACATGTCGGAACATGTTCTGAATCGTAATGAAGTTTATACGACATGTGTACGCATGTTCACTACAAAGTAACGAGATGTAGAAGGTTTACTCGTAATAATGCGGCATACTGCGGATTAGCGTGGCTATAAATCTTCAGCCAGCACTTGTACCTACCGTAATCTGTCAAACTTTAATAGATTTTGAACTTATAACAATAGTGGACGGGTAGATTGAACTCTGACGTCTGTATCTCTTCTCCTAAAATATATTTTGATTTTTGAGACAGGAAGTCACTTTGCTGTCCAAAAATAATATTTGAAGCCTTTTTTTTTACTTTTCAACGAACGAGGTTAGCTTTCAAACTTTCTCATGCTTTTTAAGATCTCTGCGTATATTATTTTGTATCATGTCTTTTCGGATAATTATCATCATTGGAATCTGGAACAATCGATTGGCAGCTATAAGTCTTACTTTTAAGAACTTGTCGATTTCGTGTACCCGTTCAAAAAAATTCATAGCCATAGTTGTATTTTTTTCTAGTTTACATAAAAAATGAGAGTTGCGAGAAATGATTTTTCTGTGTTTTTTCTTGTACTATGTCATCGAGGAACCCGGACCCGCGAAACTTCGGCCTTGTCAATCTTTTTATGTCACAAAATTTATTCGCTGACCCATTTTTATTGCATGTATGTTTTCGCTTATATTTTTTTCCCTTGGGTTCTCAGCAAAAGCGTTAGATAAATATTGCTCGTAATCTTTTTGTGTATTTTTGGAACATTGAGTTATACGTGTAGTATTATCAGGCTTAAGATATTCGGTTTTTGAAATGTTCATGAACTCTCTGATAAAGCTTTGAGACTCAGAGATCATAAAAATCTGTAGATTGGTTTTATTTTTCCTCTGATATTATATATCCCATTGTTGGAAAAAAAATCACCTGTTTCCTTCACATCAGCCCTCGTGTTATGTGTTTAGTTCATCTAGTCACCTCTTTCTGAGCCGGTGTCTCGTCGTTGGCGTCGTTCATTTCCCGTGCATTCAGTGTGTGAAGACTTTTTCACAGCAAATTTCTTGCATGCGACTTACGTGATTTGTCCTATCCCATTTAAGTCTGAAAGCAGAATACATTTGGAGCATCAAATGCTTGAAAAAATAAAAAAGTGGTTAAGCTACTTAACATTAATTTAATTATACTACGTAACAGTCATAACTTAACATTAGCTTAAACATGTATTATGGTGTATGCTTTGTTGGTTGTCTTTAAAATAAATAAATAACATGTAGGCCACTGTAAATACAACTTTGATAAAATGGGAAAGAATTAAAGATCATTGAAATGAAAAACAGAACACGAATTTTTTGGACCTTTCAAAATATCCCGACATAACATACAGCAAAACAGAAAAATATTCGTCTAAAGAGAAAAGAATATAATATTACAGACTAAAACTTTTATCGTACGGTCTTCTGGAAAAACTCAGCGCTTCCTAGATACACCAATTAGTTTCTCGCCAACACCAATTACGATCCAAAACAAAAACTCAGCCTCCCCGATAGGTAAACTGATACTTTATACTTCCTCATCTAAGCGTTTTCCTCTTAATTGCCAGTGTCCGCTCCGCTTAATAGAAAATGGTCGGGTGCTCATTAACAGTCGCCCGACGGCGGGTGGCGGTTCGTTAATCCATAATATGACTCGAGCTTAACATGAACTGACGGATTTGAGGAAAATTGAAAAATAGGTCTGATTTTAAAGTGACGCTATGATTTGAAGTTTGGTAGGACATTTTTTGTTATACAACGTTGCTGTATACTAACCCCTTGTTCACACTAAGGTATAATACATGTATTTGATAAGTTTTGACATGTCATAGACTTCAGTGTAAACGAAAACGTGTTTTATACTTGTATAAATACTTTTTGGCTACACAGTTTGAACGAAAGAATGTTTGAGATTATGGTTTGAGACATACTCAATACATGTATAAAACAAACAAATTATGTTTTGACAAGTATTCTACAAGTTTTGTATGAAACTAGTATTTAACTTGTTTCTTGGTGTAAACGAGGGGTGAGGATTTCTCCTGTGTCGTGGGTCCATACGCAAACAACCAGATCCCCATTGCATCTTGCAAAAATCAAACCCTCGACATGTAGCCTATAGGAACTGTTTCATCTGAAATTAAACAAGTATGGATTCAAACATATTGCTATTTGGTATTATTTTTAACTAATTGCTATTTGGTCTTGATCAAAGGACTGAAAGATCTTTACGTATATGAGCAACAGAGAGTGAAGTTCCTATTACTGTTTCAATGGGGGGGATCCATAAACCAGGTGCATGTTGCCTCTAAAAGAGTGCTGTCTCGCAACAAGCCCTGCAGTACTGTAGTACATGGACAGGCTGTCAGTTTCCAGTCATCCGCGACCGCATTTTAACCGTCCCAGTTAATAGAAAATGGTCAGCCGCTCATTAACAGTCTCCGTACGGAAAGGGGCGGCCAGCACGACGGTTCATTAATCCATAATATGACTTTAGTTTAAATGAACTGATGGATTTAAAACCTGTATTATTAAGTAAACCGTGAGATTACTCTGTTTTAATTAATTTGTCGGGTTAGTCTAGTCTATCCAAAAGGCATATATATCTACCAATCTCCAATGGTGAACGGTGATGAAAACTGTTGTCGGGTTGATCACAGTCATTGCAGTTTTGTATCGTTGACGAACTCACTTCTCCGGTTTACCTAAATGTCATAAGTCATCATTCGATTGTTATGTTACTTAGACTACTTAGAATCTTCTTCAGAGCCCTTATCACAAGTTTTCAGAATTTTACTTTACAGCGTCTTTCCAGTATTTATTGAAAAATGGAACAGCGTCTCTGGTGTACGAAGAAGGAACTAATTTTTTCCTTGATATTAAATATCAAAGTTCAAGTTTATGTTACATTAACTGAAAACTCATGTGGCCTCTGAGCTAAGTTTAAGTAAAAAAAAATGACGGCGCTCACTTAATTGAGGCCAGCTCGTAAACTTAACAGAATAGCACAACAGGAAATTGAAGGTCACAAACATTCGTTGTTGTTTTTCATTGTTTTGCCAATTTATACATATTGCACACAACGCCAAAGTCGATGTTGTAACATGATTTAATCTCATGTCGAGTTGTGATTGCGTGTTGTCACTTTATCAACCACATCATATTGACAACCAAACATGACACTTGACATGGGATTTATGAACCAGTGAAATCTGGCCTTCATATAACAGGCACGTTTATGTTTTGCTTTTATAGCCAACTAGCTTGTGCCCACGGCGTCGATGCTTGTTTAAAGTTCGGTTATTACATATCACGTTATACTGTAGTTCGGTTCGGTTGGTTCGGTTTGGTTTGTTCGGTTCGATTGGTTCGGTTCTAGGTGTAGTTTGGTTATTATGTTCCATGTTATACTGTATTTGTTTATTTTTCACCAATGTGTTTAATGTTTTTTTGTGTGGAAAGTCATAACCAACCATCCATTCATCCAAACATTTCATATAAAATAATAGGATATTAAAGTTAGAATAGGCATTGTATACAATTGGTAAGTAAAATCTATAATGTATTCCTTGTCAGAAACGATATATGAAAGACAAAGATAAAAGAAAAAATAAGATTTAAAGCTCTTGCAAGACTCTTGCTTTCATGAAGCATAATACTCGTAATATTGCGCGGAAGCCGAAATGTCCTAGAACGCGTCGAAAAGTACTTTTCTCCAGATAACTTAGTTTGACATCGCGCTAATGTGGTCAGTCCTAATGACGAGGCCCCCTCTCAGAAGGCCAAAGCCTGCCGGGGTCGCGAGACTTATTCCATCACCGTGACCCCGGAATATAAAGGGCTATTGAAGGACACCGTGGATTTTAGTCAGTACAGGTCTGTCTTGTAACCTCGCGCCCCTCCCGTCCCTCCCGCCCTGCCCTAGGTGGGATGACTCATTTGATAATTTTACTACGTAAAAAAAAAAATGTGGTCAGTCCTTTTAGTGCTTTAGGTCCTACAAAATTCCTTGAAATAGAAGTATCAACTTACGCATCGATTGAGATAATGAAGTGTCTAAACATGGACGATAAGAATTTCAGTGAAGTTAAAGTACTGGTTTTGCGACATTTTCGCAGAAGTTAAAACTTCTATAGAACCGACATTCGTTTGATGATTTCTTAGGAATGGTTCATTTCAGCTTTTATTGGCAATATTACTAGAAATCAACCTTGCGGAGCATGTACTCGTACCTTGCATACAACATTATTTTTAGTAGCGAAACCTAAATAAAGTTTGTTCAGAATCAATAACTGAATCAATTCCGATATTTTTTACACTACATTATAATTATTTTGTGCCAAAAATATTTTGATTAAATTTTATCCCAATTACAATTCAATCATTGTACGGTTAGATACTATTACAAACTATTTTCAATGAGTGTACGACCAAGAGGTGCGAATTTGTGAACCACAAACCGCTGTGAAATTATCATGTTTTTGAACGGACCACCAGGTAAAATAACAAGTTCATAACTTTATGATTTTTAATGATACATTTAAGCAATTTTGTACATAGATTCTATATACAGAAATACTAGATAGGTGTATCAAGTTTCGCAAAAAGAATAAATAATGTGATGTAATGAAAATGCGAACATAATTTATTACCTAATTCGTTTGAAAAGCGTATTGGCAATAGCGTTCTGTGTTGATCATTATAAAATTTCCAGTACCTGTACTTTACAAAGCATGCACAGGGTTATGTGGCGCCCCCTGGGAGAGGTCTCTGTCCAGTACTGGTCTGCGATAGACTGAGTTGATTGACCTATTTACAATTGATAGTAAAAATGTATTACGTCAACAGGATTTTATATGATTGTAGTTTTAATTGTCATTGGTTCCAATATTGTTTACCCATTCAGGGGGAGAGAGCAGTGGTGGCCCAGTGGTATCGGTCCCGACTTGAGAGCAGTGGTGGCCCAGTGGTATCGGTCCCGACTTACGAGTTGTAGGTCGTGGTTTCGAACCCCGCATTACTTTGTGTAATTTATTTCATCACCACTGCACTCAAAACGGTGAAGGAAAACATCGTGAGGGAACCGGCATGTCCTCGAACCAAAATTCGAAGACATGTGACATCTAACAACCCGCACTGGGCCCGCGTGGTGGATTATGGCCCACTCCCGCTCTCAGAGAGGAGGCCTGTGTCCCAGCAGTGGGAACATTATAGGCTGATGATGATGATTCAGGGGGAAGCGATACAACCCCAACACAAGTGTTGTTAACCACTTACTGGGGTTATTTCAACTCATACATCTGCTTAAACGATATTTATTTATTTATTGTAACGTTCGTTAGCCGCAGTATTTTTGTTCCCAAATATTACTACTCCATTTGTAATTTATATTAAGTAGGTCAAAAAAAATCTCCGGGACACAACATCTGCCTTCTATCCCAGGACTAAAACTCTTTAATGTATAAAAAGAGTTGACGACTTCCCAAGAGTCTTTGAAAATCGATCAAGACGGTCTTAAATAGCGGCCGAAATATTCGGCAAAAACTTTTGCTGTGAACGTAGGTCCTACATATTCCAGTACTGCGGAAAAGAGCCGAATTATCGGGCTTAAAATCTTGTCTACCTATTATAGAAAAGATGGGAAGATTGAATGTTGTCTGCTAGTTCTGCTACCTTCCTTGATATTCGTTTATATGTTTTAAGGTCCAGGGAAATACGTTATTTCAGCATGAAATTACCATACCCGCGATGTCAAAGGTAGACTAGTAGTAAATTACTGGTAATATATTTTTTTTTAAACTGAGTAGCTTTTCATTGGAAATGAAATTTTACAATAAGTCATAAAGTAAACAAATGATCAAGTGAAATGATAAAATTAATGAACTGAAAGGATGAAAGAAAACATTGAAGGCGCTTTATATATAGGGCTATATAGAACGCCAACTGTGTTAGATTTAGTGGATGGTCGTGGGCTTATCACGACCATCCTCTAAACACTAAACGACCCTGGAATTAAAGGGCTATTGAAGGACACCGCGGAATGTAGTCATTACGAATCCTACACTCCACGCTCTGCCCTAAGTGGGAGGACTCATTTGATGATTTTAACACGTAAAAGTAAAAAAGGGGCCTATCCTATGATTTTGTCTTCTCTTCATGCTACATTTCACAAAAATAGCCACAATATCGAACACACGTCAAATAAAGGTGCGGTATAACTACACAACAGCCTTACGTGCACAACACTCCTAATGGGAAGCCCCAATTCAGTAGCCAGTATTAACAAGCTAATATGACTATAAAACGGCTCACGTATAAACAGCATAAGGGCTTTAACCATACAATCGGGTTATGGCAAAGCCGGGCGCTATGGGTTTACAATCGGGGTCTTTCAAAGGCAGGCCAGTGACGGTCCCATAAGGTGCGGTCTACCGTTCGACGGAGAACAATAGAGCAATATTGTGAACGGTTTCTAAACGTTGGGTGTAATGTCGTTTCTTGTTGTCTATGGGTACATGAGTAGAGTTACGGTGTAAAGAAGAAAGAAGTTATTGAAAATTGAAATTATGTGCACTGTAACTTCGTGCCTTTTGAAAGATATACAAAAATGTCAAAAGCGCAAAACTTCTCGTGGGGTAATTCAGCCCATGTTACTGAACAATGTTTGTTCTAAGACTTTTCGAAATTCGCAAAAAAGAATAAAAAATATTTTTCATACTGATGGGCTCGATCAATTTCTCATTTTGTATGAAAAACCATTTTTTTTTTTGCGAATTTCCAAAAGTCGTAGCACAAACATTGTTCATGTGTTGAGTTATCCAACGAGAGGTTTTGCGCTTTTAACGTTACACGTTGTATACTTTGGTAAGCATAAAGTTACCATGTTATTTTTTAGTCATTCGAGATTTTGCGACTAATGATGTTTATATGTAAAAACTGGAGGTCGATCGTTTCGCACGACACGCGACGCCTCATGTCGATCTTAAAAGTATTCTATCTTTCAGCTAGAACATTTTGGTACAAATTCGTATTGGTGGGGTGTTTTTGGAGACTCTATTGTACGCGAATCTAGTGACACCTGATTTTAATTATATTTCTTTTAATCAGAGGTAAAGAGACATACCTACATACAGGGAGAAATTTTATTAATGAGCAATATTTTAAACTCAGGCATAACTAACGATACTTATCATATTACCGAACTTAAAAACATTATTAATGCAAGTGTCTATGCTTAATATTATTTGATGTTTGTTTACTTTTCGTTCCGCGCGACTTTTTGGACTTTTGGGGTTTAATTTTTTTTTGTACTTATACTGTTTATTTGCAATAATGAGCCTTTGCAATGGAACATACTGCATTTTAAAGGTGTCCATAGTTGCATTAATAATATTTTTGATTGGTGATTTCTTAGCCGTCATGCAATCAGCATCGTGAGTAGAGCCTTATATTGAAATATTGCCCATGATTTTGATTTCACTTTGTATAATTAAAATCACGTATCTTCCTCGATTCAGTTAAATATCTCTGTCTTTTTTTTCCTTTCTGGCCCGGAGTATAACATGTTCTAATAACCTCCTAAACATTCATCCTGCTTAACTATTTATTTCCTTTTCAAATCAGTGAAAAAAAAACAGAAATAAATTCTTCCGCCGAATCCCTTTAGCTTCAAAGCAAATTATTTCGGACAGAAGACAGATAAGATTAACTTTTAAAAATCCCGCTCTCAACAGTAATTTTCTTTTCTCGCAAAAAGCCTGTAAAATTGGAGGGGGTGGTTCCTAAATAAATCTCTTGCAGACAGATAAGGGCCAAATTCGATGTACGACCCTTAATGTCCAATAAAAAGAAAGAGAGAGAAATATAAGGAACAGAGTCATTCTCATTATCGACTTTTCGATTTTATGTGTTCTTTGTGTAGGTACAGTTTGCAGTAATTAGCTATAGGGGACGTAATATTAACCCCTACCTTTTTTGACTGGCCTGTTGGTCTACATAGTGGTTAGTGACCCTGACTGCCATGCCGGGGGTCGTGGGTTCGATTCCTACCCAGGACAATATATGTGATGAGCATGATAATTTGTTCTGTGTCTGGGTGTAATATAACTATAATAATTATGTATGTATTTAGAAACATATAAGTGTGTTTATCAGTTGTCCAATACCCATAACACAAGCTCTGCTTAGCTTGGGACTAGATGGCGTTGTGTGATAGTCGTGGAATATTATTATTTTTACCTGGAAGTTTATTAAGACTTTTGTTGAACTCTTGCTACAAGTATATGAGCCTTAATAATATACTCGAGGTTTTAAGTTTGTCACCTATGCCGCCATAAAATGTTCGCATGAATACTTGAACTTTACCTTGAAAATTGCGTAAGCGTTTCAAGGCAGAATATTTACTCGTGTAACGTCATTCTAGAATTTTATGGCCCTCACAAAATGTTTGAAATATATATTTTTTTTGTACTAAAAGTGACTTCTTTTAAGTTATGACAACCAGCACATTTTTAATATTCATTAAATAAAAATCCTACCTTATTTTATTTACATATTTAAAATTAACTGATATCAAAAAAAAAAAAACGCAAAAAGGATGTTTGTTTATTACTCAGCCTCGTCAGAATCGCTGAATGGACTTTGATGAAAGACCTAAAGATAGGTTATAGCTTAAATAATACACGTTTATCTAAGTACATACTAGTTAACACAGCAAACGTTGTTTTGCCGTATAGGTAAATTATTTCGAGTGCCACATTATAAAAAAATATACAATTTAAAAAAAAAAATATGATATTAGAGATGGATAACCGTTATCACTTAGGGATATGAAAAATATATAATAGCCGATTTTCAGACCTACTTAATATGCATTTAAGTATAAAATTTCATAAAAATCGGTCAAGTCGTTTCAGAAAAGTATGGTAGCAACAGATACTAAAAAACATAATTAGATCATTCATCACAAATGCATTCAAACGATAGTTTTCCCAAAAAAAAATATTCAGCTATTGAACTTTCGAAGCTGCGAATGACTCTAAACCCATAAATCAAAAGCAACAGTTTCCACATAAACTGTAACCGACAATATTCGAAGTCATTGACCGACCTTCGTGAGACCAAATTCCGCTCCAATGAACCACAGGTGAGTTAAATTACACCGAGTGTCGGACGTGGCGCCAAAAGGTCTCGACATTGTAACCACTACGGTTGAATGCCATTTGTTTACGATAAGGTCGGGCTTGATTGACTGAAGACCTACACGAAATGGTGGGCGGCAACGACGATTATTTACTAGACTCCGCATGCACGATCTAAAGAACAAAAACTATTCTCTCAACTCGCTGAGGCACAACGTAAGCGAGGGGGACGGGGTACTGCGTTGTGATTGGCTAACTCAAGGTCTGTTCTGTCTCAAGGTATGTTTACAGCTCACAGGAGTGGTAGAAATAAGACGGATATAAGACTTTTTTGCCTAATGCGTTGACAGACATCGGTCGCCTGTTATTAGGAGTCTAGTAATATGTATATCGTCGTTGGTGGGCGGAACGATTCTGTGATTACATAGGCAGAAAATCTTCCTTGCAAATGGCAAGTGAAATGCTCTCGTAACTTTTGCACATGAATACCTAGAAAAAAAATCTGATAATAAATGACATTTAAAAACGCCTTCGTATGGCATAGAATTCTATAATGACTCTATTCCCATTGCTGATTTATACAGGATTCTTTTCTGGGAAAAAATTCTACACGCGGGCTCAATTAAGATTTTATACAATCCTGTCATTCGTTTTTACATTTTTAGTTCTAGGTCATGCTGTCTCATACTATTTGTTTCTTCACCGTTTTGAGATCAGTGCCTTTATAGACTAATATTATCTTTTGATATTGTCTACCTAAAAGTGACAATAACGTTCAACGTTTTGTAAAACCAGTAAACAGTACACCTAGCACGAGTTGTCACTCTTTTGCAGCGTTTCTTGTATGAAAAAATGAAACAGCGGCTCTGAAGAAGGAACAAATTTTTTCCTTGAAAATTGTCAATTTGAAATTGTCAAAGTTCCAGTTTACTTTACGACTCAAATAATGAAAACTCGTGCTATATCCTGCATCGTATGCTAAACTGTGTCCTGCGGGCGATCTTCGCAGTGGTGACACCCAGGCGTTTCCTCCTTTCTCATCAGACACAGGTACCTCCCGAAACATCCGTGTCCGGTGAGGACCTGCGTCATGCGGTAGGAAAGGACGCCGTGACGTCTCTCCAGCCACTCCTCAAAAAGGGGTCTTATCGCCGCTATTGCGGCGTGGCCGGCCGTCGGTCGCGACAGTCGTGCCCTCCATACTGCCCTGAGATCGCGCCCGAACTCTTCCCGCCGCGCCTCGACATCTTGAGGCAGCGGGGTTACGCCCCGGAGGATACAGTACTACAGTAGTTTGAGTTTTATTTTTTTACATTAACTCCGCCATCATTATTATTCATTGCCGATGAAATGTATTTTTATCTGCGACAAGCACAATTCCTATAAGTCAGTACACTTCGTGTACTTATTAGCTTATTGCAGAGCGCTTGTCTTCTCAGAGTTTTATGACGATAGAAAAATTGTATCCGTCCTATTATAGGTTGAGGATTGTCAATTAAAACTACGTTATTTCTATAAAGGACAAAGAGCTTCTTCAGTTGGAAAAAAGTTAGCTACAGCTCTATATTTCTTTAACGGGAAAAAATTCTGTCACATTAAAAAGGTTTGCAAGTTTTATTGTGAGCAGGTTTTGAACTTACAACTTTATGGTTCAGTAAATAAGATGATTCAATTTCAGTATAGCAACAAATTCCGTGAATTAAATAGTATATAATTGATAATTAGCTCTAAAACTAATAAATACAGCAGCTTTGAACAAAAAACTTTAAAACGAATGCATTAAAACTCAATTTTCAGCATACTCTAAAATAGAGGAGTCAGAAACATACACCAATTATTTCAGAGCAGATAACATTTTTTGCTTCACTAGCACCGAGTGAAACGACTAAGTTTTGAAGCCTTGCATAGCCCGAAAGTAGCCTACATAAATAGCCCAGGCGATGGAGTTAATAGACCAACTTGGAAGTTTGGGCCTTAGTTATTTCAAAGTGTCTGGTTTTTAATATTAAAAAAAGTCGTTTGGGAATATTTCAGTAAACTGGTGAAATTTTAAAGGACTTCAAAGTAATGAATGCCAATCAAATTAGTTATTTAATATTTAATCATCTTTTCATACGAAATTATATTGATGAATAAGTTCGATATTACTTTTTTTTTTTCAGGTGGTAAAATCATCAAATGAGTCCTCCCGCCCTGGGTGGGGCGGAAGGGACTGTCAGACTTTTACTGACTAAAATCCACCCGTGTTCCTTCCGATGCCCTTTACGTCAAGTTGATTGGTATTTATTTTCCATTGAATTAACACTAATTAGAAAGATGGTATGTTTCTTTATTCACGTACATAATATTGTTGTCAAAGTGTTTGAGAGATTAACAGAGACACTCCCCATGATACTTAACCTGAGGCCTTGATGTAAACGGGTTCTTTGACGTTAATTTTTTAGATAAAATTAGTTCCTCGTTCGTTGAGTCTTGTTTACTCTAATTTTTAACCGACGAAAAAAAAGGAGGAGGTTCTCAATTCGACGTATTGTATATTTTTACACAATTCATTATTTTTATACGCATTAACGCATGCGATGCGCATCGTAAAGATGTTTTTTGAGGAAATGCAATGGCCTAGTTGGTTAAGGCGTCTGGAGTACCTATCCAGAAGACGCGGGTTCGAATCCCACTTGCAATCTAAAATTTTTCTTTCCTCAAAAATCATCTTTACGATGCGCATCGCATGCGTTAATGCGTATAAAAATAATGAATTAGTTTGGTAGACGCTATCTCATTATACAACATTGATTTGGCTGTAATGTCAACGTGTTGGTGGAAGTTAGTTAAACACTAATCCAAGAGATGGCGCCACGCTACCATGAAGCGTTAACAGGGAAAGGAGAATTTCGGCTTGCAGGTGTGGATTGCAATGGCCTAGTTGGTTAAGGCGTCTAGAGTACCTATCCAGAAGACGCGGGTTCGAATCCCACTTGCAATCTAAAATTTTTCTTTCCTCAAAAATCATCTTTACGATGCGCATCGCATGCGTTAATGCGTATAAAAATAATGAATTAGTTTGGTAGACGCTATCTCATTATACAACATTGATTTGGCTGTAATGTCAACGTGTTGGTGGAAGTTAGTTTAACACTAATCCAAGAGATGGCGCCACGCTACCATGAAGCGTTAACAGGTAAAGGAGAATTTTGGCTTGCAGGTGTGGATTGCAATGGCCTAGTTGGTTAAGGCGTCTGGAGTACCTATCCAGAAGACGCGGGTTCGAATCCCACTTGCAATCTAAAATTTTTCTTTCCTCAAAAATCATTTTTACACAATATATTTGAAGTGCAATATACGGCCAATTATGTGAATTATGTCTACTAGTATCACAAGGAAATTCCTAAGTTTACTGTTTTTGTACTAATCAATGCGTCCAGAGTAAGGAGAAAATAATAATATTTATTCAAACATTATAATATACTTTTCTTTGTTACTACAACACGAGGAAATACTATTCATAACCTATATTGTGGAGTTTTACATTGTAAATGTGACATTAAAGCTCATAATTCTTTCATGAATATACAAAGAAATGATATTGACCAACCCTTTCCTTATCTTCGTCCAGAATAAAAAGAAAAACGTCTTTGAATTAATTCAACGAAAAAAGCGATTGTTGACAGCAGTGACCCCTCTCACTTTATTCTTAAATAATAAATCTTTAAACAGATAACAGCGACCCCGAGACATCATTTACATATTTACAAAGAACAAAAAAAATGAGGGTAATTTAGATTTCTTTTTAGCTCTGCTTATAGCTGAAGCCAAGGTTCGTTTCAAACGTTAATATTATTTGAGGTATTTTGCTTTATTCATGAGTATTTGTACACATACTTCAGTGTATTTGAGGTTTTATGCTTTGAGTGTCTATTCACATCAACCTACTCCAAGGTGTATTCTTTTCCAATTGAATATGAACTTTCTGTTTTTGTGATAAAGTTGAATTTTTGTAAAATAAACGTACTTTGAAGAATAATGGTCGCGAGCTGGGCGGCCTAGACTTATGTGGTAAAATCATTTAATGAGTGTTCCCACTCAGGGCAGAACGGGAGGGACTGTCAGACTTGTACTAACTTAAATCCACGGGCAATGGCACTTTACGTTCCGGGTATGTAACAATCTGGAGACCCCAGGCTGTGGTGCTGTTGCCCAGGATGGACCGCTAGGAGGCTTCTAGAAAATTTACGTGTTGTTATATTTTTTTTTCCAATCTAATCAATAAAGTCATTACTCAGACTGAATCGATCAGTTAGTCGTTGAAAGTCCATTGGAACTTAGTCGTAGTCCATCGCTGTTATTGGTAAACCATTAGTAAAAACTGAATTGGAATGGAACTGAAATGGATGTCCGTTTTTAGCGGATTAACAAAACATCGGTTTTCTAGGAACTAGTTCATTTTATAGCTTATATTTGTGTGTTAGAATAATGTATGTCTGTTTGCTATGCGTGTGAAAGTACCGGTATAAAAGCAATTACTAGAAGCCAATCGTTTGACCAGTAGTTAAATAAAACGTTATTTAGAATCCTATCATAATCATACACATTTTTTATTACTTGTTTAAAAAATACAGGGGAATAATTCGCTTATCTACTCAAACAACTGTCCCAAAATCTTAGCAGTGATATAGTGTGTATAAAAAAATCAAGGAATTCCAGTTCCGGCAAAGACATCTTTCTGCTCGTTTGTCGTAAGTTATCGTAGTCTATTGCTGGACATAGGCCTCTTCCAAGCTGCGGCTCTGCCTTCCGCATCCCGTAGATATATTTATCCCAACCATTTTCTTAAGTCTGTCGAGCTGGGGAGCGCCCCACACTACGCTTATTTTCCAAACTTACCCTTTTGTTTCTGGGCCCGCTTAGAGAGCCAAAGCCTGCCGGGGTCGCGGGACTGTCTTTTCAGGTAACCGAGGCCCCGGAACGTAAAAGACAGGATTTTAGTCAAGACAAATATGAAAGTTCCTCCCGTCCTGCCCTGCGTAGGAGGGAGGACTCATTGGATGATTTCACAACGTAAAAAAAACCATTTTACGTTTCTTCTTCTAATTCCGCCCTCTTTTTAACAAAATATTAAATATTATTTTAATATTCAAAGTACACAGTCAAGTACTTTAAGTTATTTGCTCTTTCACTAAAA
The DNA here is from genome assembly GCA_028554685.1 of Agrotis ipsilon. Classification (NCBI taxonomy): domain Eukaryota; kingdom Metazoa; phylum Arthropoda; class Insecta; order Lepidoptera; family Noctuidae; genus Agrotis; species Agrotis ipsilon. Next base: position 16,508,316 of record CM052960.1, on the reverse strand, counting down.
TTAATATTTGTACATTGAAATTGCTAGATAAAATTTAGTAATGGCTATGATAATAGTGGCCTAGAAAATACATGGAGTCTTCGTGTCTCAAGTTATTATTTTGAATGAGTATGATAGTAAACGGTAAAGAAAGGGTAATGGTGAAGTAGGGGCTATCATGTATCAGGCTATGGAAGATCGTTAAGCAAGCAGTTTATTATCACATTATTATCTTTTAGCAGTATACTTTTACGATGAAGTACTTCCTATAGAACTAAATGCAATTCTAGTATTTTGTTTATCTATATTAGCATTTACATTGTAATACTTTAGGTCGTGGCCGAGATTAGAACATTATTCAATGAAGTTTTAAGTTGAACGGATTCTAGTGTTAAAGACTAATCTGTGTTTAACTTCAATATGATATTTGACATTCAGGAAGTGTCAACAGTCAAACGCTTGGTACTGTATGACAACGACCAACGAGTCTTACTCTTTGGCCGATTCATCCCGCCCTGGCGGGACGTACGGGTCCAATCAACCAATAAAAAAATCATGAATTAGTTCTTTCATCCCACGGGACCCATTGAGTGGGATCAATCGACCAAGGATCCCGTTTTATTGTTTTTTATTCAATTTGAATATAGGTTTTTAAATCATCATCATCATCATCAGCCTATAATGTTCCCACTGCTGGGACACAGGCCTCCTCTCTGAGAGAGGGAGTGGGCCAAAATCCACCACGCGGGCCCAGTGCGGATTGGTTTTTAAATGACATGTTGTTATTATTTGCTTTAATTGTATCGCATTTTATACTCCTCCTACCACATAATTTCCATAAAAAGTGGTACATAATTTTCCCTCCACGTTATATAAATTATATGCCTACTAATATTAAATGTACTACACATAGAATATAATTTATCGATGTCACGGACATGAAATTTTCATGATACCTCTTTGATATTCCGTCACAAGAACGAAAAATAACTCGACATTCTTGCTTACCTTATCAAAATTTTCTGGAAGGTACCGGGTTATGTACTTACCAGTTTCCCTATCTTTCAGTATAAAGGGTGAAGGTGATTACGGACTACCGGGTTTAATTCCAAACTCCGGGTTAGCTAAAAATTTTTTCACTACAGAAAATTATATTTTAATCCTATATAATATGTATTATTTTATGAAATAAACAGCGTTGTTCGGAACTGGCAGTTTTTTACTTGTTGGGCCTGTTGGTTTAGTGGTTAGTGACCCTGACTGCTATGCCGGGGGTTGTGGGTTCGATTCCCACCCACGACAAATGTTTGTGCGAAGAGCACGATCATTTGTTCTGTGTCTGGGTGTAATTTGTCTATAACATGTATGTATTTAGAAATATATAAGTATGTTTATCAGTTGTCTAGTACCCATAACACAAGCTCTGCTTAGCTTGGGACTAGATGGCGTTGTGTGATAGTTGTGGAATATTAATATTATTATTATACTTATTTAGCGTTTCAACACGACTTTTTTAGTCATTGATTAGTTTCTTTATGTTCAAGTTTTAGGTCCAAAAGATTTTTCATAGAGTCCTTATAGTTTTTCTACCTTGGCAGTTTTCTATTGCCGATGATTAGCGAGTAACTGATGTGATGATAATATGCAGCGTGCAGAAAGTCTGTATTTCCGTTAGTTTTTAGAACAGAAGAAGATTTCTTCACAGACAACTGTCCTGAGCTACAAATAGAACAAATCTAATATTCCTGAAACATTCCTGAGTTCTAAATAAAAATCTAATATTCCTGATGTTTTCTGTAGTCCCCATAGTGGTTTGCGGGACAATTTTCGCTATCATCATGAAAATCCGTGTTATTACAACTGTAATCTTGATGAAAAAAAACTCTCTTAAATCCATGCTTTCCATTTCAGCCCAGGATCACCCAGTGCTGAGTTTAGGCCTCTCCATTTTTGTGCCATAGATCTCACTTCTATTCTCCGCAATTTATACTTACTTACTCTAAAAGCCCCGTTTCTTGGGTCGTCTGTGACCTTTTTTAGAGACTGACGCAGCCCTACCAGGTACATTTCTAAATACCTTAAATTTTAGCTAAAGATTATTTTATACACTGTTTTCAGACTTCGATTTGTTTTCTCTATCAGATAACAAAATTCGCCGTGATCTACATAGACTAATACATCAACTAGAAAAATTTGACCGTACTTTTATATATCTATACTAATGTTATAAAGAGGAAAACTTTGTTTGTTTGTTTGTTTGTTTGTTTGGTTGTAATGAATAGGCTCAAAAACTACTGGACCGATTTCAAAAATTCTTTCACTATTCGAAAGCTACATTATCCACGAGTAACATAGACTAAATTTTATTTTGGAAATAAATAGGGTTCCGTAATATATTTGGGTTACACAAGGTGTAAAAAATCAACCAGAAAAGTTACTTATTTTGCGTACGCTGCCTAAACTATAAAAGATAGAACTATGAAATGTTCTAATTAGTTGTAGATCTTATAAATATCTACAAAAAACTCCGCGACACACTATACCTATCTATGTCGAGTGAGGCACAACAACCATTTTTTAAGTCAAAAATCTTGAATTTTTTTGGACTACTTTTAAACGCATTTATTTTACTCATTCTATTAATCCTTATCAAAATAATTTATTTCATCATTAAGTACAGTTAATGTAGATAATATTTGGTCTTTGAATGATTAAAATTGGATGTTTAGTTTCGAAGTTATGGCGAAATTAAAATATCACGATTTCTGCTGCACGGCCCGTTGCGAAGTGAGCGTCACCAAGGCGGGGGTGCGCGTGCGGGAGGGGAGTTTAGATCTATGAGTAAGGTACCCGCGCGGCTCAGACGCGTAGTCGGCTCCCTACGCAGCGGTCGTGCGCGAAGTCTAATAATTTTCCTGCGAGAACCACAACAGACCAGCTAAACTATAAGAGATACAAAAATGGTGTGATGGCAAAAATTGTTCCACGTTATGAGCATTTTTTGCTGAGAGAATTAGTTTGAAGATCTGGAACACCTGATGTGGAACTCCAAGAGCCCAGCTACACTATAACATATACAGGAATAACGTCTCAGCAAAGTTGTTCGGCCTGATGAGCACTCTCTGTGGACATATGAAAATTGAAGATCTGGAACACCTGATGTGGAACTCCAAGAGCCCAGCTACACTATAACATATACAGGAATGACGTCTTGCAAGAGTTGTTCAGCGTGATGAGCACTCTCTGTTGACGTATAAAAATTGAAGATCTAGAACACTTAACGTGGAACTCCAAGAGCCCAGCTACCCCGCGGTGGTGGACGCCCACGGCGTCGGACGTCACAAGACGATCTCCGGCCACCGTAGGCGCGGGCATGCGGGTGGCGAGTAAAGGGCAACTCGCCGTCCGACCATGGACGGCGCGTCGTGTTAGCATAATGACGGGGCCGGTCTCAGAGGGCTAAAGCCTGCCGGGGTCTTATACCATCATCGTTACCCCGTAACATAAAGGGCTATTGAAGGACACCGTGGATTTTAGTCAGTACAAGTCTGACAGTCCCTCCTGCCCTGCCAGGGGTGGGAGGACTCATTTGATGATTTACCACGAAAAAAAAGAGCCCAGCCACACTATAACATGATTTTTTTCAACTGGGCGTGGATGACTATCTTCGAAACTATGAGGAATATCGAAAAATGTTGAAGACTCCTTTCAACAATTCTGGGAAGTAATCATATACGGCAAACTTAAGAAAAACGTATAATTGAAAAAAAACTGATCAATCTTCAAGGCGATGACTGTATTCGAAACTTAAGTTAAAAACCTTTTCTTCTTTGAAATCATGCTTATTTTTGTTCAACTCAACGCCCAGATGAAAAATTCAACCTGTATAGGAATGACGTCTTAGTTTTTACCCGGGCTCTTGGAGTTGGGTATCAGACTTTTCAGATCTTCGATTTTGCCGACACATCGACCCCAGTGTGCTGGCATAAGCAACAAGATCCGCGTACGAAGTCGCGGGCAGAAGCTAGTTATGTACAAACCTTTGTTTTATGAGGATAATATAATAATCTTATTAATTGATTTGTTGAATTAATTAATTAAGGTATTGTTGTACTCGTAATTTTCGAAATTTCAATCCGATTATGTAACCTTTGGAAAACTTAGTTGGTTACACACTGATATTATCTAGTTTATAAGTTATAATTAATCATGTATAGTTTGTTATTTTTGGTTTTTCTTTATAAAATGAAATAAAAGTAAAAAATCCAATAAATAAAATTAAAATAAATAAGAAAATAAAAAGTTCAGTTACATTATTAAGGTGTAGGTACGTTAAAGTATCCTCCACATAATATTTTATCCATCTATCACTAGGTTATTCTAAACAAAGAGATAAAAAATTGCTTCCCTTCTAAACCTATAGACCGGGGGCAACAAGCAACATCAAAGAGACATCAAACATCCTTCAAATCTATTCATGTATTCCACACAACAATGGCGTCAAAATCACAGTTCGTTGAACTATTGTACCTAACGATTCATGGTTTGCAGCCTCTATTAAATGACAGGGCTTACTGGCTACCGTATTATTTCGGGATTTATAAGATCGGTAAATAGTGTATTTTAGTGCTTAAATAAATTGAAAATCTGTGCGTTAGTTGGAATATTGATTAATAATGCACACGTACTATGTTTTCTTTTTAAATCAATCAATATTAATAAAGATAAAACGGGGATTCGGGAACGGGAGTTTGTTACGACATAATACTTGTAAAATTGTACCAATGTATTGTGTGTGATAAAATTGTGACGTTTCGTGATTTTTAGACGTGTTGTATCTTCGCCAATTTTTTTTTACTGTACCCCTAGCACGAGTTTTCACTATTTTACTTTACACAGTTTTTCCAGTATTTACAGCGTTTCTTGTATGAAAATATGGAACAGCGCCTCTGGTGTGCGAAGAAGGAACCAATTTTTTCATTGAAAATTGTCAATTTGAAGTCGTCAAAGTTCCAGTTTACTTTACGTCTCAAATACTGAAAACTCGTGCTGACGGTACTGTATTATATTTTAATAATGTAAACATGGTGTTAAAAATAAACTTTTTTTGAGATGATTTTTTTATTATTATTAAAATATGTACAGAGAGATATGGCATAAAAAGGGGGAGGCCTATACCCAGCAGTGGTTGATCCCGGGCTGATATGATGATTAAAATATGTTTTTGTTATTAGGTACCTAAATATTTTGATAATCATTTTCGCCTTATTCTTTATTAAAAATTAATTAAAACTTAAAAAGCTTGTTGTATCTAATTATTAAACTTGACCTACATCGCTCCTGGGAGTCCCGAGTTATTTCATATCTCTACCACATCGCGTGCTGCGATCGATTTGACAGTCCCCACCACAGAGTTCGCACATATAGCGAATTATCATAACATCAGAACGATGAACGAAACAACAAGACATTGCAAAATAAGCTTGTCTGTAAGTTCCATTCGGTTTAAACCGAGCACGTACACGTATCTAAGTTGTTACTAAGTATACTTTGTAACCAGCGCAGCGTATTGTATATAAGTTGTGTGTTTGTTTCGAGTGAAAATGGATAGAGCCAAAATCAGAGGCCATAACACGACTTTTCACGTTATTATGACGTAAAGTAAATGGGAACTTTGAACCGTTGACGTTAATTTGATGGAAAAAAATAGTTTGTTGTTCCTACAATAGAGGTGCTTTTTTTCATAGAGTAAACGCCGCATATACTTTAACTACGCTGTCGGGTAAAATACTGAAATCTTGAGCTGAGGCCTCCAAGGCTTGTTGTAAGGTCTCGTAAAAGCTAGTTGCCAACAAACCTAATAGAGCAACTATTTTAGATTGAGGACTGTTATTTTTAGACGGAATATTATATTATCACGAGCACTTCGCCCGCGACTTCGTCCGCGTGATTTTCGAACTTTGTTTTTGTGAATTTTTACTCCCAGTCACCCTCTCTGTAAGGGATACTTTTCGAAAATTTAAATCAATATTCAACAAAATTTCTATTTACTCGCAGTATCCCGTCTTGGGTGGTACCTACGTTTTAAAAATAACCCCAATGAATATATTGGGATTCCTTGCTAACAACCCCAAAACTACTCTTAAGGGGTTGAATTGCGCAAGATCACTTAGTGAGAACCTATGTCTAAAGTAGAACCTCTTGTAAAATTTGATACCTCTAACTGTCAATACATCAATCCCGTTTTAACTATCACTTACGTCTTGAGACTCCTAGCACTTGTAGTAACAAAGTTTCATACAAACTATCAACCCCAAAAACAACCCCTTGGGGGTCGAATTTCACAAAATCTCGTCCTTAGTATCACTTACGTCCAACAAAGAATCCATATGTAAAAAATTAAATTTTAAAACTATCAACCCCAAAAACAACCCCTTAGGGGTCGAATTTCACAAAGATTTTACCTTGTTGAGCATTTACGTCTTAAAATGAACCAGCATGCAAGATTTGAGACGCCTAAAACTTGCAGTAACAAAGTTTCATACAAACTATCGACCCCAAAAATAAACCCCTTAGAGGTCAAATTTCGCGAAATCCCGTCATAGTTAGCATCTACGTTCTAAAAAGACACCTTATGCAAAATTTGGAATTTCTAGCACCTGTAGTAGCGAAGTTTCATACAAACTATCAACCCCAGAAACAACCCCTTAGGGGCCAAATTTCGCAAAATCCGTTCTTAGTGCTCACCTACGTGGTATAAGGAAGGTTTATGCCAAATTTCAAGTTTTTAGGCCTAGCGGTTTGGGCTGTGCGTTGTCAGATCAGTCAGTCAGTTTTGAATTTTATATAAGTAATATAGATTCCTCATGAAAATAATAAAAAAAACCTGTTAGGTATGCCAAACACAGCCAAGCCAGCTTGTCCAAGTAATGTCCTAGCGTTAATTCTCGGCCCAACTCGGCCCGGTTCACAGGGGTACATAATTTTATGTATGTATGCAAGTAACAAACCATTAACCCCATTCCAGTAGATAGACTTGAGGACTGATTTATTTAGAGACCTTATTTTCCTATTCTTATTAAATGTTCTAGAAAGTGAATGTTTTTTTTTTGTTTAGTGGTATAAGTTACCTTGTTAATTTTCTTATGACGCATACTAACGACGCGACGATATATTACTAGACTCCTAATAACAGGCGATGTCTGTCAACACATTAGGTAAAAAAGTCTTATATCCGTCTTATTTCGACCACTCCTGTGAGCCGTAAACATACTTTGAGGCAGAACATACCTTGAGTTAGCCAATCACAACGCAGTACCCTGTCCCCTCGCTTACGTAGTGCCTCAGCGAGTTGACAGAATAGTTTTTGTTCCTTACATCGTGCATGCGGAGTCTAGCAATAATAATTATATCGTCGTTGACGCATACTATTAGACAAATTTAGCGAGCTTGGACGCCACAGCAATGAGGAGTGCGGGGAGGGGACGCTGTTTAGCATTTTAAGTTTAGTTAGTATTGTTCCACTGCAGTGAGTACTGAGTTGGACAATCATCAAATGAGTCGATTATGGAGCGATATGAACTGACAGTCAGACTTGAACGAAACCTATATTTAAGTAAAAACCAACTTATTCTTTCAGTCTTTTGCTTTTTGTGTTCCAGTGCTGTGGTGCGCCTTTAATACTGTCTCGCAACCCAGAATTTTCTGACCACACTTCCATCCTTTGCAGTATGAGCATTTTTTTCTATAGAACTTGAGTTTTTTCCTCTTTTTACATCTTGGGGGCCGATTCTCGGTTTTAGAGATGGTGTCGAACTCGACAAAAATTTCTAATGACGTCATTTTTTCCACAAATTTTAAAAGTCGATATGTCAAATTTTGGCCATTTGTCGAAGGCTAACGTTAGAGTTCAGTAAAATTTGTCGAAAAAATGACGTCAAGCACTCAATGTGTAATGCAATACAAATAAATACGGCTCAGTCCTACTTTAGTATATCACCCATTTTACTAAATCTACATACTGTTTTTAAGATATTCATCTACCAAAAACTATATAAAATATTATGAATTTATGATATTCAAACTGGTTTTCCCAAGAAATCGAAATTCTACTTCGTTTTCCGAGGAATTCAAGAAATCGTATAATTGAGATCTGTCTAGTTTCCAAGGCGAAATAAAACAAAAAAATATACTCGTATATATTATCAAAAGATCAGACTCTTCAAAAATCCGACCAGAGTAACAGTTTCAAAAAAGAAATACATACCCCTGCTACTGGCTGGCTACAGCTTTTACATCATTTTAAAACTTACAAAGAATATGGAAGTTTTTCAAGTACTTTATATTCTGAATTCCCTAATTCTTTTGTTTCATAAAGTATGTCGTGATAAAGGTTGGCGTGTGAACATTGCGTGGCGAGGAATGTACAATAATTATAATATGATATGCCTCCTAGATTCTGATCGTAATTTCGTACACATAGGTTTAGTATTACAATGTTTTACTGGCCTCGATATTGTTGTGACTGAAATTAAATAATTTTAATTGTATAAAAAAGAAAATTATTTATTTTTAAGAAAGAATATTTATAAGATAAGAACATTATTTATTGCCTTGCAAAGTCCTAGCTTTGTTTCTGGGATCAAGAAGTTGCCTATAAGGCCTCTGACTGTTTTAAATATGGGACATAAAAAAACATATGAAATATGTGCGTGATACAAAGTTTTGTAAAGTAATAAAGAGTTATAGTAGCTAATAAAAACTTTTATACAAGTTTTTTTTTATAGTGGTAAAATCATGGTAAAATCATCAAATGTACTCCAGTGATTCTCAGATTTGTACTTACGAAAATTCCCGGTTATCCCTTCAACAGTCCTTTACACTCCAGGGTCACGGTAATATGATATAATTATATGAGACAGTTCCGCGACTCCCGCAGGCTTAGCCCTCATAAGGGGGCCTCGTCAGATTGCTAACATCTTTTCGAGGTGCACGGTGGATCACGATCCGCCATCGACCCGAACAATGTTCATGATCGGACAGTGAGGCATTACTCACCGTCCGTGTGCCCGCGCCAAGGGTGACCGGAAATCGCCTCATGACGTTCGACGCCGTGTGCCTTCTTTTTTACAAGTTTGGGCGACATTATAATTATAAAGATTTCGAACACGTGTATCTTGGAAATAATCCCACGGGATAGTATCGGGATAAACGGTAAATGTGTTATCTTTTTACTTCTTTTCTGTGTGAGTTTACTAAAACGACAATGTAAATCATAACATCATGGTTAATACTAAAACTATGGTATTGCCACACTATTGAATTGTAGATTCATATTGTTAAAGATATCATAGTGGTTATGAGTTAATAAATAAACTCCAGACTGTATCCATTCTTTGAACCAAATTCCATGAAGATTTTTTGATCGCCCGTAACAAATTATTTCTTAAAAAAATAATAAATTAGTTGTATTTCATCTTCTCTATTTTTCAGCAACTCAGAGATAGAAGTTCTAGATAAAATTATTAACAAGAATAACCGTCATTAGATCTTAATTAGATAGCTCTAGAGATTAACTTAGATAAATTAAGGTGTCAAAAACAGAGCAGCAGATTAAGAGCGCTAGGAATGTTTGTTAAAATATGAAACCAACTTAAATTAGTATTATAAGACTAAAAGTAATTAACAAGGCATCAAGACGTTGATAATACATACAAATAAGATATTATTTATTCACAGAAATTTTGGAAGTGTTGGCACAGAATACTAGAGACTAAGTGTTGTGTAGTACGGTGCTGGGCAATTAGATTTTATTGACCACAATTTAAAAAATTTCTTAACGCATTTTAGATCCGATTAAGTCCAAAAAGTATTAAAGTACTTGATTGTTTTGTAGCTCTGAAGTCAATGAAAAAGAAATATTTTTACGTTTGTCACCAGTGGGTTCAATCGATTTTTTTTCCCCATTTGTGATGCCAAAGCCAGTGGGGACAAATGGGAATAGACGGATCAATCAGTTAAATAATTACTGACGTCACAGTTTGCTTTTGGCAAATAAAACTAATGTAAGTATCGCCTTTCGACAGCTCTTAAGAACGAAGTCAGTTATTTTGGTGGTTCAAATACTGTTTTGCTCGGGAATTCATTTAATACTATCTATTCACATTCAATGGTAAATTGACCGTCTTGAGATTTAAGGGTCAAAACACATATGATTTTATATGCGAATATACCTATCAGAACACGATATCTTGACGTGTATGTGTAAAACTGCAACGTTAAATCGTAGCTGTCCATGTGTAATGATTCTAACAATCTCGACAAAGTTGTTTCTCTCATGTTATTATCATTTACCAGTTTTTGCCAAAGGCTAATAAAATGTAAACTCGGTTTAAAGAAATTTATTTCTCAAAAAAGAACATACAGAGTTCACTTAAATATGAGAAACTTAGAATATACTAAAGTCATATTCATCGTAACGTACCGTATATGTATAGGCTCGTAACAGACCAAGGTTAGCTTACCTGTACAGTTTTTTTTATCAATGAATCATCCTACAGATAAAAACTCGTACTAAGGACCACTTTTAAACAATTTTCATATTGCGCACAGGAAAAGAGTGCAAAATGTACGTGTAACAAAAATTATAAACCTTCACGGATATAAAGAACATCACCCACAGTAACAGTTCCTTTAAAATACTATGAAATAAATATCTTGAGTGTCTCAACAGATTTACAATGGGGCTTGCCCACGGCCATCGGAGGATAGTATTATTCTTTTTGTTCCAAATCCTTTGTTGTGGCTTGAAATATCCAGCGCCGTTGTCGGGAAGAGATTCTGAATCAAATGTTTTGATCAAAATTGTGCTAGTGTTTTTTTTTTTTATACTAGGATTTCATGGTTTGGTTCTGTTTTAAAAATTCTTTATGTTTATGTATGTGAGTTTAGATGTATAAAAACATGCTCATGTTATAGGAGTAATTCGAAATGTAAAAGTGAATGATTAAAAAAAAAACACTTTTTTTTTTTAAAAAAGGTACTTGTGTTTTGTCATACTCATATACAATTAATTTGATTTGATTTTATAAATATTTTTCAAAGAAGTTTTAATTAAAATTTGTGATTGATTGATTCGAAACATTGTTGCGAAAGAGTTTAAATATTTAAAGACTTTGAAAAAAAGTAACAGTAACTAAGCGATACAATTTGTAACTGTTTAATTTGCCAGTGTGGGTTCGATAAAACCTTTTTTGTCTCTAAAAGTGATGCCATTTATTTTAAAGAACTTTTAGGTAAAAAGAAAAAACTAATTCATTTAAAACGTAGGTAACGATAGAACGTAGATTACGATGAAGCTGACAAAGCTCTTCAAAAGATAAGTCCCTAAGATAATTAAACATTTCATTTTGTTTAACTTCTGTCAGACTGGCAGCTGTTGGGCAAAGTCGTATCAAGTTTTTCCAAAATATCTTCTCCAGCAAGACCTCGAACCAGTCTTCAAATTAAGATATTTTTTCTAACATTGTATTCTCGTGTTATAATTATGTAGATTATTGTCTTGAATTAAAACTAATTAAAATGCTTTTTATTTATACCCGGCGGTTCACATCGACTAATAAATCTGGGAATGAGTTTTCTGCTTAAGATGAAGCATTTAGAGACTGTCAAATTTGACTGACCATGCAATAACCATCGCGTTCCGTTGTCATTTGCGTTCCAGGGGTACAGTACCTTCCTCAGACATTCTTACAACGCTGGTTAACATGCCTTAAACATTCAAATTTCAACACCATTTAGGCCCTAAAATTTCCGATAGAAAAAAATAGATTATAATGTCATAACCAGTGGTTAACATTACCTATCATACCAATAAACAAATCAATAAAATAATAAGCTACGATAATTTCAATAATAGCTATCGGTGGGTTCACGTGGAGAATCCATGTAAGCCAAGGTCGAAGACCTCTTTAAACATGACCTGAAATAGGTACACACAGCTACACATCAAGCTATACAAAACCAGTTTGTCTTGGTCTCGCTTCGTACGATTTTTACACACAATAAACGATCAGCTAACACTGGTTTTTATAGCTTGATGTGTAGCAGTGTGTACCTGAAATATTAACTAACGATCGGAATCTTGTGAATAGAATCGTGTTCAAGACTTGTTGTGTCATTGTTATTGTGTGAAAGGGCTTTCTATATAATAGTTAGTGAAAACTTGTTCACAGTATTGGACTGTTGAGAAATTTTACGGCGATTTGGAAATTAAGTTTTAACAATATTGGACAGTTTGACTAAGTAAATAAGATACATTTTCGAATAAAGCTTGAGCTTATTTAGCTCGAATTCAATTCGAATCTCGATTTATTCTTAGAGGCCTGCTAGTGATTGGACAGTTTTAAGAATCGGATTGGCAAAATCGTTCATTGAATGGTTATAGATAAATATCGGGAGTAACATCGCGACCGACATTATTAATTTCCGGCGTTATTTGTAGTTTTGTGCGAGGTATTTAGGTAGTTCAGTTATTTATTTTTGTAAGATAAAATATATCAAAATCTTTTTGAACATACATAACAACTTACTCTGGAATTTAATAAAGTAGGTATCTCGGTCGCAATCATAATTCATAATTCCGATCTTCGTTTATTACAAATCAATGGCCAAACTTGCTAATGTCAGTCTTAAATATGTGCAGCCTGTCGTGGGACTGTCTCTTCAGGTAAACGTGCTCCTAAAACGTAAGGGACTATTAAAGGATAACCGTGGGTTTTAATCAGTACAAATCTGACAGTTCCTCCCATCCCGCTACTCATTTGATGATATTACCACGACTAAAAAAATGTCCAGCATTAAGCTGTCGAACCACAAGATCATAATTTTGATTGTGATGTAATATTAATTTCCAGCTTTAGTCTTTCGGTAGGTTTTTTAAACTTGGATCATTCTTAGTCAGATACATCCGAGTACGAAGTTTTTACTGAACTCATGTTTCTTCGAAATACGTATTGTAAGAACAAACTCACCTGTGTACTAGTACACACGGCTTCACATCATGCTATACAAAACAAGTATTAGCTGACCGTTCACTGTGTGTAAAAATCGTACGATGCGAGACCAACACAAACTAGTTTTGTGTAGCTTGATGTGTAGAGCCGTGTGTACAAAAACATCGACATCGACAACACAAAATAATTCTCTAACAGGCACATTACCACGCAAGTAAAATAATTAGATAGCATTACTTAGACCGTACATCCAGAGCTAGACACTATAACTTATTACATTAAGTTCCCTAACTTAGTAACTATTAACACAAATTAGAAACAATACCATTATACCAGGCGCCGAAGTATTTTATGAGACCTACCAGCATAAAAGTACCAGGGCATCATAAACTATGAAGTAATAACACTTCTCCTAGTTATTCCTTCAATGAATTATTACACAATAATAGAAAATTCTTTATTATAAGCGTTCAACTCAATGTTGTTTAGTTGACCTTCCCGCATGAACTTGAATTTGGTATGAATGGAATATTTGTAGAGGAGGCAAAGGAGTTCGAACTTTATGCTTGGAAGTATAAAGTTTATTATTGACTGGAAAATTATAACAATAATTTGTTAAAGGGTAACAGTTTATATGACTGCACAAATTGTTGAGTTCTTGTACACTTCGTTGAGAAGTGTTATTGTGTCTATAAATATGTCAATTAACTTAGTGAACTTTCGGAGTGGCTACACCAAAAATATTTTTGATGTTAACTGTTCAAGAGTATTAATATTGTATTTTTTTTCTTGTTTCAGGTAGTGAACTCAGTCGGTGATCTAATATTTTTTTGGCTAGTTTCTGTGATGTGAGTTAATAAGCTTGCACCTGTGGACACCGTTAATTTATGGGAAAACGGGCAACCCTAAAATTCTAATTAAAACGCAGCCGTAAGCATTTGTCTATGGTTGACAGATTTGACGTATCGCCATCTTTTTTTTCCGTGTTATTTTCCACAGAATTAACGGCGTCCACAGGTAAAAGTGTCCATAGGTACAGCACTTGCCTGTATAATAATAATTATGTACTATCTTTTGCCCACGGATTCGCTCATTCCCTATCTTCATTTAGGAATAATTATAAATCCGTCTCCAGACTTCCGTAATAAATCTCTGTGCACGATATTCATTAAAATTGTTCCAGCGGTTTAGAGTTTTTCGTAAATATTTTTTTTAGACCTATACTTAAAATCATTTCTTCAATAATTAAGAATCAATCAACACATGAAGCCAGAAGTTCAATATTTACCTTCTTTTTTTTAAAGTTTTTTTTCTGATCTTTTAAATAGCTTATGCCCGGAGATCAGGGGCGTTTTATTAGGGATCAATTGCTTTGCCAAATCTTTACTTTTGAAGTCGGTTTTAAGTTATTTAAAACATAATTTTTTTTTTAGGTATCTAATTCTTAAACTGAATCCACAAGGTAACTGAACAATAATACATAGTAAGAGAGAACTTACTTACTTAGGTACTTACCTTACCTATAATAAGAGACTTTACATTGAGTTAGTTATTTAGGACGAACCGTAATAACAGAACAATTTGAAGTTTAATTCTGCGTAACAAGCCGATGTACGCTCGAGTAGACACTTTGATGACTCCCGCTGTACCACATCTAGATTAATCGATTTAAACATTTAGCTTCTGTGAAATAATATGTGAACGTTTACTGAATAAAGTTGTTTTTTTTTTTTATACTTGATCGGCTACGGACGTCGGCAGACGACTATTAAGGCCCTTCGTACACAAGGCGACTCAAGTTTCCGATACCTTACGACTTTAGCATCCATTGACGCGTGCCTGATGAACGAATCTCTATGGAATTGTATTGCGATAGTCGCTTGGATACCGAAATCGTAAGGTATCGGAGACTTGCGTCGCCTTGTGTACGAAGGGGCTAAAAAATACCACACGTGCCTCAAAGAGTGTCAGCATTATGACGGGGCCCCTCTCCAGAGGAACCACTGTACCAGCATGCTAGTGAATAATCATGTGCTGCTTCTTCTGGTCTGAATAGTAGCATATTAATTTAATGTTTCCTAACTCTATGAATAAATGGAAGACGGAATCTAACTAGTGTAACTAATATTACGCAACGACCGCAGGTGACTAGCGGCCATGGAGTCCAGTGGACAGTGGAGTTTTGTTCCCGTCCCTACAGTGCAATGCTTTTTTTTCTTTTTTTTTACGTGGTAAAATCATCAAATGAGGCCTCCCACCTCGGGCAGGGCGGGAGGGACTGTCAGACTTGTACTGACTAAAATCCACAAATAGATGAAAAAATATAGCCCTTTATGTACTGGCAACAGTGTAATGCTACCAAATAATTTGAAAAATCCAAATAATATATTTTCCTAACAAAGGATACATGGAAAACTTATTTTTATTTTAAAGTTGAAAAGTCTGACCTAAAATTTACCAAAGGATAGTTTCAAGCCAGATACGCGAAGAATTCTCGAGAAAAAGTTGAAAACACTTTCAAAAATTATAAAACTGGTGAGATTTTTCTTGGTAGGTATTGTATCTGCCTCGAGGGAAATCTTCAAATACCATTTTAAAAACTTTATCTTATAACTGAAAACGTAATGACGAAGTTCAGAACAATTAATTAGTGTTTGTTAAAAATTCTTCGCATTTTTTTTCCTTTATCGGGAATTCTTAAATTCAGTCTTGTTTTAATTAAACTAAGGCCTAAAGTTACATTGAGTTTTTTTTTTTCAATAAAAAAATATTATCAGTCGGTGTTGAGCGCTCATTATTTTAATTAATTATGCATAGTCGTTATTTTTATTGCAGATAGATTCTTGGTATTTTTGTAAGTGCTGTAGGATTTTAAGCACTTTTTTAATAGGAACCAAGTTACCTATAGAGATATACAATAATATACTTACTTACTTAAAACAAAAATACAATGATTAATTCATGTATTGTTACTTATATCTTTTTTTTGCAACGGGAAAAGGAGTTGTCTTTAAAAGCACCTTTGGTTTATTTATTAAGAATTTAGTAGTAGTTATTTAATATTTATTTTATTTATTTATTAACAGTGCTACATTAAATTGTTTTAACCGAATTATTCCCAGTAGTCCCCTCTAGCCCTGTCCTCCGGGGTGACACCCAACTGCAGCCGAACCCAAAATAAATGATTTTGCGATCGTATTGTCTTTCCTTGAATTTTGATTTGAGTTAACTTGATTTGAGATGTCATCAGCATTAACTGATTATTTACTCGCCCTACATCTACCTCCTTCCAATCATCGAGAGCTGCTATCTTTCCAATTAGTTCATGTCAAACCCGATTTCCAATGACACTTAACTAAGTAATGACAGCCCGAATAACTTTATCAACTCTTCAAATGAAATAATGACTCCAGTCCGTCATCCCTTATCTGATTTCTAAATGTTATTATAAAGAAAAGTTTTATCATTCCTTCTTGGATGCAAAATTCGCTTTTGGAATAAAGAGCAATATTCCAGTTTGCCTCAAGCGTTGTGAATATTAACAAAAAAAAAAAAAAAACAATTAAGTACGCAGTTCCGCTGAAGAGTTAAAAACCTTCTGTTTTAATTAAAAACTGCGGTATTTTTTCGTAGCATTAATTTACATTTTTGGAAAAAACATAACTCTTTTGGTTATTCTACTTTGAAACAGGAGATCATAATGTGATGGGTGTACCGGGTACCTATTATAAATATTCTGTGATCATTCATTTACAAAGTAAGGATAACTTATCAATCTTAAATCATTATAATTATACTTTTCAGGTAAAAATATTGTTTTTTCGTAATACTGAAAATTTCATATTTATTTTTTCAGTTGTTTTCTTGTAGCTTTTGCATCCTTAGCATCATCAAATATGATTTTGTTATAGTGATAGTTATAAAATACGAAAAAAAAACAACAATTTTATTTTCCTATCTGATAATTATAATATTCAGCAAGACAGGTTTTAAAATAACGGTAATCACAATGTAACGGTGAATAACTGCCAAAATCAATGCTGTATCTGAATTTGAATAGAATAATTATCTAAGTTCTAATCTGAATTCTTTCATTCTTTCGTTTGCTTTCTTTCTTTTGCTTTCTTTCGTTCTTCTTCAACGCTGTCAAAGAAAACAGTTTGTGCTGCTTGTGATTGGACCTTTTTAAACACCAATTTATTAATTCGTTGTAAATCCGAGTCTAAAATATTTAATGGTAGTTAAACTAGTTACAGACAAAGACTGGGAGCAAGATAATGATCGAGCTACTTTATTAATCACTCAGCGTAATACATTGTCACGTTTCAAGGTTGCCATAAAAAAAGTTATTTATTCATGAGTCACTTTCAAAAAATAGGTCACTTTGTTTAACCCAACATCCAATTTACACAAAACTCTCGCCGTAATTACAAACACAAATATGATTAAATCCGTCTAGAACATGTTTACATTTAAAACTTCACAGAGTTCATTAAATTCACCGCAAATACAAAATTCCGTTGAATAAAGTCTTTTAAAGACGTCTTAAGATCTTGAAGAGACGTTGAATGGACGTACTCCCATTGGGGATTCAAAAGACTTTCAAACAACGTATAACCAGCCTTGTTTATACATATTTTTTTATAACAAGGCCATCATACTTATAAACGTCAAGCTGTATTAAAAAATGTTTGCGTTTCTGATTTTTTGCTGCTCGAAAATTTTCCGTCCAAAAATATCGTCAAATTTTTAGTCATCGCGAGTGAAATACTCTATATCATGTTACTTTCTTTCATCTTTTCCTTTATGTCGTAACATAAATAGGATATCGTATATGGTAACTACCTACCGTGACCCGTCTTTGTCCGACCTACAAATTGTAATGCTCTTTGACCCAGGTGTTGTTACGGAAAACCTTTCTTAATGAATGCCTACGTTTTAACCTAGCCTGACCTTAGTTTGTCAACTTTATAGTCTGTTGTATTATAATATGCTGCCTGATGTAAATATCTAGGTTATATTCGGGTGATAATGGAGTTAAATCTGAAGTGCTCAGTTTCTTTTTAATCCAGTTTAAAGATGTTAGGATTTGAAACGAGATATTTTTTTTTGTGTTCCGTATTAAAGCCACATAGGTGCACAAACAAGTTCAGGAGCTGAAACAATGATTTTTGTGTGTCTGAAACATAATCATGTTGTCCGAAAGAACGAATGAAGAGGTCAGTGTTGTCGTACGCAAAAAAAAACCTAGAAGAAAGAGGGTATACCGTTTCGTCGGCTCGAACCACGATTACTTCAGTAACAGAAACAGTTTTTCCATGATAGTGGCACTTTTTTTATCGTGCTAAAATCATCAATTGAGGCCTCCCACCCCGGGCAGGGCGGGATGGACTGTCAGACTTGTACTGACTAAAATCAACGGTGTCCTTCAATAGCCCTTTATGTTCCGGGGTCACGGTGATGGTATGAGACCCGCGACCATGCTAATGGCACTTGCAATAGTGTCGAAAAATCGGAAACTCATAAAAAAAAATTAACATGGTAAATATTCTATTTTTAATCTTAACAATAGTGTTAGTTACGATTTCAGTTTAAAAACATTTACTTCTACATACACTGCTGGAGATAGTTTACTTTCTTGGCCATCACTCTGGGACTCTTTAATAATTATCCAGTCTGTCCATTCACAATTTATAATGTCGTCCGTCCATCTAACACGCGAGCATGCTATTCAATTCAGGGCTTTCACTGCAGCACTCCTTTCTCTCATCATCGCCCATCCTTATTTTGATTAAAATGGCATAACCACAGCTACTGCAGCTTTCTTAATAGCTATATCTGCAGCAAAATTTCTTCTTAGCCTTATTTTTGTTCCGGATATTAACCAGACTCCCGATGGCATTTTTCGTCTCATAATTTTTCAGTTTAAAGTTTTTTAACATCAACCGTCAACTTCAGGTATAAATAAACTGCAAAACTTCTGCTATGAGTACGTGTTTAAGTTTTTAACAGCATTAAAATTTACCACTACACTTCTAATCTACTTTCCTGATTCATGTTTTAACTTTTATAAGGCTGCGTTCAGCCGTTACGTTTTAGTATCGTTATTAATATTCAATTACGGGGAGACGCGGCTACGTTTTAGCTTGTATGCTAGCGCGATATATCCTAAATGAAACGCTTCTTCTCTTACTCAGAATATGCAAGCATATTTTGCTTCGTTGGTTTTAATTAAGTTAATCTTATGTAAGACTATTTTGTTGCGAATATCTTGATTAAGGTAGGTAGCTGTCATATTTTGAACGGTACCATATATTATCAAGTTACAATCTTAGCCCTTTGGCTTTATAGTATCGTTAAAGTGTCCCGACTAGCAATTAATTAGTTGCTCAGATAATTGCAGCGTTTTCTTCTGAAGCCTTTTGCAGGTCTCGAGTGAAAATTGATAGTAGCTTTTTAATGGATTTTATTAAAACTGGCAAGCTGTCTGTCTCGTTGGTTCGTGTACTAATTTCTTGAGGAATCATACTTTCATATTCGCTAATTTTACTAAAACAATATAGATAAGTAAACTTAAGATTACGTTGCGTATATTCTACTCAAAACATTACTGACCTATCTCAAATCAAAGTACGAACAGAAAGTACCTGAATGAATATGGTACGCAAATCGATAGAAGTCTCATATGGATCCCTGTTTAATTCATTCTCTTCCCCAGACGTATTTCATGTAAATCAAGGCGTGCGTGGAACCGTTGACGAACCGCCTAGTGCGTACCGACCTTTATTTTCTTTATACCAATGTAAATTACCTATTCGTGATTTTTTTTTTCCTTTTGTGATTCAAATAATATTGAGGACAATGAAAGAAATGTTAAAGCTCAAGGAAAATAAAATGTGAATTTGGGGTAATTGTATAAATCGGATCGTGACCCCCGTATTTCTTCATTTTTTGCTCAAGTATTTCGGCCAGGAGGTTTATGTTTTGGTTACGGTATGACAGTAATTTATACAGGATAAGAAGGTATGCTTTTTAACGGACACAATAACACAGGACGAGGTTAACAAGGACGTTTTTATTTTCCCGTTAATTTCATTTTGTTTTATTTGGACAGAGGATACTTGTGTTTTTACCTAAATTAGGCGGCCTTGTATAAAATCATATCCAAACACGAATATAAGTTGGTACTTAAAATATTTTTGTGAAAAGGAAAATTCATCAGTTTTTTTTGTAGCGTCTGGTCTACTAATCGTAAGGTCGCAGGAAGGCTTGACCAGCACCGAATTTTTCTTTGCACTAAAAAAAGTGGAACTTGTTTATTTAACGGTACACGCAGTGACTGAGGGATTAGCAGCGTATCTGTATGTCGCGGCTTCGATACCTGCAAAGGAACAGAAATATAGATATGCTACGGATAGTTATCCTGGATCCAGCTGTTTATTGAGTATATGCATCTAAGCCTCTTCGTACCCAAGGCGACGCAAGTCTCCGATAACTTACGATTTCGGTATCCAAGCGACTATCGCAATACAAATCTTTAGAGGTTCGTACACAGGGACGCGTCAATTGATGTTAAAGTCGTAAGGTATCGGAGACTTGCGTCGCCTAGTGCACGAAGGGGCTAAAAGCTTGTAAACGCACCCACGATTCAAGACAAACCTGATTTTGACATATTAAAAATAGACATATTAAACATTAGACATATTAAAACAAAGTTCCTACGAAGTATTACCGTAACATAAACATTCCTTTCAAAAACTCCTTAATATTACATAAAACCCAAACTTTGATTGGCTAAAGCTGAATACATATTATTATTTCATCAAAGTAAATAAACCGAATACACTCCGTTGTCCTCAAACTATTTTTCCACTGAGAGCCAAAGAAAAGAAAACCACGTTATTTTCCGTTCCCCAGTAAATTTGTGTTTTTATAAAAGCGTCGAGAGCGCTAAGAAAAATATACCGAACGTATTGTCTAGCAGACATTATGGGAATATAAATCTTTGGCCCACGTCAGATACGGCGGACAGTGGGCTGTACCGGTTTTCCGCTGGAAAAAAACTACTTATTTGAAAATGCTCGGGTTCGGATAAAATCTTTTGGCAACAACCTGATTTAGATTTTGAATAATACGAATGAAAAGATTGCGCACGTTATGGTTTTCTTTGTGATACACAGAGTGAAATGCGTTAAGTTTTTCTGTTGGTTTTATTGATTTTATCTGCGAGTTTGATGAAGTTTTGCGACTTTGGTTTAGAAGTTGACTTCTTTTTCATATAATAAATGATTTATTAGATTTATTTTAATTTTGCGCAATTGTTGGCTATGCGTATTGTAAAATAATGATAAATTAGAATCACTCCGTTTAAAAAGCATGTTTCAGTGTCTTGATAATTGTAATGATTAGGTATCTAGAAAAGTCAGACGTAAAATCAAACTGTTAAGTTCTGTGCAAAAAGACAAATATAATTTTCACAGGGTTCATTTATTTCCGTTCAAATTCATATTGTAAGGTATCTATAGTAAATAAGGGTAAAATGTCGGGACCCGATATCCTGTTAAATAATCAGTGGCACGAAGTCCACGTGACCGGCCCTTTATCTATCCAGTGAAAGATTTATAACAGAGGCGTTACCACGTTTATCTTAATCTTAGCTGGGACTTTATATCTCTATCAACGAAATGGCTATCTTGTAGAAAAGCCGAGTCAGCTACCATTCGTACAGAGTTTAGTGATGGAAAATTTTGACTAGATTTTTTGACGCACGCTCCATTGTGCGTGTGATTATATTTGAAATATTTTCGACGGTTCGAAGCATAGCCGTCCATTTTTGATAAATAAGCTTGTTAGTAGTTTCATCGTTATAGTCCAACCGAGACCCTTAACTTTTTCATTTATATTTCAGTAAAGTGATACACGTAAAAAAGGAAAATGTTTGCGAAAAATGTTGCAGGATTTTAACATTGTACGCTAGTGAGATAATTTTACAGAGTGAAATTTTCATTTATCTTGGGAAATATTTGTGCACCTGAGATAGAGTTTGTGTGGAATAAATTAGCATGGAATTAAAACAAATTAAAAAGTTACGTGGGGTGCTCACTCGTCCGCGAAAATCAATAGGCAGAGTAAAAAAAGCACTGAAAAGAAACACATTAGGTGTCCTTTTCACGGAGTTCTAACCAATAATTTCTGGTTCAACTGGCCAGATAAATCTGTTGTAGAGTGAAAACAATGGACGGGCGGCGACTCGAAACCTCCGCTGATTTATTTCTTTAATATAGCCTGTATTAAATTTATTGCAACCGGCTTGTCTATATTTTGTAATCTAATTAGGAATTTAAACATTCCTATTGCTTGATTAAAGACGTAAATTATTTGTGCTTTTGTTGTTCACCATTTGACGTTTTCATTTTGGTATCAACCTGACTATTTTTTTTGAAGCTATCGAAGTGAAATGCCCTTAAGGTTTGCCAAAACATTACTTAATATTAATCATCATCATCATCATCATCATCATCTCAGCCATAGGACGTCCACTGCTGAACATAGGCCTCCCCTTTTGATCTGTAAGGTTGTGAGTCCGGGGAGATCAGTGAAAACAACGTGTCCATTCTGAATCGTGTTTAATACTCCTCTTCATGGTAGTTTACAATGGTTTTATATAGACATACACATACATGAGTCTTACACACTACACGCCCACCGGCAAAATAAAATAAAAATAATAGTTACATTTATTTTTATTTTAGGTAAGGTTTTTTTTTTGTTTAGATACTTAATAATATTCTAAACGCAGACAATATAAAAGAAATAAAAATATAGTTCACACACAAAAAAAGAAACATTAAGTTTTAAAATTAAGGTACAATCATTAAAAAAAAACACATACATGGCAACAGTATTTCAAAAATAAAAAAAAAATCACTTAATATATGGTCTGGTTCTATTTTTATGTACTATAACTTCTTTGCCTTTATACAATATTTTTAAATTAGGGTTACAATCTTCTATTACTTCATACGGTCCTGTATAAAGTGGATCTAATTTGGTTTCAGTTTTTTCATTTTTAAGAAGTATCATGTCACCAGTACTGTACGTAACAGGATTAGTATACGAATCATATTTACATTTTCTGATTTCTTTACTGATGATTAAATTTTGTCTAGCGTCATGTTGTGATTTTTGAAGCTTGTATCTGAGTTGTTGTGGATAGTCATCATAGTTGTATAGAGGTTCAGTATCTGAAGTTAAATTACTTGGTAAATTGCACAGTTTACCAAATACTAGTTCATAAGGAGTGTACTTAGTTTCCGTATGTACGGTCGTATTAAAAGCAAAGCACCAATATGGAAGCCATAAACTCCAATTTTGGGATTGATTCTCTGTTTGTATGCGTAGAAATGAAAGTAAATTTTTATGGGTATTTTCTAAGCCTCCAATTGATTGGTGATGATAGGCGGTAGATGTTATTTGTTTAATTTTTAGAATATTACAAACTTCATTCATTACTTTAGATACGAACTCTGTACCGCGATCAGATATAATGTTTCTCGGAATGCCATAGCGTAATACAAAATTATCAATGAACGTCGTTGCCACTGAAATTGTATCCTTATTTCTAAGCGGATAAGCTTCTACATACTTGCTAAGATCACACTGTAGTGTGAGTATATACTTAAAATGATCACTATCCTTACTTAAGGGCCCAACTAAATCTAAAAATACTCTATCAAATGCCGAATGACCTGTATCGGTCAGAATCATTGGCTGTTTTATGTGTCTAAAATGTTTCTGTCGTTGGCATTTATCACAACGATTTACAAACTCTGTGACGTCTTTTTCTAATTTTGGCCAAAAATAACGCTGTTTTATGTTATTTATCATTCGTCGTATGCCAGCGTAGCCACTACTAGGCAATAAATGGTAATCATTTAAGATTACACGTTTTGTATCGTGATCACTTATCACTTTTACACCTTTTAATATATATAAACGCGGTCCGGACCAATTAGGTGTAATATTTATATTTCGAATTAAATCTCTTATTATCTCAATGTTTTCATTATTTTGTACAATGTACACACTATCAAGTTTCATTAGATTACAGTAATGAGCCAACTCCCGTACAAAGGCATCTCGTGCGCATTGTAATCGGTAAGATGGATTTACTCTTAGTATACCATTCGATGCATCATAATTAAATAAAGTATTTGATTGCTTAAAATCTTTTAAACTATTCCATTCTGTCATATTCACAAACCTTATCTCAGTGCAATCCTTTGGTTTTTTAAGCAACTCCAAAACTCTTGGGTGATCAGTCCATTCGTTTGCAGATTGCTTAGCAACCGTGGGGTTGTCATTCACTTCTTGTCCACTTCTTTCACACATACGCTTTTTCTGACCTCTAGTTAATACAGACACAACGTGCTGATTAATTTCTTTTAATTCGTCGCTTGTTATTTGTATACGTGACAAGGCATCTGCAGCTGCATTGTCAGTTCCTCTAACATATTCTATTACGTAATCATATTCTTCTAATACTAAACGAAATTTGGTTAAACGACTTGATGGATTTGTTTGATTAAATAAGTAAACTAATGGTTTATGGTCAGTTCTAATAACAAATTTTCGGCCGTAAACATAGGGTCGGAAATACTTTACAGACCATACGATAGCGAGTAACTCTTTTTCTATCGTAGGATACCTAATTTCCGCTTTATTAAGGCTACGACTTGCATATGCAATTGGTCTGTTATCACAATTGCTCAGCACGGATCCTATTGCATATCCAGACGCATCTGTTTGTAAAATGAAAATATTGTTTTCGTCGAAGTTGGGATATTGTAATATTGGTGGAGACATTAACGACTCTTTTAGGGAATCGAAGGATTTTTGACATTCATGCGACCATTCGAAGTTAACATTTTTTCGACACAGTTTGTTAAGAGGAAAAGATATTGCTGCAAAATCTGGTATAAATTTTCTATAAAAGTTGACGAATGCTATGAATCTTTTTGTTTCGTCAGCAGTTTTTGGCACGGGATAATTTTTCACTATATTTATTTTCTCTAAATCTGGTTTGATTCCTTCGGATGAAATAACATGTCCTAAAAACTGCATTTCTTTTCTTAGGAAATCACATTTCATTGGATTAAGTTTTAAGTTAACTTTGCGTAATCTAGTTAAAATATCTATAAGATTTTTGTTGTGAATTTGTAAATTACGTCCAAAACAGATCAAATTATCCAAATAAACAAATAGTTTGTCGTATGTAAGTCCTGACATAGCAACTGTCATTAGACGCGAGAATGCACTAGGGCTAATCTTTAATCCCATGGGTAACCTTGTCATTTGATATTGACCTGAAGGTGTGGTGAAAGCTGTATACTTTCTGCATTCTGTTTTTAATTTTGCCTGATAATATGCTTGTGATAAATCTAACTGTGAAAAATACATCGAACCAGATAAGGAATCTAATATATCGTTAATATTCGGAAGTGGGAATTTATCGTCTAAAATTTGATTATTTAATTTACGGAAGTCAATAACCAGTCTCCATTTCTTAGAAGTGTCATCAGATTTTTTTGGTACTAACAAAATAGGGCTTGACCACTCACTTTTTGCTGGTTCAATGATATTTTCGGAAAGCATTTTCTTAACTTGTGATTCAATTTCCTTTCGTTGTGAAAAGGGCAATCTGTACTGTCTAGTATAAACTGGATCAGCATTTGGTTTTAATTGTATACTTTGTTCGTAAAGGTTAGTGGTAGATAATTTATCATTTGGTAGATGAAACACATCCGAAAATTTAGCACAAATATTTTCGATTGATGATCTTTCCTCGCAGTTCAGATGACTTAATTTTAAAAGGGAAAACATAGTGCGTACTCTCTCTCCATCATTATTATTATCTCGTTCAAAGTTACAAATGTCGTAGTCTGATAATAAATGTATTTCTGGTCTAAAATAATTAACATCTACTTGCGTTTCGCGAGTATTTAATATTTGTATACTAATTTGTCCGTTATTTGGTTTACAAATACTTCCGGCTATAAAAACTCCGTCACATAATTGATTCGGTAATATGACGCAGTCCTCGTTAAAATGACTATCTAACTTAAATATTTTCTCACATCGCGGTGGGATGCTTAGATAGCAATTTTTATTTAATGGACTGTGAATCATGGGCAGGGTCAAACTATTACCATTGTTCTTTATAGTTAGCGTATTATTTTCAAAATAGCATTATACTGTGTCATAAAATCTCTGCCAATTATACCATGCTGTACGCCTGTTAGTAATAAGGTGCGGATAACGTAAAATTTGTGTACAAATTCCTGTCCATTTACGGTCAGTGTAACATAAACATAGCCTGATGTTAGAATCTTGCTTCCAATGCCATTTATGTACATGCATTCTTTATAGATTGGAATGTTCCAACGTGCCACAGTTTCACATTTCAATACTGATATTGATGCTCCAGTGTCTACAAGTAATCCATATTTGGCACCATGTACCAAGAATTCCACTGAGCTGTTATTGTTACAAGCAAATATGAAATGATTATCGAAAAAACTGCAATGGTTCAGTAATTTGTCTTTCCGTAGATTGGGTTTGATTCCCGTCAACTAAATTCATATTATTTATGCCATTTTCTATGATGTGACTGTTCATAAATTACCCTAGGCTGATAAAATTTTCGTTTTTCTTAAATTACATATATATAGTGGAAAATATAGAGATGGTACCCCCTAAGTTAGGGGGTAGAGGTAAGGCCCCATTCCTTTCCGCCAGACCTCGGTCGCGCACATTCCATTGACGTACTGCAGGCGTCCCCCAGGACAGAGAGGACTGAACTCTCAACAAGGGGAAGGGACCAAAGTAAGTTAGTGTTGAGAGTTCCTAGTTAGACATACATAAATAACATCAAGTCAGATAAAACAAACCAATAAGGATTACGAAGTTAATAAGACAAGAGGACAGCAAAGATAATAATATATAAATGTGGTAAGGAAAAAGTTACGCTTGCGCTAGGAGGATTAGATAATAACAGTTACTTTAACTTGTTTGACTCTAATGTATTAAATGCCGCTCTGCAAACGCAAACGATTCCATGTTCACAACATGGTATTGCTTTACAACGTTTACCCGGCGTACGTTTACTGTTAGTCCTACCAGCATTACCCTACGAAGGACTCTGCTACGAACACTAACAGCCAACGTTTCCTAAACACGTTAGACATGTCCTTTCCAATCCTGAGGCAGCGAGTCGTGAATTCTCTGCCATTGAGAAAGACAGGTTTTATATCTCCATAAAAGTATTACACGCGTTCAAATAATTCACCCTTACGGCTGTCTATCCCCTTTCTTAAATAATAATATAAATGCTCAAGCGTACCGTAGACTCGGCCTGTAACAGAGCATATTGCGATTGTATTGCTGGATGCCGAAGTGGATGTCATCGGCACTTCATTCATTTCACATTTAAATCTGCCCCTTATCGACAGGTGTGTCTCGTTAAAATAGTGACGATTCAGATATAGGCCTACCAACGGCCGTTTAACGAGACACAGCCGCTAAATCTAGCGTTCCTTGGAACGGAGATACCCAAGTGATAACCCAGTACTTGGTGAAGCCTACCCCTAGCTGGAAATGTACATCCATCAACCACCCGCAATGTCTCTGGGCTAGGCTGTAAGGAGACAGTAATCATCAACGGCATTTGGTTATTTTGCTGAATAAATAGCAATATTTGTTATAGTTGCTAATACCTGTCACCGGCTCAATAATGGTTTAGCTTTAAGACTATTCATTGAAATAATTGAACTATGATTAATAGTGAACATGGTTCTGCCTTTGATACGTGGTACATTTGTCAAATATAAGTCAAAATTCGTCGGGCGTCATTGGTGTGTGAGTCATTGTACTGAATGTAGCGAAAGGCTTTCCCCGTGTCGTTTAACCAAACACCAATGACTAATTACTGTGAGGTAACGGAACAGGAACTCAGGACAATTAATATAAGAGATAATAATATAAAATATAATAATGTGAAGTCTCCGCTCCGCCATACTGAAATAAATGTTATTGACAGCCATTCTGCGTCTCCACCAAACTGCTCCTATAGAGTTAATTATAATTGACATTTACCAAGTATTTATAGGAGAGAATTAGTCTATAATTAACTTACAGACACTGCTCAAATACCACCCATATAATCACCAACATCAGGCCGCCTTCTGGATCCACCATCTCGCTTTCCACGGACCACTAACACTAGATTTACTTTAACTACTGATACCTATTTGAAGTATCAAATATAATTTAACCAAACACCTCGATAATATCGCGTGCGGCATTTCGGCCGTCTCAAACCGAATCTCCTGATCTTTCTCCTGGGTCCACCCGTGTGTCCCTCAGTACGATCTCAAACCAACTGCCCTGAAGAAGCCTCAGTGCCGCTCCCTGCACTACCTGCTAAGGCGACCCCGACAAACCCTCAAAAGTTCCCACGCCATTTATTACCATTCGTCCGAATATATCTTTGTTTTTAAGTGCAGAATTGTATAATTGCTTTTGGGTTATGGTTCCCAGATGTTGTAGCCTTTAATATTAGTTGGTGAAAGATTTCTAACCTTCGTAGAACTCATGATTTTAAATTGTTTGAGAGGTCCTATTGAGTGTCCGTCCGGAGCGTTTATTGCTAACACATGTGCTGATAAGGCTAACTTGTAGAAATGTTTCTTTAGAATTCAACCCTAGTCAATAGTTTTTTTGCTGCTATTGAAATAAAGGAATGGGTATTTTAAAAGGCCATTTATCACAAGGTTAATGTAACTTTAGGCGCCCGCCAGCCGCATGCTGATTTTAAGATGAATAACGTATTTTGTTATTAATACAGGGCTACATGACAAACAGTCACATTCCCCCCTCTGAAAATCAGACGCGTGACACAGTTCAGCGAATGATCTTTCACACCAGGGTAAACCTGTACATTTTCATGACCTTACGATACTATATACGAGTACACCTATTTGTAATATTCATACAAACTGGTTAATGTAAGTTTTCCACCTGGAACACGAATCTAATAAGATGCATTGTTTGCTATAATTGAGTATAGTTTTGCAAAAGCATCTTCCATCATACATGAAATTAATTATTGTATTCGAACTGGTGCTCTAATAAAATACTCAGTTGTGTTTTAATTGTAGATTAAACCGCGATTCAAATAATTTCAAAAGACCTGTGCATGCTTATAATGTTGATTTACATACCAGAGTCTCTTTCAAGAGTATGTGTGAGTGACGCTACCTCTACGGTGTTCTCTCGTTCTAAATTCAGCCTATCGTAGCTGCTGCTGGACAGAGGCCTTTCCTCAACGCTGAGCTAGCTCAACTCGCTGCTCGCTGTTGTATCCGGTGGCTGAAATAGTCCGCACATAGACATATTAGGTTTAATTCCAATTAGTCGCCCCCCTCCAATACTAAGAGGAAAGAGCAGTTCCAGGATTCCAACTAGGATTGTAATGTTATTAGAATATTAATGTTAAGTAATCGGAATTATTATCACCTCAACGGTGTTATAAACAAATCCTCTTTTTAATATTAGTTTAATCCCGATTAGCCTCCCCCCTCCGTTAGTAAGAGGAAGGATCAGTCCAGTGATTTTACTAGTGTGAGGAAATTATATCAGAAAATGAACATGTTCTCTAACGTGTACTATTTATCATCTGCACATTTTTCTCGCAACAATACGTCGCTCCACGCCACGAGCAATTTCTCTTTCGTAGGTGCATATACACATCCAAATCCATATACCCAAAACAGCCAGATACAGAACAACTGCCTGCAGTTAAAAACAAATATTTTTCTATGTGGGAATCGAACCCGGTATACTTAGCAAAATAATTGATCGGTCAGCCAATGTGTCAGCCGTATTATTAACATAAATAAAATTTTACTTCCCACTCAGTCCCTCAAAGATCAGATCGAGTCCGTTCATTGAAGAATTAAGTAAGTCTATATATTAATACTCCAAAATATAGCCTTCCTAGTTTGGCCAAACAATTGCTGGTTATCTATGCTGTAACCGATAAATAAATCCGATTACTGAAAATCGGTTGTTTCTTTTAATTAAAGATTGCCATTGCCCTGCACTAAGAATTTCTCCTGTATCGTGAGTGCATTCACAACACAAAAACTCACACACACAAACACCCAGACGCGGAACACACAGATCACACACACACTTGTTTCGTGTTGGGATCGAACCCGCGACACGCCGCGACTTAGCCACTACGCCATTCATGTCGTCAACAAGCTTACATAAAATTTCTTTTGTAGCTTCCTTTGTCTGCCGGCACTGAATAGGTGTGTTGTCTAAAAATTCTAAACAATACTACGCGTACCTTTACCGCAATGGCGAGACACGTGACATCGTGTAACTGTGAAGTATATTAAAAGTGAAACTTAGCTTCGTAAAAGAAGTCACGCTGACGTCGACACAGCTGCCCTGGAAGTCCGCAGATGTCGGCTGCATTCGACTCGTGCTTTCGCATAACCCAAACGTTAAGACAAAAGGAAGTGACAGCCCAGCGAAGTCTCAATCAACCTGAAATTTGAAATTGGGCCACACGAGTATCTATTCATGTATATGGTTTATTCCGAAGAATCTGAAAGGTTAATCTCTTATAGTAACACTTAATAACAAATTAATTGTAATCTTATAGCTGCATGCTTCTTACTGTATTTAACAATATATTATGAAATCTCCTCGGGATTAAGGGCGCATCACAATCATATCGTGACACATACACACAATCACACGTGTAATTGCAACCACGCCTCATAATCAATTTGCGTATTGTTGGGCATCAAACTTACATCAACAGGGAGTTGAACCCTTATAGAAAGTAACACTGGCAAACACTCATTTCATGTAGTTTAAAATTGCCTCCTGGCATATGGTTATGATAATCACTATTCAGTAGCTTTATTACTCAATCCTTGCTAATCAATAATTTGCATTTAAAGCAGGAATTTAACCCGCTGTCAATGGTTGAAGAATCCATCGTCAGACCATTATATCTAATCAGCTATAATTTATTACAGCTCCTAAAATGTATACTCCACAACTGTTTCTCACAATTTCTAATATTACGCTGCATTGTCTCCATGGAACATAAACTAACTTACTCACTTTAAAATTGCACGGATTGAACCCGCTACCGAAGCGGTCAGAACATTCAAATGTGGTCATAAAACATAACTTAATTTAACAAACATGTTTGGCAAGCCATCTCACAGCTTATTTCTTAATTTTAAAATTGTGGTGTATTACTTTCGTGTCGAAATATAATAACACATCAATTGATAAATTACGCGGGAGTTGAACCCGATTCCAATGTTTGATTCATTCAATAAATGATGATCAAAATAACGTAATTACTGTCACTTAAAACCATCTCTCATTATCTCCAGAAAAATAAAATAACGTTGTGTTATTTTCGTTTTAGCGTAAGGAACTCTAACACATTAATAAATAGATTATACGGGAGTTGAACCCGTAACCAGTGTTGGATTCATTAAAAAATGGTGATCAAAACTTAAGATGTGATCACTGTAATTTAAAACCATCTCTCGTTATCCCTAGGAAAATAAAATAACGTCGTTTAACTTCCGTTTCAACGTAAGGAGCTCCAACACATTAACTCATAGATTACGCGGGAGTTGAACCCGTCGGAACCAGTGTTAGATACAATTAGTAATGGATTTCAAAACTTTAAAGCCATCTCTCGTTATCTCTAGAAAAATAAAATTACATTGTGTTATTACCGTTTCAATTGCAATGAACTGTAACACATCAATTAATATTTTACGTGGGAGTTGAACCCATCACCAGTGTTAGAATCAACCAATAATGGTTATAAACACTTTATTTAATCAAATAGAACTTATTTTTGTGGCTGTAGCTTATAGTCGTCTCTCGCGATCTCAAGAATTATATAATTACGTTGTGTTTTTATTGTAGTAACCCATAAATTGTTCTTTCTCGTTGCACTGAAGTGAATCAGTACATTTAATGACGAGAATCCTGGTCACGGCACCACATGTGACTGTTCATAAATTACCCTAGGCTGATAAAATTTTCGTTTTTCTTAAATTACATATATATAGTGGAAAATATAGAGATGGTACCCCCTAAGTTAGGGGGTAGAGGTAAGGCCCCATTCCTTTCCGCCAGACCTCGGTCGCGCACATTCCATTGACGTACTGCAGGCGTCCCCCAGGACAGAGAGGACTGAACTCTCAACAAGGGGAAGGGACCAAAGTAAGTTAGTGTTGAGAGTTCCTAGTTAGACATACATAAATAACATCAAGTCAGATAAAACAAACCAATAAGGATTACGAAGTTAATAAGACAAGAGGACAGCAAAGATAATAATATATAAATGTGGTAAGGAAAAAGTTACGCTTGCGCTAGGAGGATTAGATAATAACAGTTACTTTAACTTGTTTGACTCTAATGTATTAAATGCCGCTCTGCAAACGCAAACGATTCCATGTTCACAACATGGTATTGCTTTACAACGTTTACCCGGCGTACGTTTACTGTTAGTCCTACCAGCATTACCCTACGAAGGACTCTGCTACGAACACTAACAGCCAACGTTTCCTAAACACGTTAGACATGTCCTTTCCAATCCTGAGGCAGCGAGTCGTGAATTCTCTGCCATTGAGAAAGACAGGTTTTATATCTCCATAAAAGTATTACACGCGTTCAAATAATTCACCCTTACGGCTGTCTATCCCCTTTCTTAAATAATAATATAAATGCTCAAGCGTACCGTAGACTCGGCCTGTAACAGAGCATATTGCGATTGTATTGCTGGATGCCGAAG
This sequence comes from Agrotis ipsilon, assembly GCA_028554685.1. NCBI lineage: Eukaryota > Metazoa > Arthropoda > Insecta > Lepidoptera > Noctuidae > Agrotis > Agrotis ipsilon. Next base: position 16,475,418 of record CM052960.1, on the reverse strand, counting down.
TGGATGTCATCGGCACTTCATTCATTTCACATTTAAATCTGCCCCTTATCGACAGGTGTGTCTCGTTAAAATAGTGACGATTCAGATATAGGCCTACCAACGGCCGTTTAACGAGACACAGCCGCTAAATCTAGCGTTCCTTGGAACGGAGATACCCAAGTGATAACCCAGTACTTGGTGAAGCCTACCCCTAGCTGGAAATGTACATCCATCAACCACCCGCAATGTCTCTGGGCTAGGCTGTAAGGAGACAGTAATCATCAACGGCATTTGGTTATTTTGCTGAATAAATAGCAATATTTGTTATAGTTGCTAATACCTGTCACCGGCTCAATAATGGTTTAGCTTTAAGACTATTCATTGAAATAATTGAACTATGATTAATAGTGAACATGGTTCTGCCTTTGATACGTGGTACATTTGTCAAATATAAGTCAAAATTCGTCGGGCGTCATTGGTGTGTGAGTCATTGTACTGAATGTAGCGAAAGGCTTTCCCCGTGTCGTTTAACCAAACACCAATGACTAATTACTGTGAGGTAACGGAACAGGAACTCAGGACAATTAATATAAGAGATAATAATATAAAATATAATAATGTGAAGTCTCCGCTCCGCCATACTGAAATAAATGTTATTGACAGCCATTCTGCGTCTCCACCAAACTGCTCCTATAGAGTTAATTATAATTGACATTTACCAAGTATTTATAGGAGAGAATTAGTCTATAATTAACTTACAGACACTGCTCAAATACCACCCATATAATCACCAACATCAGGCCGCCTTCTGGATCCACCATCTCGCTTTCCACGGACCACTAACACTAGATTTACTTTAACTACTGATACCTATTTGAAGTATCAAATATAATTTAACCAAACACCTCGATAATATCGCGTGCGGCATTTCGGCCGTCTCAAACCGAATCTCCTGATCTTTCTCCTGGGTCCACCCGTGTGTCCCTCAGTACGATCTCAAACCAACTGCCCTGAAGAAGCCTCAGTGCCGCTCCCTGCACTACCTGCTAAGGCGACCCCGACAAACCCTCAAAAGTTCCCACGCCATTTATTACCATTCGTCCGAATATATCTTTGTTTTTAAGTGCAGAATTGTATAATTGCTTTTGGGTTATGGTTCCCAGATGTTGTAGCCTTTAATATTAGTTGGTGAAAGATTTCTAACCTTCGTAGAACTCATGATTTTAAATTGTTTGAGAGGTCCTATTGAGTGTCCGTCCGGAGCGTTTATTGCTAACACATGTGCTGATAAGGCTAACTTGTAGAAATGTTTCTTTAGAATTCAACCCTAGTCAATAGTTTTTTTGCTGCTATTGAAATAAAGGAATGGGTATTTTAAAAGGCCATTTATCACAAGGTTAATGTAACTTTAGGCGCCCGCCAGCCGCATGCTGATTTTAAGATGAATAACGTATTTTGTTATTAATACAGGGCTACATGACAAACAGTCACAATGACATGCACATTACCACTGCGCGAGAAAGTCCGACCAGGCCTACAGACTGCGAAATGAGCCTCGCATATGACTACGATTGTTGTAAAACTGCTGTTGTTGAGATCTTTGGTTTTGGTTTTGCCTGAAATTAGGAAAATTGCCTCTACTATTTCCTCTCTGTATAAACCTATTGCTGTTTGAACGATTAGGGCGTCTATTATTGTAATAATATCCGCGATTATTGAATGAGCTACCTTGGTATCCAACATACACAGAAGCATCCGAATTATGCCGACTGAATGACAATTCCTCATCCTTAGCTGCTCTTATTGTATCTTTTAACGTATCATAATTACGCGCGGCTAAAATAGTACGGATTTCGCGGTTTCGCAAGCCATCAATAAAACTTTTAATTGCAATCTTCTCGTTTTGAGGGCGTAATATTTTATATGCATTTTGGTCATCACCAGCTTGCGCGACCGTCAAATCCACAAAAAGCTGCTCGACCTTAGAGCCAAATTTCTCAATAGACGAACCATTTTGGTTGATTTGAGTCATTTCCTTGTGAATTGCTGTGCTCGATTTTTTGGTAAGTAGGTGTTGACGCATTTCAATAATAAGCGACTCACAATTATCATAAGATGTTGACAATCTTAGTTTTGCGTTCTCGTTTAATCGAGTTTTTAATACAAATTTAACTAGCATTTTGTTGCCTTCTTCGGTGAGTGAAGAACTATATAACTCTATAGTATCTATTAAACTTTTCGTGACATTTTCATCACCATTCATAATTGGCAGTAAAGCTACGGCAGTCCTATAGTTAAAAGTCTCCATATTGTCTACTTCAGTTTTAGTTTCGACCGTACACTCTGTACTAATTTGAGAACTGTAAGTTTTGTTGCAAAATGATTCTATTTGGGTAAAAGTCTTTTCAAATAAATCACAACATGTCTGTATTTCTTGTAAAACACTTGTACTAAGTTGTTTCTTTTCAATCTGTAGCGATAAGGTACTAATACATTCATCAAATTGATATTTTAACTCTGTAGCATCCTGTAGCTTTTGTTTTAGAACTGTTTCAGTTCTTTTAGGATAACTTAGTTTTACTAAATTATTTCCAATATTTTTTAATTGTTCGTACAACAATTTAAGCTCATTTGCCATTACCAGACAATGTAAAGAAGAAAAAAAAAATTACATAATTAAATGTTATATATAAAAATTAATAGATTAAGACGCTACACATTCTTTCAATACACTAAAATCTTTCACTTCACTTGTCACTCATTTGATTCACTTACTGCGGTTTCTGGCCTCTGATACCCGCCTCCTGGCGAGCCTCCAAGCGCGCCTCCTGTCGCTGTTGGCGGCACTCGTAACAAACACGAGTTTCCGGATGTGGTCGACGAAACGAACGGGTCAGGTTTTGTGCGAAGACCTCATTTCTGATCCACGAATGATGGCAATTTCGATAAAGTTTATAAACCGCATAAAGTCCGACGACACCGAGTAAAGTACAAATTATGAACATCACTATACTTATGTTTGATAAGTGATACTCCTGCATAGAGGCTGAATTGGAACCACCGGATGTACTTTGCGCTATAAAAACGTCCTCCTTTTCTATGTTCGATCGGCACATTTTTATTTAATATATTTAATTTAATTGATGATTTAAATAAAACACTCGATCAATTTATAATAAATGTCCACGCGACCGAACTCGGCAGCCCGTCTCGGATGGCAGGGTCACCATGTAAGGTTGTGAGTCCGGGGAGATCAGTGAAAACAACGTGTCCATTCTGAATCGTGTTTAATATTCCTCTTCATGGTAGTTTACAATGGTTTTATATAGACATACACATACATGAGTCTTACACACTACAGATCGCCACAAGTACCGATTGGAAGCGACCTGCATCCAGCGTCTTCCGGCGACCTAATAAAAATAATGACTTTGTTTATATACTATACTTTAATATTAATGACTTTGCTTAATTCCAATCAAGTAAGACTATTCCAGTATTCTGGACTAATCTAGTGTGATCTAGAATTTCCCACAAAAACCTGTTCTCTGTCTTCTATATCGAGTCCTGATGTTGCGAACTTTTTGCGGGGTCATTTAGCTAGGAACACCTTACGCCTGTGGCTACGCAGATTTCCATAAAAATATTCCATAGATTTACTGTTAGCAACTACCCTGATAACGGCTTACATCACTACAATAAAACATGTATATATCATAATAAGATGGCTGTATGTACTAGTCACTTGTAAACTTAACTACAAAGTAAATGTGTCAATACAAACGAATGTTTGCTTGATTTTTCACAACTATAATTATGTAGTTTAGTAGACTTTCTCACTGCTATATGTACTCTATTCACATACCTCTTGTATATTTAACCTACAAACCTAACTATTCGACAAAATCCAATCGAATGCATTGCCTTTACTGTGTTGTGGTGAACCGAATCCTGATTGCTACGAATAACTTATCGTGTCACGGATGCACTTGTACGATTTGGCGCACTTCCAGCTATGTAAAAGAGACTCTAATTGCTATATAAAAGAGACTATAATTGTAAACTACCTACGTTTACACACACGATTAGTTTCAGGGTAAGAATTAACTACCCCATTCCCTGAACGCGAGCTTTAAAAGCTGCCGTATTTAAATTAAACGTTGATATAAATATTTATGAAGTACATAGTTACTTTAATAGTCTTTAAACTTTTATGTAAAAATTGATCTAATTCTACGAGCAATTAGAATTGATGGGCTTTTAAAACAATATTTTGTATTTATGACATACAAGGCTCTGCCCGCGAGTTCGTTTGCGTGGGATTTTGGCCCCCACTCCAAAGAGTCGTATCCCATCGTCCGCTCGTGCTAAGTCGATTTCAACTCGGTAGGAAAGAAAAACTATGGTAAAAGAGCAAATAATATTCATGGTTTAATTGTAATTTATCGCTTAAATGGACCAGAGCAGAGTAGAAAAATATTTATTCGAATACTGTAGTGCCGAACAACAACATTAACAATTTTAAAGAAGAAAGGGTTACCAACTCAGCATTTGCATCAAACTTGACTGACAATAAATCATACAATTATATTTCATACAATCATACAATTATATATCATACAATCATAATTTCTTTGATTGTCTTTAGCATTCCAGAGTTACAACCAATCTCTTAAGACACTCCCACGACTCACGAGCACAAGTATCACTTAGTCTGGTTTCCGTCAAGCGGTCTTCAGGAAAATCGTCGAAGCTTACAATAACGTATTGAGTTTCAACATGACATTAGTGAAGAAGTCTGACCTAAATCGAGCAGGATAATGACCTGATTCCTTCAGTTCTTATAACTTGGGCGCAGATAAGCTGCTGATAAAGACACTGTGTGTTATGGGAATGTAATAGGTTTGTCAACAAATTGTTAAAGGAGGATTCAGCTATGCTTTTTTTTTTCGTGGTAAAATCATCAAACGAGACCTCCAACCCCGGGCAGGGCGGAAGGGACTGTCAGACTTGTACTGACTAAAATCCACGGTGTCCTTCAATAGCCTTCTATGTTCCGGGGTCGCGGTGATGGAAATAAGTCCCGCGACCCCGGCAGGCTTTGGGCCTCTGTGAGGGCCCCGTCATTTTGCTGACGCTCTTTGAGGCGTGCGTGGAACACGACGCGCCGTCGACCCCGGGCATGGTCCATGGTCAGACAGCGACTTGCCCATTCAGCTAAGCTTAAATAATTATAATATTCCACAACTATCACACAGCGCCATCTATTCCCAAGCTAAGCAGAGCTTGTGTTATGGGTACTAGACAACTGATAAACATACTTATATATTTCTAAAGACATTCATTATTATAGATAAATAACACCCAGACACAGAACAAATGATCGTGCTCATCACACAAACATTTTGTCCTAGGTGGGAATTGAACCACCAGACCAACAGGCCAGTCAGTCAATAGCAAGCTAGCGTAATAGCAAGTTAGCGTACAAAAAATAAAACTATTATTTTCACTTTAAAACTACAAAACGTGACAGTATCACACCATTCACACATTAGCGAGACAATTTAAATTAATATAAATGTCTGAAAAGAATTTATCACCACTACGTTCTAGTTTAAAAGCAAAAACAACTAACTATAGTCTGAGCCAAATAAGAAAGAATTAAAAGTCATTGACCCGACTTGTACCAAAAAGTCCACAAAACTTAATTTTGAGATCGCTCGTCATTCAAAACTGTCGCTAATACTGCATCGTTCGAGTTTCATAATACCAATCACTTATCCCAACGGAAATAAGTAAGAAATACGTAAATTTGAAGAATAATTGTGATATTTTTTTAAGTTTCAAAAATACACATTCAAACAAATTGCTATGGTTTATGGATTTCAAAAATAATTTTCTTGGTGTATATTTATTTTTCAAAATTCCTTATGTTTTCAACTTATATTTCAATAACAGAACATGCAATAATTGGATTTATTTATCTATCTTTAATTCATATTCTTACAAGTATACAATGAATTTAAATAATCGAATTTTAAAGTTCATACCAAAAAAATCGATTTTTTGGGTTATGCCCTCATACTCGGCGCTGAGTGCGACGTCAGAGCGAGTCAGGGGCGCATTACCTGTTCGCCATTTTGTAATTATGTACCTATCGCGTCCTTCGTCTCGATTGTCATTTCAAATAAGGTTTGCGCATTGGATTGACTGAGCGTATTCCATACTCCGAAAGTTTTCAACCATTTTTTGTTATTATCTAACTGTTTAAAGGGTTTCATTAAGTACTACATTATTAGGTACCTTTCAAAATAAATACGATTGAATATGGTTTTGGCCAAAAGGTTTGTAACTCATGCCCAGTGAATACGTCAAGGATGCCCCGTACCGCGATTCGTTTGTTTTGATCGTGTTAGCGACACTTCCTTTACATTTTTTGTATCGTTTTGAAATATTGGAATACATTGGTACACGGGGGTCAGCGAATTTTATTCCACACTTAAATGGCGAGGACTATAGGCACACACTAAATACACATTTAGTCGTTCCACTACCGCACAACAAACTGTAACTTCGCAATTTATAGAAATTCAATTACATTGTCTTAGAATTTAACCCCAGGCTCTTCCCTTAGTTTCTCATAAATAAATAATTCAACATAAGCAAAAGTCCCCCAGGCGATCCTGTCCTATACTGTTTCGTTTTAGGAATAATTGACGGGACAAAAACTTGGCTTAACTTGCCCGTAAGACAATCTTCTATATATATAAAATTCAAAACTGACTGACTGATCTGACAACGCACAGCCCAAACCGCTGGGCCTAGAAACTCGAAATTTGGCATAAGCCTTTCTTATACCCCGTAGGTGAGCACTAAGAACGGATTTTGCGAAATTCGGCCCCTAAAGGGTTGTTTTTGGGGTTGATAGTTTGTATGAAACTTCGCTATTCCATGTGCTAGGAATTCCAAATTTTGCATAGGGTGTCTTTTTAGAACGTAGATGCTTACTATGTCAGGATATTGCAAAATCCGACCCCTGAGGGGTTTGTTTTTGGGGTCGATAGTTCGTATGAAATTTTGTTATTTCAAGTGCTAGGAGTCTCAAATCTTGCATGCCAGATCATTTTAAGACGAAAATTCTCAAAAAGGTATTTTTTTTGTAAAACTCGACCCCTAAGGGGTTGTTTTTGGGGTTGATAGTTTTGAGACTTAATTTTTTACATTTGGATTCAGTTTTGGACGTAAGTGATACTAAAGAGGGGATTTTGCGAAATTCGACCCCCAAGGGGTTGTTTTTGGGGTTGATAGTTTGTATGAAACTTTGTTACTATAAGTGCTAGGAGCCTCAAATTTTGCATCGGGTTCGTTTTTAAGACGTAGACGTAGTTGTAGTGTGTAGTGAACGTAGTTTGCTCATCATGATGGGATTTTGCGAAATTCGACCTCTATGGGGATTGATTTTGAGGTTGATAGTTAGAGGTCTGGGTCTGGGGATTCTATTAAGAACATAGCTGCCAGCAAGAGAGGATGTTGCGAAATTCTACTCCTAAGGAAGTTTTCTCTGTTAGTAAGGAATCTCAAATTATGCATTGGGGTTTATTTTATGATGGTAGGTGCTACACAAGCCGGGATATTGTGGTTTGATAGATTTTTTTTTGAATTTTGATTTTCCAAAAGTATCCCTTAAAGAAGGTGGCTAGGAGTACAAATTCACAAAAGCAAAGTTCGAAAGCCACGCGGACGAAGTCGCGGGCGGAGTGCTCGTGTAACATAAATGATATTGTCGTGTACACGATTATTGAACATAAAAAGACAATATTTTCCTTTCTCGTTGATTATTGCAATTGTTGTAAGCGTTTACTTTTTTCCGGAAAAGTGTATGTTACAAAACGAAGTGGTTTTTCTTTTATTAATGAATTTTTGCTTTATCGTGGGAGCATTTACAAAAACTTAAACTCACAAATACACAAACACACTCTCGGGGCAACTTCTTATAGATGATGTAAATATTTATTCCATGCAGTTGTCGAACGTTACATAAAAATAGGGACAGCATGCAAACTATTGTTCGCCCAGAGTCTAAAAAGGATCGAAATTCAGCATGTTTTACATATTATACAAAGACAATTATAAAAAAATAGTTATTAAAATTGGACAATGCGTGGCCAGAAGCCAATACCATCCCTTTACCCATAAAAACGTGAATGAAAATGTACAAGTGGAACATGTTCATTGACGATAAGTCACCTTGTAATCTCCATTAGCCGATGTAACGATGTATATTGGCCCCGAACACTCTTAAGCGGCCATAAGAAACTTTGGTATCGCCCTTTCATTATGTGTAATGTTTCTTGTTAAGATTTTGGCCACGTAAAATATTTTCGCTCCACCGTTTCTTGGAGCGAAGTTTATTATGGTTTATGATGGAATTTAAGAGACAGGTCTGTATTTTTTTGGGTTTAAGGGTTTAGAAAAGTTTGAGTAATGGTGCTTATACGTTAAGTTAAAACTAACCATCAAAATGCCGTATTTATTATTTGTTATCTTGTTATTATATCAGCCCATAGTGTCCCACTGCTGGGCAAAGGCCTCATTCCACTCTTTCCATTTCTCGCGGATTTCTGCGACCGTGGTCCAGTCCTTCATGAAGCGGTCTAAGTCATATCACCACCTTCTCTTTGGGCTGCCACGACGCCGAGTACACCCTTCTGGCACCCAATCGGATGTATGTTTTGCCCAGCTATCTAGTATTACTATACAGGGTGTTTCTTTTAAATTGGCCAAAAGGGAGATATCTGCATCCATAAGAGATACGGGAAAACTGTCTTAGGAACCTTTAGCTCTTTTTAATACTGATAATTTCGGCGTTATTATTTTTTTGGTCAAGTGTGAGCTGTCCACAGAAATGAGTGAAATTGACCAAATTTTTTTTTAATGCTGTTCGACTCTATTTCGTGTAAGGGTCATTTCATTGTATCGGAAGAAAAAAATCGGGACGGCGGAAGTTGGTCAAATTTAGCAAAATATTTTTTCATATAAATTGTATGAACGAAAAAAAATACCAATTTTTTTATTATGCTGTTTGACTTACTTTCATGTAAGGATATGATGATTGTATGGAGAGAAAAATATCTGAACAGTAGAAGTTGGTCAAAAGTAGAGTAATGTTTCTTCTAACAGCATAAAGTCGTATTAATGGTGTCAGTATAAAATAAATAAATAAATAAATAAATAATATTCCACAACTATCACACAATGCCATCTAGTCCCAAGCTAAGCAGAGCTTGTGTTATGGGTACTAGACAACTGATAAACATACTTATATATTTCTAAATACATACATATTATAGATAAATTACACCCAGACACAGAACAAATGATCATGCTCATCACACAAACATTTGTCCTGGGTGGGAATCGAACCCACGACCCCCGGCATAGCAGTCAGGGTCACTAACCACTAGACCAACAGGCCAGTCAAAAAGTATATCATAAGATTTGACCCACTTCTGTTGCCCGGGCATTTTCTTTCCCATACAATGAATTGGTCTTTACAAGACACTAAATCACATGGCGTCATAAAAAAAATTGGGAATTTTTTCGTTCATACAATTTGTATTAAAAAATATTTTGCTAAATTTGACCAACTTCCGCCGTCCCGATTTTTTTCTTCCGATACAATGAAATGATCCTTACACGAAATAGAGTCGAACAGCATTAAAAAAAATTTTGGTCAATTTCACTCATTTCTGTGGACAGCTCACACTTGACCAAAAAAATAAAAACGCCAAAATTTTCAGTATCAAAAAAGAGCTAAAGATTCCTAAGACAGTTTTCCTGTATCTCTTATGGATGCAGAGTTCCCCCTTTTGGCCCACTTAAAAGAAACACTCTGTATACAAAATTCTTAATACGTGGTGACGGCGCATATTTCCTTTATTACATATCCATCATATCTGAGGAGTATCGCACAAACTAAATGAATTTAAACCTTTGTAAAATCTTACCTGCACGCATAGGTAACCAATTTTAATTCTGATTCTTCAAGGACACACTTATTTAATTTGTGTTTGAAATGTAGAAAATAAATGTTTTTATTCTTCAGTTGTCGCCGACTCAATTGACTAAGTATGATTGTTGATGGATGGAGACGAAGAGGAAGGCCAAAGAAAAGATGGATAGATTGTCTCAGTAAGGATATGAATGAAAAAGGAGTGAATGATACTGAGACCTCTGGAGGAGAATGGAAGAAGAAAACGTGTTGCGACGACCACAAGTAAAATGGGATTAGGGTAGGATGATGATGATTCTTCAGTTGTCTGCAGGTCGTGCCACAATCAGGCAAAAAAAAATGTATGGAAACCTGGAAAAATTTACTATTTTTGGTAAAATAGAGATCAAAATGGTCATGCAAAGCGTACTGATACTCATTCAGTTTCTTTGATGAAACCCGCTCTTAGTGGCATTTTGTTGCACCCGTGTTTTCAACACAATTTGATTTGAACAGCATCCAGGTAGGATGCAATTTTTGACTGGTTTGATAGACGTGAGAAAATTGGAAACACCGTTTTCAGGAAGTCTGCGGCATGTTGGAACCACGACTGAAATGTTGTCAACTTTTACCGACACTATGAAACATGTTAGTATTTATGTTTTACTCGGAAGAAATGAAGAAAAGATATTTATAAACTCATACAGTAGAGGATAAGTAACTTGAACGTTTCTCGGGTTCGATTCTTGCTATTGATATTTATATATAATCTACAAGTGCAAAGTTGTTCTGGGTCTGTGAGTTTAAATGTTTGGAACGTACCCTCGATACAGGAGACAAGAGTAAAAACGTCGTTAGAATATAAATGAAAATTCGAAAAAACCTGTTTAACATCTTTTGAGAATATTTCATTGAAAACATCTGAAGCATCCTCAATAAACTAAACTTGAAAAACAAATGTTCAATTGAAAATAATACATGAAACATAATTTATTAGGCACTCGTATTTTGTTGCCAAGTAGAATTATTGTTAGGTAGATTTAATTAAGGTTTTCACATTGGTAGTTATACTTTTTTTATCATGGTAAAATCATCAAATGAGGCTTCCCACCCAGGGGAGGGCGGGAGTCACAGTCAGACTTGTACTCACTAATAACTGCTACATGCGATAGGTCAGGACGCCGTAACGTATCTCCAGCCTCTCCTCAAAGAGGGGTCTTAAATGATGCCCGACGCAATCATACTAGAAAAGATTACACTGCCGTTATTATTTGTCTTATTCTTTTCATTTTTGTCGTTGATCGTAGGGCGAGCTACCTATTACTTGCCACCCGCGCCTTTTTAGAGCAACAGGAATAGGGTGGTCTTTCAGTCAGAAAGAGTCTGACAGTCCCTTTCGATTCAACAAAATTTGATGATTTTACCACCCAAAAAGGCCTTTTTTGACACAGTCACACGATCCCTGCAGACTTTGACCTTCTAATCCCCTATCAGACCCAAAAAAGCCTACTGTCTTTCAAAGTTCTCCTGTCGAGTGCTAGTTTAGACCAGACAGATTAATATGAACACTAATGTCATGCCCATACAATTGTGTTTCCTATTTATAGCTATGACGTACGTAAACAAGAACCGTCTCGGGGTGCAGGTGTACCCCATAATGATTTATTACATGGGAGTAATATCAAGGTATTGCCTAATGTACCGCAAAACGGTAACCCGAACTTCAAAGTTTTCTTCCCTTTAAGAAGTCTTTGATTTACACTGCTTACTCAATTACGACAAAGTTGGAAAGTAGCTGCTTGTTGTGTAATCGAAGAATTTTAACCATATTTCTTTGAGCCTTCGTAAATTTCAGTGTAGTACTGTTTTGCTTTGAAGAAATTTGGTTATTGTGAAGTTATGTATTTATAAGCTAGCTTCAATTATAATTGAAGCGTTATGTTATTGTTAAATTGTAACTACCCTCATTAAAATATTAAAATATATGCTTAAAAGACTATTGTAAGTATATTATAGTAGAGTAATAAATCGTTTTGTGATTATAACTGTGGAAAATTTTAATATTTTTTTTTATTATTTATTTGAGATGTGTTTGCTCACGACCTTAGTCTAGGTCAGGAGTGACTAAGACAAAGTCGAACATAGAACGAGCTTACCCAGAAGAAGCCTGTTCACTCTAACTTTGAAGAGATTAGGGTTGTGTGCGTTCGAAAACACAGACGCAGGCAGAGAGTTCAACTCCTTCGCTATCCGCATTATAAAGACGTTATCAAAATCAAAGCATTAGTTTCAGATAAGCTGATAATGGGCGCTTTTGAATTTAAATGAAAAACAGTGGTACATATAAATTGTCGAGTTTGTGGTTCGTCTCAAAAATTAATAACTGTGAAAGTGTGACAATCAAAGCAGTAAACCGTGGCATAATTTATTATTAAGAAACGTTATTGGTTTTTTCCTCAGGTACTATACTTTTTTCTGTATAAAAGGTGTTCTATGCTCGTTTCAGTACATCTGACAACGGGTGTTTTAGGTGTGAAATATAATAAACAAAACTAACTTTCGTATTTATAATATTTGTTAGGATAACTACTAGTTCGGATTGGGATAACTAGCTGCGGCTACATAATACGTACATCCAAGAAATGTGTGAACGGACCGTTTCATTTTCAGCAAGAGCTTAAAAGGTCAAGTAACAAAGGTCAAGCTAACTTAATTATTAACGTTGCACTATTAACTTGAACCCTCTGCTTTACGCTCATCTAACAGATTAACTCCTTCAGCTTAATTGGGTAAATGTTTAACAACATAAAAAAAAAACTGAGATGACAATGTCTTTTAACCCTTTAATAAATCCTTTTAATTAACTAAAATTGACACGTTGGTGTAATCGCAATTAAGTGCTGAGCAAGAGGTCCTGTGTTCGATGCTCAGGTCAGCCAAAGTGCTATTGGATTTTTCTCTCATGAATTCTTTCACAAAGATAAAAAAATGTGTATGCCACCACGATTTTATATCGAAATAAAATCATCAAGTGAAACCACCCACCCAAGGCAGGACGGGAGGGACTGTCAAATTTGTACTGACTAAAATCCACTGTGATCCTTCAATAGCCCTTTACGCCAAGTCAAAGTCCCGCTGACTTTACCTGAAGACAGTCTCGCGACCGTGGCAGCCACGGTATCTTAATTTTTAGCTAATTGGTGGCAATAGGCTTGTTTCCATAGCGTTGTTTCAATGCGTTTTTTGTTTGTAATGTATGCAATTGTTTGAATCCATTCACATAGAAAAGCGAAAGCGATCCGATAGTCTAAGGGTGCTTCTAGACGGTGCATGTAACCCGCGCAAGGGCCTCAACATGCTCAAGCTACATGCACCATGTACAAGCACCGTATGTGACGGGCTTCAAACTATTACATACATTACAAACAAAAATGCCTCGCCTCGCGTTCGCCACGCCTGTCTGTTTGAGATAAGATAATATAAGATAAAGATAAATTTATTTGCAAAAACATGTGTAGGTAATAATACAGTATTGTTATTATTATATCTGGAAAAAATACATATATAGTAATTTGAATCAACATGTCATGACATGACTGGTGTACAAAAATCATCCTTAAAAACTAAACAATTGGTTGTAATACGTCCATTCAAAATTAATACATTACATAGCTTTAATCATATAATAAGAAATGTCGAGAGTGATTCATAAATATTTCATTGATATACATTGATTCATTCATAATAGCTTTCCTGTTTTGAGAGTAATAGTGATAAAATGAATTACACCAAGTAATGCGCCTGACTGTGTTTGAAACCACGACCTACAACTGATTGTACAGGCATGATTTATACTATAAAAATCCTTTCAACGTTTACAACATCTCATTACCATAGTGAACCTTTGTATCCAAAGTAAAAGCAATAAAAAGATAGCATACCACATGGCCTGTTTTACGACTAGATATAGGCGCCTATTTTTATTCATGCTTTAGGGTTCTGTAGGCGAATGGTGAAAGGATTATCGTCCGAACGATAATGCCTTATAAAAAATATGAGTATTCAAAGGTTTTGTCGCTTTTTTAACCCCCGACGGAAATTTTTCTGTTTCAAAATTCTGTTTTTCTGTCTGTCTGTCTGTCTGTCTGTGGCATCATAGAGCCCGAACGGATGAAGCGATTTCAATTTATGTTTCTTTTGTATGAAAGGTGACTTACCTGCGAGTGTTCTTAGACATGTTTGATGAAAATCGATTGAGCCGCTAAGTTGTGGGGGTGAAAGTGGGGAAAAGTAACCGAATCTGCATATAGACTCGAGTGTGGTCTCAAATAAAAGCGTACTGAAAGGGAATATTGATGACTTAATCAGGAGTACTCTTAGCAACATAAAATGAAATATGTATGTACCTTTTAAAAGTATGAAATTAAAAATTAAAAAAACCCCCGACACAAAAACCAAGTTCCCTTTAAAAAGTAAAAAAATAATAAAAATACGTCGCGTTGGGGGACTGTAAAAAAAACAGGAGATGATAATTAATTTGGAGCAGTCCCCCAACGCGACGTATTTTTCTTCTACTTTAAATTAAAGTGTACAGAAAGCTAAGACGTGTTTGAATATAATCTAAGTTTTATTCCGACAGGTCGATTCCCATTGAAAAATCATGAATGTGTATAATCTAGAGCACAATATTCGGAATGATTTTGATAAAAATTGGTATTATTTGGAAGGAAAGTGTTGATTTAATCAAGTTCATTGAGTTAAGTTTTCCATATTCCAATATTAAATGACAGTGATACTCTCAGAGCTAAAAAAATATTACCCATTCTCAAGGAAATTTATATATTTTTTATGACAACAACAACAAACACCTCAAAATTATTTGAGGGTTATTGTGCACCCAATTTCACAAATCATTTTCCGTTATGTTCGAGTTATCATGTTTGAAATATGAAAAGGTTTTTTTTAGGATCAGCTTATGTTTTGTGCAAATAAATAAAATAAATTCTACGGGACCCTTCACTATGCGTAATCCAACAAACACTTGGCCGGTTTTCTGTTTCCCCGGATAAGTGCCTCTATACAGGCAGAATATAACTTTCCTTTGCCATAAAACATTGAGGGTCCGAATAATGTACGTTGGTACATATGTATGTAAACATAAATGGAACGTATACAAGGGCCTATGAAAGAAATAAAATGCCTGAATAGACGAACGTATGAATAAGTTCATATTTTGCTTTATCTTCGGTAGAATGGCTGACACAAAGTTGTTGAGAAATCTTTTGTGTCAAGTGCAGGTTTATAATTTATGTGTTGAGATTCATATTTGGATAAAAAACAGCCGTTTTCATGAAGAATCTTTTTATTATTCGGCAGCCAATAGTTATTTCTTGTCGTGGGTGTGTCTATAAACATTTAAACTCACACAAACAACCAGACCCGGAACAAGTATTTGTAGGTCGTACAAATATTTATTGAGTACGGGAATAAGAATAGAATATAATAAACTTTGTTGTACACCAAAAAAATTAAAACCACTGCTTAACAATATTCCTAAAACTATGGTTACAATGGGAATTGTCAATCGTTTGGCCAGAGTACCAATCGTGCTGTGAAATTGATATCTACCAGCACAGCTTAGTAGTCATTTCTTTATCTACGTGTTTTCTAGCTACCTACGAGTATATCATTTTTTGCACTACTCATCCATCGATTGTTTTGACTGCCACTCTTCCACAGTCAATACTCCCATAATTACATTTACTTCATTCAGCCGTTTCACTCAAAAGAACAAAGTCAGCGTTTTTATCACAACGTTTCGCTCAACGGTAACTGCAATATTTATATTACAGTACTACCTCCCTGACTGACGGGCATTCGGGTACATTCGGTATAGATTTGATAAAAGGTGCCGATAAAATGCTCGTCTGTAACGCTACATTACAGGTGTAGGCAGGCTCGCGGCAGGCTCGCGGTGTGGGAGCACTTTTACATTACAAAAAAACAAACGAGAGCGTTTTAGCGAGTCTTACTAGCGGATTGGCTAAATTTTTGCTGAGCCGTTGACGTCTGGCATCTTCATGACGAAACAATTTTTGACGTCTATCGACGTTTAAAGAGCGTTCGTAAAAAAATATCGTGATGCTTTTCGTAGCTATGCTTGCTCTCTTCGTTGATCAGGGGGGGTATTATAACCTTTTAAAACCACGCTTATTCCGGCAAGTCGTCTAGCGCTATCTCGTTCACTCACTGGAACAAGCCTGGTTTTTAGACGTTGTAATACGACCCTGTACGACAAAATTAATAATGGCGAATGCTCGATGTTCTGTTACAAGAGAATGCTCAAGTCTATCAACACCTTAATGCTACCATATCCGTATTTATTTTATGAGATTCAAAAGCCTCTTGACATATAATTTCAGTGACACGAAAAGAAAAGAAACAGCTTTCGTATGTACCAAATCTAAAATCTCAAAGGCCTTAGTATAATGAAGCAATTTAGAGCATGTTAAACATTCTTTCTGATTACCAAAAGAGCACAAGTACCTACCCTTATTAAGAAGGGTGCTTCCGACGGGTGCCAACGACATATTTACCCACTCAGTGCCCCCTCAACGAATGCTTCACATTATCTCCTCGACAACGTAACTAAATTTCCACTTGGCAACTCGCTATAAGACCAAACGTAATAAAGCCATTCACCACACTTAGAAGGTAATGAATTTTGACGCTACCGTGAAAACCAAGAGGTGTTTGCACGACCAACGCTTCACATATTCCACAACCTGAAACCAACTTTGATAAGACGTGTTAGAGTTTAAATTAGCTTGGTTGTAGGTTGCCTCGTTTGAGACTATGACAAATAGAATTTTGCCAATATATTAGCTCGTTGCTCTGGCTTATGCTAATCAAGGAATAAAGAAAGACGTGGAGTGTATCTACTTTGTTATTTTTTGCGAGGATTGTGTGTCGGATAACAATTACTTTTGTCGAAGTAAGTGATAGGGCAACAACCTTCTATTGCAAATAATATAAGGATTATAACAATAGTAAATGTAAGATAACATAATATAGGATATTTTATTATTTTGAATAGCTATGAAAGATTGACGCGGAGCTCTCTTTGTTATTTTTTATAATATTTGTGATAATCTAAAGGCTCGTGTTTAGAAAATAGGGAATATAATATACCCATTAATGGCATCATGTCATCTTGGTGTTTCGTTCGGGTTTCGGGTAGTTCCATAATAAACCGATACGCATCTCCATTTATTTGCTGTCCCATAACCAAAACCTGAACCTTATTTAGAAATTCAGACCCGACAAAGTTCATTACTAAATAGACTAAAACAGTCGCTGGAAAACTAAGCTCACAGACTAAAATTACACCCCCACGTGGGGGTTCAAATTTGACCCCCAACCTGGTACTTACACCCCGTCATACTTTTAGTACTAGGTCCATACATTTTGTTTACGACATTCTCATACATTACGTTTATTGCACGCGATTATCGTAACAACTACAGTTTATTTTACTTGGCATGTAGGCACACAGTTGATTGCGCTGCGTATTAGCGACCAGCAAAAACATAAAACCCCCATTTGCACTGTTTTGTGAGGTCATTTTGGGTGATTTGATATTAAGGGCTTTTTGGTAATGTTGTGGGTAATATCGTTATGTAAAATTTTACCTACTTATTAGACTAAAATTTTGGTAAGAACAAATAAATCACAATTTTTGGTAAAACAAAAAATAATGAACTTAATTCCGTAGTTTTTGTTCGGTTTGCCTAAACACATGAGTACCTACTTAGGCTTTATAGTGACCAAGCGAAGCGTCCACAATTTATGTATATTTCAGAAATTCACAAGCCACGATTAATTATAATTAGACTAATTTTATTACCCCAAATACTTAGTAAATGTGTAGTTTACGATAAAAAAGGGTACCTAATTTCCCTTCTATAGACTTTATTTTTCATAGAATAAAAAGCACTCAAAGGTCAAAACGAGAACTAACTCATTAAGGTTTTATTCAAGTGTAACTTCCAAAATGTTTCTGCTACGCCAATCTACGATTCGTAGCGCGTAGTCGAATGTCTACGTTTTCGTAGCATGTGTGCTACGGTTGCTACGTAATGGCTACGAAAAACAAATGGATACTTTGTCTGCGACAAACCTCAGTCTTGTATGACATAGCTACGCAGTTAATACCAACAAAGCGTAACTTATTATTTGAGTTTATTGTCACTGTACCTGTGTCGTTCCAACTTTAACTTTGTGGCAAAATGTCGGCACAAATTTTATATAATTAACCTACTTTTTATTAGACTGTAAGCTGTGTTAACATTAATTTTAAATTTTATTTTAGTAATTCGTTTTTTACTCGTAAAATGTTTAAAAATGCTTTCTCTTAGTTTATTATCTGTTCTTTACCTGGCTTTGCTCACGTGAAAGTTGAAATTACCCTAGCTATGCTTCATTTCATAATGGACTTTTTGGATTCAACAAAAAAAGCATCCATCCAAACTTTAACATTTAATATCAGTAAAATAAAAATTACAAAGTATTAAAATAACTCAACTTTATTAACACAAAAATTACAAAAAACAAGTTGTACACATAAAACGTTTATAAGCGACAAGATTTCACGAAGAAATGAGGTTCGTTACCAAGAATGTTTCGAAACCTTTTTTCTTTTTAATTTTTCTTAAAAGCTGGGCAACATTTTGACCAGCATCTTTATTACGCTCAGCGTAGTCTGTAACAACTTCTTTACGAGTTGTCCGTTTATGTCACGAAAATACACGAGAGAGCGCCGAGTAAGCTCGAACGATGATGATGTTACGTTTTATGATCTAACTACGACGCTGCGCTGTAGCTGCGTAGTTTTTGGAGCTTTAATTTTGTATATTACTTAGTAGGTCTGCCTGCGGTTTTGCTTTCGTTAATTTATAATAAGATATCCCGTAAGTGACATTTTAAGTTTTGAAGCAAACCGTGATAGTTTAAAAAAGTGTTAATGATTTGATAGTTTGGCGACACTTTTTTTTTTTTTAGGTGTTAAAATCATCAAATGAGTCCTCCCGTCCTGGTTGGGACAGAAGGGACTGTCAGACTCTTACTGACTAAAATCCACCCGTGTTCCTTCGGATGCCCTTTACGTTCCGGGGGTAACCTGGGTTAAGAAAAGACCCGCGACCCCAGCAGGCATTTGGCGTGAAACACGACGCGATGGCGAGCTACCCATTACTCACCGTCCGCAAACCCGCTCCGCCGCTGTGCCCACTGCTGATCAGAGAGACACGCGTTGGAGCGTCCACACGACAGGCTATTCGCATACGGTCAAAGAGACCCCTTAGGCACACAGTGCTTAAGAAAGAGTTTTTGCCCGCATCCCAGGGTGCACCGGCCCGAAAAACTGGTCTTCCCCCCGGACGTCTCCGAGAAGGAACTCCAGTCCACGGGCACACGTGGAGGTTTCCTGTCTTAGTACCCCAGTTTGGCGACACTTGGCGCCGTCTCTTATTGTTGTTTCTTCGGGAACAAGGGTTCTTGTATCTAATCACTTAGTCTAGTAAGTAGGTATAATTTCTCATAATCATATTACTCACAACATAAATCGACCTCTTACGCAGTGTACAGATATATACAACAAGCACTTAATATTATAAATGAAAAGAAATATGCAATAGGTATTCTTCTCGACATGAGCAAAGCATACGACAGGGTCTCGTATAAAATATTATTGAACAAGTTGGAGGGAATAGGTGTACGAGGTATAGCCCATGATTGGTTCACATCATACCTTAATCACCGCACGCAATATGTAGAAATAGAACACCATAATTTTGAAACTGGCGAGATATCTCATATTAGGTCGAAAAGGGTAGAAGTTGGTAACTCAATCCCACAAGGCAGTGTGCTCGGCTGTCTATTATTCTTAATTTACATCAACGACTTACCTAAAGTAATAGATGCCGTAAGCATTCTGTTCGCTGATGACATATCAGTTGTATTTTCATATGAAATTAAACAAAATCTCCATAATAACATCAATACAATACTATCAAAAATAACAGCTTGGCTTGAAGACCACAATCTAGAAATTAACTTCACAAAAACTAAACTCATGAAATTTAGACCTTACCAAAAACAAGCACTTAATATTAATTTCTCATTCAATAATACACACCTGGAATGTGTCGATTCTTTTAAATTACTGGGACTAAATATAGATACCAATCTGAACTTGAAGTCACATATTCAAATAATTAGCGGAAAACTATCCAGATTCACATACGCATTATACGAACTAAAAAAGTCTACCGATCTTAAATCAGCTACCAATGCCTACTACGCTTACGCTCACTCCTGGCTTCGTTATGGTATTACACTATGGGGTAATAGTACCGATGCAGACATACTTTTTAAACTGCAAAAAAAATGTATAAGAATCCTCGCAAATATAGATGGCATGGAAAGTTGCAGACCACATTTCATTAACTACAATATTTTAACTCTCACCTCTCTATATATTCTTGAAATCAGTATATTCGTCAAAAAGCACCACTACCTTTTCTCCCTTTCTCAAGACCACCATACACAACCTCGTAATTTACGGTACAAAAATAAACTGGCACTACCCACCTCTACTTTAACCCTGTTTCATTCTGGGCCCCATGCCATGTGTATTAAAATATATAATAAATTACCAAAAAGTATTAAAGAAACCAATAATTTTAACATATTTAAAAACAAACTTTCTCGATTTTTATTAAAAAAGTGCTACTACACACTGAAAGAGTTTTTCGAAGATAAAATTAAATAAGTCACAACACTGTATCTGTAATCCTATATTATGCACCGATTGATTGTATTATAAAGTACAAATGTTTTTATTTGTCCTTTTATGTAAGTTTTCAATGATTGTATTTTGTTTTATCTTTTATTTTCATTTTGAAATTGTGCTGTGCCCTTGCAGGGTTCATGTCAGATTCTGGCAAAATTGTATAACATCTTGTAACACCACATGAATGCAATAAATGTTTGAGTTTGAGTTTGAGTTTGAGAACATTACCTACCCAAAATAACCACACAAAACAGTGCAAATCGTGGTTTATGTTTCTGTACTGACTAAAAATCAACACTATTCCTTCAATTGCTTGTTGTGTTCCCGGGTCATCGTAACTTGATAAACAATCCTGCAACCTAAGAGTAACAATGATTTATGTACCATAAACTATTCTGGTTGTCTCTCTTTCGTCAAATACTATAGTGAAGGCTCTATAATAACATTAATTAGTTCTACTCCCAAAATAGATTACCCATTTCAGAGAATAAGCCAGTGTCTTCAATATTAGCTTCAGACAAACAATACGTGAACGCGTCCCGTCTACCACAGAATTCGCAACGGCATCCGTAGGTAAACTTGTCCCGTCGTGCGGTCGCTAACGAGCTATGCCCCCACTACAAAGTTTCATCGGCCTTGTTACGGAATCTAGCGCAGTCTATGTAGTCCGTGGTCAATGGGAGGGCCTAATTAATGCTATTATTGCGTATTGATATGGTTGTTTTTCGGATGTATTATAGAGTGGATAATTGCAGATGTTTGTTTTTTTTAAACGTTACTAGGAATTTCTTCCCGTATTTTTGGTGCGTTTACAAAACTGGAAACTCACATACACAAACATACCCGGAATAACTACTGGAAGATTATAAATGCATTAAGGAGGTATTCTAGTCAGGGCACCCGCTGTCAATGGCACTTGAGCTATTTGTACCTTATCTATTCGACATAAGGCTTCTGTCAAAATTTTTCGCAGGTGCCAGGTGCCAAAGTCAAAGTCAAATCATTTATTTCAATTAGGTCATCAAAGAGGCACTTTTAAACGTCGAATTAAAATTAAGGAAATGGGATGAGATGGGATTGATTCTACACCCATTCGCGAAGGTAGGTTGTATGAAGAAGAATGGGCAAGAAACTCCATACTTACTCTTTTTAAAAATGTTTTACAATATTTTTTTACATCATTGAAATAAATAATGTAAAAGCAGTGTACCTTGAAAGTTTAAACAAAACATGATTAAAAAATAAAATAATAGCGAATAAAGAAAATAGCAAAAAGGTACATGGTGTTCACATTTTAACAAAATATTGCAATTAAAGCTATTTTACAAATACTAATTATGGAGTGTGTGAGCATTCAAATTTCAACCAGTTTGATTCTGTTTAAGCCCTACATTGTACTATGGAGCAGGACCAGCAAGTTTCAAACATTTTTATCTTGAATATAATCTTCTAATTTATAATATGCTTGTTTACTAAGTGTATTGTTTATATAACTTTTCAATTTTCTTTCATTTAGATTTAAGATTTCACTCGGTATTTTATTGTAACACTTAGTGGAATACCTCGCATTAACGTATGTTTTTAAATACATAGTAGTTTCTTTTATTTTTGCATGTCTACAGTAAAATTGGGTTTATTTTGCTTGCAATTGGATAATTAATTAATGTTTCAGTTCATAAACTATTTTATTGATATGAGGCTCAATTTATTGTTCTTCCCAGAATTTTTTCATGAAAAGACAAGAGACTTTCGAATTTTTTTTTTGTGATTGATACTTTTTTTGTGGTAATTTTGAAAGGAAGAAATAAAAAGTACTTATGGAACGTAGAACAAGAATTTATTATGGGTACTTGAGTTTTATAGGAGTTATAAACAGTAATAAACGTACAAAAATGTGTTACCGCTCCATAGGTGCTTGTGAGGCAAAACGCGAAGGGGAACCGTACTATTGAGATTAAAATAAAATATCTTATAAAATTAACGACTTTTATTTATACACGCATTGCGTTCGCTCGCCAAGACCAGAGGCTACAACAAACCACACATAATCAGTAATAAATAACTGCACGATTATCTCTTTAGTTCTGAGTGTTTTTGCTTCTGCACCTCGCCCTGTTACCTTCGATATTCGCGGTCATAAGACTTCTTATTTGCATCGGACTGTTAGCGTCAAAATCACACACGAGAAAAAAAACAAAATAACTTTAAAACTAAAGGAGACTGGTGCCTAAGCATGGCTTTTTGCCCGTATACAGGGTGAATGTTTCAACTGGGCGTGGATGGCTACTCTCGAAACTAAGAGGAATATCGAAAAACGTTGAAAGGAGTCTCGAGGCCGATTTTGATGAAAACTAAAACTGCATCATTGGATTTTAGAAAAATCTAAAATCCTGTCCAGGAACCGAACCCGCTGATTTTGGGAACAAAATCACACCCTGTATTATTATACCGTTCGATAGTGTTGCTAATAGGGAACAAATTCTGGGAAGTAATCATATACGGCAAACTTAAGGAAAACGTATAATTACAAAAAAACTGATTAATCTTCAAGGCAAAGACTGTATTTGAAACATAAGTTACCGTTTCTTCTTTAAAATAATGCCATTTTTAGTTCAACTCAATAATGTCGTATTGCTTAGTACTGTGGGATTGTTGAAACGTCAAATCCAGTGAGACATTGAAAACAATGAAATTTTATATTTCGAATAAATTATGGCTCAGTAGATGTAAAGTAACATGGAAAAATAGCAATTTCATAAAAATCAGCCATTTCCTTAAGTTTGCCGTATATGATTACTTCCCAGAATTTGATCCTTATTAGCAACACTATCGAACGGTGTAATAATACAGGGTATGATTTTTTTTCCAAAATCAGCGGGTTCGATTCCTGGCCAGGATTTTTGATTTTTCTAAAATCCAATGATGCAGTTTTAGTTTTCGTCAAAATCGGGCTCGGGACTCCTTTCAACGTTTTTCGATATTCCTCATAGTTTCGAAAGTAGCCATCCACGCCCAGTTGAAAAATTCAGCCTGTAGATGAGCAATACTTCATAAGTGTATCAGCACTTGTGGTCAAACTATAACATAACCTCGACCATGATCTTGGAATCGACATAACTTGATTGCAAGACTTTTATATCAATGCAATAAAACTGTAACAAATGTCATTGACCTCGTATTGGTTAAGAAAACGCGGCTCACAGCGCAGCAGAATATTCGGTTTTATTACACGAACATAAAGCTCATTCAGACCGGTTCCAGCCGATTCACGTCGATAAGACAAGTGTATTCACCCCTTGATTTGAAGGACGATTATTGAAAGAAAAATGAGGTCAGTTTAGCCTGTGACCATCCCACAGTATTGGACATTACGCGGCATGTGAACGAGAGTATTAGGTGACTCGCCGTCCGATCATGAATTATGTCCGGTTCGACAGCGCGAGAACAAGTTGTCAGCAATCTGATGGGGTTCACCTTTTAGAGGGTTAAAGCCTTTAAAAGGGGGTCGTGAGATTGTCTCATCAGGAAACCGTGACGTGGATTTTAGTGAGTATTACAAGTCTGATAGAGGTTAGGAGGACTCCTTTGAAGATTTTACGACGATAAAAAAAGCCTGTGACCTTGCCATATATTCAGCTCCTGAATAAGAGAACCGTATAAAGTAGACTTATGGTCGAGCTTAAACGAGAATATCATATAAAAACATAATCTTAAATACACACACACACGTCTTTTTAGTTTTATTAGAGTTTTGTTAGGGTCGGTTTATTTGTTTGCCGCCTTTTTCATCACAATCTATGCTATTTATAAATGTTGATCTAACATACAGCCAAGTTAATAATATGACAACTTTGAAGTAATCATGTATAAGTTCGGTCATCAATGCTTCGTCATGAGCCGACTTCCGATTATCCATCCATTGTTGTGGCTAATATGCAATCAACTGTCGTTTACATTGATGACGTCATCCTGTTGTATATCATTGGTTCACTATATTTGTTCACAAAGTAATGTAATAGGAAGGGAACGTGGTTAACATTAAAGCCTTTGTCTAACTGACAGGCGAAACGAATGCGTTTTTGTTTGTAATGTATGGAATTGTTTGTAGCCAGTCACATAGACTATCGGACCGCTTTTGTTTTTCAATGCGACTGGATTCAAACAATTCCATACATCACAAATAAAAACGCTTCGACCATCGTTTCGATATTTTTGATGCTGTAACAAAAAAATCCTCGTTTGTTGCCAGCTAAATAATAGTACCTAGTAGTACGTTAGTACGTCATTACAAAGAATGTTGTCACTAATTTTCTAGTACTTACTTTACTTTTTTTTCCCTCATCTGACCGTCCAAATACATAAAATCAAAGGTCTGGGGGGCAATTCTCGGTTTTAGAGATGGTGTCGAACTCGACAAAAATTTCTAATGACGTAATTTTTTCGACAAATTTTAAAAGTTAATAAATGTCAAATTGCCCATTTGTCGAAGGCTATCGTTAGAGTTCAGTAAAATTTGTCGAAAACATGACGTCATTAGAAATTTTTGTCGAGTTTGACACCATCTTTAAAACTGAGAATCGGCCCCCAGCTCATATTTAGGTGAGAAAATAAAAACTCGAAATTGGTGGATGTTTGTTATCTATTCTTTCTTTCACGCTCAGATGGTCTACTATACCCGTCTCTTTTCCACAATGGAATTACTCTCGATTTAAGACGTGATGGTGGGCACCCACAGTTCTTAACCTTGATTAATACCAAAGATACTTTACCTCCCGGTATAACGATCATGTAGGCCTAACATCGAACTCTACGCGGGCATACTCTGGTTCCGAAGCTAGTTTATGTACAACCCCTTTCAGGATTCACAGAAAGATTCTGAGAAAGAAATGGAAAATAGTTTTTAGAAATCTGCTCTGGTCATCAAACAGGAAATCTATCTTTGACACGTTTTTCATCTAATGACGGCAGACTAAAAATAGTAATAAAAAAAAGGATTTATCTCAAAGGACGAGGATCATCAACCAACATTTCTCAGAAACTAGGTTAGCTTTTATTTTTAAACCCATTACGCAAAAACTTGACGGAATGAAAAATGTTGAAAGAGGATTATTTTCAACAGTTTCTAAATTAATATTTAGTAGTTGTCAAACTCTAAGTACTTTTCATAAAAATCCATTTTTTGTAGAATTTTACTTGCTCTTTAAACTCATTATAAAAAGAAACTGCGTGGACATTGTCAATTGAATTTTTGGGGTGAATGAGATCCACCTCCTAGCAGTTCCTTAGACCCCTTAGACGACACGGTTGGCACTGTGGCGGTGCAAAGGACTGTTGCGCAGCGTGTCGTGGGTTCAATGCCAACGCTGTGTGCAATGCCATTGCTTATGACAACGTGCAGGGTCCTCATAGGGAGAGGCGACATGTCCTGGGGCCTTAGTCAAACAGCATACGACAGTAAACGACAATCGTTATCGTTCATCAGTCACCAATACATTTTCGACTTTATACCCCAGCACGTAAAGTTGAAAATCTATTGAAGTTCACAGATCGTTTTCGTTTGTTTCGTTCGTTATCGATTAGCAGTTTTTAATAGATTTTCAGGGGCCTTAAACAGTCGTATGCTGTTTGACTAAAGCCCCTGGACGCACATTCGTTTTAGACGGGATACCAGTCTTGGGCATCCCTCGCCTACATTTTCTTTAAGGGAAGAAAGCTCCACCATAGGCCGCAACATTGCTTCACATCAAATGAGTGGTGGTCGATCGCTTTTGCGGTTGTGAGACTATTCCAAGTAAAACCTAAAATATAAAACTCTATGACACCCTGGCTGCAGGCTTTGCAATTGTTTTAAAATGGCAGAGACAGAACTAAGCCCCTTAGTACACTACGCGACGCTACCTTACAACTTTGACATCCATTGATGCATGCCTGTGTACGAACCTCTATGGATTTGTATTGCGATAGTCGCCTGGATACCGACATCGTAAGGTATTGGAGACTTGCGACGCCTTTAGTACTAAGAGGCTTAGTCTTAACTAAGTATAGCGCTAAATGCGTTTAACTATTTGTAGTGCAAGTGAGCCTAAATCAACTTCTAACTGGTCCGGTTTAAACTGTTTATAATTTTTGCAAAAAAATTGATCCATTCATGTCTTTCTTCTTTTTTATTTCCTCATCTTGATCTCATGTTTGTTCTACTCCATATTTTAAATTTATAGTTTATTTTCACTTATTATTTAGTTAATTAATTTAGATTTTAGCTTAAGTTACCACCTTATGATTTTAGCTTATGAGAATGCTGGTTCACCTGTTATTGGAAACTGTATGAGCCTTAAAGTCATAAATTTCTACAATATTTATAAATTTATAATTTTTTTTTGCGTGGTAAAATCATCAAATGAGTCCTCCCACCCCAGGCAGGGCGGGATCGACTGTCAGACTTGTACTGACTAAAATCCACGGTGTCCTTCAATAGCCCTTTATGTTCCGGGGTCACGGTGATAGACATAAGTCCCGCGACCCCGGCAGGCTTTGGCCCTCTTTTCCCCGTCATTTTGCTGACAGCTCTTTGAGGAGCGCGTGGAACACGACGCGTCGTCGACCCGGGATTAATTTAAATATAAAGTAGCTGTTGGTATACCTAAGTTAATAAATAAATAAATAAAGCGATTTCCTTTTGCCTAGTATAAAGTATCCCATGTTTTTTTTTCACAAATTTTAGCTGACTCGTCCATTCTAGTGCGCTCAGGTGTTCAAAGACAAGTTTGCGCTCCAACAGTTTCGGGTCTCGACTAAAAGGTAGTTTTTACTGTTTTCATTAATTTTGTGAAAGGAAACGTATGTCTGCTATTTTCTGGGCTTTCTTTTTTCTTTTCAAGGTATACTAAAAAATCCACTCGGTATAGGTAAATACTTACAAAGTTATTAATTTTGTGCAATAGCTAAAAAGTACATTATAATGTACCCTGAGCGTCACACGATACCAGAGTAGATTTTTCCAGTTTTTTTTTAACGAATATTTTGGAAACTTTCAATCTCGTAGTACATTGTTATTATGAACCAGAAGAACAAGATTTGTTTAGCTTTTATAACCGTGTTTTTAACAGGTTTAACGACCTTTTGGATACCGTATAAATTCAACCGGTAAAAATTAATTAGGCACTAGATTAAACATACAAAAAGAGGTACCGAGCGAATGAAAAAATACCTTTTTAGCTTATCTTTAAGCCTGCCTTCCTTTGCTAAGAAACAGCAGCACTCAACAAAAACACGACGAAAAAAAAATAGTTTTCGTAATGCCATTTTATTCTTCTCCCCATCCTATAAAAGCTACAACGAGAAATAAATAAAAACGGAAGGAAAATCCCGCGCCACTTTAGCTAGATTAACGCGACAAAGTCCAGGCAAGAAATAGAAAACTAACCGGAAAAGTCCTTGACCTCTGTTCTACATTGTGCTCGACAGCCTTTCTGCTGAGTAGAAACACAAGTTTTGAATATTATTTATTTTTAACCGACTTCAAAAAAAAAAGTAGGTTCTCAGTTCGACCTGTATGTATGTATGTATGTATGTATGTATGTATGTATGTATGTATGTATGTATGTATGTATGTATGTATGTAGGTATGTTTGTCCGCGATTATCTCGAGTTTGGCTGGACGGATTTGGATGCGGTTTTCAGGAAAGTGTTCATTATATTCCGGAGAAGGTTTTAGTATATAACACTAATAGATATCCCGTGACGTTGCCCACGTGGATCCGTTTTTGCTTACTTGGATTGTACATTTTCAGAGACGATTGCATGTTTGTCCGCGATTATTTCACGTTTGGCTGAACCGATTTTGATGCGGTTTTTAGAAAAGTGTTCGTTACATTCTGGAGAAGGTTTGAGTATATAACAATAATAGATACCTCGTGAAGTTGCCCACATAGATTCGTTTTTGTTGCTTACTATGATTGTAGATTTTCAAAGGCGCCGATTATATTATGAAGATTTTTGTTGAATATTTAAACTAAAAAGGGAAAAATAAAAAACATTTTTTAAAAAAGGAAACCGACTTCAAAACCAAGCACAAAAAAACTGTAAAATAACTTTTCTTTCGGAAGTCGGTGGCAATAGTCAATGAAATAATAAAAACAAAGCCACCGACTTCCGAAAGAAAAGTTATTTTACAGTTTTTTTGTGCTTGGTTTTGAAGTCGGTTCCCTTTTTTAAAAAATGTTTTTTATTACAAAGCTTGTCGGTACGATTGGCGCAGTGGCTGAGCAATCGGACTTCTGCGCTGCGTGTTGATCCCCGCACGGACCAAATATTTGTATGATTTGCAAGCAGTTGTTCCGGGTATAGATTCTATGTTTACAAAATATGCACCCACGACACAGGAGAAATTCCTAGTATGGGGCCGTAAGCTATAGTGTCTATGTTTTGTATTTCGTAATGTGCATGCCCGTGTCCATGGTGGCCGCAGATGCCTGCCGATGTCTGTCGCCGTCTACCACTGCGGCTGGCGCAGAGGGAGGACACTGTTCTCTCCCTCACGCAGCCCGCCTCCTCCTTCGGTCAGATTCGTATTTACCGTAATTCATCATATACCTTCAATTGACCTTTACCTATCAGGTAACCTGCTTAGATAGTCTTGAAACATTAAATAGGTACACGCAAATAAGGTACGTATTGACGTAGGTGTTTTAGATTTCATATAAACATACTGTCAATTTAAAACCAAATGGTTGTTTGATTAACATTCGTGAGTAATTGTTCGCTGTGGTTCAATTTTATTGGAAACGTGAAAATATACCACCCAAACAAACGCCAGTAAATAATTCATCCATTGTCAGTCTATTCTAAAACCAATCGTTTTATTATTATTCTGCAATCAAAGCAGTTTAAACCGCAGTATGTTACCGGGAATGTTTTCCACCAATAATAATCTATACATACAATGAAACTGTATCAATGATGTTTGTACATTAGACATATTGAGAAAAAGCCAAAATGAGGGTCTTTATTCTAATATAGACCCTCATTTTGCCTAACAAAAGCCAAAACACCAATTTTTTATATTTTTTTTTGTCTGTTAGAATATTTGTACAAGCATCACGCAGTGCATGCTCAGAGCATGATCAGCTTTTAGATAAAGTCTTACTAAAATACGGCCTTAATATTATTAATGTCTACGGCTATGTTTTTTTTGGTTAGAACACGCTATTCCAATGCTGTGCAAAGGGCGTTCCCCAAAGTTTTCCAAGTGTTCGTCTAATTCGAACCAGACCTCACGGTATGAGTCCAACTCGTCTCGCCACCTTTCCGGCGTCGTTCGTCTCCAATCATCAACAGAACTGTGCGGCGGCTTTTGCAAGTATCAGAATAATTTATATTAATTTATTATTAACATGAACTGTCCCATTGCTGGGCAAAGGCCTCCCTCCATGACTTTGCGCCACCTCTTTCCAATTCTCAAGGAAGACATCAAGCTCGTCCCGCCATCTCCTTCGAGGTCTACATTCAAGGTCTATATTATATTACAGATATAAATTATTTTGATAGCTGATTCTAAATTCCACGGGTATGAAGTCACGGCCAAAGGCTAGTAAACAAATCAAATACAATTATTGATGTTTATCAGTAAACCCAATTAAATTCTATGAGACCGCATTTTGATCGTATTTTCATGAACATATTTGAGTAATTTTAGATAAATTACAATAGGATTGCCTGTTGATAATATCGGGGATATTGCGGCACTCACATCTATATATATAAAAATGAAGCCCGTTTTCCGTTGTCACGACATAACATGAAAACGGCTTGACCGATTCGGATAATTATTTTTTTGTTGTGTTTTTAACCATCGGGACCGGGTTTTAGACCGGGTCCTCCACCCGTGCGAAGCCGGGACGGGCCGCTAGTTACAAATAAATATTATAATTATATTTCATTCTGAACACTAGGACTCTAGCGATATAATTAGAGTTAAAATTTAAAAAAAAAATGACACGTGGTCCAAATTTTAATGTTGTATGTATCCAATTGCTCCGTGCCAACTGTGTTTAAGTTATCTCCTCTTGCAATGTTTAAATTGTTTTAAAAACATTTACAGTATGGAACTGTGGAGATTTAAGTATATTTTTGTTTTTGTAAAAAAATGTCTTGTCACGAGTTTTCATGTTTTTATGGCTTAGTGGATAAAATTAGTTCTTCATTCTTACACTAGGGCCGTTTTTTCATTTTCCTTTTTTTTAAGGTAAGATTCACTCTAAGGCCTTTGATAATAATTATACGTTACATAATTCAGGAGCACATAGATACTCACGTTTCATCAAGATTTTGAATAGAAAGAAAGAAGAAATGAATGGCCGATGGGGCCGTAAGGTTCTCGAATGGAGACCACGCACCGGCAAGCGCAGCGTAGGACGTCCACCCACCCACTAGGTGGGCAGACGATCTTATGAAGGCCACAGGATCACGCTGGATGCTGGATCCAGGCCGCTTACAACCGGTTCAGCAGTGGACGTCTTACGGCTGATATGATGATGATGAGATAAAGATACGAATGCAACTTTAAAGGTAGACACATACCTATCTATTTAAAATATACAATTATAAGCATAAAAATGTTGTCAGGTTTATTAAAAATAATATAATTATTATATATTAATGTCCCATTTTAGTAAATGAGATATTCAATCTAGCCACTTTTGTATGTATAAACTATATAAAATATCAAAAAAATTTGGCTGTTTTGTTTACATAAATTATTTTACTAACATGCTGTACCTAATTGTGTCACACGACATAATTATGATATTTTATATGTCAAGGCTACATGCAATGTCAAGCTGGTTAGTTACAAAGTAATATAGCAACACGAAAATTTAAAACAGTTTTGAATAGGGACTGCTTAAATTTTACTCGTAATTTACGAATCTAATGACTAGATCGCGGCCTTACACTTATATTTAACAGATGCTCATATTAAGACGTTTGTGTATACGAAATTAAAGTTTAGGAGCTGCTCAAACGCTTAAGCAGCCCTTAAATATTTGAGTGGCGTTTCAGTATTCGGCCGTTAGTCTCATCTACTCGTACCAGTTTGTTGTTGTAGGTAGTTTACCTGTTTGGACAGTTCCATGACTACCTTGATCTAACCTAGCTGAGTGAAATGTAACTTCTTCTTCTTCGTCAAATCAATGGGTCTTTATTATTATCTGCATAGCCCTTTTTCCATATATGTTGACGTCGACTTCGAGTCATACCAGATGCAGCTAAATATCAGTATTTTACACATAGCGATGGCCTATCTGACCTCAACAATCCAATAACTCGGTAATACGATACCTTGGATATGCTTCTTTAATAAGACTGTTTATCAGACTTCTAACTAACAGTATTGACTGTCTAAGATCTACAAATTACAACCGGGACCATAGGCTTTAAGTGCATTATGGTGGAAATTCCAATGATCGACGGGCCAACTGTTAATTTTAGTGCCTGAAAATTGACCTAAATAGCTTTTTTACTTAGCCACGACCTTTTATAATCTCTGTCTAGATTATCTTTATAACTTTTTTTATTTATATCAAACTATATAAGTGAGTCTTACGAACTTACTTTGTGTAATTTATTTCATCACCACTGCTCTCAAAACGGTGAAGCGTAACATCGTGAAGAAAACTGGCATGTCCTAGAACCATCATATGCGAAGACATGTGCTATCAACTGTTAAACGAGAAACGGTAACTGGAATCGTAACCCTACGCATCGTGGTGCATCCTTAGTGGAGCAAGCAGAGACAAGTCAGAGGGACGTATGTCAGCTCGGTGTGATTTGACATGACCGGCAAATTCAAGTTCCAAGATAATAATTATATTTTATTGAATAAATGGTAGATTCAGTAATGGTGTAGTTTTCCATTTTATACAACCTACCCACACTGGGCACGCGTGGTGGATTATGACCTACTCCCGCTCACAGAGCCAAGACGTGTGTCTCAGCAGTGGGAACATTATAGGATAATGACGATGCGAAACATTTTGCTTACCATTATGGCTTCAAAACTTAACATTGTCTATTGCTAACAAACGATTCAGTTTCAATTAGCCTATAACATTCCATAGTACTTCGCTAAAACAAAATTATCCCCATCATCAAGAACTAATCGCCAGTGTATCCCAATCCCCAAACAGTATCAATTCAAAACACTAACTATTGTACCGTATCCTGAATATAAAGCCGCGTTTACATTGATAGTAATGCGAGCCTCGTGGCTAACAGGGCAATAGTTTACTGGTATTATCACAACGGTTAACGCAACAGATTCGGGCATGTTGCACTATTTGACGTGGAGTTTGGTAAACATGGAACATTATAGAACGAATATGTATTAGCTTTTTATCCAAGGGTGAAATACCTGAAACAAATGGTAACTGAATGCAAATTAAGACACGTTACTGACATACCTAGCGAGTTCAGACCATGAGAACTTAATTTTCTAGAGCTTGAGACATTTCTGTGGAACACTTGTTGTCTTAAGTAGCAGGGTGGTCGTGTCGTTGTTGCTAGTCTCTCGGTTGCTGCTGCATGGCCGAGTATAAATCTACGGTGGCCGGAATTCGCCCCGCAATCACTGATGCGTAGTGTCTCACGCGGCAGCGAAAGGTGCAAAAATAGAGTATCGCATGACATTCACGCGTATCGCGTCTTTCTTCGTTAGATTTACTGCTTCGCAGAAGGAGGTAAATCTTTCGTGGAAGGATATGACTTCCTGTCTTTCTCGACCCGTACTATTGGCCTGAAATCCTCCACAGTACAGCCCATGCGAGTAAGACATCACTCAAACGCCTCTTTGGATTCTCCAATGAATGGTGACAGATCCGTATTTTTTCCTCTAACCCAATTCGAAACACGAAGCGACCATCCATGTAGCACAAAAATACTATTCAATTAGGTTCCAAATCTAAAAATTCGTACTTTAACCGATCGGTTTTTTATCTTATAACCAAGCATCAGTCCTGCAAATGTAAGCTTACCTTCATAGAATAATTTTCCTTCTTTATTAGGTACGAAATTTGCTTTGGCCACACCTAATATCATCAATAATACATGTAAATGGACTATGGGGTGTGTGTATACTCATTAATTTTTATGCGCATGCGATATAAGATTTTAAGAGAATAGGCGAAGGTCAAAATATGATGCGAATAGTGTATTTGTACGGTTTTGTACAAGGAGTTATGGTTTCACTTCTAGCACGCCCGTGCTTCCAGTTCTGATGGAACCTACCCAGGAACCAGACACCTACTCTGAAAATAGCTACTATATTGTTTATTTAAAACTAACAAAATTTATAAATGTACCTTTCGGAAATAATGAATTGTATTTTTAACTAAATAAAAGTTCTGTTATTGTGAATGCTCAACACTTTACGTTCTACAAATTTTAAGGCCAACTCATTGTTAAGTCCGTGACTTTATTCATAGCCCATTTGCCATCTTTTATTAACTTAATGCCAAATGCCACATTTTATAAAACCATAATTTGTTGATGTGACAATATTTTTTATTAAGAAAGTAGTATGAATGGTATAATAAAATCAATACCGGATTTTATTATACCATTCATACTACTTCCTATAAAATAAATTCAAGACGCAGGTTCGGGTCCTGATCTCAGCTGTATTCTTTTTCCTTATAAAAGGCTTTCGTAGATTATACTATCAGGATAATTTCCAACATTCTCACGAGCAAAATCGCGTCCTACAGCTAGGTGACCATAAGCACCTTATTACAATGTAACGCGAACTGACATCATGACACCTAAGTTCGTTAATATTATGTGCTTCTAAGCTCTCACGTGCTCAACAAGACGCAGCGATGATATATTACTGACAAGCCCGTGTTTATTACATAACACATAAGCTTGTTGTCGCTAATCTTGACCATTATTAGACTACTTACTACCTTAATGTGATCTGTTTACATCAAAGGAACTAAGGCCTTATCACAAGATGTCTGTAGTTTATTTACAGCGTATTTGAAGAACCTAGTTACTGCATTTATTTTACGAAAAAAAAGTCCGTATTGTCCGAACGAGGAACTAATTTTTTCCTTCAAAGTTACGTCAAAGTTCCAGTTTACTTCACGTTACAAAAACTGAAAAAGTCATGATAGGGCCTCAGTTTGATCCAGTTAATCCAATATAGGTCAGAAGAATGGAGAAAATTTTTGACGATACGGTTGGCTCAGTTTGCTGAGCTTTCAACAATACACGGGTTGTTTCTGGTCTGGCTATTTGTGTACCTATCTATATTGTTAAATACACAAATAGACAGATTTTTAAATGATTGTAAACGCACCTACGATACAGAAAAGAGGAAAGTGCGGGAGTACTGTTAAGTATTCTGTGGTGCGGGGAGACGTTTTTAAAAGCATGATTTGGTCGAACGCGCTGATCCCAAAAACTCCTGCGTCGTTTTCAAAAAAAAAAAAGTGTTGGACGGTTCATTTATCGAGACAATTTTTAGGCTATATTATGACATAATTATTGCTATAAACAAAAGAAGCCGAGAGGACAAACACAGAGAATAGCTAGTATGAACTAATTATGTCCGTTCAAGAAGAATTAATTTCAAAGAAGAAAGGTCACGGTCCATACAAAATTTACCCAGCCTCGGCGCAAATGAAGTGTATCTCAGTTTGACGGATACGATTGCTTCCCAGAATTTGATCCTTATTAGCAACACTATCGAATAGTTTAATAAACAGAATGTGATTTTTTTCCAAAATCAACGGGTTCGATTCCTGGCAAGAATTATTGATTTTTCTAAAATCCAATGATGCAGTTTTAGTTTACGTCAAAATAGGCTTTGAGACATCTTTCATCGTTTTCGATATTCCTCATAGCTTCGGACATTGCCCTCCACGCCCAGATGAAAAAACTGAAAGTTTGTTTTTTTGGTTGAAGGTGCTAGTTTATTTATCGACGAAAACTGTAAGTTATATAACATCACGTTTCAACCAATAGGAGCCGAGTAGCGGGTGAAATGGCGGAGAACACAAAGTAACTTAAACATTTTACTTAACTCGTATTTAAGCAATTTAACTAAGTTAGCCACTGAAATTGAAAAAAAGAAAACCTGTTATTTAATATACATAAAATTACGAAAAACTGAGATACATTTCACTTGCGCCGGGGCTGGGTCACAGATGACCCTTCTTCTTTGAATATTACATCATCCCAAAAAAGGGAAAACGAAGCATACAAAATATTCAAATTATAACCTATCAGTAAAACCTTCGTAACTCACATTGAGAGCCCATTACGAAAGCTGTCCTAATTAATTACCTAACCTAACTTTAGGTCCTCATTAATTATTTGTTATAACATGGGTAATTGTATTCCGCGTTGTAATATCGCGAGAGGAATGCGTGGGTGACGTTCAATTATATTAGAGTTTGTATTGTGTAAACACTTTGAAGGAGAACTGATGAGTATGTGGCAGGCTTATATTATCACTCTTCACTTTAATATTCTTAAGGATATATTGGTATATAATATGAAGGCAGCTATACAATAAATATACTAGCTGTTGCCACCGTCGTCACCCGCTACAACTCAAAAATTATCCTAAGGGAAGATATAAAACTATCCTATGTTTTAGTACAAGTTATAAACTATGAGTATACAAACTTTTGTCGAAACCCAAGAGCCTAACATTTCATATCCTTACCTCATTGTTTTTTTGCGTGGTAAATTCACCAATGAAGTGTTTGTGTGAAAGTGTAACAAACATCCATGCATTCAAAAAATCTTTCACGTTTTCAGTATTAGTATGTATGAAAGATGGTTATGTATATATTTATTTATGAGGGCTAAAGCCTGCCGGGGACGAGAGACTGTCTTATCAGATAACCATGACCCCAGAACGTAAAGAGCAACTGAATGACATCGTGGATTTTAGTCCTTATGAGTCTAACAGTACCAGCCGTCCCGCCCTGGGTTGGTAGAATCATTTGATTTTACCACGATAAAAAATATTTTATGTTTTTATAGTAATTACCAATTTTCATATTGCAACACTAAGTATAGCTTTTAGATTTTTAATGCCGGAAAATGACCGATAATTAGCAAATATTATCAGTTTACATAAACATGGCATTTAACGGTAATTCATAGGTAGCTGATTGAATGTTTTAATGTCCACTGCGTCACGCAAGCCCTGTAAAAGTTGGTTTTACAAAGTTACACATTGAAAATATATCCAATTTTCCACTATAATTATAAGTAGACATGAATTGAATAAGAAAAAAACACACACACTGACTGAAAGTTCACCATTTTCCTTCGGTTTTCCTTTCCCAGGGTCAAGTTCTCGAGTTTTGTTTGTTGGCGTTTGGACCTATGGGTCCCGTTAGTTCTATGAATATTTATTTGTCCTTGATTTGACTCCTAGCTACCCATAACTCGCTGTACGCACGCTGTTTTTTTTTTTCCTTTGTGACAAGTAAAGCAGCTTAGAAAACCTCCATACATCATTAGTTCCAAATATCTCT
The DNA here is from genome assembly GCA_028554685.1 of Agrotis ipsilon. Lineage (NCBI taxonomy): Eukaryota > Metazoa > Arthropoda > Insecta > Lepidoptera > Noctuidae > Agrotis > Agrotis ipsilon. The sequence goes on along the minus strand of CM052960.1, from coordinate 16,438,046 downwards.
CAATTGATACACATACCTTGTCAATATTGAAAATACCATACATAATAAGACGTAAAGAATAAGACGTACAGGCAGCATCAAAAGTTCATGCTGCTGTACATCGTGATAATACCTAACAATAGGGTGTACAGCCATTTTGAAAATCTGAATGTGTTGATGAACTTTTGATGCTGAATGTACATGCGATCACGACTAAGCTCAGACGTTTCTGATCCAAAACACACAGGAATATGGGTTGTATAGACAGTTGTTATTTAAATTACAAACATACGCAATGCCGTTTCATTCATGAAGATACATTTTCCATTACCCGTTATAGTATAAATGCTTGGAGCTTTCAATGATAAACATAGGTCTATTGACACTTGACACTTAGGTCTTTTGAGCAAAATCTATGTACAAATTCCTTGAAGTCACATGACTTCAAGGAATTTACATATTATAGATTTTGCTTTAGGTATCTGGGACTCCTTAATATAGTAGTGCTATTTATAGATTGAGTTAAAGCGGCAATCAGGCAGCTTTTTTGAAAAAAAGAAAGCGGAATGTAAAATATATTTTTTTTTGTACTTATTGACAGAATAACTCATCACATACCCATCTCATCTTCACAAACCAGTAACAAGGTATTATACGATACCCCTGTCCCAAATGGGCTCATGCTAGTATTGTATATTTTATAATTATACAATACTAGCTTTGGCTAACTTTCTGCGATCTGAGTACGACATTATCATCTCCTGTTTTTTTGTAGTCCCCCAACGCGACGTATTTTTATTACTTTTTAAAGGGAACTTGGTTTTTGTGTCAGGGGTTTTTTAATTTTTTAATTTATTTTATACTTTTATAGGTACATACATACCCCTCTTTTTTCCGTTGGGGGTTAAAAAAAATAAAAATATTTTCCCTTAAATATTATATTTATATAGATTGCTCTTAGTGTGCCTGCTCACCTAATCCAAATTCAAGTCTATTCCAATTTCGATCTGTCTGTAGTCAAATCTTGTGTCAATTTTGCTGATTGGTTGTTGATGTTTTGGACAGCCAATCACAACAACTCACATGAGATTTGTGAACAAGCCTGTTGTTTAGACATTTAATCTGGCTTTCAGTGAACGAGGCTTAGAGATCTAATAGATAACCTATCAGTTACTGATTACGTTTGATTAATCGGTGATTTATGGCTGCAGGCTGACATAACAGTCGGTTCAGTTTGAATTTTATGTATAAGTAGCTGTTGCTAGTGGTTTTGTCCGTGTAAACTCGGAAATTATAGCGATATCCATCCATCTATCCATCCTCACAAACTATTTCACTTTTTTTTAAACGTTGCCCCCGTATTAGGAATTTCTCCTGTGCGTTTACAAACATAGAAACTCAGATGCACAAACACCCAGACCCGGAATAACAGATAATACAAATATTTGTTCAGTGCGAGGATCGAACCCGCAACAGGCTGCGCAGCAGTCGATCGCTCAGCCGCTGGGCCAATCGTGTCATCATTAAAATATTATTGAGATTAAGATAATTAGAAGTTAGACTAGTTATAGCCTACGACTTCTCTCGTCTCTGTAGTAGCCTATAACCGACTTTAGGCTCCCACCTATCTCTGTACCGAAATTCATCAAAAACCTGTTCATTTATTTTGACTTTCAAACGGAACATGAATACAAATTGTTGTATTTAGAATTCTACTACGCGACTTTACCCTGCTTTGTACAGCTTGAGTACACTTATAATTAGAAAAACTACGTAATTTTAAAATGGTACTGGCCACGTCTGTAAACGGACCGATGGTACGATGGAGTTTCTGCTCCATCTAATGTGCTAGAGTGGAGACCGTGAATGGGCAAACGGACGCCCTGCAACAAAATGGCTCGATGATTTGAAGAATGAGGCTGGCAGCGAATGGATCCGGACTGCTTTCCGATATTATTTCACGCCTAAAATACAAGTAGGTTATATAATTTAGGACGTGACAGGTCATCGAATACCAGCAATGGCATTTTGTTAAAAGGCCAGTTTAGACTGGCCTATATATTGTTTTCCCATGGGTACCCTGAATTATTGACATGTTAGACTATTCCATCAATATATCATTAGCCAATGTATGTAATCCGATTACTTTCCTGGTCCAATTAGTACGACTCCTTGATTTTTGATGGTACATAAGCGATGATGCAGTTGACGGTGATGCATGCCTAGAAATACTAAATTCATTCTTGACTTAAGACCTCAAGATTGCGGGCGTGACTCGCCGTTCGATCATTGACCATGCCCGGGTCGACGGCGCGTTGTGTTCCACGCGCGCCTCAAAGAACTGTCAGCAATCTGACGGGCCCCCCTAAGAGGGCCACAGCCTGCCGGGGTCGCGGGGCTGTCTCACCTGGTAACCGTGGCCCTGGTACGTAAAGGGCTATTGAAGGATCACTGTGGATTGAAATCAGTACTAGTCTGACATTCCTTCCCGTCCGGCCTTGGGCGGGAGGTGATTTTACCACGTAAAAAAATTAAAAGACCTCAAGTTTAAAGCTATCAGGGGGGGTATTACAACGTCGTAAAACCAGGCTTGTTCCAGTGAGTGAACAAGACAGCGCTAGACGACTTGTATAGCTCTGTCACTTTCACTCGCCGGGATAAGCCTGATTTTAAGACGTTGTAATACCCCCCCAGGAAACATTATTCCACTTCTCATACGTTCAAAATATTTAGGTTAATCAAACATCGTGTAGATGAATTTCACCAAAGTAAATTCAGTGCCTTACTGAGTGGATTTCACAAGAATCGTGAAAATATTACCTTAACAAGAAATATGTATAACGGAATGACATTAAAATTTCGTGAATAATTTTGTCTTGCAAACAATAGAATTTGGTTTCATTCATGTTATTTAGATTTTACGAGGAATTCTGTTTTTGTTTGGTATAGAAGATTTTGTTATTGTTTTGTTTGTTGTATGTTTGTCAGAAATACGGAAGTTGTTTTGTCACATTTCTTTTAAATACATTGTCAAGCTAAGTGATTATAAGAATACTTTTTTTCAAAGTGACAATACTGTTTCTCTAAGTTAACTTTGTTTGACAAATAAATGGTACTGATTCTGTAATTATTTTTAATTGTATTAGGAAGCATAAAGAAGATAGCATTTTAAGCTATACTATTCTTAAACTCCCACGGTTGAGACACAAACTTCCTCTTTGTAAAGAGAATTAAATTCAAACCTGAAATTGTGAATGTGCTTTAAAAACCCTTGAATTGAGTACCCTTTTTAATGAGTTTTGTTATCACTTTTTTCCCTTCAATCTTCCGCCCAACATGATAGTTTTTGGTCAGTCAAACAACCCTGTTTCTTCGGTTGATATTTGTGTTCCAGGGCCGCAGAATCTTGTAAAAAAAGTCTTATTACCCTTATCTCTTTCCAATCCTTTTTTCAACTGTGACGTGACAATTGGCAATCGGCTTCAAGTCTAAGCGACCATATCAGAATACCAACATTTTTCTATGAACAACTAAAAGTCTGGTAATCTCAAAACGTGAAATAATATCATAATAATATTCCACAACTATCACACAACGCCATCTAGTCCCAAGCTAAGCAGAGCTTGTGTTATGGGTACTAAACAACTGAAAAACATACTTTTATTTCTAATAAATACATACATTATAGATAAATTACACCCAGACACAGAACAAATGATCGTGCTCATCACACAAACATTTGTCCTGGGTGGTAATCGAACCCACGACCTCCGGCATAGCAGTCAGGGTCGCTAACTACTCACCAACAGGCCAGTCAAACAGTAAAAAGTCGAAATGAAACAATAAACCTCCCTGAAAAGTCCCGCCAAACTTATTAACAATGCAGATTCTGATTCCCTCTTGCGAAAAAACTCATAATCGGAAAACAGGCCATTTCATTGGACCGCAATATTCCAACTGATGAAAGTCGTAAAACAGCGAATCAGTTGTTTTTCCCGACTACGAGAGTTGACTGAGAGGTGACTATTGTGCTTCGAGGATGGATTGACAAACTGTTCTGTGTTGCACAGTTTATGATGACAGAATTGTGGTAGATTACAAAGAGTTGCCGACATTGGTACTTTAGTTTGTGTTTGTGGGACTTTTGTTTTTTGAACATGAATTAACCTTTTTTTTTCGTAGTAAAATCATCAAATGAGTTTTCCCACCTAGGGCAGACCGGGAGGGACTGTCAGACTCGTACTGACTAAAATTCACGGTGTCCTTCAATAGCTCTTTACGTTTCGGGTCACGGTAATGAGATAAGTCCCACCCCGGATGAATTACCACTAGCATGTATTCACTGTTGCTAGAGCAAAGGCTTCGCCCGCTTGTAATTCGAAAAAACCAGAATAAACAATATCAGTGTGTGTTGAACTATATTATGTGTAGCTCATCCAAATCCAAGTTACAAACATTCATCCATCCATACTAACAGACTTGTGAGTTTATGATACACATATACAGGTTGAATTTTTCAACTGGGCGTGGATGGCTACTTTCGAAACTATGAGGAATATCGAAAAACGTTGAAAGGAGTCTCGAGGCCGATTTTGACGAAAACTAAAACTGCATCATTGGATTTTAGAAAAATCAAAAATCCTGGTCAGGAATCGAACGCGCTGATTTTGAAAAAATAATCACACCCTGTATTATTATACCATTCGATAGTGTTTCTAATAAGGATCAAATTCTGGGAAGTAACCATATACGGCAAACTTAAGGAAAACGTATAATTACAAAAAAACTGATTAATCTTCAAGGCAAAGACTGTATTTGAAACATAAGTTACCGTTTCTTCTGTAAAATAATGCTATTTTTAGTTCAACTCGATAATGTCGTATTGCTAAGTACAGTGGGATTGTTGAAACGTCAAACCCAGTGAGACATTGAAAACAATGAAATTTTATAATTTCGAATAAATTATGGCTCAGTAGGTGTAAAGTAACATGGAAAAATAGCAATTTCATAAAAATCAGCCATTTCCTTAAGTTTGCCGTATATGATTACTTCCCAGAATTTGATCCTTATTAGTAACACTATCGAACGGTGTAATAATACAGGTTGTGATTTTTTTTCCAAAATCTGCGGGTTCGATTCCTGGCCAGGATTTTTGATTTTTCTAAAATCCGATGATGCAGTTTTAGTTTTCGTCAAAATCGGCCTCGAGACTCCTATCAACGTTTTTTGATATTCCTCATAGTTTCGAAAGTAGCCATCCACGCCGAGTTGAAAAATTCACCCTGTATACATCACACCTATAGTGCCCAAAAGGTTCAGTAGTTGTGTACCGACTAGTATTTTTTATAGTGTTTTAATTTCAGTGTTTTCTATAGTCTTCTTACCCAGGGCGCGACTGTCAGACTTGTACTGACTGATTCAACGCTGTTTCTTCTCTATCCGTTCCAGGATCACGGTAACCTGAAAAGACATTGTCCGTAAATAATGACTTTTATGCCGTCATGAGGAAGAAGAGCGCATCCTTAATAAGCAGAATGAGGGGTAGCACCAACAGTATCTTGAAAGTCCTAGCCGAACAACATGATGCACCAATATTAAGGCACTCTGTCCGGTTGCTCGTGCGGCAAGGCTGAAAATATTGTACTTAGGTTAACTACTAACCCTTAGTTGATAAGTTTTACTAACCATTGGGCCAATGTTGTCAAATAAATTAAATAAATTATTATTATTATTATAATAAAATACCCTCATATCACGAGACTATTACCCTCCTAGTTTTATGAAAAAACGTGTAAAGTGTTGATATAACCTACTTGCATAAATAAACATTGACATTAACATTATCATCACGTGGACTCTGTGGCTGCTAGTGCTGCTAATGAAAAAACCCAGTTACATTTTACCCGATCCAGAAATCGAACCCGGTACCTCTAGCTCATCAGTGGCGTAAAAAGCTGTTTCTTGAAACAACTCTGTAAAACAAGTTATGCAAACTTAGGTCTTGAACTAGGAAAACACATGCAAGTACAAAATAACAAGTAACACAGCGAGACGAGGTAAAAGAAGCGTTTAAACTTCTACTTAAACAGTCTAAACAGACCACAAGAACTAACTTGCTTAAGCTATTAGTCGCTGGAGGGAAAATGAAATATGTACCTTGCGGTAATAGATCAACAGCTGAGGTCTTCCTTCCTTTTTCGGTTAAAGGTGTGTAAGTATCATCAAATAAATCTGGGTGGACTGAAACGGACTATCAGATTGATTACAACCTGTCCCTTTGCGTTTCAGGGACGCGGTCTTGCTCAGACGTTCCCGCGACCCGATAACCCTACCCAGTTTTTTTTTTTTATCTTGGTCAAAACATCAATTAATTCGTCTTGTCTTGGGTGGACCGGACGGAACTGTCAGGCTCCGTACTGACTAAATTCCACGGTTTCTTCCAATAGCCCTTTACGTTCCAGTTCACGGTTAACTGTTTTACGACCATTCTTACTAACACTATTAGCATAGCCTTTGATAAATGTTTAATAATAAAAATATGTACCAGTTTCTCTCAGCCAGCATTTCATGCATTTCTGTGTTTAGAAGTAATTGAAAAAGTATTCAGCAAGTTTTCAGCGCGCCTCAAGCACTTTCGCTAAAATTCGTGGAAGTCTCCAGATCTAAGTTGTACGAAAAAGAAATCTCAAACTACGAAAAGATTTATTTTCTCCAAAATAAATTCTATATTACACACAGCTCACAGAGCTCCATTACAATCTTATTATCAACACAATATGAAAACATAAGGCGACTCCACAGTTTTTTTGTTACCTTGGCTCACCTCGTCTTTATGCCGTGCCGAATACCAAAAAGGTTTTTTAGTTGGCAGGTGTGCGTGTCGTCCGCATTGTCCGGTTGAGCTGGGCTCGGTATACCTAGCGTTGAATGTCATTTTCGTTTTTGAACCTTGTGGATTGTGGTGCAAGTTGTGGGAGGCGTAAAAAAATCAAATTTTTGATTCGAGATTTTCAAAATAATAAAATTCTAGGTAACATCATCAAATGAGTCCTCCCACCCGGGCAAGGACGGGAGGGACTGTCAGACTTATACTGACTAAAATTCACGCTGTCCTTCAGTACCGGCCGGCCGGCCCTTTGTGTACCGGAGTCGCGGCATACGTATGTCCCGCAACCCCGGGAGATTTTGACATAGATTAACGTCATTTAGCAAAAATACTTTGTTATCTCTTAGCCAGGAACTTTCTGGAGACCCATCTTTCGCTTCTAGTAACCAGTAGGAGAATCTAATTACAATTTTAATCATGTAACGTATCCTATATGAGACAACAAGGCGCGACATCAACAAAGGAGATGGTGGAATGAACTGGTTAGGCTTCAAAAGAACTTGAAGGAAGACGTTCACGATAAGTGGAAGGAGTGACGGGTTACCTTTGATCATGAGAGGGACAGAGATGGAAAAAGCTGAAGAAAAATGTTGTTGTATTTCTAAGTATAATAATATCTTCAAAACCGTCACTCTAAATTGAATATGAAAACGCTAGCAATTCTGCTGAAATGCTTAAAAATTAAACATAGCTAGTATAGCGGTAACTCTCTGTCCCAAAACACCAGCTCAGCAGACTGCAAAATTTATGACAAAATAAAAAGAGCTAATTTTCTCTAGCTAATACCCGCTCTCGTTTATAACTCAACCTCTCACATCCTGCTTCTCATGTTAAGGGATTTTGTCCGCTTACAACGTAACACTGTTTCATACATGGCTTTAAGCAGATAAACACAGGGATTGGTCCGGGTTCCGCTGAAAATGATATTTTTTCGACTGGTTTGTTATTTTTTCGGTAGTCCCCTAACCAGTACCGTGTTAATATTTCCATCAACCTCAAATCTTGGTACTGCCAGTTTATAAATCCCCGTTTCTGTCCTTTTTTCTTATGTAACAAAGAATATTTTTGGTGTTTTTCTATTATGGAATTAGGGTTTAAAAGTTCGTGAGGCAAAATAGGTTTTCGTTAATGGAATATTAAGTAGATATTTGCCTATCTACTCGAATGTATATTGTGATGTTCGCACGTTCTTAATATATTGTGTACGTGTAACAAGTAATACATATTATAATATTATATGGAAATGATGTTATGCTTTTAAGTAAAAATATATAATATAATATTTATGATAATAAGCTATCAATAACTTGAAGTACTTTTTCTATAGGTAATTTATTTTTTTCTGTTTCTTTTCGGTAACTCTGATAGGCTAGTTTAGTGGTCTGAATAATGTAGCTAGCCTACCAGATCATGCGATTTCTTAATCATGCAAATGAAATCTGTAAGTAAGCATGTGTCGATCAAATTATTTATCTAACCTACTTTTATGAAACTCCTTCCCAAAAATATAACATCCAACTACCTCATAGAATTTAAATTAAAATGTCACTTACGGGATATCTAACGTGATTAAATATCGGAAGATAAGTAAGTGACATTTTTAATTATCAAAATAAAGAAAAAAAATAAAGAAACCGTGAAAGTTTAAAAAAGTGTCATAGAATTTGTTTAAATTTTCTTTTCTCTTCTTTTCCAGGAGTAGTAACATCGCCGGTAGCGGCCACAGTTACCAGGGTACCAGCGATCGTCGGCGGTGAAGCAGACATGCCGTGTGACATCAGACCTCCGATGCACAACGACAGTCTTCTCCTTGTCGTGTGGTATCGCGATGATAACCCTGTATACAGGTAAGTGGTTTTACCATAATACAATATTGTGATAAATAATAATAATAATCGTTTATTAGTCTCTTAATTTACGTATCATGTATGAGTTGAAACAACCCCAGTAAGTGGTTAACAACACTTGTGTCGGGGTTGTCTCGCTCCCCCCTGAATAGGTTAACAATATTGAGACCTATGACAAATAAAATTACCATTTAAATAAATTAAAAATAATATAAAATTAAAATAAAATCAATGTTGATATTTACATTATAAAATTAAATATAAACCAAGAATTAAATATACAATCAACAAAATTAAAATTACAATCATAATCATAATCGAAATAATAAAAACATAATAAGAATAAAAGTCAAAGTGAATTACAATCAGAAACATTAATCGGGAACAAACTCAGAAAGTAAATAACATTTAAAATTAATATCAAGATAAACGGAATCAGAACGAAGATCAAGGATAAAACCAGAATTAAAAAGTCATAATTAAAAAAAAAAATTAGGTGCACATTTTGACAAAGAGATTTTGTGGGTGTAAGATATAACTGTAGTAGTTTGTTTATAGGTGTGTGTGTATTTGTGTATGCATGTGTGTGTGTGTGTGTGTGTGTGTGTGTGTGTGTGTGTGTGTGTGTGTGTGTGTGTGTGTGTGTGTGTGTGTGTGTGTATGTATGCTTGAGGGTATGTTGGTGCTACGTATAGTGCCATATTTTATAATGCGTAAAAATAACGACACTCAAGTAATCCTAACCAGAATCTGCTCTGTTTCGTCGTAAGTAAGAGGCTGCAACCACTTGGTTATTATTAATTTGCATTTCTGTGAGGTCTCAAGGTGGAAATGCAGTTTTGCGTTAATTAAGTTATATATGTAGGCGGACTGGCATACATATTGACGCCGCGCAAAAACCGTATGTACCCCTGAGGAGAAAGCCACAATGTCTTTCCGCCTTCTAGACTGTCTTTCCAGGTTTGCTGGAATATGCTTGTGTAGGTAGAGTATCGTGCTCAAAAGGTATAGTTTTCTTACTGTTAATAGGTCACTCATTCTGTAAAGCTCCGTTGTAGGAAATCTGAACGGCTTGAAATAAATAACCTTCAGAAGTGACCTCTGGGCTCTTTCTAGCTCTAAAAATTTGACCTTGGTAGCGCCTCCCCAAGCCGGTAAACAATATGTGATAACCGACTGCGCAAGTGCCTTGTATATGTTTTTGAGTATCTCCGGAGGCATCAAATGTCGTAGATTTTTAAAAATCCATATGAATTTTCGAACCCGCGACATAACAACCTCGACCTGAGAATGCCACGTTAGACACTCGTCGACTATGACGCCCAGGTATCTTGCAGATGGCACTTGTTTGATGGGCTTACAGTCACAATCCCGTTCCAAGCTGTTTTCACAGGTATGGATACGGATATTGAAATTATTTCCTGGCTTAGACCTAGCACTGGGAGAGAAAAGAATGCAATTAGTTTTGGCAATATTAAGGGTCAGCAGATTTGCTTTGAGCCACCCATCGACCACTATCAGACCCCGCTCCGCTTTACCACGAACTTCCTCCCATGTGCCGCCATCATAGACAATAGCCGTGTCGTCAGCATATGAGAAGATTTTCCCGCCACTGTTTCGTAGATTACACAGTTCGTTGATGTATACCAGAAACAGCGGCGGACCGAGAACGGAGCCTTGTGGAACTCCGAAAGAAACCTCCTCCTCATTGCTGTACGAGTTTCCTACCTTAACCTGCTGTTTCCTACCCCGGAGGTAGCTATTAAAAAGTGAAAGCGCCCTACCCCTAATCCCCACAGCCTCAAGTTTCTGCACAAGGATGGGAACAGATACGGTGTCAAAAGCCTTTTTCAAGTCTAAGAACACCGTGACGCATTTAAGTCCCCTGTCTACCTTTTCTGTAATTTCAGATGTGAGCGCTATAACTGCGTCCTGGGTTGATCGATCCCGTCTAAAACCAAACTGTGAGTCGGAAAGAACATTGCATTTGTTCAAGTACTCAACAAGCCTTTTGTTTAAGATTTTTTCTACTATTTTTGAGATCGAAGTTAAGACGGAGATCGGTCGATAATTGTTGACATCATATTTGTCCCCATCCTTGTGCACAGGCGTGATTAGAGAGCGTTTTAGGGCATCACTAAAGATACCCGTTTCGAAGCACAGATTAGTCAATCTGCAAATGAGAGGAACCACAAGGTCTCGTGTGTGAAATTACAACGATTTTATATATTAGTTGTTTTCAATCTTTTCTTTTTTTTAGCTTTCTCTTGGTCTTTAGGTTGTTTTTATAAGCACTTTACATCCGAAAATGAACTTAAGGTACACGTCAATGCTGATTGCTGTCAGGTCTCTGCATAGGTACATTACAAATTCTCGGTGAACTCTAGGTACAAAAGTAATGTGGGAAAAAATCTACATTATCACCATTCTACGCGTATATTTTTATGGGCTTAATTTGCAGACATCAGTTGACCGCAGCGACAGGCGGCAATGTCGCTCTACGCCACGCTTTAATTCTAATATAACGCAGTCACCCGTTCAAAGTTAAAATTGAAACCTATTTCACAAATTCCATTAATATCCTAAACTAATAATCGAACGTCGGAAGTTATTAGCGCTTAAAAAGTTTATTCCACAATAAACAATGGCGGCCGGTTTGTTTTGTCATACCAATTGAACATTCAATTGTTTTCCAATTCCATTCGAGCATGGAGTGTTAATTACAAATTATTATTGTTTTCCGTTCTAAAAACACAGACGGTTAATTAGGTAAATACCAGTTTGACATTTCCGTCATCCAAGTATATTAATACACTGTAGGTATGGAAGTATCAATTACTAACCGCCTCGTTTGCAATTTTCCTAGAAGAACGCTTTGACGTAATAAATTGATTCTAAAAAGGTTGTCTTTAAGTAGGTAACGATCATGTTGTCGAGGTACGGAAGTTTTACTCGTTGATGGTAAAGTTGTTAGAATAGATTGGATGTTTCAATTTCAAAAGGTATTTTTCAAACTTTTAAGTAGAATAATCTTAAGTTATTCTTTACGTTAGAAATGATAAGGTTTGGCGTGGTTTATGGTTAAAGTGTTTTAAGTTATGATAACAGTGGAAGAATTTTCGGTATGGGTAGTCTGACGAGTGTATTAATTAATTACTTACTTTAATATAAATACGATATAACAAGTTTATTCGTACAAGGAACCAAAACATGTAGTTTTAGCAGAATCATACAATAGTATGTATCACATTCCCTATGCCAGTATTATATGATCAAGTTCTGTCAGGTTTGTGGCATACTGGAAACGACCGCATTGCGAACTTGACAGTCTGGTATAACAATTCGTAAAATGGTTGCAACAAACAAACAGGACTGTTTTAAGATTTATGAGAAAATGTAGTACCTATGTATAAAAAATTGAAGAAATAATAGTGTCTTATAATATGATGAAAAGAATATTAAATCCATCATCCCACGAGAATTGCATGATAAACGTGACCTTCCTTTTTACACATGGCCTATGTCGTAACAATAAGTCTCAATGGGCACATGAGGAAAACTTTAATTTGATATTAATTTTAACACATAGTTACATCTATATATATAAAAATGAAACCCGTTTTCCGTTGTCACGACATAACATGAAAACGGCTTGACCGATTCGGATAATTATTTTTTTGTTGTGTTTGTAACCATCGGGACCGGGTTTTAGACCGGGTCCTCCACCCGTGCGAAGCCGGGACGGGCCGCTAGTTAGTTATAACAACATACTTAAACGAGATTGATGTTCAAAACGCCATAATTACACAGTTTTATGTCCCCTAAAACGGTACCCAAGAGTAAAACTATTCGGTTACAGTAAAACGCATGGCTCTTAAAACCATTACCAAAAACACCTCGCACCAGTCGTTTAGGAGACAAATGTTGAAAGTTGTTTAGACCAACTCTTACTAAACACATTACACTCCTATTCCTTGGGGACTAATTATCATATTATCTTACTACCGAGGGTGTAATTAAAACATTTATGTGGTACATAAAACGAAGTTTCTCGACGTTGAAGTTTCGAGTTTTGGGTACTGATACGTTGCCGTTGGTGCTTTTCGTAATCAATGGATTTCGGATTTTCCTGTAGTATCGGTGAAAAAGCTTAATGGTTTTACTAGTGGATATTGCATATTGAAGTGGAAACATATTTTTCCTACTTCTCCACTATTCTTTTCTGAGTAATTTCGTTGCAAAATCCAAGACAGGTAAATCCATTCTCCGGAACACGTCGATCTTCATTGTTTCGGCACTTTTCTGGTGGTTGCCACTGTTGATTCTGGCTTTCAGGAGTTGCAGTGGTTTGGGAATAGTATGGTGGGTTTGGTAGATCAGGCATAGTTTAAATTCCTAAAAAAATGATGGTTCTTAATACTGGCCTCGATTTTTACTCTCCACGAGGTCTAGCTGACGTACATAAATTGAACAATTTAAACTTATTTTCAACGTATTCTCAATGTCAAAATGTATTTTCTTGAATTGTGATGGATTTTATTTACACAAGCACTCTATATCATAAAAAATACCATATTTTAAAAGAGTAACCATGGAGTTTCTTGCCGGTTCCTCTCCATGGAATCGACCAACCCGAACCGAGCATCTTTTGTCGACGTTTTATAAGTGCTCATGGAATGTGAAATGTAAATATTTGATTTGATTTGACTCTAATTCAGTTATGTCACAAGTCTAGATAGGCTCCGTGGTGGCTGCTATAGAAAAAATCGTAATGATAAACTAAATTACAACGCATTGTCTGAAATCGGACTTAAGGTCTCGTAAATCGAACCGAGCTTACATCCACCCAGAAAAAAATACCCTCCACATTATGAACTCAATAAACGTGGAACATTTTTCTCAACTTAAATGACACTGATGTATTGCACCAGTCAACGTTACATGCTGTGAATGCAACAAATCCTCATTTAGTTCAAGATTTATAGTGTCAAATACCACAGGAGCTATGTGGTTGGCATTTTAATAACGAACCATGAATAATATTTAACGTAAATCATGTTTATTGAGCGTAAAAACAGTGTTTATTTACATTGTGACTTTACGAGTTGGCCTGAAAAAATGGTTACATAGGTACAACGTGTAACGTTAAAAGCGCAAAACCTCTCGTGGGGTAACTCAGCCCATGTTACTGAACAATGTTTGTTCTAAGACTTTTGCATAAAAAAAAGATTTTTCATACTGATAGGCTCGATCAATTTCTCATTTTGTATGAAAAACCAAATTTTTAAACCCCACGAGGTTTTGCGCTTTTAACGTTACACGTTGTATACGTAATTATAATGTAACCCGATGGTAGTTTTTTTTTTATTATGATGTGTCCTGATAACGTAACATCATAAAAAAATACAATCTAGCTTAATACTAAAGCTAATGAGTAATTCTATTTTGACTTAATTTGCTAGGGAGACTAAGCCTAAGAATGTGTCCATTAACACTTTTCTTATTGTCTCTATTAAGGGGAAGACACTTTGTTCTTGTGTTCTTTATGGGTAGCACTCACTTCACTACATTACACTAACACTTCACTATATTAACTCGAAAGGTCCTTTTTAGTCTTCTCACTATGTCCGTGTTGTCGAGGAGCTGGATAGCCTCGATGATTACATGATGGTGAAGACTTCGTTCATGAGCTTGGGCGTTCTTTTTAATTAAGTCTATGGGTGCGTCCACACTGGAAGCCTAGCGCGTCGGCGGTGGCAGGCGCGGTGGCGGGCGCTGCGGCGGGCGCGATACGTGTCCACACTGCCGATCAAGCGTTTGTTTTTGTTGCGGCGACTTCAGGTGTTGCAAACCGGTGGTACCTAGTAAACTCTATAAAACTGGTTTAAAGAATTTTAATATTATTATTTTTTACAGGTTATTTAGGATTGAATACAACTAAATTATAAATCATTCTAAATTTTTCTACTCAAGTTCGGTAAAAATAATTTAAATATGTATAAAAACATCCAACGGTAGTATTTTAGTGCATGTTCTGGTAACTATATGGCGCTACTAAAAGACCGAAAAGGTTTGATACACCTGCCGCCAGCCCGTTGTATCGGTTGTTGCCTAGCAACGCCTAGGCTCGCAAACTCGCTCGTAACCACCGCGCTAGGCTCCCCGCCTAGTCACTTCAATGTGGCCACAAGCGGCGATTTCATACATTCATTAATATCGCGCCAGCCGCCGCCACCGCGCTAGGCTCGCAGTGTGTTTGAGCACTATGACGAGGTCTATTTTGAGGTTCCGATGAAGGTCGTCATTTCGAATGTACCAGGGCGCTGGTGGTCTGATGGTAGAATGACTGAAAAGGTTATCACGTCATACAGACGCAATGGACAATTGAAAGAATAGGGTGGCTTTCAGATAGTGAAGTCCGATAGTCCTTTCCACTCTACCTAGTGGATGGAGGACTCATTTTTCTTATAAATTCTTTCCAAAATGTTCTTACCCTTTCACAATTCTATTAATTCACTCACACGTAGCTGTAGATACTAAGAAGTAAGAAACGTATCCTCCTCCATTTTTCATTTAAAAACTTTACAGACATAATGCGTTAACTGTTTTCTGTATATACATAATATAAATATGGATGTTTAGCATAACAATATTACCAATTTATGACGACGATTAAACTTTTTTCTTATAAAGCATTACACACGAAAGATTAAACTATTTCAATACAAGTACATAATTCTAAACAAGTATTTTGTCTCTCTCTTTACGTATCTTAACATTACCACAAAACGCAAACCAATAATTTCAGTGGCTTACGACAGCAGCTTAACAAACTCGAGGAAATGAATGCAGCAAGCTAATAAAGTGAGCATTTAACGTCGTTCCACGGTTACAAGATCAATACCTGCAATGGAACGTAACTATTATGGTGTGGACTGTATTGGTTTATATTTCCCTGTCTTCGATAGCTCAGTTGTTTGGGACGAGGGATTTCTTCTAATTAAAGACACTTTTACTATTTACACTGTTTAATTACTACACGAAACGAATCACTTGACTTACTAATCTATTTATAGAACAACAACAATAAAGGAACGCGTGGGACTCACAGACTTAAACACTAGGAAACCTTAAAACTAACACGAATACTTATTATCATTCAAACATTACTGGAACAAACAATCAACTGTGTTGTGGACTAGGTCCGTTCTACTTAAGTGTAAAAACGCCATACCGCGAGTTGTGGGAGGACGTGTTTGTAGAACTTGTGTTTGGCCAATCACAGGCCCGGAGATCGCGTTTTTCTCTACTTACTTTGATCAGACAAGTCTCGACCTGTCGGAGGCTCCGCCCACAATCGGCGATATGGCGTTTCGTAACCATATTTGGTTACGACTTGTGCCGACATGAATGCTACCTTATAAGGTAATGAACTGATCCTTTTACAATCTATTTTTACTTTCTCGCCTTGTGCGAGCCTAACAGTTCTTTATTGGCATTTTGCTTGTACATAATACAATAACAGCTCTTTATTTACCTATTGCTTATACTAATAGTTCTTTATTTGCCTATTACTTATACATAGTACACTAACAGTTGTTTATTTACATAGTGCTTATGCCTAATACATGATTAACGCTCGTCGTCTGTAACATCTCTCCCCCCGGCGCAGCCTGCGTAGCCTCTTCTTCTTGGTGCAGCACGACGAGCTTGCTGACGGGACGTTTGAAGACGCCGGTCCTCGTTCGCACGTCGACCACCCTGATGCCGCCGTCGGGTCCCGGGAAGATCTTCGTGACGACTCCCATAGGCCACACGTTCCGTGGCAGCGTGCTGTCGACGACGATCACGACGTCGCCGATCTTCAGCGGCCGTCGATTGCTCTGCGGCTCGCCGCGGGGTACCAGTGTAGGGAGGTACTCCCGCAGCCAGCGTCGCCAGAAGTGGTCGGCGAGGGCCTGGCTGGCCCGCCAAGCACGTCGGTCGGCCTCATCACAGGGCCCGGTTGAGGGTAGGCCCATGGAGGACCCCAACAGGAAGTGGTTGGGGGTGAGGGCCTCTGGATCGGTCGGACTCACGCTGACATGAGTCAAGGGGCGCGCGTTGATGGCGAACTCCGCCTCAGTGAGCAGAGTCAGCAGCACCTCTTCTGCAGGTGCCCTTTCGCGCAGTGTCGCAGCGAGAGCAGTCTTCACGGAGCGTACCAGTCGCTCCCACGCACCGCCTTGGTTGGGTGCACCAGGCGGGATGAACCGCCACTCCATCCTGTGCAGCAGTCCTTCTTCTCGGAGAGCCGGCGCCCATTCTTCGTACGCCGCTCGTAGCTCCAGGTCGGCTCCCCTGAAGTTGGTCTTGTGCGGTCTTCCCAGGCCAGTCTTCTTCCGGCAGGTGCAGGAAACCTGGTCCGCGAAACCAACGATCGGTCGCGCTGATCGGTGTGTCGGTGAGTCGGGTGGCGTCATCCGCCACGTTGTGCTCCGTAGGTAGCCAGCGCCATTCTTCCTTACTTGTGAGCTCGGCGATTTCGCCCAGTCGATGCGCGACGAACGGTGTGTACCTCTTCATGTCGTGGTGGATCCAGTGGACCACCGTTGAGGAGTCCGTCCAGTATATCGTCCTGTCGATCTCGAGGCGGTGCTCCTTCCTTATGGTGTCGGCGAGTCGGGCCCCTATCACCGCTGCCTGCAGCTCCAGACGTGGTATCGTTTGGGCTCGCCGCGGTGCCACTTTCGCCTTGGCCGCGACCAACACGACGTCGACGCTGTCGTCTTCGTTCTCCGTTCTCCAGTAGGCCACCGTCGCGTACGCCTGCTCGCTGGCGTCGCACAACACGTGTAGCTCGATGCGCTTCGGTTTGCCTCTGAGGTAGCACCTGGGTAGTCGCAGTTGATTCACCTCCTGCAGTTGACCCAGCCATGATGCGAAGAGCTCGTTTTCTTCCTCCGGTATGGGCGTGTCCCACGTCGTTTGCAGTCGCCACAGGCTCTGGAGTACTATCTTCGCTCGCACTGTAAAATGACTCAGAAGGCCCAACGGGTCGTAGATCGACATTACGGCGCTCAATGCCTCCCTCTTGGTGGGTGCGCGGAGCCTTTCTCTCACCTCATGCGGCACTCGGTTCATGGACGTATTGAATCCGAGTTCGTCTCGTTCCGCGTTCCAGAACAACCCGAGGATCTTGCTGTCGGGCTGCTCCCCTCCCAGCTGTGTCGGGGCGGTGGCGTGGAGTGTCTGGGGCACGTCGCGCAGGACCGTCGTGTCGCTGGAGCTCCAGCCTCGCAGCGTGAAGCCTGCGGCCGCGTGCACCTGTCTTGTTTCTTCTACGGCCTTCCACGCCTCCTCCGGATCGCTGTAACTCACCACCAGATCGTCCATGTAATGACCCTTTGTAATGGCCTCGAGGGCCCTGGGATACTCACTGCCGTGAAGTTCCGCGTTGTAGTTCCGGACGTAGTGAGCCATGTACGGAGAACTTGCTGCTCCGAAAATCATACTTGTCATCTTGTAGTGGCGCGGAGGTGACGTCCTGTCCTGTCCTCTCCACAGGAACTGCTGCGCTGGTTGGTCCTCCCGTCGTATCTTTACCCGCAGGAACATCTCCTGTATGTCCGCGGTGACTGCCACTGCCCGCTCTCTGAACCGGAAGACTATTCCCGGCAGGGACAGCAGCAGGTCCGGACCCTCCAGCAGTTCGTCGTTGAGGCACCTTCCGTGACTTGTCGCCGCTGCGTTGAAGACCAGTCGTTGCTTCCCCGGCTTGTTTGGATTCTGCACAGCGAAATGGGGTAAGTACCAACACACTTTACTTTCCTTCTCCGTCCCGTCGCACGGCACGGCGTATCCTTTTTCTAGCAAGTTGTTCACTTGCGTGGCGTACTGCATCGCGAAGTCCGGTGACGCATCCATCTTCTCTTCAATCTTTCTAAGTCTCCTGAGCGCGGCTCCATAGCTGGGCGGCATGACCACGTCGTCTGTCCGCCACGGCAGTCCCACTTCGTAGCCCTCGTCGATCTTACTTATCGTCTTCTGCACGATGTCCGCCGCTCTCTGGTCTGCCTCGTTGACTCGGGGCTTCCTGGCGACGCCTAGGGCTTCGATTCTGAAGTGCGCTTCGACTAGATCGTGGAGTTGTTCGTCTCTTCTCCCGGTCTCGGTGACGTGCAGTACGTCTTCTTCGTCTGCGACGATACTTCGTGGCGCTGTTCCGTGCACCACCCATCCCAATGTAGTCCTCGATGCGGCCGGTTGGTTTGGGCCGCCGACTCGGAGTTCCCTGGTCACTATGTACTCCCAGTGGTCTGTGCCCACCAAG
Source organism: Agrotis ipsilon (assembly GCA_028554685.1). Classification (NCBI taxonomy): domain Eukaryota; kingdom Metazoa; phylum Arthropoda; class Insecta; order Lepidoptera; family Noctuidae; genus Agrotis; species Agrotis ipsilon. The sequence continues at coordinate 16,419,022 of CM052960.1, read as the reverse complement.
AGTCCGGGGCGGGCCTGCCCATAACACACTTCTTCTTTCGGCAGGTCTCGCAGGTGCTCGTGATCCAGCAGGGTGTCCGGGATGGACTGTTGATGTAGCCTCAAGTCCTTGATGGTTCTTGCTCGAAGCTCGTGCGACTGGCCGTCATTCCGGATGCTTCTGACTTGCACCCGTACCGCTTTGCTTTCTTGTTCTTCTGAAGACATGTTCACGCCGCGTATGCGTAGCGGGCGTGAGGTGCCCTCCGCTCCTATGCTGGTCGCCAGGTCTTCGTCGATGAGGGTGACGGTTGCTCCTTCATCGAACAACGCGTACGTCTTGACCTCCCCCCGTGACCCGGTGACTATGATGGGGCACATCTTCAGCAGTACTTTCTTCGGGCCGGCGGCGGACTTGGTCGCCACCGACAGCACTGCCTCCTCCTTGTTGGGCTCTGCGGTAGATTTCGCGGTCGTCGCCTCTTCTTTGTTGGCCGCCCTCTCTTGGTGGAGAGAGGCGTGGTGGGGCCGGCGGCATTGGTTCACGCCGCACGACCTGGCCTTGCAGTTCAGTCGCCTGTGCTTCTTCTCAGCGCATCGGAAACATATTCCGTTGGCCTTCAGGTACTCCCACCGCTGGTCAACACTCATGCTCTTGTACTTGGGACACTTCGTTAACACGTGATCTAGATTGCAGTTGGGGCACTGACCTTTATCATCCTGATTCTCGACGGCTGTGTAGACGGGGCTGGCCTTCTTCTTGGTCGTGATGGGCTGCCTGGTTTCTTTCTTCTGGCTGGCGGGCGCGGCGTTGGTGGGCGGGGCGTACATGTAGCGCAACGCCCGGTCCGCTTCCCGCATCAGAAAACGAGACAGCATGACTATCTCCGGCTCCGTCGTGTCGTCGTTTTCGTAGGCAAAGTCACACCATCTTGCCCGTATGTGCGGGCTCAATTTTTCTAGTACCTCTCGTGTCAGCATTGGGTTGTAAAGGTATCCCCTTCGGTCGACCGCCTTTATCACGCTTACCGTATTCTGCACCTTGATGGCGAAGCTGTTTAGGTCCGCGGCTGATGCAGTGGGCTTCGTCATCCTTTTTAGTTCGTCAATAGCGCGATCGATTAATACTTCTGGTCGGCCGAAACACTGTTCGAGTGTCTTCATGATGACCTCTGGATCGGTAGCGGTGTGTAGTAGGGCGGACACTGCCTCTCTTGCCTCTCCTTTGAGGCAGCTCCTTAAACGTTGTATGTTTTCAGCAGGCGATATGTTATACATATTGGTGGTGTCCTTCACGGCCGCTTTAAATGGTAGCCACTCGTTGACACCACCGGAGAACACCGGTAGATCCGTATGCCGTAGCCGGGGTCTTGCCATCCTTTCTAAGGTCGCTGCCAAGTTGTCGATGCTGTTCCTGTGCTTCGTCGGTGTCGGCGACCTTCCCCGTGGCATGTCGAATTTAATGTGTCTTGGGTCCTCCGGGGGGGCTCCCGTGCCCCCCTCCCCCCGTGCTCTGAGGGGGTTCGTTTGCAGCCATTCGTCCACTCGGCTGTGGTGGCCTTCCTCCTGGGGTGCCAGAGGCTCGTCCCGCAGGCTCTCCTGTTCGTCTTGTATGACGGATACTTCGGCGGCTAGCCTCTTCTTGACTAGGTCTGCTTCTAGTTCAAGTGACTTCTTCTGTAGGGCTGCTAGCTTTTCTGCCGCCTCTAATTCCGCTAGCCTTATGCGCGTTACCATGCTGTTTGTTGACCTCTGTGACCTTTGTGACCTCTCTGACCTTGCGGGTGACCTCCTCCTTGGTCCATGGTCTTCGCTGAGTAGAAGACCCGATGATGGTCCCGCTGTGGCCGTGTCCACCGTCGTAAGGGGCGCGGTATTTAGTCGTGAAATAGTTGTACTTTGTTCACCTGTGACAGCTGGTGACGCAGGTGGGTCTAGTGAGATCCTCCGTAGTCTCTCTCTTCGGATCCGTTCCGCTTCCAGTCGAACCGCTTCTCTCTGCTCCTCTGCCCTCTTCTGCAGGGCCCGCCTCTGGTCCTCTGCCTCTGCAGCATCACCTTGGCTACGGGTGATCACCATCTTCCTGACTGATGGCCAACTGCACAGACACTAAGCGGGGAGCGCGACACACGACAGTTCGTATCCGGTTTGGACTTGTCCAGATCCGTACGGCACACTTCGACACTTGTTTACTATCGCGACTAGCCCTATTTACCGCGACGGCACTATGTACTTACGACGAACGACGACGCGGCGCGCGCTATATTGCAGCGCGCGCTTATATACGACGCGCACTATTTATTTAACGCGACGGTCACTTCGCGAACTTATTTTATTTCGTTACGCGGTCACTAAACTATTTATTTACAACGATTAGAACGGTATATACTTATTAACGCGCACTTTACACTTGTTAGTTTCACTGTGAGTCCCACGGTTCTGCCGGTCACTTCAACGCGCACTATTATCGCGATATTCGACGCACAGAACACCACTTTGCCCCTTTATTATAACACTTTATTCACACGGTACAGTTATACAACAGTCAGTCAGTTATTATTGTTCAGTACTTACAGTTTTATCCGGTCGAGTAGGACCAAATATTATGGTGTGGACTGTATTGGTTTATATTTCCCTGTCTTCGATAGCTCAGTTGTTTGGGACGAGGGATTTCTTCTAATTAAAGACACTTTTACTATTTACACTGTTTAATTACTACACGAAACGAATCACTTGACTTACTAATCTATTTATAGAACAACAACAATAAAGGAACGCGTGGGACTCACAGACTTAAACACTAGGAAACCTTAAAACTAACACGAATACTTATTATCATTCAAACATTACTGGAACAAACAATCAACTGTGTTGTGGACTAGGTCCGTTCTACTTAAGTGTAAAAACGCCATACCGCGAGTTGTGGGAGGACGTGTTTGTAGAACTTGTGTTTGGCCAATCACAGGCCCGGAGATCGCGTTTTTCTCTACTTACTTTGATCAGACAAGTCTCGACCTGTCGGAGGCTCCGCCCACAATCGGCGATATGGCGTTTCGTAACCATATTTGGTTACGACTTGTGCCGACATGAATGCTACCTTATAAGGTAATGAACTGATCCTTTTACAATCTATTTTTACTTTCTCGCCTTGTGCGAGCCTAACAGTTCTTTATTGGCATTTTGCTTGTACATAATACAATAACAGCTCTTTATTTACCTATTGCTTATACTAATAGTTCTTTATTTGCCTATTACTTATACATAGTACACTAACAGTTGTTTATTTACATAGTGCTTATGCCTAATACATGATTAACGCTCGTCGTCTGTAACAGTAACAGTCGAACAAAACTCAAGTACAATTAGCTACTGCACAGAACGAACGCCTAACTTTGCAACTACGGCCAATTTCAGAGAGAACGAATTTTGTAAGTCACCTACAGAAGTACAAAAGTTCTCCCACAGTTCAGTACCAAGCAATTCTGTAATTAAAAATTCGAATTAATCCGTCTCTGGCGTTTTCGGACGAACGATTCAACTGCAGGTGGTGAAGGTATTTCAGTATAATCGTTTGGTACAATTAAATGCAAATAGATCTGTGAAAGCTAGTTCCCTGAATCTGTTTTAAACTAGTTTTTGGATCGTAAAGGAGATCCTGGTGAATGAGTTCGCTGCATAACTGGTACGGCTTATCTTACGAATGTTATAAATGCGAATGTTTGTGAGCGTGGATGAATGGATGGGTGTTTGTTACTCTTTCTCACGCTCGTTTGAATGAAATTGCTCGCTTCGGATGAAATTCGGAACACAGATAGTTTGCAATGTATTAACACTTATTATGACTGTAACTTTTATCACGATTTTATGTTCATTTGGGATAATTTTCGAATTATATCCTGTGAAGCAGTTGGCAACAGCAAGGTAATTATAACTTACTAATATTGTTTTCCGAATGAGTAGCATTAGTAGCATCTTTACAACTTTGGGCTATTAATATAAACAGAGAAAGTCATAATATCTTAAAACATTAATCGCGTATCGAGAACACTTATAATTATAAAGTGCCTAACTACCTACAAAATAAAAACTGTAATTGGCTGTATACTTTTCAACCTTCGTGTCATGTCACCATAATACCTAACTTAATACATACGCTTACTTCATTTTTCCATAAAGTGAGACAGAAACTGCAAAGCCCACCTTATTTTTTTTTTATTTTTATAGGTTGCCTCTTTATCCTCCTCGTTTTCCATGTTCATTCATTATCCAAACGGTTGTTACGAATACTACACATTTGACCTTTCTTTATAAGCCTTTAAGGTCACTTTATGTCCTTCTAAAGTGTCCCGAACGCACCTTCTCCCAGCCATCTGTCTATTCAATATTTTGTTACCCACCTTTCTTTCAGTCCCAAACCATTTATCATAATTTCCATTCAGTTTATTTCGTCCCCGAAACCAAAGATATTCAATCCCTTCGGTCTCAGTGCCAACAAATGCTTTTTATCAGGCCAATACTAAAGGTGCCTTCGATTTGCTAGACAAAAACCTATGAATACAAATCAAGTAGACGCCAGACAAAAACCATTGTACCTACCTCACATTTGACCCTGAATCTCCAACAAAAGCTCTTTTAGGTCTTAAGAGAAGGATAAGTGGAAATTTACCCAAATTCTTGTGAGACAGGGATGAAAAAATAAAGTGACTTTTTAGATACCCGCCGTAGCGTTGCTCTTTTTGGACTTGACCTTGAGAAAAATATGCCCCTAACTCTTATTACCCTGAAAGGGTGAGGTATGCGTAGGTCATAAATCGTCGATGAATTGGCCGATGATAATAGCATTACGTTTTAGAAACTAAGTAGTAAATCTCGTTAGGTCGTAAAATCCTTAAAATGTAAGGTCAAAATTTAAGCTCAGCTCTGGACTGCTAAGAAGCTATAACGTAGAATTATAATGTCAGATTGTCTCGTTGATCTTGAAGACGCATGCGCTACTGCAGAGCATAACGCATGGTCTTGGGTTTGGATCTCGTTCTCAGTAGACACAAAGTATGATTTCGTTAGCGGTTGATGGCAAAAGGATCTACTCATACATGAGACTTACAAACATAATAACTGGCGAAATGTAAACCTAATAGTAGCAAAATATTTTGAACCTAACCCTTTGTCTAACCTCTCGAGAACTAAAGGCATGAATATCTAAACCCTGGAACACAAAAAGCACATGAAGTAACAAGATAACAGATTGTAAAATTCGTATTAATTTTGAACTATGTGTCTGATAGGCCCTTTTTTTTAACGTGGTAAAATCATCGAATGAGGCCTCCCACCCCGGGCAGGGCGGGAGAGACTGTCTGACTTGTACTGACTAAAATCCACGGTGTCCTTCAGTAGCCTTTTTGTGTGCCGGAGTCGCGGTATACGTATGTCCCGCGACCCCGGCAAGGTTATGGCCCCCTGCAGGGGGCCCCGTCAGCGTGCTGACGCTCCTTGAGGCGCGTGTGGAACACAACGCGCCGTCGACCCGGGCATGGTCCATGGTCGGGCAGCGCGTTGGTCTGACAGACCCTGACACTCCACCAAAGAATTATCATTTGGTGATCTGATTATTCACAAAAAAATAGTACTAGGAGCATGATGATAATTATAATGTAGTTACATGTTTTAATTCAGTTTGCTCTGTCCTCAATAAATGGAGAAGCATTAAATATGCAACATAGCAGTAACCATTACATTCCGCGACAGTTTCCAACACTTTTCGTTTCCACATACATTGCGCCTTTTGTACTGAACATCAATAAAAGCGAGTGCGAATGATGTGTGTCGTTGTTTTCTGTTTACACCAGTTTAACGCGTACGGCAAACACGAAGGGAAACGGTATCGTAAAATTTTGCTCCGTAACTGATACGATCTCATGGAGTTGCTTTGGTCTTGTATTCAGGCTATTGAGGTAATTGACTCCATGTTTCTGGTTAGAATAATTACTTATGAATAGCATGGAAATATCCTCACCTCCTTTTTATTTTGGTTCGTCTATTCAGTCTTCTCGAGAGCATTGGAGAAGAAAAGTCTGTCAGACTCTTGCTATTCAAAAACCATTATATTCCTACACATTTGTTTTGCGTTCCAGAGCTTTGGTATCCTACTTAAACAGTCTCACAGACCTAGAAGGCGTTCGGCCCTAAAGCGGCCTCGTCAGTTCATTGACCGCTCTCTTCATCGTGCTTTTCATTCGATTAATCATCCAGCTGAAATCATGGCAAGCTTGTTCCACATAACGAAAAATAATATTAATATTGCCAATGTTTGTTGCAAAGAGAGTGCTGTCATATTGCAAATTGGATATTTTAAATAGACTAGGCTCCAATCGCATCCAATATTTAAAAAAATAAAAAGGTTTTTAAAAGTTTTGTAAACATTTGACTCGTTTTAAGTCTAATGTTAAAAAAAAAAACTTTGGTAAATAAAAAAACTCTACAATGACTTTCAAAACATTCCAAACCAATTACAATAATAAGTGTAAAATTAAAAACTATAAAAGTCGAACGTATCGATATCGCAACCAATTACGCGAGTATCATCAATCAATACGCACATAAAACGCTCGTAAAACGCCTGACAATTGCCTTTTATTCTAAACATTATGTCCAAGGTCATGCCTTAATGGTTTAGTCATTAATAAAGGGATAAACATATCAAATTTATGTATAAACGCGGCCTTGTTTGGTCTAGACTCGGTAGATTTAAGTGAAAAGGTAGAAAATTAGTTTTTGATGAGGATTTTGACTAAAAGAGAAGCCAGCAAAGTGGAAAATTAAATTTATTAATATTTCAATGGTCCACTGATTGCAGCGGATGGAGGAGAATATCAAAAAGTTTCATTTCGCGTGTGGGTAATACTTTTAAATCTACAAAGTTGAGAATATTGTTGTATGATTATTGTGATAATAATAATTATTATACATCTCATCACCTTCATAATTTCACCTGGGCAAAACCCACTACTAGGTATATTCGTAATAGGCCTCCTCTTTTTTCTATCATATTTTTTGGTAAAGCTAAACTCAGTTTTGGACCTACTGGCATCAATTATTACAGACTGTCTTTGCTTGTCTTAAATTCTATGTCTCTGAACAATCATGATGCTTAAGGCAGATGTCATTATGCTTAACACTGTCATCATCAGTTGCAAGAGGAAAGAAGTTCAGTTTTAGTCGTGACTTCGGATATTGTTTAAGTTTACGTAGTGTTAGGATTAAAACCAATGTGCTAAAGTGATATCTGTTGTTTCCGTAAACGATCTCATTAAAAAAGAGGAGAAGTGGATCAATGGTTACGACTTATACCTACGTTGTAGTTCGTGGCTTCCGGCACAGGCAACAGAATTTTAAACTGTATTATGTAAGACTTTTTTTTATTATCGTGGTGAAATCATCAAATGAGTCCTCCTACCCCGGGCAGGGTGGGAGGGACTGTTAGACTTGTAGTGACTAAAATCCACGGTGTCCTTCGATAGCCCTTTATGTTCCGGGGTCACGGTGATGGAAATAAGTCCCGCGACCATTATGTAAGAGACTTAAGAAAGAAACAATAGAATATGAATGTTAATCCGAATTCTTCAAATTGTGATTGAAAATTAATTCAAAGAATAGTGCTGTTTTGTACTTAATCGCCATCTTATACGGAGCAGGTCTGCCCCGCTCCGGCCATATCACGGAGGTGATAGGTGGCGACTTTTTTTCCAAATCTGTGTTCAAAATATAGCTATGACGTAATTGTACGTGAACATAGCCAGGTTAGGTCTAAAAAAGTTTTATCATAAATAAAATGAAAACTTGATCTAGCTTAGATCGGGCATAGATAATAATATATTGGGTTGAGATAACATCGGTTTAGTTTTGACGTTATTTCAAAGTCTAGTCTAGTCTTAAATAAATACCTACTAAAATAATATTTGAAATGATTTGCCGCTGATAAAATTAGAACAAGAGTCAGCTTGTTCAAATGTTCATAATTTTTTCAGCTTTGTTTGTATCAATTTAAGCTTTTATTGCTACTGAAATAACTCACTTGGAAATAAAACTGTCTTTTAAAACAAAAGTTTGGAATAGTCTTTGTGCTACGTTTTAGTTTAACTTATACTCGTAAGGTCATTACAAACATATCAGTTCGATTCCGTAACAGCAGCTTTTTTATTTCATAACATAAAATAACATTAATTTGCTATCAGTCAACAGTGTTGGCCTAAAAATAAGTACAATACATACGAGCTTGCAAATTACAAAATTCTTTAATAACTAAATAGAACTATAAAAAATATCCAACGGAAACACCACAGCAGAATTTGATCAGTACATTTTGAATATTATTGTAGTATAATTAATTTAAATAACATATTATTATTTTTTTAATATTAATTTGTCAAGACTTATTCTAACAAGATTCTGTCAACAACCTAGCAATGCGAGTTGGTTAACACCTAAACTAGTAACCACAGTATGTAACTAGGTTTTGATGTTTGGACATAATTAATTATCATCCGCATCAAAAGATCACTGAGACGATTAGTGTACTTAGCGATTACAAGGAAGGCTGAAGGTCAACGTTCTCAAAGCCGATCATCGATAAGACGGACAGAGATCTCACACAGTGTCAGGAATAAGAAGAGATGTAGAAGTCTCGCATAAACTACAACCAACTAATCAAGCGAATCTATCACCACGACCACCATAAAACAGCATGTTAACATGCACAGTACTGATTTTCAAAACACAAAACCGAACTGTTCAAGTTCAGTGGTAGAGCTGATATGTGTGCTGAAACCTTCTGCACACGTGCATAACTTTGACCACGTTATACCATTTACCCAGCTGGGCGCTTTGAAGTCTTTGTCTATTTTAGACAAAAACAAATGAACGGGGATCGAGAATGTTTTTTTGCAATTTTTTTGCTCGTTTCACTTTTAAATGAACCAATATAGGGGACAGATTGACGTCAGATTTCTATTTTGTGTAGTTTTATTTTAGTTTTAGGGTTTTGGGACCCGCATTGTGCTTTGTTCTCTAACTTCTTTTTGTGTGTTTTGTACTGTAACTAGTTTTTGTTTGTGTTTGTAATGTAAACAAGAATTTGACAACATTACATGTTCTGAAATAATGAGGCCAGAACGGATAGATACCGAGTTAATATCCAAAATTAGTTAATGTTTATGATACGTAATTTCACACAACAAAATATATATTATAAGGAACATAATTTAATCGTGTATACGAAAATGAACATTGTATACGTTGGTAAAGGCTATGTGTACTTGGGGATCACAACATTGTAACAACAAATATAGAAAAAAATACTTTGTAAACTTTTTTGGGACCGTCCGGTCCCTTCTGATTACGTTGAAACGACGGCTTCAAATAATAAACATACGTCGGACCGTGCAAAGCGGACACAACCGAAGTTATGCGAATAACGCGAAAGGGTTCCTACCATTCATCATCGCAAACAAACTGAAGTCAACTTCTCTACAACAATGTGCCAGTTTCCACAATCCGGTTTCGAAAAATGTTTCACATTCGCCTTTGACCTACTTTGCACATGCGCGGCATATCTAAATTTTACATAAAGCCTCGAAAAATTTCCGTGTGACGCGGCGCATTGCGGTACAAACGGCAAATATTGTGACAACACCGCACCGCCAAGCATTCGAAATTGAGCGCGCACACAAGTTTCCATCGCACGAAAGTGCAAACTTGAACAATTTAGAACTTATCTACTACATGGAAATTCCTAAATAAACTTTGAGATTTTCAAGTCATTTCGCTACATATTTCACTCGGTATCGTCTGTGAAATTGGAGCTGTCAGTGTATTTTAAGAGCAAACTGTTTCGTGAAGTATGAATATGAGAATAGGTAACATTAAAGGAAATTGCATTTTACGTGTGTGAATAGGTAGGGTTGTATTTCAGTGTAAAAAATGACAGGCAATGGACCTTTCCCGGTCAGTTTACCAGTCCAACGTATATTTTTCTGTCCGCAGACAGATTGCCGCGAACGGGAAAGCTTTGATAATTTATAGCGACGTGCACTACCACGCTTCCCGTGTATTTTCTATCACTGTTTTTTTCTGTGGAACCTTCGAGAAATATGGTCTGAATTTTCGGTATCCTTTGCTATCGGGATGCATAATTTGAATATTTCCTTTTTGGGTACTCCGAGAGGTAAAAGGGTGGCTTTAAAATTTTCCTTAAACAATGTAAGAGACTTTATAGATAATTCAGCGAGTAAAGTCTGTGGGTGACCCGTAATAAGTCTGTGAACTAACTTTACACTTTGTGTTTAGTGCTACTATACTTGTACTCGTATACTCAGACTACTCGGCGTCCCCAGTCAGGCACACTCGTAAAGTAGCTCAATCTACTGTAAAAAGAGTTATGTCCGCAATTTCCTCTACTCACTCACTATTCACTAAGTACCTTGGAGGAAAACTTTGGTGGCTGCTACGAAGAACATAATTTAGGTAATGCCATGGGATATTCGACTTTATCTTGGACTACTTTTATTATTGCGACTCAACGCTGAAGATACTATGTAGGGCTGATAGATCATAGTGACATAATGCTGATAAATTCGGAATTGCTAACAATTCCAAGCGAAGGTGTTCCTACACTTTGATAAATATATATATATATTCCATCACTTGTTAATTTATTTGGGTATTAATGGTAATGAGCCTTTTAGTTTTATAAAAATTTAAAAAATACTCTGTTAAAATTATCAAGTTTTAACTGAGTACTTTTGAATTGTGATAGCTGATAAATTATTTAAGGACTTGGATAAATTGCATATTTGTAAAACCACTTTTCAGTCGTACTTATTTATTCAGCTTGTATTTTTTAGACTGTTTCCTCTTTGCTATCCTGATTTTAATTCAATTAACAGTTCACATTTTGTTTATACAAGCTATGTTCTGCACACACTGCAGCACTGGGTGATACTTCTATATACACTTTTAGCAACACATAATATATATTATTACGTTTCTAATTAAGGAAATCACGTTTTCGAAATTATTTTACTTGATAAGACTTATTACCTTACTAACATCAGTATAATGTTATATTCTTAAAACTAATTGCATAACTTGTTAAGTTTTCAACAAGGATGTCATCTACTTTTTATGGAATCCTAGAAAACCTTTCACCTAGAGACCATGTTGGAAATTACTACAGAAAAGTTATTTCCAACGTCCACGCACACATAGTAACGTACTTAGAGTTATAAAAAGATATGATACTCGTACATTTTCTCGGAAGTACACTTCCAAAGTATTTCCACTACGACATAATCGTATTAGAAAACTTAAGCTTCTTTTATAAATCTGTCTTTCAAATACCTTTTTCTGAAATAAAGTAAACAGGGTCATAATTGGGTTTCCCGAAGGTTTTGAAAAAGATTTGGCATTTTTGTCTGATAAAAAACCTGTAAACGACCAAAAACGTTAAATGTTACGAAAAATATTTAGCATTAATTCAAAATTCCAAGCCTGGATTTTGTCGAGGAATTAAAGCTAGATAATATTTTTCATCATCATCATCATCAGCCTATAACGTTCCCACAGCTGGGACACGGGCCTCCTCTCTTGTGAGAGGGAGTGGGCCATAATCCACCACGCGAGCCCAGTGCGGGTTGGCAGATGTCACATGTCTTCGAATTTGATGGTTCTAGGGCATGCCAGTTTCCTCACGATGTTTCCCTTCACCGTTTTGAGAGCAGTGGTGATGAAAGAAATCACACAAAGTAATGCGCCGATATAGCCCACCGGATTAGCAAGCTGAAGTGGCAATGGGCAGGCCATTTTGCTCGCAGAGCGGATGGCAGATGGGGTCGAAAAGTGCTAGAGTGGAGACCACGGACTAGCAAGCACAGCGTAGGACGTCCACCAACAAGGTGACAGACGACCTTATGAAGGTCGCCGGAAGACGCTGGATGCAGGTCGCTTCCAACCGGTACTTGTGGCGATCAAAAGGGGAGGCCTATGTTCAGCAGTGGACGTCCTATGGCTGAGATGATGATGATGATGATGAATGCGCCAGGCTGGGTTCGAACCCACGACCTACAACTCGTAAGTCGGGGCCGATACCATTGGGCCACCACTGCTCTCATATTTCATATTTTTCATAATAATAATTAATGTCATGGAATTCCGCAAAGTAACGTCTCATTGTTTGGTCATTGGTCAAATAATACCAGAAATGTTGTTTAAAACAACCTTTTTTAAATTACCATTCATCAAAATCTTTCAAAAATATCGTTTCAATTGTTTTCACAAAACTTGACATAACTGAACTCCAATTCAGTTATTTGCCACCCCGACCCTAATTGTCTTTCAAGGATTTCAAATCACGAGACCAAAACTTAATACACAGAGGTCCTAATTTTGGGGCACAGGGTACAGAAACAAACAAACAGTTCAGTAAATTTAATTCCTTTTCATTATTAGTGTTTATTCAGGCTTCAGTGCCCCCGTCAGAGCGGTTAGAAAGGCTTGACTGACTAAATAAAAGAGAACTCAAATTGGGTGACTTACTTGAAGTAAGTTAGTTTGGCAATGTGCCGGGAGTTAAAAGGTATATTTTATTGGTCATAATTAAATTTAATTGCGTGGAAAGGTGTGATTTTGGTGCATATGTTTGCGACACTTTCGAGGCATGAATTGTAGAATTTGTGTTCGGTTTTCGTACTTGTATGACGAGATGTATGAATGTAGACGAGGTGGTAACTATGTAAGAATTGTAGCAGACTCATAGTTCTTTTCATGGTTTCTCTTTGCCATACGAAGATGGCGTGATTATAAATGTGTGTACGAGTATGTATTCAATTTTGAGACAGAACAGAACAGTTGAATATATTGGAGTTTTTAAGACTTTAAGATATTTCCAGAAGGTATTTACAGGTGTTGAGTGAATTAGTCCTTTTCCAAGCTTTTGGGCATTATATTTTGTACTTACCACCATTTGCCAACAAATATGCGATACGGAATTGTAATAAAATATCGTATTTATTGACGCTAAAAAATGAACTCGCTGTCCATGTTTCATTTATTTTGTTTTGATAAATCATTTGACACAATATTTTGCGTAGCTATAAATTATAATCTGATGTTTTATAGATTAAATCCGTAAATAAATAAACTGTTAAATCTGTAATACCTACATAGTGCTGCATAAAGGTTTAACAGCATATTTTACAGAACAACTTTTTAACAAACATGTTCTTTAAATAACTATAAAACCCCACGCTAAGTCGAATTAGTTTGCGGGCGTTTAAAGTTTTGATTTACCTAAGCTACATAAAACTAAACCCTCAAAATATAATTTCATCATCATCAGCCTATAAATGTTCCCACTGTTGGGACTCAGGCCTCCTCTCTGTGACAGGGAGTGAGCCATAATCAACCACGCGGGCCCAGTGCAGGTTGGAATATGTCACGTCTTTGAACTTTTGGTTCTAGGACATGCCGGTTTCCTCACGATGTTTTCCTTCACCGTTTTGAGAGCAGTGGTGATGAATAAATTACACAAAGTAATGAGCCTGGCTGGGTTCGAAACCACGACCTACAACTCTTAAGCCCAGGCCGATACCACAGGGCCACCACTGCTCCAAAATATGATTTGAAATGGAACAATTTAAAATACCAACATTTTGTCAAAATATAACCGCTATTCCAGTAACGTTTCATATTTCGAAATGTAACACTCATTTAATATGCAACGTCAAATCAACTGACTAAAACTTTTCACTTAAGCTAAACAGGTGATCTAAAGAGCAGTAAATAAATGGTTATGTTACAATTTCGTTGTATAATGAAGTATTTTCTATATATTTTATATACAGCGAGTGTTTATTTTATAGGTATATTGAACCAGCAAGCACAATATTGAATGACAATGTTTTTTTTTAAACTTTGCCCCACACTAGGTATTCTCCTGTGTCGTGGGTGCGTTTACAAACATAGACATAAGCTCACATACACATAATTTGTTGATTTAATGTCTTGAATTTTTTTATTAAAGGGTGTATTTCCTGAACAAAACAAAAAGATCCGAGTTGACTTTCTCTGCACACGTAGTATTACAACCTAGAATCAGTTATTTGGCAGAAGAATAGTCAATCGCAATAACCAAAAGTAGAAAAATAACGATGCGAAATTTGCCGGGGCAACTAGTAGTATATGAATGTCTGTGAGAAAATAAGCTTATGGTGGGCTATGGTTCTATTTTATATAGGTTCTAATTTGACTATTTTATATACATACATTATTACCAAGTTTTTCAATTTTCAATCTAGAACATGTCGGCTTCCCCAAGGCTGTATATTCTTATCCTTATATTTCAAACGTCGAGAATATTAGCGAACAAAATCATTGTGGTTATGAATGTTACGGAATAATAGACTCTCTTACAATGAAATAATTTATCTATCTTTTTTCAACCAAACAAATATGCTGAGCAAAAAATCTTAAAAAAAGCTATGTAATACTGTCGTTCTTTAATCTTGTTTCTGTCGACATCGACATACAATCTTGTTATTTTTATCGACATCTTAGTAGACATAAAATATTATTATGTTCAAGGCTGAGCCTTTTGTATTGGTCTCGTTCTTAATACCATCCACGTTTATAAAGGATAGATAATAGGATGCCTACTTTTTATTTTTCAATTCAAGTTAATATCAGACTGATGGATTAATTTTCTTACCTGAATGAGTTTGTATCATAAACACATCAGTAGGTCTACCAATCCCCGAGGAATTAAAACTGACAAGAATTTAATAATACAATCTTAATCCCCCAGTTTTAAGGCAAGAATACAATCACGGAGGTATTCCAAATAGGGCAGGTATCGACGATACCACCTGAGCTACGTGCACCTTAACTATTCCCTATAAGGGTTCTGTCAAAATTTTTTGGTGCCATATATTGAGTACCTCAACTCACGTAATTGGTGGTTAGTATCACCATAGTGTCAACAATCAAGAACAAATCGGAACACCACCGCGTCAACAGCGCTACTTTATTTGTCGGGGTGGAAATACCTACATTAAATGACGATGAGTATGGGACTGTAAGGTTGACTAAAAAACCACTCTGTTCCTTCTTTTGCCCTTTGCGTTCCTAAAACGCACTGCTATTTTAAGTCAAGTCGCCAAACTAGAACTTATTTTTAGATTAAAAAGAAATACGTAGCAAACTTCTGATACGTTTTGTGAGAACTTAGTTAAGTATTTCTACAATCACAACTTGTGTTTAACAAACACAAAAATGAATAATACATTAAAATCTGCAAGTACTTTAATGTTTAATTTTTTTATGGTACTGCTGAAAAATGTATTTTAAAAAAAAAATGTTTAATTATGATGAAATGATATTTATTTTTGCAAGTAGTTTAATATCAACACTTCTACACGTTCACACATTCTTTACATCATACAAACTAGATGAAGCCGGTTCTTCATACCTGACCACTCTGAGAAGAAACAGCCGAAACAAACTCAGAGGTCACAGTCTCTTTTAAAGGCCATACATTAAGTTGGTAGTCATAGGAGAGCCATGTAGGTTAGCGTCATGATTTAATATTAGATGGTCTATATCACTCTAAAAATATGCATTTCTGGTTATCGCCGTTTAATATGGTGCCATTGTTATTGTTCATGTCAACAAGATTCCATCATCAGCTCAAAACCCAAACAGCTGACTATTCTGAGAAGAAACAGCCGAAACAAACTCAGAGGTCACAGTCTCTTTTAAAGTCCATACATTAAATTGGTAGTCATACGAGGGCCATGTAGGCTCTTTAGCGTCATGATTTATTAGATGGTCTATTACCATTCTAAAAATACGCTTTTCTGATAAACGGTGTACACTATGATGCCATTGTTATTATTCATGTCAACAAGATTCCATTATTAGCTCAAAACCCAAACACGTCACTAATCTGGGAAGAAACAGCCGGATCAAACTAAAAGGTCACAGTCTCTTTTAAAGTCCATACATTAAATTGGTAGTCATACGAGGGCCATGTAGGCTCTTTAGCGTCATGATTTATTAGATGGTCTATTACCATTCTAAAAATACGCTTTTCTGATAAACGGTGTACACTATGATGCCATTGTTATTATTCATGTCAACAAGATTCCATTATCAGCTCAAAACCCAAACACGTCACTAATCTGGGAAGAAACAGCCGGATCAAACTAAAAGGTCACAGTCTCTTTTAAAGTCCATACATTAAATTGGTAGTCATACGAGGGCCATGTAGGCTCTTTAGCGTCATGATTTATTAGATAGTCTACTACCACTCTAAAAATACACTTTTCTGGTTAACGCCGTTCAATGTAGTGCCATTGTTATTATTCATGTCAACAAGATTCCATCATCAGCTCAAAACACAAACAATGAAACGGGTAACCGATCATAATTATTATTTACCAACACAACATGTTTAGGCTTGCGGTTTCCAGTCTGTTAGTAAAATTAACGGGGGCGGAAGTTTCGGATCATATTTAACGTTGTGGGATACCCTGGCAAATAATAGGAGGGGAGCTTCCGATATTTAGCTTGCAACGATACGCCCAATATGTTGTTAGTTTACCTACGTAATTTAGTTTGGTTAACATAGCTAATTAATTTTCGAATGTTGTGTAATCATTGATGTGGTGTTTCCTAGTATAGAATGAGAGATACGTGTTGAATGTTGAAATTGACTGGCCTGTTGGTTTAGTAGTTAGTGATCCTGACTGCTATGCCGGGGTCGTGGGTTCGATTCCCACCCAGGACATATGTTTAAGTGATGAGCACGATCATTTGTTCTGTGTCTGGGTGTAATTTATCTTTAATATGTATGTATTTACAAATATATAAGTATGTTTATCAGTTGTCTAGTACCCATAACACAAGCTCTGCTTAGCTCAGGACTAGATGGCGTTGTGTGATAGATGTTGAATATTTATTTATTTACTAGCGGCCCGCCCCGGCTTCGCACGGGTGGAGGACCCGGTCTAAAACCCGGTCCCGATGGTTACAAACACAACAAAAAAATAATTATCCGAATCGGTCAAGCCGTTTTCATGTTATGTCGTGACAACGGAAAACGGGTTTCATTTTTATATATATAGATTAATGTATTTTATCGTGATATTTTCTGTTAAAGTCTTGAATATTTGTTAAACTGATGTCGGTCGGTCTTGTACGTCTGTTGCGTAAGTCGGTCGCAATCACCACTATACATTTATACATTTACGCTGACGTCGGCGGCGCGTATGTTGATTTTCTGACTAAAATATGCAACCGACTGTAGTAGTTTTGCTATAGGGCAACGATACGGTAGAATAATTTTACCATTGAGTTTATGGGTTAAATAAATTTTCTGAAAATATTTCGAGATTTTGATTTTTCTGTACCGTCAGCACGAATTTTCAGTATTTGAAACGTAAAGTAAACTGTAACTTTGACTACTTCAAATTGACAATTTTCAAAGAAAAAATCGGTTCCTTCTTCGCACACCAGAAGCGCTGTTCCATATTTTTATACAATAAATGCTGTAAATACTGAAAAGTTGCTGTAAAGTAAAAGATTGAAACTCGTGCTAAGGGTACTGTACCGTCAGCACGAGTTTTCAGTATTTGAGACGTAAAGTAAACTGTAACTTTGACTACTTCAAATTGACAATTTAAAAAAAAAAATTGGTTTCTTCTTCGCACACCAGAGGCGCTGTTCCATATTTTCATACAAGAAATGCTGTAAATACTGGAAAGTTGCTGTAAAGTAAAAGATTGAAAACTCGTGCTAAGGGTACTGGTGTGTTTTTATTTGTTAACTTACATGTTTGAGTATTTATTTTTGTTTTGTTTAATCTGACTGCCTATATATATTAAAATTAAGTATGTAAGTTTATTCTTATGAAAACTCATTTAAATATTATAACAGAACATTTAATGCTGAATTACTAATTGTTCATCATGACGTTCGTGTTTCAAAATGAATAATAACATAAACTAATTCTCTCAACTTATGCCTGCGTGTTTCCGAAATGAATAATAATAACATTATTAGGAATATCTTATGTTGCGATTAATTTTTGACTGGCCTGTTGGTCTAGTGGTTAGTGACCCTGACTGCTATGCCGGAGGTCGTGGGTTCGATTCCCACCCAGAACAAATGTTTGTGTGATGAGCACGATCATTTGTTCTGTGTCTGGGTGTAATTTATCTATAATATGTATGTATTTAGAAATATTTATGTATGTTTATCAGTTGTCTAGTATTGTTAATATTTTTTCAGCCATGAATGTATAATGTAGTTTTACTTTGAATTCAAGGAAAGGACGTCTTATGTTATTTCAGACAATAACTTATCACGGAGCCAAATTTTACAAAGATCCATTCAGCCAATGTTATGATATTGAGTAACAAACATCCATTCATCCAGGCATTTGAAAATAAATTATTACAAGTAAGATTGTACAAAATAACTTACAAGCGATTGCATGTTTTCCGTCCGTCATTCCTTTTCATTACTACTTAAACACTTTAGATGAAATGCTAGCTCTTGACGTTTGCAAGTACAGCAAGAACACTTTATTTCACGAAAATTGTTTATTGCTTAAACCTGTTTACTGTGCAAAGCTTTTGGCAGTACGCCAATTTCCATGCAAAGTTGCTATCTTCAATTATTCTTTATAAGATCCTAGTAGCTCGTTGGAATTTAGGTGAGGGCTTCACTTATGGCCGGTAGCTTAGGTTAAAAGATTAAAAAGATAATAGAGAGCGTTTAATAAAAGGCAGGAATCAGCGGTAAACTGGTGTATCAAACAAGTGTGCAACATAACGCGCGCAAAAGACGCACATTCAAATATGGCAGTAGTGCCAACTTACAAACGATGAAATTTCTACTCGCTACAGGATAGACAAG
The DNA here is from genome assembly GCA_028554685.1 of Agrotis ipsilon. NCBI lineage: Eukaryota > Metazoa > Arthropoda > Insecta > Lepidoptera > Noctuidae > Agrotis > Agrotis ipsilon. Next base: position 16,400,075 of record CM052960.1, on the reverse strand, counting down.
GCAATCTTTCGTATTTAGCAAGCCTCTGGTGTCCGAGATAATTAAAATATGAATGAACCCCACAGGCCTCTCACAAGGCTTTAGACTTATAACGATTTTATAAGTCTGGGTTTCTTCACGATTTGTCCTTAGTCGGACGGCGAGCTATCCATTCGTATCCATTACTCACCGTCGGCTAGCTAGTACTTACGGTTGCTTGAAATTTTTACTCCGCGATGTCCGACGCCCTGGGTTTCTTCAGCGGTGGTTAGAGCGTGAGGTAGAAGAAGTCCTTTCACTTTTAGACACCTTTTAGACTGCTTCCAATTCCCCTCGTCTGCCGCTGAATCCTTGAGGTACCTCCCGAAACAACCATGTCCTGTGAGGACTTCCGAAAAAACTTGATTTAGGTCTAACAAGATCAGACCTAAATCAAGTTTTTTGAGGACAAGTTTTTTATGTTTAATTCATGGGGGCCTACTTGTTCCCATATTTCATTTTGAGCTGACCTACATGATTTCTGACCAACTACATGCTTGCACTGACTGGATTGATTTACACAAACCTTAGCTACAAACCTTGCCTATACCTCAAAACCGCCTCAGCCACTAATCTGCATGAAACTAATCGTTTGTAATACCTTAAACCGGCAATAGGAATAGTGACGTAACTGTACATTGAACATGATTCTAGTACCTGCTCCTTTTAACTATCAAACCGTGCGGCTATGCAATAGTTTGAATATAATAGCATGTTAATCTTTACATCATGATAAGCCTATAAAATGATCTCAATGCTGGATTTCAGGCGTCCTCTCTATGAGAGGGAGGGGGCTATAATCCAGTCCGTGGGCCCAGTCAAATATTTGGTTCTTCGGCGTGCTAGTTTTCTCACAATGTTTTTTTTCTAACTTTTGAGAGCAGCACAGTGGTGGTTAAATAAATTAATGCCCCAGGCTGGGTTCAAACCCACCCCCGATTATGAATGACCCCGATTTATGAATTATATTATATCGTGGGTAAATCTATTTAAAATTAAATTCAAAGAATATTTTGAACAACTGCACTAAATTGGATTTTTTTTTTTTGTAGTCGTTATTTGCCAGGACAAGTTTTTTTTTTTTTTTTTAAATAACCGGGTTGATAAAAAAAATTACCGTACCATGCAGAGGAGGAACGCCAGTGTAAAATAAAACATAAGATTAATAGTACCAACTGTTCCATAAAATATTGTAGTAATGAAAGGCAGAATTGATACCAACTTTCTAAAAACAGCTTAGAGCTATAACAGAATACCATTAAAAACTCAGCAGCTCATCCCATCCATACTATAACATTAAATACTAATGTTTTAAGTGCCTCCGAGGTGTTGACAACATTAAGAACTCCAATAAAAGTTCCTATAATTGAGAGAAAGACGGGGAAAACTTTGAATATTATTTTTTATCACCGACCCAACCTTGGTTCGAGAAATTTTTGAAGACAACCGTACCCTTAGTTCATACTTTCTTCAATAAAATTGGAGATAGCGCGAAGAATTATTTGTTTGAAAACTTTGCTATCTTGAAGATTGTGTTTGAAATGCAATTTTGGTGCAAAATTTGAATCATTGGCTTTAGAAATGATTGATATCCAATGATATTACGAAATCTCATACGCCAATTTTTGTTCTTAAAAGAAATTATATATTGATTGTAGTACATAAACTATAACAATGGCGTACATAAGTACATATTTTTTTCCATGCCTGGTTTTTTTGTGTTTCCGAGTTTATAATGTTTGTCCCACGATATAGAAAAAACTCCTAGAGTCGAAACCTTTATTTTCTTTAAAGTTTCAGTTATCATTGATATAATACCAGTGATACAAACTAAGTATATATTTAGTACTGTCCATGTATATCCCAGCAGTTCCAATGAATTATAATACATGGCAATTTATCAAACGGAACGTAAAGACATTCAGAGAGGGGACGATTAAGTGGAAGTTCCTCATTTTCTCAGCAACCCTTCATTCGTTTTGACAAATGAGGTGTTATTCGATCCGTCTTCGCCTTAACCTACTTGGTGTAAAATATAGCATTTCATATTTTCTGTGAATCGTTTTTCAGGAGGTCATATTTTTAAATAACTGGTAACACTGTTGAAAAGTGTTTCGTTTTAAGAAATTTTTTTTTTTAAATCTGTTTAAAATTATGTTGTTAAGTTGTAAGAACCTTTATATCTTTCATGTTTCCATAACAAAAAAACCTTTTTTTACATCATGCTTAAAATGAAATAAAGTGAGAGCAGTGGTGGCCCATTACGTTGTGTAATTTATTTCATCACCACTTCTCTCAAAACGGTGTAGGAAAATATCGTGAGGGAACCGGCATTTCCTAGAACCAAAAATTTTAAGACATGTGACATCTACAAATCCTCACTGGGCCCGCGTGGTGGATTATGGCCCACTCCCGCTCGAGAGGACGCCCGTGTCCCAGCAATGATGGCTGATGATGATGATGCTTAAAATATATGGGCACATCTGCATTTTAAAGTCATAAATAGATAATAGCAATTGAGAGAATACTGTGGTTAAAGAAACATTATTCATAAAGTTTAATGAATTACCATGAACATTACATTTTAGCGAATCACTCATTGAACTAAAACATATCTACTCACATGAAGTAAGCACCGAAGTTATTCGGTTTCACGATGTTATTCATAGCAGGTAATAATTCAGCATAATACAGTACCGTGACATGAAATTGACGCACGTTTCGGCATATTGCGGAAAAACGAAGATACAACCAGGAATTCATAATGATGTGATACACAGCCGAATTGGAAGTAAGTAGTAAGAAATAACAAATACTTTTTTTTTTTTTTTTTTTGTTTTAGGTGGTAAAATCATCAAATGAGTCCTCCCGCCCTGTCTCCCGGACTGTCAGACTCTTACTGACTAAAATCCACCCGTGTTCCTTCGGATGCCCTGTACGTTCCGGGGCCGCGGTAACCTGGGTTAAGAAAAAACCCGCGACCCCAGCAGGCATTTGGCGCGAAACACGACGCGCCACCAACCCGGGCTTGGTCCTCAGTCGGACGGCGAGCCACCCATTACTCACCGTCCGCAAGCCCGCTCCGCCGCTGTGCCCTCTGCTGATCAGAGGGACACGCGTTGGAGCGTCCACACGACAGGCTATTCGCATACGGGCAAAGAGACTCCTTAGGCACAGAGTGCCTGAAGAAGAGTTTTTGCCCGCATCCCAGGGTGCACCGGCCCGAAAAACTGGTCTTCCCCCCGGACGTATCCGAGAGGGAACTCCAGTCCACGGGCGCACGTGGAGGTTTCCTGCCTTAGCACCCCAAATAACAAATACTGGTATCCGTGTTAACGTGAGTCTCATCTAGAATGAGGTTTGGTTCTCGGCTAAAGTAATTATATAGAGATTTTCCATCAAGAATTGTTTAGGAGCCAGTTCCAAAGCCGACTTATGAGTAGTTCGAACCCAGTCAGGCGCATTTCTTTGTGCAATTTATTTCATCACCGCTACTCTCGAAACGGTAAAGGAAAACATCCTGAGGAAATCAGCATGTCCAGATTGAAAAAATCGTAAACATGTGACATCTACTAAACCGCACTTGGCGCGCCTGGTGAATTATGGCATAAGGTTCATGATGAGTTTGATTCTATGCTTGGTTGGCAAGACTCAGTTTGTTTCATTAATTATTAAAGAAGGGTTCTCAATTAAGCCAGATGCACCAGAGTCTGGAAGGACGGTAGTCGCAAGCCAAGCGACCTGTGTGGGGTCTGCCCATCATTAGGATCGCTCCTGCAGCTGTAAGTGCAGTTAAAGTCAAGTAAAGTTATTCGTACAGTTGCTGGGAGTGGACTGATAGGAGGTGGGTGGTCACCTCAAACACAATCACATAAACATAATTATGTTGAACACTTGTTTATAAACTGTTAATATCAAAACGACATTTCACGTTGATATAAGGGTTGTTTTGCAGTTACACTTTTTTTAGACAAGCGTTCAACAGATCTTTGTGTGATAAAGCTGTTGGAGTTAAACAATTTCTTATTTTTAGAGAAGCGTATTTAAATGAGTATCAAAATGTGAGTGTATTACTCTTCGCGGAAAAAATAAGTACATTTCTATCTAATATATAAAAATCAATGCCACTCTTCGTTGTTTTGTCTCAAGAATGGGCTCACCTATCCAACCAAATGATTAGGCTTTGTTCGGACTATTTAGTATATGATTTATGTGAAGTTTGCACAAATTCGGTCGATAGGTTGTTAATATACTCCTAACGAAGCTGAGACGAGCCGCTAGTTAAATATAAATAAACAAAAGAAAAATGTAAACCAAAATTTTCTTCACCAAAAAATTCAACCGATAACACATCTCCCTACGCTAAAGAAAGAATATACATACGATATTGATACATTCACTACACGTAAGTAAAGTGCCCTAGAAAGAAAACCGGATGATCCGAGGCAAGCAGTGTTCCGGCTTTAAAGGGTCGTGAGATTTTCCTTCGTACACTTCAGATCAAATCCGGTTGCGGAAAAAAACGAGAAAAGCCGAGCAAGTAAGATTTCTTACTATCTGTATGAGACTTACCGAATCTAGGTTAGCTTTTAGTGCCGAGCAGGATTTAGTGCATGTTGTCCTTTTTTGTCACAACATTATGATCTTTCTAACGTTTGTGTTATGATTCCATAAATTGGGGATAGCGGGAAATTTTCATTCGAGTTGCTGTGTACCCATCGATGGTGAAAATGTTATGGGGACATTGGGAATACATCATTTTAGCCCAGTGGTTTGCAATGGGGCAACAGCTGTAGTTGTTGCATACCTCGAAAGACACAAATAGAATAATAGTCTTATATTTGTGTCGTTATTTATGCTTGTACTTGAGCCAATCTAATCCGGAATGGATTGGAACACAATGGAGATCACAATATTGCTAAAGTGGCGGTTTAAGACCCTCTAGTCTATTTCTGGCGAAAAATCAGCTCTGTCTAACTTGGATGGAAATAGTGCAAACTAATGTTTTTTATTTGTTTCAAAGATGATTATGTGCGGTCCATCACCATGACCCCGGAACATAAAGGGCTATTGAAGGACACCGTGGATTATAGTCAGTACAAGTCTGACAGTCCCTTCCGCCCTGCCCGGGGTGGGAGAACTTATTTGATGATTTTACCACGTAAAAAAAAGAAGAGATGATTATGTGACTAAGAAGGGCCCGGTTACATAATGTCAAAACAGATGGAGACTGAAGTTAGAAAGCGAACTCCAAAAATACCCGATTCTAATTGTTTGCAAGCTAAAAATAGAGAGCCAGAAAAATTTGGTGATATTTACCGGGAAAAATAAAATACCCAATGTTTCACGGGTAAAAATATTGTCGCCCATTTAAAAATGTGTAGGCGGCTTGAGTAATCTTCTTTTGTCACCAAAATTGCCTCTGGCTATCAAACCTTTTGATAAAAATCTTAAAAGAATCGGATTTATATTTCTAATATTTTTAGGTTGGTTTATTCTAAAGCTGCTTCTGTATTAAGTAGAAAGTGCAGCATAAAATTAAGTCATGTTTCGTGGTCTTTCGCCACTTGTGAGAATATGTTTGGATTTTAATGCTTTTTTTTCATACTTTAGAAAATTTATTCGCTATGTTTTTTAATATAACAAGATAATGAAATTCTATGGTAATTTCTAGTGTGATAAATAATCATATTTTTCTCTAAATCCCAAGTAGCGCAACGCAAAGGTTTTTCATAACCATAGCCATAGATTTAAAGCATAACATAATATAAGCCTTAATACAAATCGTTGGTCCCGGCTGTTATTTGTCTATCTTTGACAGTAGGTACTGTTAGTTCAAAAACTCACAAGTCGGACAACCAGTCTTACCAAGGGGCATCGTATTGCCCAGTTACTATGGAGATCAGATGGGTAGTCGTTCCATGTAAAATACTGATATTCAGCTGCATCTGGTTCGACTGGAAGTCGGCACCAATACAGTTGGAAAAACGCTAGGCAGATGATTGCCTATAATTTTCCAACAGCTGACAGATAGGCCTACTCTGATAGTAGGCTGTAATCTACCATGTGGCACCAGCGACTATTGACTGATAGTATATATTTTAGGATATGGAGTAAAAGTATAAAAACAATGTTTCCTTTTTAAACAAAAAAAGAATGTATAATGTAAATTGTCCGGGGTCGTTACTAACCAGCTACCGCGACCCCAGAACGTAAAGAGCTATTGAAGGACACCGTAGATTTAGTCAGTACAAGTCTGACAGTCCCTCCCGCCCTAATCTGGTTGAAAGGACACATTACTAATGATGATTTTACCAATTAAAAAATAAAAAGTACTTATATGTACAGTAGGCAATCAAAATTGCTGTAGCTCGCTATTAAAGAAATAGCTTAACGTTTAGTTTGACTTACGACCTTCTATTTTCGAGAGACACAATAATCCATCAACATAATTTCAAGTAGAGTTCATAATTTCAACGTTAAAATATGAGTCCAGCTAGCTCAGTGGTTTAGGCGTTTACATAAATGCGTTAATCGAAAGAGGTGCGAGTTCAAATATCACGCAGCGGCTGTTAGACTTTTTGTAGGTTTTTACTCGATTGTTTAATATGTTTACACACAGGCAGAAATGGCCTTGTTAGGAATTTTTGTGTGTGTTTTTGGTTAGCTGGTTAGTTAGTTAACTTAACAAATAAAAATTAACATAATCATTTAAATAATACTTAAAACAATAAATAATATATAACTTCTTTAAAAATAAACAATAAGCGTAAATATACAAAATAATAATAAATAAATAAGTTATTTATTAAAAATATTGACACGAATTCAACGATACTAAATAAAAACAAAAAATGTCCTCTTTAAATTAAAGATTGATTTTAATGAAAACAAAACAACGTAACTAAGATTCGAACTCAAACCACATTGATCATGACCCCACGCTATCCGCACAATCATGTTAGATCATCTAATGAAGGCAATGCAATGGTCACCATCTGTTTTTGTTAGTTAAATATTTTCACAAGTTTCGTATGTGGTTTCGTTAGTGCTGCTTATTGTAATTTTATTTCGTTTTAAATTTTTGCCAATGATGATAATTTATTACCTACAGGGTTTAGAATTAAAATGCATGTTTTGTAATTAGCAATAATAATATATTTTAGTTGTAATTATTATAATTCTATGTTTTAGATAAAGTTATAAAACCGCTAAAATTATGAATATTCGAGCTGAATATAATGTGAAATAGTTGTAGTAAATCGTAGATGCAATTTTTATTATTTAAACAAAATTCTGAAATTATTTAAATGAATCTTTGACGTAATAAAACAGTAAATAAGAGAATTTAACAATTAAAAAATAAATAAATAAATAAATAAATATTCTACAAACTATCACACAACGCCATCTAGTCCCAAGCTAAGCAGAGCTTGTGTTATGGGTACTAGACAACTGATAAACATACTTATATATTTCTAAATACATACATATTATAGATACATTACACCCAGACACAGAACAAATGATCATGCTCATCACACAAACATTTGTCCTGGGTGGGAATCGAACCCACGACCCCCGGCATAGCAGTCAGGGACGCTAACCACTAGACCAACAGGCCAGTCAAAAATATCTTCTTAACATTAATATAAGTGGTTTTAAGGGTAACTTACGTTTTATTATGCGTAGCTAATTAGCAATTACAGGGTATTCTAATTGCGAACATCTTAGTATGTTATTTTCTATAAGAAAATTAATAAAACCGTATTTACTTTACCAAAAGAAATAATAAAGTTATCATTATTAAAGCCATTTATTTTAAAACAGTATCAAGACACCGCGGCCCTGAAACGCAAAGGGCCAGTTGCCTTTTGCGTTCCTGTGCCGCAAAACCGAGCAAGGCGAGCTCGGTATTCGGGTCGCCCCGACTCGGAAATGTTAGATTAGGCCCTGGAACGCAAATAGGAAGTTGCTCTTTGCCTTCCTGGGCCGCAAGAGTGAGCGAAGTGAGCTCGGGGTTTGGGTCACCCTGACTCAGACCGATTAGGTTAGGTTAGGCCCTGGAATGCAAAGGGCTAGTTGACCTTTACGCTCAAGAGCCGCTATGCCCCGTTACTGTTCCAAAATAAACGCCTTTTAGCATGGCAGCTCTGGAACACAAAGGGCCAGTTGCCCTTTGCTTTCCAGTACCGCGGTGCCAAAAATTATTGAGCTTATCAAGTTTCTTCCGTTCCACCAAGTTCAATTTAGCGAAAAAAAGTTATATATTATCAAATAAAAAATTACCAAACTGCATAAAAAATACCCTGATACAAGATATTGAGGTAAGTTTAAGGATCGTTTTCTTTACGAAAAGATGTTTGAAACCATACCTCAATTCTTAATCCTTAAATAATAAGTTATCAATAAAATTATGTTTACGTTTTCAGTCTATTTACAATAAATAAACAAAATTCATATAAAAAAAGGACCTCAAGAAAATCATAACTTTTTTTGGATTCCCATAAACGTAACGGTTTATAGGTGATATTCGATGATGTAAGCCTTCAATGTTGAGTGCACGATCAACGGTTATTAATTTCGTGTTGAATTAGTTACACGGAAACCATTTTCCTTCGTATTAATTCCCGGACGTCGCTTGCGTCCCTGTTTATTCTTAACAACTCATCTCATCATCATGCCATATCTCAAATCCCACAGACTCATAGTATTAGATACGTCACTAGAGAACAAAACATAGAATACTATTATTATCTTTATGCAAAACAGCTGTTGATCTATTTTACTATTAAGAAAAACTGTAATATAATAGCACATACTAAGTATTAATCACTTTTCTTTTACTTTTAAAGAAACACTTTTGAATAGGGAACCTTATTTATAAAAGAATATTAACATGTGAAATAGTTAAAATTTAAATGTTTATACTCACACTTAGTCCGGTTTCATTTCATATTTTGTTTTAAGTTTCATCCACATATTTTATGCAGGGCTATAATGTTCGCCCTTAATATTTATATAATTCCCATTGTTAATACTTCACTGCAAAACCATAACAGTGTTATACGTAAACAATCGTCACATAAAATAATCAGGAATCAACAACGTTCCATTATGAGACTCGAAACGAACTAACATAGTTTTGTCTACCTCACAAATAAAAATAATTTACGTTTGTCACTTTTGTTTCGTTTTCTGTGATCTACCTACAAAGCTTTATTATACTAAAATTATGATCATAACCACAGATATAGATAGACCATTATATCTGTGATTATAACGAACGACACGCAACACTAATGACTAATATTGGTAATTATAACAAAAAAACAAATTATGTTATCAAATTCCTACTTAAAAAAGTATTAGTAATAACAAAAAGAATAAAGTAATTATTGAAAATTAAATTAAATAAAATAATAATTGGAAAAAAAGTGAGGATCGATCCATCGCCGCAGCGTACGAATCCTACGACTTTTACCACTGCGCCATCATTACTTGTAGAATGATGGTTGAAATTATGAAGTATATCATAAGTTAATTTGATTTGTATAGTATTAAAACAACTTATTACAAAAGGACGTAAGTCAAAGTGAAGCATCAGTCTATTGCCTTAAGAAGTTGATGCTGGATTTTTGAACCTGACTGTACCTAAGTACATAATTTAAAGCAATACCCAAAACATCACAACTCCTTCTAATTATTCACACCCAAGTACCAATTCCAACCACAACAACAAAACAACATCCCTTTCAGTCAGCCATTCCACATTCACGCGACATTTCAATTCAATCAATACCAGCTCACACAAATTCCTCATCACACGCTTTATTTGAGCAAAACCAGTGCTTTGTACCAAGTCTATAGGACTCCACTGATATAAAGTGTCTAGTGCTTGAATCAATACGGGTAGCTAAACTGCTGTGCGATTTAGCACCGGTTAGCTTCGAAGCGCTTCGAAGCGACCACAAAGCGGTAACATCCAGTCTCGGTAGGTACTATTAATTTGGAGTGATTTACATTTCAAGCGATGAAGCTGCTGGAGGGAAAGGTAACAGATTTGTGGAGGATTCTGAAGATATTCGACACTGGGAAATGGTTGATTTTAATCATAAGGTTTCGGTCTTTGACAGAAGTGGATAGCATTCGAAATACAAATATCGTTCAAAGCATTCGTTTGAAGTACGCTATTAAGAAAAGGTGGCGTACCATAAAGTAAAAGTATTTCCGGTGTGGAAACGAGATGATGCTAGACAACTTCAGCTCTGTCTCCTTCTCATAGTGGAATACTCTCGCTATAAGACGTCATGGTAGGCCAACAGGAACTTTTTAATTGTCGAACAGAAATATAGAATAACAAAATTGGAAGATAGGTCCCAATTATCAGACTTAACAGTAGTGAAAGTAATGTAATTGGCTTTCTAAATCGTAGATAACTTTAGAAAAGAACGAGTAATAATCTTCATGGACTTTTTTTAATAATAAAATATATGTAGTAGGTAATAATAGTAAAAAAAATAGACCTGAAACCGAAAATCCCTATCCCTACTAATATTATAAATGCAAAAGTAACTCTGTCTGTCTGTCTCTTTTTTACGCTTAAACCACTAAACCGATTTGGATGAAATTTGGTACGAATATAGTTAAAAAGCCGCGAATGGACACAGGATAGTTTTTATCCCGAATCCCTACAGGAATGATAAAAAACGTTATACGCGTACGAAGTTGCGGGAAAAAGCTAGTAGATTATAATTAGCCGAGTATCAGTGATCACAAGCACTACTTCTGTCTATGGTTTTGTATTTGAGTCCCAAAACAAGCAAAGTAGAATTATGTTTTTCTTGAATTCCTGAGAGTCTGGATAATATGGTCATAGGGTTACCTGGGTGGTAACATGAGAATTCATTAGAACTAGCGGAATTCGGGTGTGCTATAGACACGGCCTGCCTAACCCTTTCAGAATAATAGGCGTGATGTAATGTGGTAGCCAATAATATGGTTATTAATATACTACGACTCACCAGTCCATTTATCAAAATCACAAGAATAATAAAGTATCGTAATAAAAAGCAAAAACGAAGGTCAAACATTCAAACTTACACGTTCCAAACCACAACGAACTAAGTTAATAAATCGTCGATATAATTACACGAATGAATTTTACTACCCCACAAGCATATTCCGTAGAAATTAACACGAATATTATAATTAATTACTACGCATATAACACTAAAACACGAGCCTTGTTTCGTATTCCTGCTAACGACTTCAGGTGACACAGCGCGTAATAAGTTCATAATTTCATAATAAAATTTACGCCACTTCTTGTCGCTTCAGAACACAGGACTGGGGTGCCAATTATGCAAAGTTCCTCTCAAGAACTTCTAGCTTTGTGACTAACTGTCACGATTTGCGCAACCGCTAAGCGCGAAATTAATGCCGCAGCTATTCAATTACATTGTATTCAATTAAAATGAGATTGAAAGTAAATAGAGATTAAGAGTAAGTATTCAATTTACTTGAGTCGCTTCCTCAAATAGATTGGTAGACATAAAATTACCATACGAGTAAGTGTTTTGACGTAAGCTCCCGTTTTGGTGAAGATGTATTTCTGTTCCATGATAGTGCGAAAACGTGTCGTCGTATAGAGGGGTGGATAAGTAAAACAACAGCTGGGGACGTGACTGCCTAACAGCCTTAGAGCGTGGAATGGATAAAATAATACTGCGAAAACTGAAGGGTTGGTTTTCGTCAATTTGTCGTAACTTTACGTATGTAACATATTATTATATTTCGTTGACCTGGTAGCACGCGTGACTTATAAGCGTAGATTTTTATATTCAATCGGATAAGACTTAATGTTACTTCATTTTTCATAACGATTTTCAAAGCTAAGACTATTGGGTTTCCACAAACAAGTCAAGATAAATGTTTTCTTAAAAAACGGATTGAATTCTTCACAAAACTGTGTCTAATTTTGTAACAAGTATCAAGCTGAATTGATGAAACCGATTTATTTGTCCGATTTGAAATTGAGCCCAAAACTTCATGAAACAGCAGTTTTAGCGACCACTAGACTAACAGAACTATTAGATGACTGGCTAGATTTGATTTGTCCCAAGGGACCCGTAGTTAAGCTATAATATCTGCAAGGGTTGGTTTTCAAAGTTAAGCAACACTTGTTAAAGTCAGCTGGAGGATGAGTGACCATCTAGACCACGTTAGACACGTGACGCCGTTGGTCTCAGCTGTCATTCAAAGGTCTTTGACAGCAATATCAGTTAATATCGGTTATAGCAGTTGGACAACCTATTATACCAAGGGACATCACGTTACAAAGGTGCATAGTACATTATGGAGTGTCAAGCCGTTGGTATTAACCTCGACTGTCATTTATTTTTGACAGTTATGCTTCATTTAGACCATACAAGAAATTGCAGACGATATCGATGAACGAACAAATACCAAATCTTGCATGGAATTGGTAGCATTATCTGCATAGGTTTTTGTAGGACTTTGTTATAATAACTGTAGGTAGTAGCATGAAAGTTTTATAACGAGGCTCACCATTGTACTGAGAAGATTGGCTAGGCAGCTTATCATCATCTTAGACAGTTTTATTCCATCTATTTCTGGGTACAGGTCTCCTCGCTTGTGTGCCACAATTCCCTGACCTAAAGGTCACTGAATCCCTACCAGGCATAACAGCAATTTTTAGATTATAGTTACTTTCAAATACCGATACTCAACTTGATCCTATTAAAAAGTTAGCATATTTGGAAAATGGCTAGTTAGATGATAATTTGATTATACTAACTAAATACTAATTAGTACTGATGATTTAGAATTAGTATGGAGCAAGATCATGCTTGTTGCTGCTAGCCTAATTAGCTGATAATCAATTAACTACGGACATGAGATTGATGTTTGCGTTTGACGTGTCCATGATGAGACGGGTGCTCTTCATTGTACATGGTGTTTAGTTACCTGTATAATCGCAGATGGATAGTGTGCTGTATGGATATAATCTTAGGCTTCAATTCCTCTTATACTGTCGTCGCTCGCATAAGGTGGTTCGCAAGTTTTGGAGAAAATGTAGTACGCTCCTCTGACGTCAGCGTCGCAGTATGGTATAAACAAATTTATTTTTATATAAAACGAAACGCGGTACATCGCACTCGACACCTTGGATTTTAATCAGTACGACTCTGACAGTCCCGAGCTCTGCCCTGAGTGGGAGGACTCATTTGATTATTTTGCAACGATAAAAAAATACCTACAAGTAGTTGTTTTGGATCTGGGCGTGAGTATATTGTGAGTGTCTATGTTTTTTATAAACGCACCCACGATACAGGACAAATTCTGGCAACAGATTTTTTTAAATTCGTTCGCGTGCTCTTCGTTTCGAAGTTAGGGTTGCTAGAGTTAGGCCGTGTAGATTCAGAAGCTTGGTTCTACATGAGATCTGATATCTTTTTCGAAGGACAAACCTTATGTGCTAGTTTTGGCAACATTTTACATGAAATGTTTTTGGTGGGATTCTATATTTCTTTTTTATGTATTCACTCTTTTGCTCCTGGCCTCTTCTCTGCATACTAACCTGTGTGATGTGAGTTATATAATACCAATGTGTGAGTACTAATTTATTCTGAAACTTTCAAAGTCAACGGCAGGCTTATCTACAGTTTTGGGGCCTTGAATGAGTGGTGTAATTTCTAACTTTATTTTCCTAACTTTTGACTGACTAAAACATGTTTAATATTTTAAGTTGAAAATTGTAATTCATCACTTATAATACGACGTTATGCGGTTCTATTATGCATCTGTTCTATGTTTTCTCATGAATGATTTCTCAGTAGACTGCAGTAATTAAACGATACTAAAACGTTTCCAAGAAATAATGTATTCAGAGCATGTGCGAAGAATTTCATTTAGGTTTAAGCTAAACGAACGTAGTTTTTGAGTCGTGCGTCGCAGAATTTTGGTCGTTTTCATACAGAACAAAAGACGCGACGCAATATTTTCTATGAAAGCGACCAAAATTCTTCGACTCACAACTCAAAAATTACGCTCGTTTGGCCTCACCGTTATGCTTCCACGTTCTTATTTTTCGGAATGACAGAACTGATTCTAATGGAGCTTGACCCGCATACACACATAAAAAAAAATGTTGTGATCAATTGTTTTATATTGTAAATCTATATTATTTTAAAAGAAGGAGAAGAAATTATAATCTAACAAATAAAAAAAACGATTTTTTAAAGTATTCGCAAACTTTTTATCATATGTGAAGCAGGTCTAAAAAACTTTCAGATAATAGCGTCACAGTTAAATTAATATTGGTGCATATTTTTTTTTATGGACACGGGGTTTTTTTTAATAAAGTATTTTTTTAATCTCCTCTGACGACTTTAAGACCAATGCTTATGCGTTTGAAATAAAATGAAAAACTTAAAGTCATTTACCATTTTTTTTAAATAACAATGCGGTACGGCGTGCCTACCTGCTGAAATACATAATTATGTATATTTTTACTGTATATTTACATAACAAGTCCTATGTATATACATAATAATTATAATGTGGAGGAGTGCTTTGACACCTTATCTCCTTGTTGTCTATACGCATATTTAGTTCATTCAATGGAGGCCTATTTTTTTTATTATTACGTTACCATATTTTTTTTATATTATCGTACGATCTATTAAAAAAAAATGAAATGACGGCCGACAAAAAATGTTAAGCATAAGAACTGTTGCCAAATTAAAAAAAAATCAGCAATATTCATAGCTAAATCGCTAAGTATCCTTTACGCAATTTTAACAATTTAACTGTCGCACTAAATTACACCTTATCCCGTATATTTAGGTACCAGTTTACTTCTGCAACTACTCTGCTTACTGGCAACAAATGGTGAGAGATTCCTATCGTATCATTTAGTTCTGCCGCAGTAATTCATTTCCCGCAGTTGCACGTTATATTTAGGAGCTGATTTAATTACTGTTTCGGTCTCTGTTCTCTGTGATGGTTGGTTTATTATTTTTGTTCTAGGGTGAAGTTTTCCTTAGTATCTATGTCTGTTATCATTAACGCGAAGCGAAATTTTAATGAATGCATTTATGCGGGTATTGCTTAGGTGTTTCTTTACGATAAATAACAGGTATTTTTTTTCTGTTTAGTGTGTTCATAAGATATAATCGTGCTTGTGTTCAAATTACTATAAAGACAATACTGATCCAAGAACGTCGGCTTTGCACAGTGGCAAAATACATTATAGCAAATGTTACGCAACGTCACCGCAAGACGTTTGGCAAGAGAAAGAAAATTAGTCGGTTAGGCATCTAGATAACTTACTAACATTAATTAATCTAGAATACTAGTAGTCTAATTTTTACGTAATAATCTTGTAAAAAGAAAAATTACGTTTTTATCAGTTTCGTAGTTTCTAAATTCTTTGACAATACCTTTGAAAGAAATGCAAACAAAGATCATTTTGACGATCATGATACCGTGCATTTTCAAAAAGCTATCACACAGTCACAGTAAAACGAGGAAAATTGAAAACGTCCACGCGGTCCGGTTTCGTTCCCAAAAATAATGAGCATACCCCTTCGTACCGGAGATGACGATTCCATCACTCGTCTGCGTCATTATAATGTACAATCGGTTCGAATGTCATGATATTTTTACCCGAAAAAAACAGGATGTATTTTTTATTTCGTTTTCCTGGTTATTTCAAGGTCAAGATTTTGTTCGTGACTTCTGTGGTTTACAAAGCGTGTTTTGTTGTTTTAGTAGTGTAACTGTATAATGCTTGTTATAAGGTCATTCAAACGCTTAAACTAGATTCAATAAGTCAAATTAATTACCGGAAAATGTTAATTATATTCCGTGAAACAAAATTCACTAAACTTCGAATCCTACCGGTTTCGGTGGAACAGAATATACTGACAGAGTTTGACTGAATAAAAAATATCCTTTTCCTTCAGTTGTCAATTGTGTATTAAGGCAACAGTAACCTCATAAGATAGTATTCCCGTGACCTCGGTAGGGCATACATGACCTTTTAAGAAACTTTAACCTGAGGTAGTCAATAGTTTCTTTCAAGCTTGTGACGTACAAGAAATTTGCAGGAACAGGGTTTTTTTCATCTTGGTAAAATCATTAAATGAGTCCTCCCACCCTACTGTCAGACTTGTACTGACTATAATCCAAGGTGATCCTTCAATGTCCTTTTACATTCCGGGTCACGATTAGCTGATGAGACAGACCGCCGATTTACCACGAGACGTGCTCATCTAGGAACTAATGGTTCGAATTGAAAAAAAATATTGTTGGCGTTGAATAGTTCATTTATCGAGGAAGGTTATTGGCTATATAACATCACGCTACGACTAATGGAAGCTGAGCAGTCGGTTATTGTTTGAAAATGATAGTAACGAATATATTAATTACAAAACTGTTCTAGCGATTCTATCCAAAATATTAATCGGTTTCAGAGAAATCTCAACCTCTTTGATAGTGAGGTCACTAACAAAAGGGGTGAGTTTTCTTTGAAGCTTACCATACATATACATCAATGTATACCGGAAAGTGGTATACGGACATATGTTTACAGAAACCATTTTCACACACAGAAATACGGAGAATTTCAACGCTTTGACCTCAAAATGTAAATAGTATTCTGTACCGTATTTAACTTCGAAATGATGAAATATTGTGCGTAATTAAACATCGCTGTAAAAAAACTTTTATGCTTTTAAAATGATTATAATATTTTACAACCCATTACGGTTTTTTACCGTAAACTATATTAATTTAACTGGATTGAAAGGAAAATTTTATTTTATACAAACATGTGCACAATGATATCATAATTCACGTGAACAATTTATTAACGTCATTTGTCTTGATTCTGAGGTTTTTACTTTATTATTTATTTAAAAAAGGAATAAATTCACTTGTTTTTAATGATACGAACTTTATACTAACCTTAAATTTTTCATGGCTTCAGTTTATTATTACTATTTATAACTTGCCGAAGGTACTTTCAATATCGTTTTACTTTTAATGAATTGAAACTCAATACTATACGAATTACGGTTCAGATTCTACTAATACGAATATCAACGATAATTCTTATCGAATTATTTTTTTCTCGTTCACAGTTATGACACTCGAGTGCCAGGCCCATCAGCGCACTGGGTGGACGAGGCCTACATCGGTCGAGCCCACTGGCACAGCACGCCCACCGCTGGTCTTCGAATGGTGGACATTAAAGCCAAAGACAGAGCGATCTACAGATGTCGGGTTGATTTCCACGTGTCACCAACCAGGAATTATAAGATCGCGTTGGATGTTATAGGTGAGTCAGAAAACTATACATATATTTAAGACCTCTAACATTGAGCTATTATTATTACGTATAGAGACGACACCACGTATCACCACTGTGTCCCATGCAGGATGAGATGATGAGGATGATGACAAATTCATTCAGTGGTTTGACAGCTCTGTGGCGTACTCTAGGCGCGCGCACTCATTCTAGATGTGTCACAGTGGTGATGCGTGGTGTCGTCTCTATACGTAGTAATAATAGCTCAATGACCTCTAAAGGTGCATTCATACAAATCAGTCGTACGTCACCGTCACGTCACCAACAAGGGATCGGTGACGGTTTGTGTACGTATTTACAAACACCGGTCACCGTCAAGTCGTTCGTCAGTCACGTCGCCAGTTTGACTGACTTATTGAACAATAATATCAGTCATGTTACGGGTTGGTCACATGTAAAAATGACGGTATCACGACGCTGACTGAACTGAAACGTGACGATCCCGGGTGTGTGGGAAAAAAAGTCATCATCATATGCTTAGCCTTTTTTTCCCAACTATTTTGGGGTCGGCTTCCAGTCAAACCAGGGGATAAAAGTATGAAACTTTATTGTATGGAAATATTATTTGACGTACCTGATCGGTGAAATCACTGATAGATCACGTGCCGGTAACTGACGTGTGGGAACAAAGTCATACTAGGAGTATACAGGGTGACTTTGAATAAATGCGACAAAATGAAATGGGAGCTTCAGTTACAGTAACATACTAATTATAAACTGTTTTTTCAACAATCTAAATCGATAAAAAACATTACGCGATTATCGTTTCCAAAAGGTCCATTGATTTTATTATCTTTATTTAAGTACGAATTATCGGTATTCCAGCATTTATTATTTAAAATAAATAAGAAAAAATAAAGTATCAAAAATCTCGTCCGATTGATCGCAGTTTTCAATAATCGTCGTGGAGTACTCGTGTTATTAAACGTTGCAGTTCATAGCGTAACACTGATCAATTATTTTTTAACTTTACTTTTGACATTTTATACGTTTTCTTGACAACATGTATTATTGTATATTTAAAGAAGGATGGACAAAACGTCCCACCCCTTGTAACACTTCCACCCATATATCAAATGAAAGCACTTGAAAAGTGTATCATTTCATTGTATGACAGCAAAACTGTAAACCATGGGAGAAAAAAGTTATTGAGACTTTTATGTCAAAATACTAACGAGACATAATGTTAGGCAGGAGTTGTGTAGGTCTTAAATTATATTAATACATATTCAATACAGTGTGCTAATGCATCGTTGACGTTACTGTATTAAAAAAAAAATGCCAGTAGGGGGGCGCTTCTTGATTTAACCAATGAGCCCAATGGTAGAGTTTGCCGTCAAATAAAGAAAAGTGTTTATTTGAGAGCCGGTACACACAAAAAAAAAAGGAACATGATAACAAATCATGATGATGTCAGCATGACAAATGTCACATGATATGCAAAAAAAAAACTTTCTTTAACCAATTTATCGGACTACCTTCAACTCGTCCGCGATTCTGTGCCTTAACGATTGGGTTTGTCGACTATGAAAGTAGAAGACAGGCGTCAACTATGTGTTACGTGTTCGCGATCTTTACTTCGAGTCTTCGAGAATTCGTCATAGTGTTTATTACGAGAATATGTATATGGAAGCTCGGCCGGGATTCACAGAGTTTATAATGGAACACATTGATTTCGAAAATGTCAGTTGTAATATTGAATAATAGCGTTTTTGAAAAAGAATAAGGCGCTATCTGCACAATCGAGTGAATCGCGGCGATATTGTAGTCGTGCCACATATTTCCATATACCTACTCTATATGAACGTGTCTCCACACGGCGATGTTCACAGATTTACACATGGTAATGATGAGTGGGTACAAGCGTTGGTGCTGGTACGCATCATTACTTTGCCAAAAAGCTATTCAGACACTGTTAGCACTTCGGACACTAATGAAGGAAACCAACAAATGACTTCAACGACCATCTATAGTACACTGGTGATTTTTTGACTCCTTTGCTACCTCGTTAGTTAGTTGAGTACCTAACGTTTTGGTTGTGGCGGCATGTGACGGTATTATAGCCATGTTCTTCTAAGTAGGGGCTGTGGTAGGGGATTGAGCCTTTAAAGCCCCAAACTAGTTTAAATTCATTATTTTCATACAATTATCACTACTAAGTACTATGATTTTCTTTTAAAAAGTCAGAAGTGGGTGCCGGTATGTCAACAATGCTACTCTTTTTCATGATCTGTATACATATTATCATGAGAAAAAGCTAAGAGCAATGTTTTCTTCTGAAAATCGAAATTCATCTTTTGACATAAAAGTCTCAATAACTTTTTTCACCCATAGCTTACAGGTTTGCTGTCATACAATAAAATGATACACTTTTCACGTACTTTCATTTGATCTATGGATGGGAGTGTTACAAGGAAAGGGACGGGGTCCATACATTTCTGCCCATTCTTCTTTGTCGCATCTATTCAATTTCACCCTGTAGAACATCTTACTAGACCGGATTGGTGACGTGACGTGACGGTGACTGATAAGTGAATGCCCCTTTATTGTGGGCTTGGGTTTCAATACGCAGCGAAACGTTTTCTTTCTTTACTGTATCTAAGACCATTTTGAGCAGTCTCTATCAGGTGTTTGTTTTATTCCAAATAGGTTTGAGTCTCTTCCGTCTAGGGATTTCAAGAAGAAAGTCACATTAAATCTGCGACAACGATAGTGGAACAGTCAACAAATAATTTGATTGTCAACTATTAAAATTGAAACAGCGAAAAATTTGGTTTTTTTTTCTGTATTTTTGCTCATCAAATTATTTGTTTTCCAGGCTAAACTATATTATTATATGTTGTTGGGTATTTTGCTATCATTTCACTAGAAAAACGGAGTCTATACTCAAATTTCATAGAACTAAAAATCCTTGCCGAAATTATTATACTATAGGTTTTTAGCTATAAGTACACTGCATAATACTTTAGACCTATTTGTTGTTAGATGTGCCGTTAAAGTCGGACGGACACGCGACATTGCAACGCACATACGCAACCCAACGTGATTACAGCGCCAAACCCAAGGCTTGTTCAAACAAGAGCTCTGCCTGTGGTTGTCTGAACATGTAACCGTGACTCTCTAACGTAAAGGGCTATTGAAAAAACACCGTGGATTTTAGTTTTTTTTGTGTTAAATATTCCACAACTGTCACACAACGCCATCTAGTCCCAAGCTAAGCAGAGCTTGTGTTATGGGTACTAGACAACTGATAAACATACTTATATATTTCTAAATACATACATATTATAGATAAATTACACCCAGACACAGAACAAATGATCATGCTCATCACACAAACATTTGTCCTGGGTGGGAATCGAACCCACGACCCCGGCATAGTCAGGGTCACTAACCACTAGAACAACAGGCCAGTCAAAACAGTCAGTTTAGTCAGTAAGAGTCTGACAGTTCCTTCTACTCCACCCAGCGCGGTTAGGGCTCCAAATGAGCCCTAACCGCGCTGGGTGGAGTAGAAGGACGGTGGAGTAAAGACTTGCGCTCAATTTTCTTTAGAGTTAGTAGGTATATTTTTACAAAAAAGAAACGTAATTGAAATCATGACCCAATATGATGCTAATAAATCTCTCCTGCGTGGGCTACCAAATAACTAATGACATTAAAAGGAAATCTTTGATTCGCTTAATAGAATTAACCTTTAGGGAAGTGAGGTACATGTTTCTTTGATTCTTTGTCCTTTAAAAATAACAAGTCGAGTTTAATTTTACTATCTTACTTATTGTTGTTCACTTTCCGGGTATCGTCAAACTCAAAGAAATGTCAAAATGTATTAGGAAAAGACTTACCGTTTCCCTTTTTTATCGTGATAAAGTGATCTAATGAGTCCTCCCACTCGCGATGACGATGATAACCTATACAGTTTTGATAAAATTATCCCACGGTAATATTAAATCGGAATAAACCCTAGTTGTTTATCTAGGTGATGAACTATCTGTGTACCAAACATTTACAAACTCTCACGTTTATAATATTAGTAAGAAGTAAGATAAAAAGAAATAAAACGAGTTTGAAGTTACATTAAATGATATTTATTTTGTAAGTTGGTTATAAAAAACACTTTTAAACGTCATAACCAATATTTTTAAAGCTAGATGCGGCCGGTGTGTCGTACCTGACTACTCTGAGAAGAAACAGCCGAAACAAACTCAGAGGTCACAGTCTCTTTTAAAGTCCAGACATTGTGCAGGTCATAAGAGGACCATGCAGGTATCTGAGACGGTCTTTTGAAGAAAGAACCACACAGATTTGAGTGGACCTGTCCAGTTAGTGCAAGCATTTGTTGGTGATCGTGTAGCTCGACTCAAACCTCAAGGAGCTCAACGACACGACGATCAATACCAAAGAAAGGACATTTGGGTGGGTCGCTTAAAGTACTCAAATTGTTGATTAGTTAGGATTAGGATGTTAGAATAAAACATGTTGTGTCATGTCCAGCTTTCAATACACATAGGTACATGTCATAATTTGTTGTGGCCGTGTCATACTGCCCAAGGTCGCATGTTTGACTTTGAACACTGAATTCGCAAATTAACACTGAGTTAGCACGCGCTGTTAGTTTAATTAAAATTAGCATGCCCGAAATGCCAGACAGGTCCATGATTTATGTCATAATTACATCATATTTTGTGTGTCGTGGTTTTGTGTTCCAATTTTTGTTTAAAAAAACTCATTTTGTTAGTACTGAATTGTTTTTTTTTATTGTTGGGTCCAGAAATGGAAAGGATTTTTATGTGTTTCAATTAAAAATGTACATTTTTGATGTGGTTTTTAAATCAAGTCAAGTATTACGTTTTTTAATCTAACTTCTAACTTAATGTTAATATAAATGTGATATTTTGGATAATGGATGATATGATGTATTTGATACACGTCATAACGGTTATATGGATCTTGATGACATTTTGCTTCGGCTTATGAATTGGAATAATAGTTACTTTAAATACCAGTATTATGTATTGCTTGAATATTATATCGCTAGTGTTGAGAATAGTAGGTTACAACTCAATATTTTTTTTAATTTTATGAACTGACTCCTTCGCGATATTAACGATTTATCAAAGAGAATATTAAAACGGGATTAAAATGTATGAAACATTTTTTCCGGGTTCAGATTTCTGAAAGCAAAACTTACCAGTGTTTACCGCACTGGTAAGTTTTGCTTTCAGAATTTTTCTTGTATCGTGGGTGTGTTTACAAACATGGTAACACACAGACACAAACACCCAGACCCGGAACAACTATAAACTTACCAGTGTGATAAAACTTACCAAACCATTTTTCACATGTTGATTTTCAAGAAACCAGCCGTTAATATTATAATCAGATCACAAGCCTATTTTCCTTAACAAAGCAATTTAGTTTTCCTAATAAAAATAATTTCTGTACGCTAGTAATACCTATTCATTCCACCACAGCACATCGGGTCCTTTTCTGGGAGAATGCTGGCAGAAAGTGGAATCTAATTAAGTAAGACATGTCCGAAAAGCTCTCAGCTTATGTAAACATGAGACTTTCTTGGAAATAGCTCAGTATTTTCTGGTATTAAGAGAGAAAATATACGTATTTTTACAGCGAATTACTTCATTTTATAGAATGAATGGTGGAAATGAGGATGAAGGACAAGAACAAGAATTGAATATCAAGGTCTGTAGAGGACTTTTTTTTTAATTTGTGTGTTATTACAGCAGACTTATCTGATAGTATTGGACATTAAAATAATTTCTTGTCTTGTGAAGCCTTAGTTTATACAAAAATGTAGCTATCTACTTTTGACTGATATTGATTTGGTTGAATAAGACGATATTAATGTTATTTAATTTATGATTAAATTACATTTAGATAGAAGAATAAATATTATTATTATCTAATATATAAAATTCTCGTGTCACAGTTTTCGTTGCCATACTCCTCCGAAACGGATTGACCGATTATGATGACATTTTTTGTGCTTATCCGGTATCTATGAGAATCGGCCAACATCTATTTTTCATCCCTTTAAATGTAATTATTTATATGGCAAAACAACGTTTGCCGGGTCAGCTAGTAAATTATGTTTATATGCAAAAGTATTAAATGATACAGTTAAATAAATTAAATGGTATAGTTAAAAAACAGGTTCTACAGAGTTTTTCTGTCTGTTAGGCGATTCGTACACAGCACCAAAGCGGGGGGGCACTTTGAGACAAGTCCTGAGCTCGCGTGCGTTAGTACCGAGATTTTTTCCGAGGTGATTTATTACGCGTATTTTTAATACAAAGACAGATACTGTCAACACTCTCGACACATCATGTGGTGCAGTGTGCGAGTAGCTTTAATATATCATTGGTAAGACAACATTCTCTGCAGTCATGGAACTAATTAAACGTACAAACAGAAGATATATAATTAATTCAAATCAGAATCATGTTCCTCATCCACCCTCATCAAGTACTTCCTGATGTATTCAGAATCATTGGAACACACCGCACACACGAATAACATATTAACTTGAACAATAGTATGAAGTAACAGGTTGTAAGGGGACTGGCTTACGACCTTAGTAATCTCACTCCTACGCCCTATAACTTGGGAGAATTAAGCTCCCTTCCAGTTAATTTCAATTCTAAATTAATATGGGGCGGGTGACAGCTAAAATTATACAGTTCGTTGATCACTTTGGCAATTTATTGAAGTTCATGCCGGTTTCTGCCGATGTAATGACTAGAGTTAAATCCTGCTTCAAAAGGAGGTTTAAAATTACGGTAAAATGTCATAAAGATGATAAATGTAATGATGTAATACAAGGCGCGTTATAACAGAAAGAAAAAAAATAACTGCTAAAAGTTGTAATGATTTGGAGACCAAAACCACATCATAACCACCATTCTGAGTACAAGTAGCAAATCCAACAGTATTATTAATATCACCAAATTGCTTTCACTAATCCCTTAAACATATTGATTACATTAATATCACATCGCAATCGTTCATTACACCGATTTGCGGGAGGCCTTGTTCAGCCACGCACATTAACAGGCTAACCATATTTCACGGCCAATAAGATAGCAGAACCCTCTCAGCGATTATCCAAAACGTAAGTCAAGATATAAATTAAATCTGTGTACCGAAACTATCTAGCCTATCTCAATGAGATCGCCGCGCAGATGGGCAAAACTCTTAAATTCTCACATAATCTCGCATCCGTATCAGCTCTCCCCTTTTTGTGTTTTAATAAAATAATTCACCTTGAAGCGGCGGCCCAACAAAAGCTATGAGCCGTACCGTGGGGCAATCTCGATAAAAACTAGTACGATCGTAAACTTGACCCTCCCTTATCCTGGTCGAATCAACACGAAAAGTTTAAGGGAAGTCCAAACACGCCCTAGGATGATTTACGTTCGTACGCTGACAGTAAAAATGCGGGTCAGGCAAATTAAAATTTTATGAGGAATTACCAGATCTCGGAGGTGTATCGGGGCAACGACAGTAAAATAGATTACCTGCTTATATTACGAGCTTCTTTCGTTTTTACGATATTTGTTAAAGGCAACATTTTGTTTTATGAATGAGAGATTAAGGTTTGAAGTGAGGAGTGAATAATAAAACAGACGACTAAGTAATTATAATGAGGGCCGTAAATCTAATTTGTTGTAAATGATGTCGTCAAAACTTTGATCGTCAGTCAGTACATATGACTTGATTATGAAACATAAAATATAATGTAGGGTGACAAGGGAAGTAGAAGCGCATTGTAAGCAAATCACTACTTTTTACCAGCATCATATAGTACTGTTACTGCCAACCTTCGGCATCTTACTGCTGGGCAAAGACCATGCTCGTCCATGTCTTCCAGTTTCGTTGATCCCGGGCCAAAGTGAACCACTCACTATACGACGACGATGTGGATCTTTTACGTGGATTGGCAGCTGCTGCTATGCCTTCTGGCTATGTCAGAGCTTTTCAAACGTGGCGGACATAGGCCAACTTCAGCTTTTAATACTGCACAGGTTTGGTGTCATCCTCCTGAAAGAAAACAAATTCTTATAACTAAAAAATCTAAAGCTACTCATTTACTCATGTTTGGAAATAAATTGTTAGTAAAATCCCACTACGGCAGTATATTTCTTAATTCAGTCCACACTGACTCTTACATAAATAACGTATTTTTTAGCAGTTACAATATTTCTACATCGAACTATCAATTTATGTTGCACAAAATATTTTTTTATTAACATTTTCCAACAGACACAGGTTCAGAACCTCTTGGCTCGAGGCTTTACTTTCAAGACAACACAATCTTTTCTCGTGGTAGTAGCGAGAAACTACGCACGAAAAAAGAAAATCAACTTTTAAAATAGTGTCTCTCTGAAGTTAACATTCAAGTATCATAGCTCTTAAATACTGAAGAGCTGATGAAAGCCTTGGCCACTTTACACATAAACGTTTATCACGTTATAAAAACAAGAGCCACGGCTTTCCATTATCTTTTATTGTACATCTAAAGCTGTACCTGTTTTATATTGCATTTATCTCAACGTTTTATCTTGCAAAGGACAAAATAAAGGCCCTTTGGTGGATTCCAAATTATTGTAACTACTTTAACCTGAGAACCTTTAGGGGCAGCTTATACAGAAAAAGAGAAGCGTGGATGTGAAGCGGTGACGAATTATCATAGAAACTTAAAATGAACCTAATGTTTACGTCATATGTCTCAAAGCGGACGGTGGTGAGTCTCCCGGTGGCGGTGACGTCGCCAGAAAATTCTGTTTTTGAAAAAGTTCACGACGACATTGAATTATTAAAACCTTTTTTGTTACGGTAGGTTGTATTATAATTTATTCTTCTTATTAAATTCTTTATTTAAAAATATAGATTTAGAATATAAAACAATAAAACAGTTCAATTGTTTTCCATAAAAAAAAACAGCAGCTAGTGATAGTGTGTCCATAATCATGTTTATGCCATCTATCCGCCAGTGCCACACGCCTGCTGACGGGGCCCCCCTGCAGGGGGCCATAGCCTTGCCGGGGTCCCGGGACATACGTACACCGCGACTCCGGCACACAAACAAGGCTACTGAAGGACACCGTGGATTTTAGTCAGTACAAGTCTGACAGTCCCTCCCGCCCTGCCCGGGGTGGGAGGCCTCATTCGATGATTTTACCACGTAAAAAAAAAAAAAAAAAAAAAAAAAAGTGCCACACGCCTCATCGTCGCCACGTCTCGTTTGTATAAACCGCGCCTTAGAACAACCATTTAGATACGACGTCCTTTGAGGGAATCTGGTATCTTCACCTTCACGTCAATACGAAAATCCTGTAATACTGAAATATCAGTACTTACTTTAATGTTGGTATTATCGATAGGGATAAAATCTTGCAAAATGTTCTAAAGGTTAGTGACTGAAATCGGGTAAGACTTTGCTCTTTTGCATAAAACTTACATTTAGTTTTAGGATCCCTGTCTGTTATTATGTAAAGCTAGGGACAGGTTTCTTACCTGAAGTTTGGGGTACCTTATGTAATCCTTACTAGATATTCTAGGACCCAATAATTTCGACAAGATAGGTAAAACTTAGTTACGACTTTAGGCGATCTATCTCATAAATATGATAATAGTTTTTAAAAAGATATACAGGGTTACTGGTTAAGTCGACCTATTCCCTTTGAAGGGTTAAAGTAGACCTCATGCTTGACTGATTTTACTATGGGAACCCCTATCCTAATCCTTACCGTTTTTGAGTTATTAGACTTTTAATATTTTTCAAAAATATTCCACCTCTGCGTCATAAACTTGTTATTGTAAGAATTTTAAGACGTTTAGGACGCTAAAGTGATACTTTTTCGATAGCTTACGAACGACTCATTCTATTAAAGCCAGTACATTTGATAAATTACTCAAGCCTTGGGAAATAAATGGCTGTAAAGTTCAAATATTGAATTTTTTTGGGAGCTACCCTTGTCTTTCAGGCCAAATTTCTCAAAATAAGTGTACGGTACTAGATGTGCAGATTGCAGCAAAAACACTGCTGTCTCATTAGCTTTCTAAAATGGTACCACAATATCCACTTTTATTCAGAATATGGCCGAAAAATAAGAAGATGTTACTGACAAGGTGGTAGGTATTTTAACAAAACTTGTTCTTTAACTACTAACGAACAAGTTTTTCGTTTCATTAGTTTTCGACGAATTTCAAAAAAACGAGCATATTCTCAATTCGACTGTGTTTTTTTTTAATGTGGATGATCTTCTCCCACCGAAATGTCTTCTCCGCTAATTGTAAACTGTTTTTTTTTTCATGTATCTTCTTTGTTACGATTTTTTCTTGATATCATTATGGGGCCTTAACTTTTTGACTCAATACCTCTCGCATGGCCAATTCGTTGTGTTTTGTCACAACCATGGGTCGGAATTAGGTACAGTTATGTACTTAAACAGCGAAAGAATAAACAAGAATAACATAGCGATAGGTAAAAAAAAAACCGCTACAGAGTAAGTAAGAAAAATAAAACTGCAAGTGGAGGAAATCGATTGACAAATAGAAATTTAAATTCGAATTTAGAACCTCCTTCTTCTAATGAAATCGGTTAAAAGTGTATTGACGAGTTTGGTTAAAAAACCACCTTGTCAGTATCAACCCTTATTTTTCAGCAATATTCTTAATAAAAGCGGATATTGTGGTACCATTTTAGAAAGCTAATGAGACAGCAGTGTTTTTGCTGCAATCTGCACATCTAGTACCGTACACTTATTTTGAGAAATTTGGCCTGAAAGACAAGGGTAGCTCCCAAAAAAATTCAATATTTGAACTTTACAGCCATTTATTTCCCAAGGCTTGAGTAATTTATCAAATGTACTGGCTTCAATAGAATGAGTCGTTCGTAAGCTATCGAAAAAGTATCACTTTAGCGTCCTAAACGTCGTAAAATTCTTACAATAACCAGTTTATGACGCAGAGGTGGAATATTTTTGAAAAATATTAAAAGTCTAATAACTCAAAAACGATAAGGATTAGGATAGGGGTTCCCATAGTAAAATCAGTCAAGAATGAGGTCTACTTTAACCCCTCCAAGGGAATAGGTCGACTTAACCAGTAACCCTGTATAAAGAAGGGCTTTATATTGTTAGGAGCAGTACTGGGTTTTTTTGGTAGATTGGTCTTCAAGGTTGGCCGAGTTTGGTCTGTATCATCATCTATTAAAGCGAGTTTCCTCTGTGACCCGGTTCCCTGTTATCCATAGCTAGGATAGACTATCTACAAGTGACAGCTCTGTCAGTTAGAAGCTCGAAACTGTGACAACTAGTCTCGTCAAGGGGTATCGTACTACCCAGTTACTGGGTAGTCGCCTCATGTAAATGATGATAATATTTTTATTATATTTAAAAAAAACGGGGCAACCCGCACTAGGATTGTCTCCTGTGCCGTGGGTGTGTTTACAAATATACAGACTCACAAACATACACGCCCAGATCCGGAACGACTAATTGTAGACCATACATATATTTGCTCCGTATGGGAATTGAACCCACGTCACGCAATCAACGGTTCAATCGCTCAGCCACTGCACCAACCGCTGCTGCAACAGCTGTATCCGAATAAATTGGAAACCTATAGTTGAGTAAAACGATATACAGATGCAATTCAAAAATTGAAGATTAAATACTTATTAAAATTTCCTAATCAAACTGATACAAACAAGTTACTTTAATTATTTGTAGTAAAAAATAAAAACAGACAGTGAAAAAAATATAAACCACGAAAAAAAAATCCACACAAAAAAATTACGACT
Source organism: Agrotis ipsilon (assembly GCA_028554685.1). NCBI lineage: Eukaryota > Metazoa > Arthropoda > Insecta > Lepidoptera > Noctuidae > Agrotis > Agrotis ipsilon. The sequence continues at coordinate 16,370,832 of CM052960.1, read as the reverse complement.
TGAGAAACATAACAAAATTAATGAGGTCCTTACAACAGATAACTGCCTGTTAATTAGGGGCCTAGCAGCCTAAGAGGGAGGGTTTTCTTTAAGTGTTTAATTATGCCTTCTGTATCGTTAAAATGAAACGACGTGTAAAATTCTTGGGGCTACGTTAGAAACCGGCCTTAGCGTCGCAACGACGCTTTTTAACGTGAATTTTTTTAACGGTCTTTCTATTTTCAACTTTAGGTGTTGAGCTGAGAGTTGTGGATTCAGTAACTGCAATTATGGAATTAATGATTGACAAAATCAATAACCCTGCCTAACTTGGGAATCGAACCCACCAACTTTTACTCAGCAGTAGCTCCGGCTACCTACTATACTAAGCCTACGAGGCAGTCTCAAATCATGTATATAAGATTTTTTTTGATTAAGTTAACTCCATCGTAGACCTTATTCCTTCTACAGTAAAACAGAAATAAATTCTATGCATTTAACAAATTTAAAATAAAACACGTTGGTTCCGATATGCGTAAATTATTCATTCATTCAAACATTATAATGATCGCGCTCAGTCACAAAAATATACACGTCATTTAATTGATAAAACAGTCTAAAAATATGCGCAATTTCATCATTAGCATTTCAATTTACAATTTTCGCAAAGTCATCTTTGTTTACAAAAGCAATAAATGTCTTTGTCATTCACTCATTCACTCATATCCGCTATTAAAGAAAGGTATTGGTTTTCATTCAATTTTCACGATGACAATAATTCCAAGTCAAGTGGTATTGAATTTCAAAGAGCAATTCGATAACAAGTGCAAGATGTGTCTTTAATTTGTACATCAATTTCAAAAATGTTGTGGATAAAATAAAGGGACAGTATTTTTTTAGAAAGTTGTTATTTGATGCACTGTTATACACACTCAGTGTATGAGGGGAAAAGTTTTCAATTATTGTGACGTAAAGTAAACTGAAACTTTGACATTAATTTCAAGGACAAAAATAGTTCCTTCATCGTACACGAGAAGCACTGTTCCATTTTTTCATACAAGAAACGCTGTTAATACTGGAAAGACGCTGTAAAGTAAAATAGTGAAAACTCGTGATAAGGGTACAGGTAGTGAATACAGTTAGGAGCGTACAGACTATGTAACATATTACATAACTTTATATAACCTTGTTATTTAATATTGCAACATAAAACAATACTGTAAACATTAGAAAAACAATGTTTTTATAACAATTTGATGCTTGTCGTTCTTCAGTGCTAACCGTTACTAAGTAATATAACATTGTTGTACTTATCATAACATGTTAATATAACATGTTTTTATCATTCATCGTCCATATTATAGAAACATGATAAAGGCCTTTGTCTAGCAGTAGAAAACTGTGATTCTATCACGTTTTAAATGTCTTTGATTTCAATCAACTTCATAATCAAATTCCTCACAAAGCTTCGTAATCACTAAACCAAAAGGCAGCAAAAGGTGTTTCTTTATTCAAACCAATAAAAAAGTTTCCGTACAAAAAGTTCGGCCGTCCGTTAAACTTTTTCGTGTTGATTTCGACTCAGATATAGAAGGAAAATGGGTCAGTCTTCGAGTTTCATCTGATATCATGGGCTTATAATAATAGCAACGTTCTTATAGTCAAAGACCCCGACTAGTATCGACCGATCTGTTTTCTACGATTAATTCTTTTTTGGCAAACTTTAATTTTATATGAATCCCTGAAAAAAATAAATCATATTGCATCGTCGACCGATTTTGCTTACGCTGAAATAATGGGTGGAGTGGGTGGAGTGGAGTTTTTATTTTCTCATAGTGGGTGATGAAAAGCAGAGTGTACTACTCGGGACAAAATATATTTTTGGCTCGGGCGACGTACGTTGAATCCCTCGCTACGTTCAGGATTCAAAAATAGCGCCCTCGCCGTAAAAATATTATTTTGCTCCCTTGTTATACAATCTACTATTTCATGCACTAGGTATGTGTTTTGATTGAAATTGAAAGAGATTTGATTGTTCTGATTTCTGAATTACAAATAAAGAAAATAAAAACACTGTTTTTTTTTAATTTCATTTGTCACGTTAGCCCTGATTCCTGTACTAGGAATTTTAAAATAGAAAAATAGTGTTTCTCAACCCCGCAACATCTTTAGTATTCACTCAATAAAACTAGAAAATACCATGAAACATGCAATCGCCAAGTACTTAAATTCCGATTACAATCGAATCACTCGATACTGTCAATATCGATTGCCGAGAACGAAAATATGCGGATATGCCATCATCGACAGATATCCGCCATTCATGCGCCCGAATACTGGGGGAATTCTCATTTCAGTCGGCCCGCACTTATGTGTAACGTACGAAACAATGAAGGGGTGGCAGATGTTCATTTTAGTAAGCGATACTTGCACTGACGGTATGGATATGAAAGCTTCGCATGATTGCCGGCATCCTCACTGAATACTGCTATCGCGAAACCTTTTGTTTTGACTCAACGAAAATATTTTCATTTCCTCGACCACGTTCGAACGCTCCTAGTTTGTATATCCACAATTTGGAGGATATTTCGAGGTCGTTGAGAGCCTTTTGCGATTCACCGCGTACTGATTTCATTTTGATTGTGAATAAATTTACAACGCGAACATTTTGTAAGCACTTTTGTTTCCGTGTAGATATTTGTACTGACAGCCGATTGTAGGCTGTGTGTTTTATTTTTATTTACGTTTCAAAGCTTTGTAAACAATTAAGGTTCGTTTATCTGATCTTACTTTGTATTGGAAATCACAGTGTTTTGTGCCTAAAAGCTGTGATTGTAATTCGATACTGTACGAAACAATTTTGTTTTTGTTTACGTGTGTTATTTCGTCGCAATTAAAATTGTTTAACGTTTATACATATTATTTTCATATATTTATTAATTAAAAATTCATGCACAAAGTACACAGGCGGACTTAATGCCTTAGGCATTTTCTGTCAGCGTACCTTAACCCTGATACAGAGAAAAAAAAAACACAGTAGGTGCCACATGAAAATTATTTATGAAAATAAATAAATACTACAAGAAATACATAAATAGATACTTCCAACAATATATTATTGAAATAAATAAAAAAAATGAATTTTATTAAATTTTATGTCCGAGGACTGCATAACAATATTCCGTGAATAAAACACGAACATACTGCAAACATTTTACACTTTGAGGAATTAATAAAAATTTTGACAGCTTATCTATAGAAAATAATATTATGTCGAATCGCAATTTTTATTCCTCAGATAAAAGTTATCTGACTTTTGAAAAATCAGGCTTAAGTGTAATGTTTTGATCGATCTAACAAATAACAAAGGAGCCATGAACTAAAGATGTAGTTTTACGAAGTTATGTCAAAAATGTTTTTCATTTCTTCCAAAAATAGATCTAGCACTTTAAAAATGCTTTCAGTAGCATTTTTAAAGTGCTAGATCTATTTTTACCCAATCACATTTTACCCATCTTGTTTATCACTAAAGTGACCGCACAAGACAAATTAGGAAGGCAATTTCCTATTATATATCTTAACGCCCGGTTCATTATTCTACACTTAATCATACATCAATATTGAAGAACATTTTTCCTGTTACAGAACTTCCAAGCAAACCAGTCGTGTTCGACGAGTACGGGAAAGAAATCTCAAGTACAGCTGGTCCTTATCACGAAGGAGGAGAGTTCAAACTTATTTGTTCTGTCAAGGGTGGTAAGTGCTCAAATTGTTGAACAACTTTTGGCCAAAGTTTTCTTGTATCTACCAAAAAACTATCGTAAAAATAATCGTTTGTGATATAATCAAGGTATACAGGGTGTTTCTTTTAAATGGGCCAAAAGAGAGAAATCCTTATCCATAAGAGATACGGGAAAACTTTGTTAGGAACCTTTAGCTCTTTTTTGATGTTGACAATTTTGGCGTTTTTACTTTTTTGGCCAAGTGTGAGTTGTCCCCAAAAATGAGTAAAATTGACCAATTTTTTTTTTAAAGCCTATCGACTCTGTTTCATGTAAGGATCATTTCATTGTATCGGAAGAAAAAAATCGGGACGGCGGAAGTTGGTCAAATTTAGCAAAATAGTTTTTCATACAAATTGTATGAAGGAAAAAATTACCAATTTTTTTTAAGATGTTTTTTGATTTAGTGTCATGTAAGGATCATTTCATTGTAAGGGAAGAAAAATGTCTGGACAATGGAAGTTAGTCAAAAATACAGTAATGTTTCTTCTTACAGCATAAACACGTATTATTAGTACTCAGATTTGACCCACTTCTGTTGCCTATACATTTTCCTTCCCATACAATGAAATGATCCTTACATGACACTCAATCAAAAAACATCTTTAAAAAAATTGGCAATTTTTTCCTTCATACAATTTGTATGAAAAAATATTTTGCTAAATTTGACCAACTTTCGCCGTCCCGATTTTTTTCTTCCGATACAATGAAATGATCCTTACATGAAACAGAGTCGATAGGCTTTAAAAAAAAATTTGGTCAATTTTACTCATTTTTGGGGACAACTCACACTTGACCAAAAAAGTAAAAACACCAAAATTGTCAACATCAAAAAAGAGCTAAAGGTTCCTAACAAAGTTTTCCCGTATCTCTATGGATAAGGACTTCTCCCTTTTGGCCCATTTAAAAGAAACACTCTGTATAGTCGATTTATAACATGACATTTTTTTTTTAAATTAATATATAATGCTAAACAGATCACATCATAACTTGACGGTGAGGATTCCTGACATCAGAACTGTGTAAAAATTTAAAAAATATATCAAAAAGTGACTTATCTATGACTCTTTAAAAGCGTCGTGTGTCTGTCAGTTTTGGCTTATATACGAGAAAAGACTAAAATAATACTAATTGCATTTTTTTCAGTCTTTTTTACTATTATGTTCACAGTTGAGTAACATTTATACAATTCCAAAAAACATGAACATTAGATTTGAATTTTAAATTGGGTATGCCTACAGATCTGATGATAGTTTTAGAGCCTAATTAGAATAAACATTTTTATGCAAATGCTTTCACTAATGACCGCATTAATTTGTTAAAAACCATTTCTATCTACATTTTATCAGGAATAATTTGTACTCCCTCGCTATAAATGTTAATTTTATAGCAGAAAACTCGATCTACATTTCGGCTCACCTGGGAAATGAATTCAAAAGTTCAAAAGTAATGGAACTCCAATGGTTCTTACAATACTACGGCATTTTTGGGGAAACAAGTACCAGGGCCGCATGAAATAAAAGGAAGTGTTTGTGTATTCGCGAGCCTCTAACTTACAAACGTAATATAAACAGAGAGAAAGGGAAGAACAAGAAACAAACGATCACTTGAACGGTCTCACCAGAATCGTATCCACTCAAACGAAATTGATTGAAATGTATCGTTTATTTTCTCCCCTCCTGGTCATTCTATCTTCCAACGTTAAATTCTTTGATGTCATCAACCTTTTGATATTTTTTTTACATTTTTCAAGTCATTCAGATTTTCAATCTAATTCTTTCATGTGAAATAAATATTGATAAAACATTTTGTGTAACAAATAGCACAATCATGTTCTCATTACGAAGGGATGTAATATTATTTGAGAACAATGGAGGGCTCATTGTGTTCTGGCGTTTATAATAAATGTTTTGTTCTAGGTTACCCGACACCGAGGATTCAGTGGCTTCAAGGTGACACTGTGTTGGCAACACTAAGTGCTGGGGAATATTCAGCCCCGACAAGATCACTTACTTTGGTGATTAGGAATGCAACGAGGGCGCATTTAGGAGCATTGTATACTTGCACTGCGGATAACACGCTGCTAGCTTCGCCGCAGAAGACTACTATCAAAGTTGATTTGTTTTGTAAGTATTTTACTTTGACTTTTACTAAAACAGTACCATCCACTTTTAGAAAACACTTAAGTCGGTGATTGGGCCTTTCTTTGATTCGCTTCTTTTGTCACCGATTTCCTTTCACAGAGGTTGTATTTTGTGTAAAAATGTGTTTCATGAGTTAAATGCTTTGTTAATCATCCGAAATAAAATCTCATTCATTTAAAATTTTACAGAATAATAATGAATGTCCTTATTAATGTAAATATAAAATTTAATTAACGCAATGGTAAGTAATTCCCAGAGGATTTTACCTCCATGTTGTTGTTTTTAAATAGCTTTAAATAAAATGATGCTTAAAGTTAAGCACATATTGTAGCACACTTAAATGTTGTCTGGGTAAAAATTTTTCCCACGGAAAATTCTGCTGTAATAAAGGGAATTCTTTTACCAAAACCCGGGGATTATTTTCCGGGTTTCCTCAAATATCAGAGAAATGAAAACAAACAAGGATTGCAATATTCTTTACCTCAATAACCGACATTTATTAACAGTCATTAACGCAGATATTCAAGCCTTAACCAATATCCTTTTTAGTCTCCATTTTTGCTTGGAAATAGGCCAGTAGGATAATGTTTACAAGTTCTTTATTTCATTACACTTTCAGATATTCGCCATCGCCATCTTGAAACAGGTGTCAAATTACATTTTATTGGTTTACTTGTCAAGTTAGCGATTCTATTTTGTTTCTTCGATAGCTTTTCGATGTTTTGTCTTCGTAGAGTTCCTAAGAAATCGAGTGTGTTATGTTTCATCCATTATTCGGTGACTATGATATGTAGCTTATTTTTGGAGAAATTTAAGGAAAACTGTCATTAGATATTTAAAAAAATTACAGTTTGTTCGTTACGTTAAGCGCCGCCATATCTTTACCCGTGATTCATTCTTGCTAGCTGCTAATAAAATATTCAACTAATAATATCTTTAATATTACAACAATCAAATCCTATTCGACTTTTACAACACACAACGTCTGTTACAAAACTCGTTAGACATGTAGGATTTTACTTCTATAAACATATTTTAAATTCATTTTAGTTGTGAGAACCGTCAGCAGTGTTATTACTCCACTCTGTATTTTTAATAGTTAGATTATGAATTAAATCACATTACAATTAACATTAAAAATATGCAGGCGAAGCCGTAAGAGGAAGCTAGTTTAGAATAAAAACAACAGTGTTACTACATATATAACAAAGTCGCTTCCCACTGTCTGTCCCTATGTAAGCTTATATCTTCAAAACTACGCAACGTATGTTGATGCGGGTTTTTTTAATAGATAGAATGATTCAAGAGGAAGGTTTAAATGTATATTTCATGCACAATATATATATAATATATAACCCGTCCCGGCTCAGCACGGGTGCAATCTCTAGATTGCACCCGTGCTGAGCCGGGACGGGTCGCTAGTTCCTAATATTCCCTTTTATTTTCCTCACTTCATAGTAATTTTCATTCTATCGTCATACTTGTTTTATAGTATGTTAATGCTTGTACATTTCTAAGTAAATATTTGAAGCGTGCAGTTTTTATAGTTCCACACGTGTAAAGTTTTGTTTCGCTACGTTTTATTGTCGTCGGGTCTATAAAACTGTTGAAAGAGTACACAATTTTATTCCCAACTGTTTATTTTTGAATAAAGTCTTCGAAGAATCCGACACCAAAGTTCTGGAAAAACGTTCTGCAGTCAAAGTCTTGGCAAAAGTTCTTGCCAAGATCTTTGTTTGTCAGACTTGGCCGATGTTCTGATACAAAAGTCTACTTTTGTAAGAATCCGGAAGAAAAACCGGCTTCGTTGTAATGTAAACAGTGCTGACTATTTGGATACATTATTCTCTGATAATATACAATCTCAATATGAACGTTTTTTGTTAATTTGTGTGATGTTTAGCTCTTCAAATTATTCTATATCAGAGGTGTCAGGGACAATATTACGATTAATTATTTTTAAACTTATTCACGCATGCGATGCGCATCTCAAAGAAGATTTTTGGAAAATAAAATTCAGCTTCGTATTAACCAGTAGACGAGGGTTCAAATCCCACTTACAGCTGAATTATTCCTTTCTTAAAAACAAAGTTTTTGGGTGTATAAGAATATCTATTCTTGCCTGTTCTTCTCCACAGTTATACCTGTCACTTTTACACTCGTGTAAACATTTACAGTACCCATAGCAGGACTTTTCACTCTTTTACTTTACAGCGTTTTTTGTATGCAAAAATGAAACAGCGCCTCTGGTGTGCGAAGTAGAACTAATTTTTTCCTTGAAAATTGACAATTTGAAATTGTCAAAGTTCCAGTTAACTTTACGTCTCAAATACTGAAAACTCAAAATACAGTACTTGTTAAAAACGACTCTGTTCCTTCAAATGACCTTTGCTTTCCGTACCACGATAACCTCTTTAGACATTCCAGTGACCATCATTCTTCGGAATAACACAGACGTCATGTTAAGTTATGTAAACAGACATTATTCATGGTCTTGTTTATGTGTGGCTTCTAAGTTCTAAGGAAGACAGATTCGTAATGTTTCGTGGGTGCCATAAGACGTTGGTCGTTGCCAAAGAATATATAAAACATTCTATCTAAATCTATCTACAATATTAATTTTAGTACATGCGAGTCTTGATAATAGTTTGTTTAGAATCAGCAACTGATTCGATTCCAATAATTTTTAAACCATGATATTTTTTTTCCCGTGACATGGACGACAAAAGAGTAAATGACTCTGTATCGTCGGATAGGCGAGAATGAAAAAAAAAACGTGTTGCGCCGATCCGGAGAAAAATGGGATTAGGGCAGGAAAATGATGATGATATATTTTTTACCTAATGTGTATATTATTTTTTTATCATCAGCTAATAATACTATCACCATACGGTTACGGTTACCAATTGCCAAACTATTATTATCAATGAATGTACGCCACAGAAAGCGCGAGTTGCGAATGGTACCGCAACCCGCTGCGGAATGAACATGTTTTTCAAGGGACAACCAGGCAAGTTATCAAGCGTATAACTTTGTGATTTTTCAGTGTTGTGATTTTATACATAAACACAAAAATACTAGACAGGTGTAACAGGTTCCGCATAAATAACAAAAAAAATAATGTTGTATAGATGCGTGTTTGCAAGAAAAGTTTTTTTTCGTGATAAATGATTTAATCACGAAAAAAAACTTTTGATTCATTTCATGATTCAAATGAGTACCCACCATAACCCACCCCGGGCAGGTAGGGAGGGATTGTCAGACTTGTACTGACTAAAATCCACGGTATCCTTCAATAGCCCTTTATGTTCCGGGGATGGAATGGAATAAGTCCCGCGACCATACAAGACAATGACAATGCAAGAGTATTTAGTTGGATATTAAATGCACAGAGAAAAGAGTGGGAGGTTAAATGCAATCACCCCATCTTTTGGAAAATATAGATTTCAAAAAGTATTATATTTTTTATTAATTTTTTTGCTATATCTGTTTGGACCAGTACCTACTAAATTAATGACTAAACAATAAAATACCTGCTACAGCTTTCATTTGAAATTCATTAATTAGCTCAAACTGTCATTTGTTTTCAATACTATTCGTAAACTAGTTAGCATTGATACAAATAATAATTCAGAGCATAATAGATATCGAAATGTTTACAATTAAATTGAAATCTAATGTATTTATTTGCTCAAACTAGAGTTCAGAAGGTAGGTATATAGTTTAGGAAAAAAATGTTTTTACTGCACTGACGGTTTTGCTACATAAACAAGTGATAAAAGATTTGGGCTTATTTAAATATCTTCTTCTTCTTCGTCGGTTCACTCTTGACAGAGTGGTCGTGGTCAGCATGTTGCAGCGAGACATCGTGTTGCCATAATTCGCCTTACAATGCGACGCCATCCCTCCCTGTCTGCTGTAACTCGTGTGCACTCATGTAGAGGACCACCAACTGCAGACTTGATCTGGTCATGTGGGTGGTATGTAAATATAATACTTGCTTAATCTAATCGCTCAAATAAAAGATTTAAATAAATAATTGTAAAATATGTCTGGATTTTGGTGAAAGACAGACACACAGATATTCAAATATTTGCGTCTTACTTACTCAAGTACGCGCTAAGACGTGGAATATAAATAAACTTCTGAGTCATTTTATGTGGTCGCGGGATTTATTTCCTTACCGTGACCCCGGAACATAAAGGGCTAATGAAGAACACCGTGGATTTTAGTCAGTACAAGTGTGACAGTATCTCTCGTTCTGCCCGGGGAGGGAGGACTCATTTGATGATTTTACCACGTAAAAAAAAAAAAAGTCATTTTATGTATTTGAAGTAGTAGCGATATACTCCACTCATTTATACAGTGATGTAATTATTTAATGAAAATACTCATAGGTAAACACTTCAAAATTTAACAAAGTAAATACTCGCAATAACCCTAAATGGAGTCACTGAACTTTCTACATTTCAAATTACAAAACCATTATTTAAAATCAAATTAAGTCTTCAAAACATCTAAGTCTAGTCTAAATTTTCATTTTTAATTATAGCCATTAGAATGTAGTTAGGTACTGTTCAACTTTTATTTTAATCTGATAACAAAAAAGATTTAGGTTTCATTTGGAAAAGGCCTGTAAATCAAAACAGAAGTACCAGTTAAATGGGTCCAAAAATATAACAGGTACCTTCAGGTGTAGGCTTAACACGAATGCGCAGAATACCTACCGTCCAACAGCTTTAAAAATTAAACTTTACTAAGAAAAAAAAGTAATACAATGCAACATAATTATACTGGTCCTTGTCTCAAAACGTTTAACACGAACTCACAATGTAAACTAAACTTACATACCTAGATTTTTGATTGGAAAACAAAATTAGGTACTATTTGTAACACCTTACTTTAAGACGGCCTAATGTCCTGTTTCAATCTAAAGCCAGTTCTTTGGTTTTTAACTGCTGTTTTTAATAGGACATCACTAAGGGTGGGTTGGTTCATATGTGAAGGAACATCCGTCGAGGATCGTCGGTCGCGGATCGGAATTTGTCTACTCTGGGTAGACAAATGTATAGAAAAACAATTGACCGTTCACACTCAACGGATGATCCGTTAGTGCGTCAAAGAACATTCGATGATCTGCTCGATGGATGTTCCGTCAGATACTAAGACTGGGATTCATTCATTCGTTGTGTTCATTGGTTTCAGAGAAATTTCAGGATTAAGATAACAACCGATATAGGTTATTAATTTTCAGTGTATGTGAATGTATGAATGAACCTGAATGAACAAACACCCATCTATTCCTACAAACTATCGCCACAATCTAAAACCTTGCTAATTTTTTTTTCCGTAATTTTATACGGTGCTATCCCTTGTATAATATTAGTTAGAAGATTTTGGTCAAAATTACCAACGTTTACTTCGCAACTTCGTGTTAGACTCTCAGTTACCTTCAGGTAAACTTTTGATTGGTAGTTTAAGTTACCTTGTCGTGAAAGATCGTATCGAAATTATAACAACACGAACTCATTTGTGAATACAAATGCCTTGTTTTTTGTCCGAGCTATTTAAATGTTTATTACGTCGGTACATTAACCTTTATTTAAGGAGTATTTATTATTTGTTAATAGGTATACAGTCACAAGTAATCATTATAATATACTTAACGTTTAGTGTATTCATGTAATGCTTCTTTTTTGTAAGCAGCCATGCTATTACAAAATAGGTCTTATAACAAAGTAGAAAACAGTATTTCACGAAAAAATCCCGTTTACATTTTGTTACGTGTCAACATTGTATTGATGTACATAAATATTTGTAATTTTTTATATTGTCGCATAAACTTACTACAGGTGCAATAGACCACACATCAGTGGTTATGCTCTGACTTGAGTTGACTTGGCGTACAGCGGGTTTTCAATATTAAACAAGTCAGTTTGATTCCCGATTCTGATCGCTTCGGTTCGCACGTAACTAAATTTTGTATGAACTACAAGCCGTTGTTCCCGGTCTTATGATAAAGGAGTAATTTTAGTTGCCTGGGGTAAGGTTTTAAGTAAAAATGTAAGAAAGCTTATGCGACCAGCTCGATTCAAAATTAAAACTTGGTATCATCCATCGATCCTCACTAAACTCGCTTTGTATAATGCGGTCTACGGAAAATCTAACAAAATAGTGTAAAAATTTCAGTCTGATTTTGCTGCCAATTTCAACCCCAAAAGCTGTGATTGAACCAAAATAATTCGCAGCCAATAAAATTATTTAACAGAAAATTTGATAAACAAAGACAAAGTTATAGGAATTGTGGTTTAATATTTCCAAATCCGTGGCCTTGTTAATGATTGACTGAAGCTGAAATCTCGCCGATTTCCCGGCTTATATAAAGCTTAACTTATCAGACAAAATGAATAAGGAAAATATGAAGGAAAACAACAATATTCACAGAAATAACGTTCTTTCTAATATCAGTTTACTTCTATTCCATATTTGGGTCGTTTTTCGTTGCTACCGACAATAATAGAATGAAATGCTTTATAAATACGAAAGATAGACGTCCTTCGTTTTCATAAGGCATCTCATTAGAGTATTGATACTTAAGGTTTTAGAATTCGGTTTCGTTTAAAAGTCCATGTTTTCATTTTCTATTGGTATTATATGAAATCTTTCAGCATTTCTAACCAGCATATTTAATATGTTTGTTTTTCGTAGAATGCCGTAACAAAATATCAAACTAAAATGTATCTCAACTGAATTTTTCTTAAAAAAACCTTGGAAATTATGAAAAAAAAAACAAAAGCATCAGTCTTTTCGCAGCTTTCTTGGGGTCGACCACAAGTCAAACACATGCAGCTGTATCTTCGGCTGTATTATAATAATAATATTTGATATGGAGCGATTGCGTGTGTAACCTCCACAATTCAGCAACTGGGTGACACTGTACCCCTTGCTAAGGCTGATTGTCAGACTTTCAAGTTTCTGAAAAACAGTAACGACAGTTAGACTTTTGGGAGCCAGGGACAAACGGTTTACTTGCTTTCCGAGGTACTGTGGAAACCCCTTATGATTAAATGGTCACCTATCTACAGTCCAACCTCAGCAGGCGCCAAAAAAACCGACTACTATTATATTCCAAAAGTCTCCAATTAATATTGTACCGTTTGTTTCAGTAAAACCATTAGGAGTAGAAATAATTTCAAGAGAACAACCGCTGTCAGTCGGCAGAAAGTCAGAGCTGTGGTGTAAAACCACGGGAGCGAGACCTCCGGCCACCATCACGTGGTGGTTAGGAGGGAAAAAGATAGACGCTATCACCAAAGAATCGGTAAGTGTTGGTAATCATAGTTTAAGTTTAGTTCAATCAAACATCTGTTGGCACTTCATCATCTGCCTAACCTTTTCCCAACTATACGTGCTTTTCGAAGCACGGAGGAAACTCGCTATGACAGATCTCGGTCACCCATCCACAGACCAACCTTTACTTTTGACGTTGAATAAGAGTAGTTTTGCTGTTACATTTTTTTAGATTATTGTTCAACATATGTTTAACTTTGTGCTGCTACGGAATGTCTTATTTAATTGTAGGTACTCGGTATTATATCGATGTTGAAAGATTCAAATGTCATGAGCAATAGCCTCAAAATTTTCTAAACATTTGAAAATAATATCCTTGCGATAGCTTAAGTTTTGACCGTCACTTCAGTGCAAAAATGAACGGAAAAATACTCAGGTACAGCCCGATAGAAACCAGCTCAACATTACCCTCAAAAACTCATCCAAATCCATTATTCATTATTACTACAGGGTATAGAAGACGCGAACGAGACGGAATCGTTGCTGCAATGGATGCCATCAAAAGATAATAACGGCCAAATACTTACATGCAGAGCTGAGCATCCGAAATTCAACCATTCGAGCATTGAGAGCAAACTACCGCTGAACGTGTATTGTGAGTATATAAAGTTTATTTTTATCTACCTATTCTATTGTATGGGTTTTGAATACCTACTAGAATTTTGTTCGTTACGAACTTTTGGATTTAGTTCTAAGATGTTTTGGGTACCCATCTCATTTTATTTAAAGAGGTTTGTATTTAATTTGACGGCACGAATGGTGGCAGCCACCGGGCTGAGTGATTGGATTGTTGCGATGCGTGTCGTGGGTTCGATTCTCGCACGGAGCAATGTTTTTTTTCCGGTTAATAACAAATAGTTTTGTTCCGGGTCTGAGCGTATATGTATGCGAGTTTATGCGTTTGTAAACTCACCTACGATACAGGAGAAATTATAAGTGAAGGGCAAAGTTTTAATAAATAAACAAAAAATCTTTTAGTTTATTATGTAACTTATGTAGGTTTCTTTCAAAAATACCTTCACTTTCCTTTATAAAAGTCATTGATAATTATTGTGGTTGAGATTGCGAGTTGTTTTAGATTACGGGGAATTGGCTCCTGTTTTGATTTACGAAAAAAGTAGGTATGCGTTGATAAAGTTGCGGATTATGTGTGATCGTTAATGATAACTTAAATGCTTTTTGAATAGAATAAAAGACACAAAATTGGGAATAAAACGTTTGATTTTGAGCTTGTTTGCGCTATTATTAAGAACTACTGAAACTACCTATAGATTCCTCAATTAATGGACTATCACACACAAAAATGATTTCCAATTCAAAGTCTATTTATCAGGGAAGCCTAATAATACTAAGCTGCAACCAATAGCTGAGCAGCGGGGGTAAGGAAAACGTATAATTACAAAAAAGCTGATTAATCTTCAAGGCAAAGACTGTATTTGAAACATAAGTTACAGTTTCTTCTTTAAAATAATGCTATTTTTAGTTCAACTCAATAATGTCGTATTGCTAAGTACAGTGGGATTGTTGTGTGAACGTCAAATCTAGTGAGACATTGAAAACAATGAAATTTTATATTTCGAATAAATTATGGCTCAGTAGATGTAAAGTGACATGGAAAAATAGCAATTTCATAAAAATCAGCCATTTTCTTAAGTTTGCCGTATATAATTACTTCTCAGAATTCAATCCTTTTTAGCAACACTATCGAACGGTGTAATAATACGGGGTGTGATTTTTTTTCCAAAATCAGCGGGTTCGATTCCTGGCCAGGATTTTTGATTTTTCTAAAATCTAATGATGCAGTTTTAGTTTTCGTCAAAATAGGCCTCGAGACTCCTTTCAACGATTTTCGATATTCCTCATAGTTTCGAAAGTAGCCATCCACGCCGTTGAAAAATTCACCCTGTAGGTATAGTAGGAATAAACCACACAACTTGCAACAACTTTGAAGAATAGTGATTTAATAACAGACCCAACAAAATCAATATTAACTTCAAACAAAGTGTAGTTTTTCAACGAAGCACCAACTTGTTTGCTGTAAACAGCTGCATTGCAGAATGGGTACTACAAACATTGAACTGTCTATCAGTTTGTGTAGTTTCAATTAACCGTAAACAAACATCGTTAAAAAATAAATAAGCGAAATTATTTTATTTTACCAACTCAAATATTTCATTAGAATTTAAACTTTTATGACCATAATTATAGTAAAAGCTTAGAGAAAATATAATTCTGTTTGAACGTAAACTGAACTAGCAAAACTAATTATATAATAATATTCCACAACTATCACACAACGCCATCTAGTCCCAAGCTAAGCAGAGCTTGTGTTATGGGTACTAAACAACTGATAAACATACTTATATATTTCTAAATACATACATATTATAGATAAATTACACCCAGACACAGAACAAATGATCGTGCTCATAAGACACACATATGTCTTGGATGGGAATCGAACCCATGACCCCCGGCTTAGCAGTCAGGGTCACTAACCACTAGACCAACAGGCCAGTCATTATTTTATAATTATAACTAGCAGATTTATATCAGAATGATTTTAATTGAATCGACGCCGACGGGACGGCACGGATCGGGTCGAGCGATCAACTGCAGCGACAACGTGTTTAATTCCCGCTCAGATCAAATATTTGTATGGTCTACATTTTATTGGTTGTTCAAAAAAGAAAGAATTAATCATTGCGGCGGGATAAAGCTTAATAAAAAAAATAACTACGTAAAAATTATATACCTAGAACAAAGTTATTCAGAACATCATAAATCATAACTACTTACTTAATCTCGGCGTATTCATCAGTTCTTTTTGTTCCTTCAATTGCCCTTTGCGTTCTATTGCCGCGGTAACTCATGAACATACATTGCTCACCAAGGCATATCAGTTGTTACACCTATGTTTTGTAATAAAAGTATTTCATTACCAGTTTTATTTCAGATAGATTATTACCTAAACAGTTTTATGCAAGCCAAACCCACGTTTGGTCCGTATTTACATCACACCTTAAAATTATCCTATACTTACTATATACAAAGTTCTGTTTAACTGTGTCATTATTAATATGAAAGTTTTCATGCATGGATGGATGGATTTTTGTTACGTTTTTGAATAAAAAACGAATAAACGGGTTTGGATTAAATCTGATACAATCTATATATATATAAAAATGAAACCCGTTTTCCGTTGTCACGACATAACAATGAAAACGGCTTGACCGATTCGGATAATTATTTTTTTGTTGTGTTTGTAACCATCGGAACCGTGTTTTAGACCGGGTCCTCCACCCGTGCGAAGCCGGGACGGGCCGCTAGTATACGTATAAACATATTTGCACGATTTTCAGTAGCAAATATTGAGTATATTCATACGATTTTACGTACATGACCTACCATTTTATGAGACACCCTTTACACAAAAACCAATTAAGTTAGTGGCATTTTGCATAATGTGCCATGCAATGCCATAAACATAATTGCCATTGCCATTGTTCTAATCGTCGACTGGCAATTAATAAGTGGCATATCGGGCGATAACTTCAAGATTACTGGGAACTTGAGTCACCGCCCTCTTTTTGTTCGTTGAGTCATATTTCACGGAAAAACTCTTCATGGGTTTGGAGTTTTCCTGTGTAGAGTAGATGGTGTTTTTGGCGTCAGGTTACTCGTTTTAACATGATTTATCATCATCAGCCGGGAAGACGTCCACTGCTTGCATCCCTCATCGTTTGCCCGCGACGTTTACGATGTTGTCGGTCCACCTAGTGGGAGGCCTGCCTACGCTGCGTCTTATGGTCCGCAGTCGCCACTCGAAGACTTTTCTTCCCCATTGGTTATCTGTTCTACGAACGATGTGGCCTGCCCTTTGCTGTGTAAAAGAAAACATTACTTTGGCCATAATATATAACCTCAGTTATTTGGGCTTCCCGTCACCATCAGTTAGATTTTGTTGTTCTGGATCATATACATATATGAGAACAGTTGTTGTTATAAGATATCATCAAATGAGTCCTACACTGAGTGGAAAAGAAGGGACTGTTAGACTTGGCTGTCTAAAAACCGACCTTGTTTCTTCATTGTCCTTAACAATCTAAGGTCGCGGTAACTAACTTGTGATAAAAATGTAATCATTTAAAAAAAAATTCAACGATTTACTTCACTTTGGAATAACTGTTACTATGGAGCAAACAGTTAGTTTTTAATATATAGATTGCGTATATTAAAGTCTTTTTTGGTCGACATTTTTACGTTATATACTCATTTTTTAACTTTTTAATAGTCAGCCAAAATGAAAGGTCGTTGGTCATTATTAATACCTGTTACCCCTTTTGACCGAAGCATAATATAATACTCGTAACGGGTATAATTTGCAAGCAAGCAAGGTCGACTGTGGATCATATTTTAAAATATCAACATTTAGATAAGGCCTCGTAATTGGATAACCCTGTAGGTTATTTCTGAATAAGCAATTATATTTCGAAGCTTATTTAAGCACTAATAAAGCATAGATTTAAATGGATAGGCGGTGGTAGCCCAGTGTCATTCACCTCGACCTCGAATTGTAAGGCACGTGTTCAATCCATTTCGATCAAGCAATTATTGACTTTGTGTAGTCCATTTTCATAACCACTACCCTAAAACTGAGAAAGAAAAAATTAAGAAAATTAATATATTCTGGAACTGTCATCATTGTTGCCATTAAGTTGGTTCACTTATCTGATCTTCTCAACCCAGTAACTGGTAATACACTTTTTGGGGAAACTGGGTGCCAGGATGTCGAGCTTCTGAGTTTAGTGTGTCCCAGATCTGAAATTATAACCGTTGAAGTTTAGCAAACGTCACACCAAGACACGTAGTAGGTTACTGTCCAATCTTCATCAGCTTCGCGGAGAGAGGTGAGAGTGGGCCATAATCCACCAAGCGGGCCCAGTGCGGATTGGTATCACATATCTTCGAATTAACTAATAGTGATGAAATAAATTACACAAAGTAATGCGTCTGGCGGGGTTCGAAGTCGTTCGTAAGTCGGGACCGATACCACTGGGCCATCACTGCTCTCCTGTCCAATACTTTCAATGAAAAGTGGCCTGTAGCCCCATTGGAAACTATACAGGCAGATACTGACACTTGAATTTAGACAATTCTTCATTTTAGCATTTTGCTAAAAGGAAATTTGCTCTCAAAAATATTATAACAGTCTGTTACAGCATATTGTACTCAGTAAAATGAGTATAAAGTGGTTTATAAATCTTTTTGAAGACTAGTTTTTTTTTTACCAACCTCTTCTTTCAGTAATCTAAACGTTTCGTTTTATAAAGGAACATGGCCGTCCTAAGTGCGATCGTTAAAATAACTGTTTGTGCTCTCATTAGTAAGCGCACAGAGAGTTACTTGTTTTACGATCTCCTGCCGTTGCCTTCCACCACGAACTAGTTAGTGGCTATCATCAGTTAATATAGTGCATTAAAAGTATTTCTATGACAACTGCGTTTTAAGGGTGCTCATGCACGGACTTAGGTTCGGGTCGGCAAATTCAGTATTTGTTGGACAAAGCCGATAATTAAAACTCATATTTGACTCGTGCAGATTTACACACAAAGTAAATGCATTGTTTGAGATTTTATTGAGGTGTCAAGTGCCTTCTTTACTTTCATCATCTGCCTAGCCTTTTCCCAATTATATTGGGGTTGGCTTCCAGTCGAACCAGATGCAGCTGGATATCAGTATTTTACATGGAGTGAGTGACTGTCGGACCTCCAAAACCCAGTAACTGGGTAATACAAAACCCCATGCCAGTCTTATTTACCAGTCTTATATAAAAATAGTTATATTACCTTTTTTATTTTTTGTCTTTTGACAATTTAAAAGACCTGTCACAAGACAGGTCTACTTGAAATAAATTATTTGATTTTGATTTAGAGCTTCTGACTAACAATAACGACTGTCAAAGATCTACAAATGACAGCCGGGACTAACGGCTATAATGTGCATTCAATAGTGAGAAGAGCTTTCTTTACTTTATAAAAATTAATTAAAACCATAATTTGGTTTAACGTTACCGACCGACAAAGCCGACCCGAATACGTATGTGGCAACCCTAACGATTTTCAGTGGAACTAAAGTGAAAATTTTGCTCAACGGCAATTTATGTACTCGTACATGGCGTGCGGTTGTTCGTCGATGTTTTTTCATCATAATATAACCTTTTACGATCAGCTGTAGGTAGTTTTTACTTTGCAAATTAAAATTTATGTGTAGTTAGTGTTATTTGTAGCGCTTTTGCGGGGAATTTTAAAAATATAATAACACAAAATGGGCTTGGGGTGTTTTTAAAACTTGCTTTTTTGTACATATATAATACTCAAGTGAGCCGTTTTATTTATAACAAAAGCCTTGAATGTAGGAAAGTTTCTTTTTTTTTGCTATTTTACTTACCTACTCATGAATTTATAGTAGACTAGCTGATGAGAATAAAATCGGTATATGTTAACAAATAGAATAGATTTTTGTCCAGGTGTTTTAATCATTTGTGATAATCCAGGTTATAAACTATATGTGTACCATATTTCATCCTTATCCGTTCCGAGGTTTTTGCGTAAGAAGGACAAACATCCATCCATCCTAAAGTAATTAATTATTTTTAAACGCATTGACGCATGCGACACGCAACGGAAAGATAAAAAATTCAGCTGTACGTTTTTTGGATACGTAATCCACACGCCTATTCTGTTATGATACGTACCGCAATTCACACTCAGAAGCTGAATCTTCTATTCCCTCGTTTGAACGTGTTACGGCAACCTTACTCCGTCTCTTCGACTAGTTTCTAACAATTTCTAAACAACAACCACACAACAAAAAAACCAAAAACGACCAAATCCAACTCGCAGCTGTTTTTTTTCACAAAAATTATCTACTTTATTTTAAAGTGTTTTGGTATATAAAATTTAAAATACCCTAACTTTTACTCAGTTGCTGCCAAAATGTCAAAACGTAAGGTAACAAACTAAAGCAACCTAACTAGGTAAGTTTTTTGTGATTCATCAACGCTGAAAATGTTATTCAGTATTTCATGAAAGGGAGACAAAAGTTCAAGAACCACCTTTAAACGAATAATACAGTTTATGTAAATTCCAACTTTATTCATGAAGTCTTGAAGTCTAAATTGAAATACTTTACTGTTTGAATTTTGTTTGAGTGAAATAGGTGACGGTGTTTTGTAACAACCTTTAAATTTTCTCTTTTTATTATTTTATTTGGAGAAATAGGTCTCAAAAGAAAACACGCTTTTATCTTACTTAGTATAGTCAGCTTGTTACTTTATGTCTACTGGGAATAGCTTAATAGGTGACCTTGACTTCGAAACGCAAACGGCATCTGAAGAAATTAAACAGCGTGGTTGCGGGTAATGCCTAGGGCATCGAGGATCGGGTGGCAATTTACACTTTCGTTGGCGAGGGCTTGCGTACCGCGAGTAACGGTTAGCTTGCCGTCCGATCAAGAACCAGACCCATGTCGATTCGCGCTCGTCAAAGAGCCGTCAGCAAACCGACAGGCAGTATTTTTGATACGGTCCCGTCCACTCCACCGAGACCAATTTTTCCGCCCAAAAAAGAAAAGCATAGTCTACCATTGAGCTATTATTACTACGATTACTACGTATAGAGACGACACCACGTATCTATATCTATATATCTATATACATATAATAAAACTGTAGAAAAGTTATTTTTGTACATTAAAAAAAAACTCAAAAAATATAGCCAGGGTATTAAAGGATAACCAATAGAACCCATTTCTAGCATTTTTAGAATTTTTGTCTGTTTGTCTGTGTATTTGTCCAGGTATCACATAAAATCTACGCAATTAATGTAGATAACTTTTATACACAACGATTAAGTGTAACCTGGAGAGGAATTTAGTTTTTGTTTCATTGGAATCGGTTCAGTCTATCAAAAGATATTTGAATTTAAAGTGTTTCTGAAGTAAAATTACGGGTGCACTTTGGTCTCACACATTGATTTCGTACGTCAGTCGCGCGATCTAACTTCGAATAGAAAAACTACATTATTCAAATAAATACATATTTCAACGCACGGCAGATGGCGTTAAAAGAAAACCTGGAATAGACGTGTTTATGTTGAAATAACATTATGTATTTTGTTTCATCGTAATCGGTTCACATAATATGAATGGATTGGAATGGACTGGAATGGACTGGAATGGACTGGAATGGACTGGAATGGACTGGAATGGACTGGAATGGACTGGAATGGACTGGAATGGACTGGAATGGACTGGAATGGACTGGAATGGACTGGAATGGACTGGAATGGACTGGAATGGACTGGAATGGACTGGAATGGACTGGAATGGACTGGAATGGACTGGAAATGGACTGGAATGGACTGGAATGGACTGGAATGGACTGGAATGGACTGGAATGGACTGGAATGGACTGGAATGGACTGGAATGGACTGGAATGGACTGGAATGGACTGGAATGGACTGGAATGGACTGGAATGGACTGGAATGGACTGGAATGGACTGGAATGGACTGGAATGGACTGGAATGGACTGGAATGGACTGGAATGGACTGGAATGGACTGGAATGGACTGGAATGGACTGGAATGGACTGGAATGGACTGGAATGGACTGGAATGGACTGGAATGGACTGGAATGGACTGGAATGGACTGGAATGGACTGGAATGGACTGGAATGGACTGGAATGGACTGGAGGCGAGGGGAGTGGGGCGGAGGGGAGTGGAGTGCATTGAGCGGGCATTAGGAAAAATAGTTCTACATAAACCTGGAATAGAAGTGTCAAATATTCTTGATAAATCTTAGAAAATTCTAAATACAGGGTTTATATGAACAACGTGGCCAGAATTAAGCGCTTCGAACTAAAAAAATACATTGTTCGATTCCGACATCCACGCGAACGAAGTCGCGGGCACAGCTAGTCACCACTATGTTCCATCCAGGATGAGTGCGCGCGCACAAGTTCATTCAATTATTAGACAGCTCTGTGGCGTGCTCTCGGCGCGCGCACTCATCCTGGATGGGACACAGTGGTGATGCGTGGTGTCGTCTCTATACGTAGTAGTAATAGCTCTATGTAGTCTACCTTTAATGTTCTGGACTGAAACTCACATTTTTGCAATTCAGTTCACTCTCAATTTAAAATAATAAAAATGTCACTCGATACATTTTGTCGACTTCAACAAGCAATTTACTTTCACAATAATAAATTAAATCATTTTCTCTTTAACGAGCTTCATTGCCAATTAAGTTGTAAATTAACAACCAGCATAATATTTTGAAGTAAGATGTAACTTAGTCTTTAGAAATGTAATACTTACTTTAAATTATTATGTCCCTCGAGTTTTTTGTTTCTAAATTATATACTACTCAAAAGAAAATAAGGGCCAACTGATTTTTGTCGATTTATTAAATAATATTTAAATAATACTGGTTATAATGACCGAATCTGATTAATATTAACGATTTTACTTGGAAATACACAAAAATTAAGTTCATATTGCAATCAATCGTTAAATTAAACGAAATTGAATGAAAAGTGGGGAATTGCAGGAATGTATCAACTTACACAAAACATTAAAAAACTCGAAAAAATAACGTCTTTAATGTTCCAAAGTGTTCTATAGAGCTTCTCTTTTAACTCTCTTCTCTCTGTGGTACTCATTTTAATGGAGGTGGAATGTTCAGGATTAAATACCAAACATTTTCTTTGGGAATCTCTACCAGCAAGTTTTCAGACAATTTATGAGATCCAGCTGGGTGTTGATGAGAATTTTACTTTCTTTTGCACTCCTCTTTAACTCATCTCTTAAATGCTGAATAAAACTCAGGTAAAAATCCTGAGTAGCCACTGTAACATTGTAATTCGAACGTCAGCGAATGTAAGCACTGTTAGTCGCAGCGTGTCCGCTCGAACATTATCCTGCTTGAAGATGAACTCAGGTACTCGTTGCTGTGCGAATGGGATAATGTGGAGTTGCACCACATACGCTACGCAATTTTGAGCAGTTACAGCAACGTTATTACGAAGTGCGAGCTCAGTTTTGCGTGATAGAGACAACCGCCCCAGAGCATAATTCAGATCTCATCGGGACAGTCTGTTTCAAAAGTGCAACGATCTGAAACCTGTTGTTTAGATCTTCTCTACACTCTAATGATACAGTCTTTGTTAAAAAAAAATAAGCCTGCAGTCATAAATAAAAAGCAATGAAGACCATTCAAAACAGTTTTATAATTTTTCTCCTTGCAAATATTTCACGATTTGCACCATACGCTCCAGTTAACTGGAGGAGAACCAAGCATCTTCTTGAGTATTGTTAGTCTTCATGGAGTCGATTCGGAATAGTCTAATCAATTAAAGGGGTGCCTGCAGCTCAACGCAATGGAGTTTGTACGGTCCGCGCGGTAGATTTTCGCTCTATTTGCGCGGTTAAACAAACTTATTGGTCTTCTTAGGCTTTACTTACTTACTTTCTTCTTGGATCACGGCGTCTGGTGTTATAACCCGTCTTTTGAGACCAGTTTCAAACTTTCTGAACCACTGGTTGGGAATATTCCACCATGAGACCTACCTGTTCTGGCTATGCCCCCCCTGGAGTAAGGTAACACCCCAAGTGGCTGTTTTTGCATCCAAATGTCCCCGAATAAATGGCATTATGAGATTAAACAATCGTTATAGCCTACTTGCTGTATAAGTCAAAGAAAACTCCGTTAGAAGTTTGAAAAATAAAAAAACACCAAACCGTACATTCGATGAAATCTCAAATATCGAATTAAAAAAAAAGTTATTAATTTCCAATTATTCAGTAGAAACAATATTAATACTTGAAATAAACCATAACAAGGTATTTACCATCTATTATGTACACAGAATAAGAGTGATACTTGATTAAAGTGCAATTTAATAAGTGGCCCCTATTTTGTTTTGACGAGTATATTTTGACAAAGTAGCTGTAGAAGTAAGTGAAATGAACTTAGGATTGAGTCACACTTAGTGCATGAACGTACCTAAACGATGCATGGCATGGATCGCAGGGACTCTTGGGTCTTTGAACCAACTGGTCGCGGTTCTGACTGGTCGCAGGGTTGTTTTAAAGTTGCCGTGGTCCTGGAACACTATGGGCAAATGAAGGAACTTGGTTTTTAGTTGGTGAAGTCAAACAGTCCGGCTCAATGATTTTCCAACCTAAAAAAGGGCAACACATGCGCTTTTGGGACAAGGATTTATTAAATAAAAAACAAACATCATCTAACGTCCCGTGTGAATGAGCTCTTGTTCTTACTTTACCATTATGTCCAATCCCACACCAAAAAGCCAGGAGTATAGATTCAGATCTGTTTAACAGATCAAATCTGATCTACAGGCTTTTGTGCATTACTCATTGGACTTTTGGTCATTTGACCCTGTTGTAAACGTCATTATTTTGTGATCCACATTAATTAGTGTATACTAACTTTAAATGTTAGACTAATTGGATCAGACTTTGCACTGAAAATTAATTTAACTACAAAATAAATTAGAGCACTCAGACGATATCAATAGTAATAATATGATCGCTGTTTTGCAATTGAATTTGAACTTCGTTACTCCTCGTTTACACCGAGGTATAATAAGGTATTATACAAGTTTTGACATGTCATAGACTTCAGTGTAAACGCAAATGTGTTTTATACTTGTATAAATACTTTTTGGCTGCACAGTGTGAACGAAAGAATATTTGAGATTATGGTTTGAGATACTCTCAATACATGTATAAAACAAACAAATTATGTTTTGACAAGTATTCTACAAGTTTTGTATGAGACTAGTATTTAAATTGTTTCTTGGTGTAAACGAGGGGTTAAACTAAAAATTATGTTTAATGGAAAACACTAACTAATAATGTATTATTTAGCAAAATTCAAAAGATAAAGTCATCGTCATTAGCCATGAGATTAAATGCACTAAGGAACGACTGCCATCTTAACACTACAACACATATTTTATGAGTAGATACTATAAACCTAGTTGAGACCGATGGTGGTCTGATTTTTTCGATTTTAATGTCATGATGATTCAAAGTTAGTCTTTTATAGACCTATTAATATGTTATAGGCACCAAAGTTTGTTAGTTAGTTTTGAGAAACTAGATTTCTAAGTGGGTCTGGGTGTTTGTCTATAATATGTGTTTCTATGTTTGTAAACGCACGCACGATACTAGAAGAAATTCTAGGTGTGTGGCAACTTTTGAAAAAAAAACATGTTATCAATTTATCTGTAAATCGTATGTAGTTTATAAGTCCTACTTTTTTTTTATCCTGGTAAAGTCACCAAATGAGTCCTCCCACCCCTGGCAGGGTGAGAGGGACTGTCAGACTTGTAGTGACTAAAATCCACGGTGTCCTTCAATAGGCCTTTATGTTCCGGGGTCACGGTGATGGTATAGTCCCGCGACACCGGCAAACTTTAGCCCTCTGAGAGGGCTGATAAGTCCTACTTAGAGAGAAGAACTAAAATCTTATTAGAACATCTAGTAATTGTCTACCTTTTTAACGAACCATAATTCGACAAAAAGCCAAGATTACAACAGTATTAAGTTATTAAACAACCAATACAAAATTAACAAGTCTTGATCCGTTGTAACAGTTGAACCGCAATTTCGGGGCCATTCTCGCAACTTTATTTCATGTTTACTTTTGTTTTGTTCATCAAAGCATTTATGATGGGTGAAACGTTTGTTTGAATTTGAAACTTGTTTATGGAGATACAAGGTTGTAATTTGTGTGTTTTGTAAACAGACATGCCAGAAGCAACAATCCACCTTGGGGCTAAGATGAACCCCAATGACATTGAAGAGGGTGATGACGTCTACTTCGGATGTAAAGTTGATGCCAATCCGCCTGCCTACAAAGTTGTTTGGGAACATAATGTGAGTAATAAATCTTTGATATATTTATTTACGTTTTCAATTTTATGTAGAAATACGCTGGTGAAATTGTTTTTGTATTGATTCTGGAGTTTGTGTTCACAAGTGCTGCTTTTACTTTTGCGTAGATTTTTACAATATGTAACTCGTAATGTTATGACACAAGAGACTTTGATAGTTTTTTAATTGTTTTGAAATTCAGTATAATATTTTCAAACTACAGGTTTGTTAACAGTTTTACTTGAGTCAAATTCTGACTAACCAAAACTTTTAATTAATTAATTCTTGAACTACACAATCAGGTATAATCCAAATAGATCTAGAGAAACTTAAATAGAACTTCTTAGCAAAAATCTTTTAATTCTAGCAAAATAAAAAAACAGAGTAAACCTCAGACATCAAAATAAGCAGTTTCTTATCAATGTCGCATCGTCAGCGCCATCTATCTAGTTATATTCCATCATGACTTACGTAACGACCACAGAGTAATTTTATATGTAACAACGTTGTCGCATGTTCTTACCATATTGTTTCCAAACGGGATATATTCCTTATTATGAAACTCATATATTTCAGCACTGATTGATGCATAAGCCATGCTCACGGATTAACTGATTTAACTGTTAATGAAGAAAAATCTAGGTATAGTTCTGTCTCACCAGAGATTAATTTAAAAAAAGACGTCCCTGGTGTCCAAGGTTGGTTGAAACGAAATCTATTTTGATCGCAATCGGGACTAGCCAATAAGACTCCCGATCCTACGTGATTCCCTCGTGACTAGCGCATGACACAATTGGACGGAGCGTACTTTGCTGGCTGACATAAACGTACACAGAAATAGAGCTGGAATTCTTCCACAATAATTTTGCGGTGTTGGTTGTATGGCGTTTGAATTTTAGTGGTCGGAGCAATGACATTATAAATGAATAGATACGTTACCTACACGACATTCTATCTTCAAAAACATCATACTAACGCACACATGAATAACTAAATATTGCAATATCACACTACATCACGGTTAGTCGCTAAAGTAGGATGGCATCGCAAGGGAAAAATAGACAAATATAGTCAATTGACCACATTTAAGCGCGTCACTATCTGAGCGTGTATAACGCATCTACGTCTTTTTACTCATAATATCATTGGGTCGGAGGGTCAAAAGAAAGACATTTAAAGCAGCACTGCCTAGACTTTTAATTTTGCGTCACTATCAAGATCATACTGATTTATGTTTTTGTTAATCAGTACCCCTAGCACGAGTTTTCTCTATTTTACTTTACAGAGTTTTTCCAGTATTTACAGCGTTTATTGTATGAAAATATGGTACAGCGCCTCTGGTGTGCGAAGAAGGAACCGATTTTTCCCTTGAAAATGGTCAATTTCAAGTCGTCAAAGTTCCAGTTTACTTTACGTCTCAAATACTGAAAACTCGTGCTGACGGTACAGATCGATTTTGGGTGTCTGCTGTCAAAACTAATATAACTGTGGAATGTAACAGAAATTTCAGGATTCTCAAGCTCTCAAAATTTAAACTTTTGTTTCTAATATTATTATTTAACAAAGTA
This sequence comes from Agrotis ipsilon, assembly GCA_028554685.1. Lineage (NCBI taxonomy): Eukaryota > Metazoa > Arthropoda > Insecta > Lepidoptera > Noctuidae > Agrotis > Agrotis ipsilon. The sequence goes on along the minus strand of CM052960.1, from coordinate 16,343,042 downwards.
GATTTACGTTGGTCGATTTGTCAATGTCGGTGAATAGTAAAATTGCCAGTGAAATATTACATCAACTTCTGGAATTGTACGGTTGTAATTTTGAATTGACGTATTTCAAAATATTGATGAACTAATAATCGGTTAAACGTTGTTGTGTTCATGCAGTATTTTGTTTTAATAAAATCTGGGAAATGGCAAAAATCACCTGATTTAGAGATCGCATTTAGGAAAACGTTGCCGTATGTCGTTACTAAGGTAAACGTATAGCCGAGACCAGTGTATGGTAATGTCGTATAAGGGTTTAGGGCACCGAATGTGTAAATGCCATAGGGAAGCAGAGCTTTGTAAATTCACAATTTATGCATCGATGAACCTGTGATGATATTCAAGCTCACCTCACAAGAATGAGCACACAAATAAAAAAAAAATCATTCGTTTTAAATCAAAATTGTCGCAGATACAGAAAATGAGATATAATAGAAGAAACCTCTATACTTCATGTCCAAAAACTATGTCAAAGTCAAACTCAAAGTTTTTTTTTCAATTTGACCAGTATAGGCAGGACGTACTTTTGAATTGTTTAAAGTAAATAAGATATAAAGGAAACCACAGTCTCAGTCACTAGGCATGATATTTTAATAGTATTGTAATTACCGATTCCAAATCCTTGATCCCTGTAAAAAGGAATGCACAAGAAACTCCATGGCACATCTCGGTTATAGCGTTACAATGCATGGTCGCGGGTCTCACCGTGACCCCGGAACATAAAGGGCTATTGAAGGACACCGTGGATTTTAGTCAGTACAAGTCTGACAGTAGGGGTGGGAGGCCTCGTAAAAAAAAAAGCGCTACAATGCATAGCGCATGTTTATTTTTTTGCATTGTGAAGGCATCCTTATTTGTGGAATAATAATATGATTTGCAATAGGCTGAGCTCACAGGAACTAAATAAAAATGCTTGAAAACCGAAAACCCTTTGTAAATTTTATTATACTTACACATCAAAAATCTTCTAATACGTTTTAAAAGTACTACAATACTCGAACAACAATTGAAAACTGAACGGGTGATCAATAATGGGGTTCCAAAATAAGTGAATACGTGTACAAATCATATCAATTTACATCCCGCATGGCAACCGGGATTAATGTCATGATAATGTCATTTTACCAGATCGACACGCTTAATGATGGCGGCATATCGGCATTACATTTGGTCGAATCGATAAAGGTAATCAAATCATTTGTTTATTTTGGGATTTCGTATTTGTTAGCTTGACATGACACAATGTTTTGTGAATAGAAATGAATTTTAGATGGGTTCTGTTCGAGTGTATGTCATGTTTACTGGGAAATGGTGTTGAATTGTAGATTTTAAATGATAATGAGAGAAGTTCGAACTGAATGGTTCACGTTTGGGTTAGCAACAGTACCTAATAATAATATTCCACAACTATCACACAACGCCATCTAGTCACAAGCTAAGCAGAGCTTGTGTTATGGGTACTAGACAACTGATAAACATACTTATATATTTCAAAATACATACATATTATAAATAAATGACACCCAGACACAGAACAAATGATCATGCTCATCGCACAAACATTTGTCCTGGGTGGGAATCGAACCCACAACCAAAAATGATTTGAATAGGAATATTAACTCGGTATTTATTCAGAAGCTCATTGTATTTGATGTGCAGTATTTTATCAAATGTTAAAAAAAATCATTTTGCTTTTGCGTATTGTGTAAAACCTAAACACCTGTCAATTGTTTCCAACTACGCATCCGTATTTTTTAAATTGAAAGTAATTACTCTCAAACATTGTTCCATTAAATATATCCAATTAATCCAGGTATTAATTGTAACAGGAAGTCACTCTCGTGATGCATTTTCTGCCTCCAAATATTCCAATGCGAATTTATTTCATGACTATATCAATTACTGGGACAGAAAATAACGCATTGAACCGTGCAACGATGGCCAAAAAATGTGTATCTGTATTTTCGTAATATCCAGGTTTTATACTGATTGGAAATCTCGTGGAGCACCACCTTTATCCTGCAGCATTGGTTGTGTATTTTTTAGTTTTCGACCGTACAGTTTTTACTCTTGTTTTAAAAGGAGTGCTGCATTGTTACATAAAGTATTTCTTTAATGGATCATTCTACCAAACTTCTTTTTGTGGTTTGATTTAGAATGAAGAGAAAAGTTAATTTAAAAAGCCTGGTAAAATCATTAAAATTTGTTCGTATACATTAATTAATTTTGTCAATATCGTACAAATCAGTAGATCTAATGTTTATGGTAATCAGCTTAAACATAAATTTTCCTTATTCAAGTAAAAAAAAAGTACGAAATCGAACTTTTATTGCCTCAAGCATAACTGTACCTTCTATCAGTCAAGCAGTTATTAATATTTGTCTATATAACCAATAATCACAACCGTGGTGACCAACATTGACCAACACTCTTTACTATTCATAGCTAGTCACCAACATCTCCAAACATTTACATACAAAATAAGAACCTCATACTGTATCCACAGGGTGTCCTACTGCAACACAATCCTGCGAACGGGGTCATTGTGACAGGAAACACCAACCTAGCGCTGCGAAACGTGTCTAGACTTCAGGCGGGCCGCTACACATGCACCGCTTCTAACGTCGAGGGGGACGGCAAGTCACCACATTTGCATATGCAAGTTGTTTGTAAGTAAATCTAGTATAAACTGCCTGTATAATTAGTTAGATAAGTCGGTTTTTGAAGTAATGTGTTTATATTTTGTGGTAGACGGGAATATATTGTGAGGTTTGAATTGTTTTAAAAGATTAGTGCGATATAAAAGAAACAGGAAAATACGCTTACCTTTTTTGACAAAGGTAATGAGTCAATTCGTGTCAAAGACAGATACTGATACTGTTAGCCTATATAATCCCACTGCTGGTCAAAGGTCTCACCCCATAATCTCCAGTTTTCACGATCCAGGGCCAAAGTGGACCACTGGTCATTGGTTTTATCAAGCTCGTCCCGCCATCTTCTACGAGGTCTGCCGCGACGCTTTCTTGCTGTGTCAGGGCTCCATAAAGTGGTTATTTTGGCCCACAGCTCATTGGGCATGCGGCAGACGTGGCCGGCCCAAGCCCATTTCAGTGCAGCGGCCTTTTGACCACCGTCAGCAATTTGTGTTATTGGTGCGCAGTGTGGTGTTGCGCGGTCTGAAAATTTGACATCTAGAATACTACCCTCCATTGCACGTTGGCAAACCTTGAGTTTGGACTTTTGAAGTCCAAAAAGTCAAAAACAGCATATTTCTAAATACAGACTCCTTACAAACAATTAGCATAAGTTCAAAACATTAGAATCTCCATAAAAATAGTATTGTAACTTGATTTTAACATTTTGCGCCGAGACAGTGATGTCTAAAAACGAAGTTCCACCGTATCAACATGTAATTAGAGGTAAACCCTCCCAATGAATAATAGACTAAATACAAAATACAAAAAATATCTTTGCCGGAAAATTGTCACGCCCAGCAATGTATTTGCCAGACCACCAGACTAACGAAGTAGGTGGCAAGGGGAAAAATAAGTCACGGGACTGTCTCACCTGGTAATCGCTGCCCTGGTACAAAAAGGGCTATTAAAGGATCACCGTGGATTTTAGTCAGTACAAGTCTAAGATAGATTTTACCACGAGAAAGAAAAAAAGAAGAACAATGAAATGAAATAAAATGAGACGATGTTTATTTATACAAGTAGTTTATATCAACACTTTAATCATTGATCACAGGACCAAGGTTAAACACACATTCCTGTATAAACATTTCAAGGTTATGTTTCCATCCCACTTATCGATACGGCGTTTTCTAGGTAATTTCGTCCTAAATAGAATCAAATGAGTCTAGCGAAGTACTGTTGTATTTACACGGTAAATATTAGTCTTCAAGGACGTTTAAGAAAGTAGGTTAAGTTTATTTTATTACAGCATCGTTAGGGGATACCGGGACGTAAAAACAGGCGGGTAAATGGGTAGGCGGGGCTTGTAACCAATGGCCTGGTGGTGCATTGTGGTTTTAATTTCTATCGTTATAGCATTCCTTTGAGAGTAACAGATGTTGGTTAGCGGTTAATCTTGGCGTTTAAACTTTTACTTCAATATAATAGGTAGTCCTTTCCCAGAAAATTATGTTTTCAGTTTTTCTCATGTACAGTACATATTCTGTACGAATAACAGTTTCGTGAAGAGTACGTTCACATAAATATTTTGGCCATTTTGGCAATATTTTGAAATCAACCACTTTATAAAAGTACCGTCTTACCGCAAAAAAAATAATTAAAGATCTGTTGAACACTTACCTAAATAAACTGCCAATATGAAATCGGCATTTCACTTTGATATAAATAAGGTTTGTTTTGCAGTGACACTTTTTTTAGACGACTGTTCAATATCTGTGTTTTTGTAGTACGACGGTATGGTGGCGGGACTTATTTCATTACCGTGATCCAGGAGCATAAAGGGCTATTAAAGGACACCGTGGATTTTAGTCAGTACAAGTCTGACAGTCCCTCCCTGGGGTGGGAGGACTCATTTGATGATTTAACCACGTAAAAAAAAAAGTACGACGGTATAGCGTTCAAGTCTAAGGTTTGGTTTAAAAAACACATTTCATTTTACTGTCGCAGTTGAGTGATTGGTTCCGAGGATACGAGATGTAGATTCTCTCACGGAACAAATATTTATCTGGCCCACAGATGCTTGTTCCAATATTTTGTGTACGTGAGATTTATTTCGTTAGCAAATGGATCCGTAAACCAGAGATTTTTTTTTTAAGCTAAACCTTTTTTTCGGCCAGCTTTATTATGTCAGTGAACTCACACTGATGTTCACTGACATAATGACTGATGGTCACATACGTCTCTTGCGGAAAGGCACCCTAAATGTGCACGTCGCATCCATAGAATGCCTCCATAGCACGTCTCTATAACTCACACCCACCAGTGCTGTGCTATGTAAACTAATGAATATGATTGGTGGATATCAAAACGTATCCACAGCAACTTAGCCAGTATATCTCTGGTGGGAAAACAGCCCTTGCTCAGGAAAGATATCTCTACCCAGCCAAGAAAAATGACAGGCTAATTATTCTGCAAGTCTGCTTCATCTCATAATATTTTCTATCTATTCTTTTCTCAAAAAAACCTTTCTAACTAGACCTTATTATTATCAACAAACTAAACATTCACCGTTTCTTTGGTCTGCTTCAAAGCATCAGTATTCCCTCTTAAAACTTTCCCAGAACATGTCATGTTCCTCATTGCCTTTCCTTACACTAACAAATCCATTTCATGTTGTCACTCCCAGTCAACATTTTAAACAGTAACACATCCGTTTACGACTACCTTACTATCACTGTCTCAACCCAAGTCTACCGGGTTTGCGTTAAGTTAACGTTACCGTCACGTTTACGTTCAGTTCTCGCGAGTCATTCTATCGCACGCAATGCTCATTCCAAGTCTCTTTCCATCCATTTCAGTAGCTTGTTTACTTTATTTTCATTCCTTTTATTTTTGTACCTCACTGGGGAAAACGTAAAACCTTTTATCGTTACGACTCGCATCAGTCGATCCTCTATTGTTTAAAGTATACCAGATATGGGTTTGTTGGAAGGTAGTTTTGTCATTGTGTTAGGACTGGCTATGAGGGGAATGTGTCGTAAAAGCGTGGCGGTTTTTTTATTAATAAAGTAAGGGTGTCTGTGTCGAATAAAGACTACGTTAGCGTCACGAAATGAGGTTTTTCTATGCCATTGTTGTAGCCAATATTCGTGCGACAGTAGTAAACAAGGGTGGTGCATATTTATTTATATTTATTTCTGAATTGGTATTAAAACAATCTTAAACAACCCTGGTTTTTTAAAATATATTATTTAAATTGTAGTAGAATATATTACTATGAACAGCGAACAGTAAATAATAATTGGCAGAAATGAACCAGCGAGCAGCATCACTGTCAGCTAATGTTATTAATTAATTAATACAATAATATTTTTCATGCGACATGTTATTCAATTAATTTCATAATTATACGGGATTCTCATTGATCGCTAATAGTAACTTTATGTTGAAATAAATTCACAGAATAAATGTTCAGTTAAAAAAACGTATTAGTTCAGTTAAAAAAATCCCGGATTGCTTCTTTCGGAAAATAATTTATTTTTTACTCCCATGGACTTCATCTTCTATAATATAAAAATGGATCGTAAAATGTGTTGCTAAGCTCATAACTCGAAAGCGGCTGGACCGATTCGGTTTTTTTTTTTTTGTTTTGTTTGTAACCATCGGGACCGGGTTTTAGAAGACTTCCACCCGTGCAAAGCCGGGACGGGCCGCTAGTTTCAAATATTAATGCCAGCCAGTTAATTAAATAATACGTATTTAAATGTGTCATTGCGAGACGGTGAAATCCTGTGGAGCGGAAAGGAAAGGCTGAAAACAAAAGCCTTGTCAATATGGATAAAGTAATGAATGCGCCGTTTCATCGAAATGAACTATAATTTAATTGAAGAATACTTCTGTAGCGCAAATGATATTTATTTTCATTGTGACGTTGACGGTTTAAACTGATCACTTTATATTTGATCATTGTGCAATATCATTTTGTATATAAGGCATCTGTAAAGCAATTACTATACATTTACCTCGTGTCCTAATCAAAAGAATCGCCAAGCATATTTTGCCTGGTCGCGGGACTTATTTCATTACCGTGACTCCAGAACATAAAGGGCTATTGAAGGACACCGTGGATTTTAGTCAGTACAAGTCTGACAGTCCCTCCTGCTCTGCCTGGGGTGGGAGGACTCATTTGATGATTTTACCACGATAAAAAAAGCATAATATTTTGCCTGGTTCGAGAGACTGTCTCATCAGGTAACCATAAACCTGTATTGTAAATGGCTATTGAAAGATCATCATGAAAAGTCAGTATTATTCCCTTTCATCCCGCCCTGGTTTCAGGACCAATTTAATGATTTTATCACTTTTAATTTGGTGGTTAAAAGAACACTATATACCTGGAATACAAAATGCAACCAAAGAAACGGGATGGATTTTAGTCAGCAAGAGTCTTACAGTACCTGCCTCTCCATAGAAGTTTAGATGACTCATGTGATGAAAATGGACGAGGCGCCGACAGTGGCGAATTCTCGCACTTACAAAGTTTATTTTTAATGAATGCTTTATTCGTGCCGCACGCCCGCTTCCCTCACCGCTCAGATCACTGTGGTGAACGGGCCGTTAGAGTTTCAAATTCCGTACCATACATCATTAACACCACACAATGAAGGCAAAATTACGCTGCATTACATTAAGTTTTGTTCAATATTGTGGTTGGAAGCAGCACAAAATTAAACTAAATTATTGGTCAAAAGCGTAAATCGAGCTTATAATTTTAAGCATGATTATGTTTTATTACCAAATATGTAAATATGAACCTTATTATTTAATGTTAATACAACTCTCTTTCCTACAGATAGACCACTATGCCAAAGAAAAGAGATGAAGATCATAGGGGCTGCCCTACAGGAGCCTACGACGGTGACGTGTGAAGTTGACGCCTTCCCTCCACCAGACACATTCGAGTGGACCCTGAACAATTCTGCAGGCTCCATCAAAGTTGATCCTGTAAGTAAACCATTTTTTTAGTTCGTCAATCATTAATTGAGTCCTCTTGCTCTGGGTGGAGGACTATCAGACTCTATCTGACCAATAGTCCACCTAGCCCCTTTAGTTTATCTTTGCGTACCAAGTCCACAATATCCTAAGACGTTCCTGCGATCCATATAAGGGCACTCTTTCACCGCATTGACCTGTAATGTAACGTTACAGATTCGAAAAAAGAGCGTCAAATTGCACACTTTTTTGTTACATTACAGGCGAATGCTCGCGGTGAGGTAGGGCCTTAACGTGACTCTGTATTCCTTAAAAGTTTAGGCAGAGGCGTACCCACATTTTGCCAGTTGTTTTTATGACCCGGCTAATAGGGGGCGATCGCCATCACCAATTCGCACTAGCGCTTTCAAACATCTTTTATTGTGTAGGTATTCAGCAAAAGAGTGGAACTCAGTGTCTACAACTATTTTTCCGATCGCATACAACCCCTGCATGCATCGATTTATGATGGATGCAAGTGGCGTAAATGTCGTTCGTCGTGACAGTCTAAAGGGGACGCCTTTGTTCAGCAGCCTTCCTGATGATGATGATGATGATAAAATCGTAATATCTACAATGTTGAGTGAAGAAGCTTCTTCAAGAACAAGTATGTAGGCTCACTCCATCGTCGACTGTGTTTCCGTCACTACTGACCGAGACTAGAGTCAAAAGCAAAACCCATTTCAAACTAAAAATAAATAACTGAGGATATATCCAGATTGGCTGCTACTGTGAAATTCCTTATGAAAAACCCAATAACATTTTACCTGACCTAGAAATTGACCTGGGACGCTCAACAGTCATAATTATTAAATATGTCTCATAGTATGTTTACATCAGTTTTTTCCTGCCCTTACCCCTACAAACCTTTGTTGCCTAATTAAAGAACACAGTTGAGTTTTCAAATGTTGGTTTATTAACTTAAATTCACACACGTGTAAACAATTTATTTATGTGATACATTCTAGACATTCAATATCTCTTAGTATTTCTGTCTTTGATTAAATTACTCACTGAACTACATATTGTAGATAATAATGTAACTCATACCTATGATAATAATGTACTACCCAAAATAGTCTAACAATATCAGAATAATAACGTTCATTACAAATTATAAGCTAGTTGCCAGAATGAGTAAATTGCGAATCTATTTAGTTCATCAGTCTTAACTGATATAAGGTATTAAAAGTAGTGCACACGTATTAAAACAAAAAACAATTAATACCTACAAAGTTAAAACGCATCAAAACTCGGGAATGAGGGCTTGTGACGTAAGAATGCACTTAAAATGAAACCAATGCGCGACGTCGTCGTATTGTGAATTTTAATTTTTAGAAGAAAAAAAAATTGTTCATGTGTTTTCCAAAAATCAAGCTGACAAAATACATAATTTAATTTTCGTAATGCACTACGCATTGTGAAATTTAATTTTTTTCAGAAGAAAAAACATTTGGGCAAATATTTTGCAAAAAACAAGCTGACAAACTACATCATTTGATTTTTATTGGACTAGCGTATTACAATCATTTTCAAAAACAACGTATTCTATAACTTTGATAATTTTAACATAATAACATCGTGTTACAATCAGCTTCAGAGAAATCTCATCCCTTTGATAGTGATGTCCAAAGCTTAACATACAACATTAAACTGTTAATACAGAATTATATATCACAAAGATCCCTCATGCTCATCTGACGTAACACTACAAGTACGTACTCAGTTGCATGACACAACTCATCATCCTTCCATAAATCCCATTGCTACCTCTTGACACAAGAAAGGCCACGGAAAGCCGTAGAATGGCATATTTACAGCCAAAACCACATAACATAGGAAACATTTAATACGTTATAATAAAAGATAATGATAGCCCTCTGCTATGATTTATGTCGCCATAGATTTGGACTCACAAGAGGTTTAGGGGAGTAACCGGATGACGTTAAAATTGAATGGGTTCTAGTTCTATTTTCTACGGCTGTTTCTTATGATTGTTCGCGGTTTTATTTTCTTTGTGTAGACTAGAATGTTCGCAGTTTGTACATTATTGTGATAGAAATGATAGATTAAATTTAGGAGACACAGAAATAACAGATAATGCGAAAATGTGAGCATTCTTACTGCCGTATGCCCTATTTTTTTCAAGTCAAAAGAGATCGTGAACTTTGGTCCAAATACTGTGTAGGAATGATAGTACCTGTTTATCTTAACGATATGCTTACAGCCTGACAAACTATTATAACTGTAACATCAATAAATATGTGTTTTAGTTTATGGCATTCTGACTTTTATGGTTCAGTAAGATACGAAATTCACAAAGAAATTCCATGTCGACGTTTTTCATTGGATAAACATGTATTTCTTTCATTTTCTGAACAAGATTTTTGAGACGGATAAATCAATACTGTATGGCAACAAAAAAGGTGCTTTACATACAAAATTTGTAAGAAAAACCTAGACTTATCCACAGAAAAGTTAAACCTTCGCAATAAACGCATTTATCATCCACTTTTCAAGTCCACAACCAATTACTAGCCCAGGACTTTAGTGTATAATTAAATTTGGATGGCCGGGATGTGAATAGTGGTTGACGCGAGATACGGGTCAAGTGACAGCCGACAGGATAACTAGAGGGCCATTGTACCGCGGGCTTTGATCCCCAGTTATCTGTAAGCGTTAGATATTAATATTTGAGAGCTGAGGTTTGTGAAGCTGGGTAATCTGAACGGGAAAATCTAAGTTTAAATTTACTCAAAAAATGCTTCTGTATTGTAACAGATACATACCTAGTAATTATGAATGAAAGACGTTTTTGTATCTGTGTGATGACTGCTACATTTTTTTTGACTACGCAATGCTAAAAACTGCTTGGAAATTAAATGTGAATTAAAAAAATGTATTGAAATAGAAATTATGATGTTTGGAAGTATCGCATTATCCATACATCCCACCATATATGTTATAATTTATATTGAAATTGCTTGGGATAAGTATTAATAACTTATCTGACCGGGACCCCGTAGAGCCTCTACTCAGCACCTGCCGGGGTCGTATGACCGTCTAAACAGGTAATTGTGACTCATCCAGTATTTAAGTCAGTACGAGTCTGACAGTTTCATTCGCTCACCCCAAGGCGAGATGCCTCATTTGAAGACTTTTACCAAGATAAAAAAGGCACTTAACTCTATAAAAATTAAAAATAATATTTGTTTTTTTTTTTTGACGGCACGGTTAGCGCAGTGGCTTAGCGATTGGACAGCTGTCCTGGGATTGATTCCCGCACGGGTCATAAATTTCATGACCTACAAGTAGTTATTCCAGGTCTTGGCATTTGTATTTGTGAGTTTCTATGTTTGTAAACGCATACAACACAGTAGAAAATCCTAGTGTGAGGAAACGTTTAAAATAAATATACTAACAACAAAATATTCTCCTCAGGACCGTTTCACAGTGGCAGCGAAGGAAGGCAAATCGTTGCTAACATACACACCGGTGTCAGACGTCGACTACGGGACATTATCGTGTCGCGCGACCAACTTGGCTGGGCAGCAGATGTCGCCGTGTGTCTACACGTTGTTGCCGGCAACCAGGCCAGAACCGCCGACAAACTGCACGGTGTACAATCTGACGGATGATTCGTTGGATTTGATGTGTTTGCCAGGTTAGTATTTAATGTTTGTGATTATTTTATATAGGTAGCACTTCATTATAATTTTAATAATGGTAAATATCTAAGTGAACGTTGAAACTCTATTTTATGATCATTTAAATATCTTTTCTAACAGAAATAGACAAATGTGTTTAATTAAATATATTGTCTTTTTTATGCTGGGGTTTATCAAGACCCATAGACGACTAAAGAATATAATCGTTTAAAACATCGTTTTGCTAGGAATGATAGAAATCTTTCCATTTCTTTCATTTTGTCTATCTATGTGCCAGTCAACTTTTACGTAATTTTACTGGCAATACAAAAATATATTTTAAGAAGTCAATTTGATATAAAATGTATAAAACATTACGAACCCGGAGAGCACGTGTTCTTCCTCAATGCGCTTCAATTTCATTTCATATCTAAAAATCTCTTAGGTATTTACTCATAGAAGTTTTGTAACATTATGAATTAATTAAAGATTGTTTATGACCTCACCAGAGAAAAGTGATTGACCTCCAGCAATATTTTTGCGCAGTGGGAGTTCAAATAACACATTTGTTTGACCGCTTCTTGAAGTGTCCTTTTACAGTTGCTACTACTAAATTACCACAAAGTTATGAGAAATAGGGCACATCGATCTCCGTGTAGTGATGTACTTCTAACTTGGCAACTACTTGTTAATACGGCGGATTATCCATGAATCATGCATGACGCACAACTTGACACTTGATTAACTGTATATACCTGTCTTGCGTAGCAATTTAGATACATACCACAGAACATGAAAAGCCTCAGTAACTAATCCTTCCTTATCTTGCTCAATAGAACCTTAATTTGTCTAATTTAATTCATCAGAACTGCTCTCAAAATCGAAACAAAATTTTAAAACTAAAATTACAAAGATGTGTCTTGAACACCAACTCACGGTGTGTATTTATGACTCACTTTCTCTCATACACAGTACCTAAACAACAAGTAAGGGCCTAAGTCCCAATAGTGGAAACGTTATTAACTAAATATGCTACAGAATTGTGTTTTTTTTTTAGTCTGAAGGTATTATGAAAACATTAATGAATATTAATGCAGGACTGAGTTGAACACAAAATTCCTATTACAATTTTATTACCGTTTGATTATGATAGAGAGTTTGATATAGATATTTTATTAGGACAAACAACAGCAGCAGGTAGTAGGTATATTACACAAACAAGCATGAACATATTTAACATAAATTATCTTAAGTGGTGGAAAATTGATCATTAATTCGTCCTAAGACGGTCATCTAGTCTCATCATCATCAGCCGGAAGACGTCCACTGCAGACGTACACTTAGACCGCCACCCCGAATGACAATTCGCCACTTGCATCCATCGGTTGCCCTCAACTCGACTATCTAGTGCAAAGAGCCTGAATCACTATTAAAAACTATTGCGCCTGTACTGTTACACCACGTTATTTAAGCAGTTATGGTAAATATGATACGCATGACAAGTGTTGAAAATGCCGCCTCTAAAGCGGCAGACATGACTAAAATGTTTGCAATACCGCCTCCAAAGCGGCAGACATTGCATGTCCGTGCTCCGTAGAAAATACGCAGAGCAGTAACCCTGTTCACGTTCTTTATCATCCTCAACAATCTCGAGGGATAGATAGAAAAATCAGACGATAACGGATAATATGAAGTCGATCGGATTTACAGTGTTACTGAACCGGTTCCCTTCACGAGTATTTTATTAATATCGACATGTTCAACCACTTTATTGGTCGGTCTAGTTTTGAAATAGGCTTTCATGAATTGAATATAAATGGATACGGAGAGGGATGATACGCCTAGAAATGGTTGTATTTTTGAGTTGAAGGCTGTACTTTACTAGACATTTTGGAAGATAAATGTCGGAAAATACCAACGACGATATATTACTAGACTCCATTTAACAGGCGACCGATGTCTGTCAACACATTAGGTAAAAGTCTTATAACCGTCTTATTTCGACCACTCCTGTGAGCCGTAAACATACCTTGAGACAGAACAGACCTTGAATTAGCCAATCACAATGCAGTACCCCGTCCCTCTCGCTTACGTAGTACCTCAGCGAGTTGACAGAATAGTTTTTGTTCCTTAGATCGTGCATGCGGAGTCTAGTAATATATCGTCGTTGGAAAATACAGTGGGATCAGTGATTAAGTGATAGACTGTTGCACTGCGTGTTGCATGTTCGATTTCAACGTAGTTGTTCCAGATCTGCGTCCTTATCATGAATTTGCAACTTTTATGACGTAAAGAAAACTGGAACTTTGACATTATTTCAAGGAAAAAATTAGTTTCTTTCTCGTACACTAGAGGCACTGTTCAATTTTTCCATACAATAAACGCAGTAAATACTTCAAGTACGCTGTAAATAAAATACAGGCTGTTTTTATGTTATTTTAAATCTTTGCAATTACGCTCTATCAGGAGAAATTCTTAGTGTAGGGTAAGGTTTAAGAAAAACCTGTCAGTTTCATTCAAAATGGTTTCATTCAGGCCACTCTATTTCAGAACGCATCCTGTTTCCATACGATGTAATACCAAATATATTCTTTTAATGGAAGTTTCTAGAAGTCAGGATTAAGCAATTCGACGCGCGGCCATGACACCGAGTGTCATATGACAGTCAACAACTTACAAGACGATAAAAAGTTTTTCTTGGAAAAAGATTTGACCTTTCCTAGATACAAAATAAAGGTTAATACGTTGTGTGATGTTCTATCACAGTGTTACGATTAAAAAGCATGTTTATTTTCTTCCTGTAGTACTTTATTTAGATATAAGTAAACGAGTCAATAATATTTTGCCCTCGAATTATTTTGCTGATTTTATTCTCAAAGTACCCACATAATTTTAGATAATTATAATTCCCATTTTGTGTTAAATATTTAGTTATTAAATATTTAGTTATAAACTCGGTACTCGAAGTTGTTGACTCATATATCTACTTAGGACAAGTAGTCCAATTAGGTAGATCCAACTTCGAGAAAGAGGTCAGCCGCCGAATCCAACTCGGTTGGGCAGCGTTCGGGAAACTACGCAGTGTCTTTTCGTCCGATATACCTCAGTGCCTCAAGACGAAAGTCTTCAACCAATGTGTGTTACCAGTGATGAGTTACGGCACCGAAACGTGGTCTTTCACTATCGGCCTCATCTCAAAGCTCAAAGTCGCTCAGCGAGCTATGGAGAGGGCTATGCTCGGTGTTTCTCTGCGTGATCGAATCCGAAATGAGGAGATCCGTAGACGAACTAAAGTCACCGATATAGCCCACCGGATTAGCAAGCTGAAGTGGCAATGGGCAGGCCATATTGCTCGCAGAGCGGATGGCAGATGGGGTCGAAAAGTGCTAGAGTGGAGACCACGGACTAGCAAGCGCAGCGTAGGACGTCCACCAACAAGGTGGACAGACGACCTTATGAAGGTCGCCGGAAGACGCTGGATGCAGGTCGCTTCCAACCGGTACTTGTGGCGATCAAAAGGGGAGGCCTATGTTCAGCAGTGGACGTCCTATGGCTGAGATGATGATGATGATGATTTAGTTATTATTATCATCATTTTATTAAAGAGAAACATTAAGCAAACTCAGTTTTGCAAATAAGAGAAAAGAATTTCTGATTTTTATCTAAAAGAAAAAAAAAATGTTAAGATATTTTACTCCAGATTCAACAGATTCGCTGAAAACTTTTCAAACAAAAGGGTATGTTTACGTAACTTCTGCCTTCATTCAGGGACCTAAAAACGACTTTCCTTTGTAAATAAAAGTTTATTTACAGTGCCATTAGGCGGATTTTGTAAAAACGATTCATGGAGCATTAGCGGTAACAAGATTTTAATTGTCCTTATTTTGAATGTTTTTTTTTTTCTGCTGTTTGTTTCATGTTTCTTGGTAGTACATATTTTTTTACATAAAACAGTGTTTAATCTATATATATAAAAATGAAACCCGTTTTCCGTTGTCACGACATAACATGAAAACGGCTTGACCGATTCGGATTTATTATTATTTGTTGTGTTTGTAACCATCGGGACCGGGTCCTCCACCCATGCGAAGTCGAGACGGGCCGCTAGTCATTTATATTTATTAGTGTTCTACAGTATTAGTATACGGCACTGTTAACGCAATGGCTGAATAATTGACTTGTTCCAATCAAACCTTATGCAGCTGAATACCAGTATTTACATACATGGAACGACTGCTTATCGAATCTCCACAACTCAGTTGCCCACACGATTCCCTATGTTACGTGCTTCCGGAGGACACGAAGAAAACTCGCTATGAAAGATGGTCAACTATCCACACACCAATCTTGGCAAGCACGGCTTAACTCAGAAGATCGGCCTGTGCGGCTGTAATTATAGAGCGACGAGCTTTGATTCCAGCACAAAAAAAAAAATTATATGACCTAAAAATAGTTGTTTCGGCTCTACCTATTCATCTATATGAATTTAAATATTTTAAGACACGTTTTTGGTGGAATAAACCGTATTTGTTTAACGTTAAAAAAAAAGATGGTTTAGTTTCTGTGAGCTACTAAGCTACTATCAAGCTGTTGTAAGACTTGTAAATAGTAAACAAACAAAGCTGTTCATTCGATTCAGAACTTTATGTATTGCCTATGTAGACTAGTATTAATGATGCCGTTCTAATTTAAACCCAACCCTATTTATTAGTGGATCTTGTCTGCCTTACCTCAGCCTCGGCCTATAATGTAACCTCACTGAAATGTAAATCATGTCAAACAGAACTGTGATCTGTACACAACAACCCAAGTTAGAAAGTCGTATGAACCAGTAATACTCCTCTTCAAACTTCAACATTCTTGAACTCAGTAAACAAGAAATATGAATATTTTTAAAAATCTTTCGAAATTAGTCTCTTTGTAATTTTAATGATATTTCACTTTATAAAACAATACCTGTTGCTAGCTGTTTCACCCCGGTGTATCTCGAAAATTATTCATGAATTTAAAATTGAAATATACCACTCCATCCGATTATCCAAGGTAAACTGTGTAGCGTTGGCGCGGGCATGCGGGCGGCGAGTAAAGGGCAACTCGCTGCCCGACCATGGACCATGCCCGGGTGGACGGCGCGTTATGTTCCACGCGCGCCTCAAAGAGCGTCAGCATAATGACGGGGCCCCCCTCTAGACGGCCAAAGCCTGCCGGGGTCGCGGGATTTATTTCCATCACCGTGACCCCGGAACATAAAGGGCTATTGAAGGACAACGTGGATTTTAGTCAGTACAAGTCTGACAGTCCCTCCCGCCCTTCCCGGGGTGGGAGGACTCATTTGATGATTTTACCACGATAAAACAAAAAAAAAACCTGTAATGTGAGTACCAAATGCCAAAGCCGTTCAGTCGTTTTTACGAGAAAGACTAGCAAACAACAACCCACAAACATGTTTGCATTTCTATTAATAGCACGATAAGGTTTAATTCATAACGATGATGATGTTACGAATCGACATTTTTGGTAAGTAAAACTATGAACATTAAGGTTAGCGAGTCACTGCAATTAGATTGTTATTTTTTTTGATGACTAATGGGTTTAATGGTGATGGTTATAATTATGCAACTATGATACTTGTCATTATCGTCTTCCTGTCCTTATTCTATTTTACTTGGGGTCGGCGCAACACGTTTTCTTCTTCCACTCTCCCGTAACAGACTTCACAGTATCATTTACACCATTTTCTTTCATACATTAGACAACCCATCCATCTTTTCTTTGGATTTTCCTCTCCATCCATCTACATTCATACTTATCACTCTTTTGTCACATGAGTCTCATCCCTCCTCATCACATGTCTGTATGATGTCTGATGCTTTTAAGGATCAGTACAGGAGCCTTAGTCAAACAGCATACGACAGTAAACGACAATCGTTGTCGTTCATCAGTCACCAATACATTTTTAACTTTATACCCCAGCGCGTAAAGTTGAAAATCTATTAAAAACTGCTAATCAATAACGAACAAAACAAACGAAAACGATCTGTGAACTTCAATAGAACTTTACGCGCAGGGGTTTATAGTTGAAAATGCATTGGTGACTGATGAACGATAACGATTGTCGTTTACTGTCGTATGCTGTTTGACTAAGGCCCCAGGTTACTCCTGGGTAGGCCAGCTCCATCGTCAAGTTTCATGTTAAATAAAAATCATTACAAATTCTTTCTCTTTTAAAACCAAAACACAGAGAGGTATCGCTTTAGTACGGTTACAGTTTATTCCTCCTAATATTTTATGAAAATCTATCTTATGTTGCCCCATTCAAGCTCATTTTAGACTACCTTACAACCTTCAACACAAGTAAGGCGGAGTTAGGTAGTGATAAATGACAACCGGACTATCGTAACTCCGTTGTAACGGTTCTAAAGAGAATATTTGCATAAAGTCCTATTAAATATTTCTGTAATCCTATGTGGTTTAACTTAAGATTAAGCTTTTGAATGTACTGTCCCACTAATGATGTACCTTTTAGGTATCCAGACCTTTTGTGTTGTGTATTTAGACCTTTTTTGTGTGTAACATCTTTATTTTTCATCTTTTTTCGCCTTCTTTAATCCTAATCATCAACCTTGATGTGAAGTACAACGGTCTAATTTTGCTATAAAACTAGGTTTTTTTCAAAAATATTCTCAAATATTCTTAGTCCTATGTCTTTTGCTAATGTGTACAGAGTTACTTACGTATAATTTGAACCATTTTTCTAGAAAAAAATAGGTAGGTCTTAAAAGTAATTTCATAATTCACAATTTTTGAAACGTTATGTACCTACAGTTTATGTGCCAAAATCGCACCCGAGACCAAAGTAGCTTTACAAAGTATACCTAAAGCAAAATTGTAGCCTGTAATTAAACCTGTGACGTCATAAGTACGGGGACTAAGTATAAGTCGACTACTTAGCCAAGTGGAGGCATATTCGAGATCACTAAGATTACTTAAGACTTCAGCTTGCTTAGACGACGGAAACTATACGTTATATGATGTTGAGTGCCACTGTGTGCTAATGTGAAGGTTGATCTTTTGGGGACTAATGGATATGGTTTTCGCATATACCTGAAATTCGGTTTTCGTGTTTACTTGTTTTTTTTAAGGGTTATTTTTGTATTGGGTTAAGACACGAGGTGACATTACTCATGAAACTAGAAATATTTATCGTTTCGTATGGCACATAAAATTTTAATTTTGAGCCAATCTATTGAAAGGTGCGCGCTGCGTTGTCGATTGACTCTAAAAAAGATTTTCAAAATCCATACTAAATATACAATGAACGACTTAAATACATATTTTGTCAATTCTTTAACTAAAAGTAATGTGAGTGTAATCGCAAATTAATGCGAATAAAATAATTACCAAAAGCTAACACAGATTGTCTTAAAACGGTAACTGTCTCAAAATCTGCTCAATCATACATGTATAAAAGTTTTGAATAGTACAGCAGATTACTTTTTCCCACTGTCGCTCTTAAACCACTTTTCTGAGACATGCCCATAGTTCACTATTACGTGAACATTTCTTTCTGAGACACGACCACACTGTTTCGAGATGTGATCACATTTTTATGATGTCTATGACTACAGTTGACTGGCCTGTTGGTCTAGTGGTTAGTGACCCTGACTGCTATGCCGGAGGTCGTGGGTTCGATTCCCACCCAGGACAAATGTTTGTGTGATGAGCATGATCATTTGTCCTGTGTCTGGGTGTAATTTATCTATAGTATGTATGTATTTAGAAATATATAAGTATGTTTATCAGTTGTCTAGTACCCATAACACAAGCTCTGCTTAGCTTGGGACTAGATGGCGTTGTGTGATAGTTGTGGAATATTATTATATTATTATTATTATTAGTTTTAAGATACATGACCACCCTTTTATTACAGATTTTTTTTGGGACAAACCCACCACACTATTCCCAAACCACTGCAACTCCTGAAAGCCAGAATCAACAGTGGCAACCACCAGAAAAGCGCCGAGACAATGAAGCTCGACGTGTCCCGTAGAATGAATTTGGGAACACCCAAATACTCCGAAATATTTTATTCCGAATTTCGATATTCCGATTTTCAAAACTCCGAATATCATAATACCTAAAAATTACAATATCTATTATTAAGAATCTCGAAATTTATTTGACCGAAAGTCGTATGTCCGACTTTTTCGTTTTCCGATTTTCACATTTTCGAAAAATTTAATGCTCGATGAGTTCTCATTCCGAAAAACGAAACTCCGATTTTCAATATTCCGAATAAACTGTTTTTTTTCGGAATATTGAAAATCGGAGTTTCGTTTCTCATTCTACAAAGTCTGCTGCGAATTGCTGCAAAACTACACGCTAGCATGCTAGCAGCTACGTGTAGCAGTAGTGCTGGCTACACGTAGCTGTGTCTACCATAACCCTAGGGTGTTTTTTAAGCCTGTGTAGGCGCGGAGTGGCGAGGCGTATCCTATAAACTTTCACTGTTTGCCTTCAGGATTGTTAATGTTATTAGGAGAACTTAGGATCCAAGAGCGAGCGAAGCGAGCTCGGGACTTGGGGCACCCCGACTCGGACAGGTTAGGTTCGAAGGGAATGGCGGGGTCTGAAAGACCCCGCCATCCCCTCCGTGTTAGGTTACTTTAAACCTTGCTCACAGAAATAGGAGCCCCGCGAAGCGGGGCTCCGTCGATCTACCTTGGTAGGAGGTGGTCAACAAATTGAATTAAAACGTTAAATTATCGGAATTCTAATTAATCGGAATTTTAATAATCGGAATTCGTGTTTTTGATGTTTCGGAAAATTATTATTCGGAATTTTTGATATTCGGTCTTTTGAAACTCGGTATTTTGAAAATCGTAATTATAAATGTTAGAAATATTGAAATTTCGGAATTATGAAAATAGAAATAATGATCAATCGGAGTTGTTATATTAGGAATTTTGAACCATTCGGAATTATGAAAATCGGTATTTTGAAATTCGTATTTATTAATGAATTTCGGAATTAAGTTTTTCGTATTATCGTAGTGTACCCAATGAATTTACCTGTCTTGGGTCCTGCAACGAATTTAATCAGAAAAGAATAGTGGAGGAGTAGGAAAAAACTGACAGATGCTGTAAACCCTAATTGTTAACGCAATTGAGTCTAAAATCCCTCAATATCTCCTCTAATCCGCCATACTGCCAATATTCAGTTACCTACTAACACATACGCTAATATTGAACCGCACGCCTTCCTCCAATAAACATAATCCTTTAAGTAATTTCAAGTGATTAATTCGTAATTCGCCCGCAGCAATTAAACTACTTAATTGTGTAATGCTAAAGGTAATCTCTATGAATCGATTTGGATTAGGTTTCGAGTAGGCATACAGTCTTACTATATTATTGATTCTATATTTTCTCTGTTAGGTTATATATCATTCCGCTATAAATAGACTGTCTAACTCAAAAACAATTTCGAGAGATTAGCGCGTTTAAAATGTGTATTAGTTTATGTGTCTGTGTACTATGCACCTATGCATATAATGGGAGGGTACATAGTACACATAGTACTATGCACCCTCCTATTATACTAATTAAATATCACTTAAGGAAAGGGTACATTCTGCGAAAGGTACTTTTTGCGAAAGGAACATTTCGCGAAATGGGACATTCCGCGAAAGGAACATTTTGCGCCTGAGCGTTTTGCTCGAGTATATTGTTTCTTCCGGTGGAGAAACAATGGCGCGTCCACATAAAGCAAGCAGTTTTGCGTGGCATTTGCTTCGTGCGGCAATTTGAGATGTCACGGGATAGCTACAGCTGTAAAAAATATTATTAAATTTTCAAACCTGAAAACGAAAATAACAGAAAATATAAAAGAAAAATTTATCATGAAATTAAGTTGATTGATTTCTTAGTTTCTAATTACAATACTAAAGAATAGCTTTCCTAAATGTGAACAAAAGGATTATAATTATATTTACATAGAGCCTTCTTCAGAACATTTCGCAGAAATTCATAAAATACGAACAAGTAATGTCGAAATTTAATTTGAGCGTAATCTGGGTTGTTACTTGTAATTCAATATCAGCCGTAAGGTGATTTTATAAAGAAGGTCGTGTAGAATGTTTGGTACGGATATGTACAGGTAAAACAAACCCATGTTATCTTGTGAAGTCGTACATTAAAGACACAGTTCGGTACCGACTACCTGTACCGAATAATGCGGGATAAGCATTTACTATTACGGGTTGTACCATTAACGGTACGTACCAAAAACCTGTTTCTTTGTAATAACACCATTACGCAAAGTCAAACTGTTACGAAGGTTATTTTACTCTAAAGTCTGCTGGGGTTGCGGGACTTGTGAATTACCGTAATCCCGGAACGTAAAGGGCACCGTGGATTTTAGTCTGTACGAGTCTGACAGTGGTGGGTTTTCCACCCATAACTAACTACCCCGGACTAATTTAAAAATTTTACCACGATAAAAAAAGTTTACTTTTATTATGTCGATTGTCTCTCTATTAAATCATATTTTTTATAGTAGGATATATAATGTGAGATGAGATTTTTGTAAACACATCCATAGCACAGTATAATAATATACAGTAGAGTAACTCGGCCGCCAGACAGATTTAAATACCTACAGCCGCGCGGTACGTAAACATGCGTTACGGCTACCCGTCTACATCATTTTAATAACATTTGCCTTTGCGTACTTTCTGTTTCTATTTTAGTTTTGTGATTGTAAATATACTTTTTTATATAAATAAATGAAATACTTTGTATAATGAATAGGAAGTGTTCAATAAAAATGCGTGTTGTTTTTTGATTGGTAGATTTCATTAAAAAAATCATGTTTTTGTTTGAAAAACAGATCGGGCTTATAAAGTCCGATGTATTATAGAAGTATTTGAGACCGGAAAATATTTGCGCCTCGACTGAGTCGTACGAAATGCTTAATTAAACTACTCGCCTTATTAAATATGTACTCGAACTGATTTTTAGAGAAAAAATCACGCGGTTAATGTTAAAAAAACAACACACCGTCCGCTCGACACTGCGGTACAGCCGTGACTGTCTGCGCCCCGAGCGCGCCCCGACATCGAGGCGTGTAGGTATAGCTCGCTTTTCGTCCGTTTGTATGAAGTTGGAGTACTGTATTATTATATTACCGTGTCCATAGTTACGCATAAACTATTACTATCGAGCCTGTTTGTAATAACAAGAATATTTTTTGTAAATCATAGAAAAACAATCTTGTTTTAATTGATTTATAAAAACGGGCTGTTCAAATTTTTTAACTAAGGTTTGCAAGGATTAGGTAAGTCGTTTGTTCGTTATATTTTAATTAATCCCGCTGAAACTGATTGCTCCGAAATCCCTATAATTATGACAAATGAAAGGCGAAATAATTTGAGAAGTTCATTGCTCCATTGACTTGAATGACTAGTATTTTTACAAGATTGATTAATTGAAGACAAAGAAATGAAATTTCTTTTTTCCCTACAGACTGTTTTAAAGATTAGTTTATTACAATTTTGGATCAATTAGTTTCAATTTATCTGCAGCAATCTTTTTGGAAATTAATTATTATTAATTGTGAAAAAGATTGCTTAATATTAGTATAATTAAACCAGGGAGTTCTTATAAACTAAACTAACCATACTTAGTGTGTCCAGCCGCCAAAAAAACATTTAGTCTAGTCTAGAAACGCGTTCTTTAACTTTGCATCGGATATTATTAGCGCTCATGTACACGATGCCGCCGCAGCGCCGCCGCCGCACCGCTTTTTTGTGTATAAATTCGCGACCACGCAACCACCCCGCTTCTCGCTAGTGTTTGATTTTCGGCGGCACAGCACAGCTCATCTGAGCGGCGCGGCGCGGCGCGGCGGCGGCATCGTGTACATGAGCCCTTAACCCATGAGTTCCTGTGAACATAACAACATAATCATGAGTATTATAACATAATAAAACTATCAGGTAACAGCAAGTAATCTTCCAAAACGCTACGGCTCACTTGGCCAGTATTCCAGTAGTCCACTTAAACCATTAAACTAACGAGGCAGCAACTAATTGTAATTGCCTTAGTATATCAATATTCTATACGTATAGAGCTAGCAGTTGATTCATTAATTTTAGGTTCAGTTTCGGAGAATTTCGAGGCCATGAATACATTTTCAGTGATGTTTTCGAAGTTATTACGCTTTATATCATCTGATTGCTGATATTTACCATTAATTTCCCGAAAAAGTTGCCCCACACTAGGAATTTTAACTGTGTTCACTGTGTGTTCACAAACATTTAAACTCGCATACAAAATAGCCAGACCCAGACACCACTTATGGATAATATTTACTAACATTTGTTTCGTGTAGAAATCGAACCCGTGACACACACCGCAGCATACAATTACATGTCATTATCATCATCATCATGCCTGTAAATGTTTCCACTACTGGGACACAGGCCTCCTCTCTGTGAGAGAGACTGGGCCATATTCCACCACGCGGGCCCAAGAAGACTTGGGGAAGATCTTCGCCCAGCTGTGGCCATAAAATGGCTGAAAAAAACGACGTTTTAGTCGACCTTATTCGCTTATAGAACGGTAATTATCTTTACGAAAACGTGACACCAAAATAAAAAGTATCTTTTATACTAGACCCGGTCAGGGTCATTCAGTGAACCTTTGAGCCATATTTTTACGAAATTTGTTACGCTATCCCCTTTAGGCTTATAGTCCCTGATCTGTCCTGTCCCCTGTTTTATATGAAACTACTATTTCTCCGTTTTTCTCTTTAAGACAGATAAATGGTAAATCCCCTCTCTGAGACTTCATTGATTTTCATATAGTTTATTTTTATTTTATTTATTTTGGATCACCAACGACTGTTTACACTAATAACATAGGTACTTAAATCTACTTTTACATTAAACTAACAAAACATTAAATTAACATTTTAGTTAACAGTGATAGTTTTTTTTTCTGATTTTAATTATGTACTTAAACGAATTTACCCGAATAAGCGTTACATAACTGAGCGTGACGGCTAAGTCTCATGTGTTAACGCCCACAGAACTTTCCGCTTTTATGATCTTGAAAATTATCTCAAGATCTCAAAATATACCAAGAAAGCTTTATTCTTACACGTGCCTGTAATATACAGTACTTTAAGAGATCCAGTTATTAATTAAATTGATATTTCCTGAAAATATGTAAAAGGCTTCTTAAGATGTTTTTAAATGAAAATCATAGCGAATATACGGTTACTTATTTTATCTCAATCTGGAAAATTATGTTGGAGTTAAAGTAAAGTTATGTAAGCTAAAGCATAATGAACTGCAGATGAAGATGGGTTCATCTATATTTCTTATACTACACAATGGATAATTCGTGATCAAGGCGCTTGCAACAGTGCCAAAATTCAAAACAATTTTCGCCTTATCACTAAAAGATAAGTAATTTCAAAACGACCCTCATATCAACGTGAAACGTTTTGACGTTTACGGTTTTTTAAGATAAGTGTTCAACAAATGTTCAACTTTTTTTGCGGTAAAATGGTATAAGTTCTCAATATTTGAAAGATCCTTCTTTTATAGCACGAAATCGTGACGTGACGACATGAATTCCGAAACTCAGTTGCACTGCGACATTACAAATTATTGTAACCGCTTTAGTCTCATTAAGATAAGCGGCTAATTTAATCACAAATAACATTATCATCAAGCAACATAAACTTACAGCTAAAACAGCGCTGCTCAGCGCTTAAATAAATTCAGCTGCATATTTTGCCTTGTCGTAAAAGTCTGCTAACAGAAATTGGATGCGCGTTGGCGGACTAGCAAGCTGACACCACTTATTGTTGCGAACTTTAAACCGCATATGTTATTGTACATGTTGTCTAGTCAGCGTTGCCGTTTCACCGCTTGCCAAATCCTGAATTCCTGGTACTTCGTTTTAGTTTTTATTTAGTGTTTTTTTAGAAATTCTATAGCGTTTTTACAACATTCGGGTGTTACTACAACAAAACATTCGTAAAATAAAAGTCGAATAGATAAAACAACAATTGTCCAAGGATCAAAGCATCATAATCTTTGCGAGCTACATTATGATTGTAATCCTTATATTCTTTCTCCAATACATACCAACCAGTCAAAAATAAACTAATAGAATGTGATCTATCTATACTAGTATCTATGTTTTGATGCTCATCAGATAAATATTATGTATAACTTTAGTATAATCGTCGACATTTCAAATTTGCTAAAATGACGACGGTTCTGGGACCTTACTCTAGTAGGTATATTATGCTTTTAAAAACTGAGTCCTCACTTCAATTTTGTTTAACGAGCCCAAAAGCATTGTCAAATCAAATCAAATCAAAGCATTTATTTCAAGTAGGCCAGTAATAGCACTTTTGAAATGACAAAAGACCAAAACATTGTCTCATTGACAGTGGAGCCTTTTAAACTTCCTAAAAAAAACCGACTGATCGATTTGGGTTGTATGGACTGTGACCCTTCTTCTTTACTGTGTGAAAATAAGAAGTAATATGGCTCTGTAGTGCACTAAAACATTGATTAGAGAATGCACACATCATGATTATATAATGACTAAGTATTTCCATTCTTCGCAGGTTACGAAGGTGGTCTGCAATGCGTGTTCGTGGTAGAAGTCTGGGCAGCCGAAGGTTTAGTGGTCAACGCCAGCAATGGCGGTGCTCTATGGAACCTCAGAAGACTTGGGGCCAACAGACAGCTGAGGCTAATAGTGTACGCAGCGAATGCGAGAGGAAGATCAGAACATGTCACATTCACTGTTGAAACGGCTTTGAGATTGTCACCGAGAACAGGTTTGTACTAACGTTTTATTTTATTTTCATAAATAACAAAATTTTGTGTGAAGAAGTCATCATTCATCATTATCAGCCTATAAATGTTCCCACTGTTGGGTTACAGGCCTCCTCTTTCTGAGAAACAGTGTGCAATAATCCACCTCGTGAGCCTAATGCGAGTTGGTAGATGTCGCATGTCTTCGAATTTTTGGTTCGAGAATTCATGAATAAGAAATATGTGCGTAGAGCAACTGAGGCAATAAGGTACTAAACATTGCAATAGATGGTCTGCCAGCAAAAATGATTCTTTGACCAAAATATGCCACAGGCTGCCAACTGCCTGCTGCAGCAACAACAACGGCGGTTGTAACAGTATTGCTGCGTTTCATTACACTGTTCCCGTTGATAGAGAAGTGGACATATTTTTATGCGTTTTTATTGTCTTTTCCATTTTATTATTTCTACATAATATTTTTATTGTTTTATCCTTGTTCGATTTCCGGATCGAACAGAGTGTTACTCGGTTTTTCCATTATCGGGGATTAAAAGCGCTGTATTTTATGTTTTTTTTTTTTTCATATCCACTTGAATATTTTTGTTTTATTTCCACATTTTGAATAGGTAAGCCAGCATTTATCATATTTCGTGATCATCCAAGAAGAAATTCCTTCAACCAAGTAAAAAAGCAAGTGTTTCAGAAATAATAAAATAATTAAGTATAATTGTTTTTTTTTTCCTCAGAGCCTCAAGAAGCGTGGGAAGTCAATTGGGCAGTTGGCGTGTTTCTCGGAGCTGCGTTGACTATTGCACTAATATTATGCCTCGCTCTTATTGCGACACGAATACGGCATAGATCTAGAGATTATGAAGGTTAGTAATCTATCAGAGACCCTACCCGTAAAAATGATAAAGGACTCTAAAGCCTTTAGAATAGAGTGAAGAGTCCTTTGATAAAGCAATGGTCGAGTTTTGGATTGCCAGAAGCAATTAAGCGGTCTACGTCAAAGGTTACTTTACGCCAAAACAAAAATGTGCTCGGTCCTTAGAAAAATCTTTATGTCTACATTCGATTTTTGAAATGTCTCATTGTTCACGTGCCATAAAAAGTACTTTGCACTTTACGCAGACTTGACGTCATTGTATTTTTGAAAGGTGAAAACTGTACCTTATGGAGCACAATTTAATCCTCATATTTCAATGCTTAAAAAAGACTCGTAACGCAGTGTATACAACGTCAATTTTTGAACCGGTAAAGATAAATTCCAACATTATCCACAGATTTATAATTTTTATATCAATTCCCAAAGCCCGTTTAGAATAACCATTAACCAGTTCGACAGATTTTTTTATATCATTTGAATTTCATGTATTTATTTTGACTAACAAAATGTTTTCTTGTCATTGGGGATTTAAATCTAATTTTATGAATGGCTTCAAATAAAAAAAATAGCCTTTTTATCAATGAAATCCCTGCACATGTATTTATGTACAGCCAGTACAGCACATTAAGCTACCCCAAGTGTAAAATTAATCCTAACGTATAATTATGAACATTCTGCTTTTGTGATAAAGTTGAAAATCGATTAAGCAAATGACATCCTAGCGTCAGTACAGAACATTCAATATATTGTTTATGTGGTGATAAAATACACGTATAACAATAATTCGTTCATAAATCAAACCAAATGTAGTGCGTGTTTGTTCGTATAAACAATGTGTATGTGTGTTTGTGGGTGAGTGTGTGTGTGTGGGTGTGTGTGTGTGGGTGTGTGTGTGTCGTATTGTACATAAATAATAAAGACCCATGCTCCATTAGACGCTCAATGATTTTAATGACACGACAGTCATTCATAATGCCTACATTAATATTTATTGATGATGATTGTATTCAATTTATAATAGTGAAAAGGTAATGGATTCACAATGGGGGATGTATGATTGAATACTGACGCACCTTGAGCAATAAATAGCTACTATTTTCAACTTTGGTAACATTAATAACACAAACACAACTTATAATGCTAAAAATAACACCGACTTTGTTATTGTGTGGCTAACAATAGATTCTTATGTCGAAAGTTTCGTTAGCCATTTTGAATGAAAATTATTTATTCTTGTTAGTAGGTATACAATTTGATTGTAATTTTCTAAATAACAACTAAGATTCTATAATATTCGAACTTGTAAGCATACATACAAAAATCAACTCAAACATCCTGTTGAACAGTTGTGGTCTAGAAAAAGTGTTGGTATCTACATAACGGCATTTGAGGTCGATTTAGGGTTCATTTTTTGGTAACATTTTTTTAAAATTTGTTTAACGCATGTTTAACTTTGTTTAGTAAGGCTGTTAAGATTCCGTGATTGATTGCCTTTTATTTATAATACCAAGGAGGTAGATGTTTTAAGGTATAATTTACCATGATATTAACTGTTTTCTAAATTGATTTTCTTTTGCAGTGACACTTCCATCAATAAAGAATCAAAAGGTGATTGTACAGAAGAGAAACTCACCACAAGCAGCCGATGATAAGAACCCGGATCTAATACCGCTAAGCAAAGGTAAATAAAACTATTTTTTAATAAGTTAAACATTTTCAGATATATGATGACTTTTACATAAAAGCTTTATCAAAAGTAGGTCTGAAGCCATAAAGAAACCATCAATTTTTAAATCTTTTTCATTGCATATTCTTCCGTAGTTAGTAGAAGCTATAATCTACTTGTAGATTACAGCGAAAATGTATTAATAATTAAAAAAAAATTGTTTGTAATGTTTAAAATACAAAATGCTTTTCACCTCAAAACAATGATTTACTTTAAAATAAGTTTTCAACATCATCATCATATTCTTAGACATGATATTGAAACGGCGCTAAAAAAAGATATTAATAACGAAGTAATATAACAGCAATGATGTTATTACATTTAGTGTACCACAAAATACAATTCACATCACATAAAATGGAACGTGTTACGAGGACTAATTGGATCAGCTCACACGGAACTATAATGATGCAAAACACGCTAAAATGTAACCTGTTTAATGTAGTACATTCTATTTTTAATATCTTCGTCTGTTTTAACCTTAAATTTGACCAACTTCCGTCGTCCCGATTTTTTTCTTCCGATACAATGAAATGATCCTTATATGAAACAGAGTCGAACAGCATTAAAAAAAAATTTGCTCAATTTCACTCATTTATGTGGACAGCTCACACTTGACCAAAAAAATAAAAACGCCAAAATTTTCAGTATCAAAAAAGAGCTAAAGGTTCCTAAGAAAGTTTTCTCGTATCTCTTATGGATACATATTTCTCCCTTTTGGTCCATTTAAAAGAAACACTCTGTATTATGTGCTAATACATTAAAGCGTAGTCTAAAATCAGCTTAAGACTACTGAAAATGTTTCAATTTCGTCAGAGTTTGATAACAACAATTTACTATTTGATCAGAAAGTAGATCATGATGAAAGCATGCTAAAATTAAACGCCACTAAATACTTAACTTAGCCGGCAAAGTCCTAGAATCAAGTAAGGAATTTTAATGCCGTGTAACAAAACCCTCTCGTTAAAGCAGGTTTAATTGTTAGTTTTAATATCAGTCCAAAATAAATGAAAATGGAAACAACTTAGGTGCCTCGCTGAGGTACTCGTTACTTTGGTACTAAGTTTAACTCAAATTAATGCTACTATGAGATTTACAAGATGACATAAAAATGGAAAATTATTTGATCCGTAGTTTTTTTTTTCGTTAACTCAACGAAACCACAATTGACTATACTACGACGTTTTCTCAATACGTCACGTCTAGGTATAATATTTTCATAGCCTTCAGACGTAGTCTGCCATGTCTGACGGCTATCAAAAAATTATACAACTTTGAATTAGACGACGTCACGACTTCCGAGTTTTGGTGCGTTTTATCTTTGACAATATTTTATGTTATTCTAAAAGCAAATAAAAAGTGTCATTAAACACAGCAACGTTGCAGGCCCATTGTTCTTTAAAATGGTTCCAAGTTCTTCACATAAAAACCTTTAAGTATACTTTTTTTTACACAATGCTCACTCTTTACCCAATAATGGCGGCGAGGCCCCAAAACGGTCATGATTTGAACAATAATTTCACAATAATATGACAAAACCCATTACAGCGCACGTTATTGAATTTCCAGCTCAATGGAAAAATATTATATAAACGAAAAACACAAATATGCGAGATGTGAAATCCGAATGAATGATATTTAATATGCGAAGGCTTCCAGCAAACAATGTTCCTGGATTTAATTTTTCATGTAATCTGGATTTTTCTTCGTAATCATCGCTATGTCAATTTGGTGGAGAAAGCATAAAAATATATGTGAATGTAAATTCTCTTGGATTCTTTGATAACATGAGCCAGACAATCTTTTACATTATTATTATATTAGGTACAGGCTGACGTCTTTACGGTAAAGATATTTAAGAAAAAGTAATTCCCGATATAGTCGACGCGGTGGTCGAGAGATTGACTTTTATTTTTTTATTGATTGGTCTACGTTGCGTGTCGCGGATGCGATTCCTGCACGGAAAAAAATATTTCTACATCCTAAAAATGTACGCAAAATACTCTCAAATGACGTGGAATTGCGGACATCAACCCGATAAATAATACAATGACCTACAAAAAGTTACTCCAGGCCTCTTTTTTGTGTAAATACATTTAAATGTGTGTAAACGCACCCGCAATATAGGGGAAATTCCTAAAGTACAGGGGCACCGGTGTATAAAAAATATTGAAGTGTCTATAACAGAGTAAACTAAAGAAGAAAGAGAGAAAACTATTAACAGGATGTTTCACATTCACACACATACGGCTATATTTATAGACGATCAGCCCATTCACACGTAGCTTCCCATAATAAATCTCAAGCGAACAACAAAAGTATTATTAATTAACACATACGGAAACAAGTTGATGAATAACGTGCTAACGTTTACGTGCAAAGTCCAGATAATAAATATTCTACAAATTAATTGCCCACACTATGGAAAGAATAAATTAACTAGATTACTGCATAAGTCCATACTTTGAGATTTACAGCTGGCCAGTTAGAATATATGAGCGCATTTTATGTTCTTA
Organism: Agrotis ipsilon; assembly: GCA_028554685.1. Taxonomy (NCBI): domain Eukaryota; kingdom Metazoa; phylum Arthropoda; class Insecta; order Lepidoptera; family Noctuidae; genus Agrotis; species Agrotis ipsilon. Next base: position 16,311,719 of record CM052960.1, on the reverse strand, counting down.
CTGAGAATTTTAACGATTATAAAGTACTAGCTGCGGCCAGCGGTTTCACCCACTACAATTGAAAATTATCCGACGGGAACATAAAATCGGGATAAAAACTATCCTATGTGTTAATCCAGGTTATAAACTATCTGTGTACCAAATTTAATCCAAATCCATTCAGTAGTTTTTGCGTGAAAGAGTAACAAACATCCATCCACACATACATTAGTAGGATTAGTAGGATGTCAGTTCCTCTTTTATCTATGTTTTTTTCGAGGATTAATAACGGAATACGGTTGTTAGCTGATGTGAGAGTAGTTCCGGATCCGGAGCAAATGTTCCCCGTTCTGAGAATTGAGTTTTTGCTGAATGATCTGGCTAAATCCGTTAGTGGACTGTTAGATTAATTGTTTGCTCCGCTTTCGAAAGAGAGAATTTGGTAGTCTATTGCAGTATAAGTCTTATGTTACTTTTTTAGTTTCTTGAAACAATAGCTGCTTTACCATCAATGGTCTAAACGGGCTACCGCAACGCAAAGGTCAACAGGGTTGTCATTATTTAGTTAGATTCTGACAGAGCTGGGGGACTCATTTGTTGTTTTAAAATCACAATAAATATAACTGAAATGATCATCAATTTGTATGTATAAATTGCTGTTGCCAGAAGCTACGCCCAAATCGACAAAATCGCGATGAAAAAATATCTTGTGTTAATCCAGGTTATAGATTAACTCTGTAACAAATTTCATTTAAATCCGTTCAGTAGTTTTTGCGTGAAAGAGTAACAAACACACACGCACATAAAAAGAATTAAGATAGTAAAAGACAAAAATACAGACATCACAGAATTATAACAGTCAGTTATCACAAGCTAATTTTAACATTAGCTTTTTAAACTTCGTCCTTATCCTTATTAGATACTGACTACCGCTCCAAAAGTTAGCGTGTAGTGAAATAACGTGAAAACTTAAAACTCAAACGTTGCATCCAGTTTTGTTACCATCAGCATAGCCACAGTGTCAAGAGAACCAGTAAACCAACTAGGATTTTTTTGATAAAATTAAACTTTGTTGTCATTGCACTGACTGTCCAACTTTGATTGCACTAGGTACACATTTTAATGTGAATTCCACTTGTCAACATCTTCGTTGGCTTAGTAATTTCAAGCGCCACTGCTGTACATTTCAGTTGGTTGTCATTTGATTCTTTCAAAAAGAATTGCTCTGTAACAGCCACAGATTCTAGATTTCTATGCCATACCATTTATGAATTTTATAGCTTTTATGTTAATCGTGAAATTATGCTGCCTCGCTATAATATGTATTAAACAAGTAATATGTTTTTTACAAGAAACCTGTTATGCACTTGAAAAGTGCTTGGAATTTATGATGATACTTTGCATTATTTTTGGGACAAACCATACTATTCCAAAACCACTGCAACTTTTGAAAGCCAGAATCAACAGTGACAACCAACAGAAAAGCGCCAAGACAATGAAGCTCGACGTGTCCCGGAGAAAGAATTTACCTGTCTTGGATCCTGCAACGAAATTAATCACAAAACAATAAAAAAAAGATACTTTGCATGTGTGTGAGCCAAACGCAACTGTTTGTTCGTACTTGGAATACTGTCTTTTAAAATTTATACGCCTTCTGTGGCGTAACCTCACTTCCTAACTTTACTTATTAGTCGTACAAACTATCCGTCCGTAGCATTTTTATTTCCCGGCTAAGAGTATTACCAGAGTTTCAGCTTATGTTTTGTACGTTTATTTATTTAAAATAACGTTACTTCGACAGCCAGTTAGTTCCTCTACGATTTATGTGTAGTTTATTTTAAGGTTTCATCGCGCTTGCGGTGCAGTTGTGAAGTTTTAGTTCGGGCCTTTATTGACGCAATTGACGTTTGTACAAAAAAATCACAGGATTCTTTGCTAAGTGTCAGTGTTATGTATAGTGTGTTAACAAGCTTTTAGCCAGCATGTTAAATTTATAATTTCAAAGAAATGCTTATTTATGAAAATTGAATTAAATTTCAAAAACACACATTTTTTTGTAAAAATATATGAAACAAAATTAACAATGTGTTATCTTATCATTGAAAAAAAAAGAAAAGAAAAACATTTGCAGTATATGAGTGTGTAAAAAAATATTATGTTTATCCGAGAAACTAGTGTTGCTGTTAGCCTACATCATGCTGCCACTGTGCCACTCCTATGATTGCCAGGTTTTCTTATTCTGGGCCAATATGGAAGTATTTTTGTCTACTTAAAACGTCAGTAGTCAAATATAAAAACATCAGTTCTATAATATTTTACCTAAACCCACAAAACCGCAAAATTCCAACTAACAAAATGTATTCCTGAAGAGAGAACCTGTTTCTATTTTTAACAAGCAAAAACTTACTGTATCATTTTAACAAATGTGTCCACTGTGTAAATTCCTTGTTAGAAGAAAATTAAATGACACTATGTCTCCGAAAATGCGTCTTGCAAAATGCATGCTGAAGTATGGCCGTTGACAAATCTGCAGCGAGGCAATCTTATTTTCTTTTGTCGTTCACTACTTTACATAATATCTTATTCATAAGTCTGTAGTTTTTATATCGCTATGAATTTGAAAGCTTTGGTTTAAATTATTAAAGCTTTAAAGCAATATAGACACTTTTAAATCAGTTAAAAAAAAAACTTGTATCGTTAGTGCGGATTTTTTCTTGTATCGTGAGTGCGTTTATAAATAAGCCTTTAAAATTACACACAAAAACTCCTAAACCTGAGACAAATATATCAAATACTAGCCGCCCGTCCCTGTTTCGCAAAGGAGGACATGTGGACACAAAAAAAATATTCGTCTTCTATAATCTGGTCCTGATGTTTACAAACACAACAAAAGAGAATTAGCCGAATTGGTCTAGCCGTTTTCGAGTTATGAGCTTAATAACACATTTAGCGATCCATTTTTAAAGGTATTATATAAGATTTATTCCGTGCGGGAAAGAGTCAATCGTACCGTAAGACTTTGGGAAAATCTAAGGCTGGTTTTGTATTTATTTAGTAGCTAGTAATTTACGATTAATGACTTTTAAGAGTAGATGTCAGTTAATTATATCTGAACTTAATAGCTACTTTGTTATTTTGAGCTAAATAAGACTTTAAGTTAGGAAACCAATCACTTAATACTTCAATTAAATATCAGGTGTCAATTACACTAAACACTATTGATTGTCAAGTATTTATTTTGATCTTCTTCTTGTTAGTGAATTAAGTAAATTACGCATTTTCAATTCTATTTGCTCATTAGTGTAATAATATTGTTAAAAATATTTACGTATTAAAGTGTACTAATTTTTTTTTTATGTACGATAGGTTTGCTAATAAATATAAGTCCTCCCCACTCAGGTATTGTACTGACTGAAATTCACGGTATCCTTCATAAGTCCTTAGTCTAGGTTTTTAACAAAAATCCAATTTTGTTCTTTTTTTTTAATATCTGAACTTCAAACAAAATCACTGTTAGCACAGTGGTTGACCGTTTGATTGCAGTGGCGGCTGTTGTCAATTCGATTTCTGCACGCCTCTTTTATTTGGTTAACAACTTACTAGTCTGGGTCTGGGTGCTGGTATGTGTGAAACGTTTTAATTTACACATTAACTGTTGTAGTAATTTTATTTATTATTATTTTATTTAATTTATTACTAAAAAATAATTAATAATAATAATTGTACCGGATTAAACAATTTCACAACAGTAGAAATAACACTGGTTTGCGCTATACTCGACCAACATAAGACTACCTTCTAATCTATCCGCTATGCGTGATTACCTTTAACTGGATGGATCTCTATCAGCCTAGACCACAATACCCTGACGTCATTCATGTGTATAATTACAACAAAGCTCATGGCTTTAATGACACGTAAACCGTATCAACAAATTACAACAGTATCACTATAACTTAATAGCACTTTTTATAGTGTTGTTTTATCATGGTGGCTAATGCATAAATAATAATATTCCACAACTATCACACAAAGCCATCTATTCCCAAGCTAAGCAGAGCTTGGGTTATGGGTACTAGACAACTGATAAACATACTTATATATTTATAAATACATACATATTATAGATAAATTACACCCAGACACAGCACAAATGATCATGCTCATCACACAAATGTTAATTTGTCCTGGGTGGGAATCAAACCCACGACCTCCGGCATAGCAGTCAGGGTCACTAACCACTAGACCAACAGGCCAGTCAAGATAGTCGAAGAAGTTGCAAGTTAAGTTTGAAGGTGACTGCAACGGTCAACCATAGAGGCAAATTCACACGTCATCATCTGCCTAGTGTTTTCCCAAATATATTGGGTTCGGCTTCCAGTAGATCCGGATGCAGCTGAATATCAGTATTTTACAAGGAGCGACTGTTTATCTTACCTCCACAATCCAGTAACTGAACAATACGATACCCCATGGTAAGACTGGTTGTCAGTCTTTTAGAACTTTTGACTAATAGTAACGACTGTCAAAGGTCTACAAATGACAGCTGGGACCAACGGCTTAACGTGTTTTCTGGGGCACGAAGGAAATTCGCTATGATAGATAGGCACCCCTACACTGATCAACCTCGACAAGCGTAGCTAGACCCAGAAGATCGGCCTGCGTGGCTGTAATTATTGAGCCACGAGCTCCTCCTATAGACGAAAATTCACCCAAGTGAAAAATAATTGTCACTTGGGTGAATCTTCGTCTATAGTGTATAAACACTAATCATGATACTACTGGACAAGTTGTCGCCTTTTTGTGTTACTTATAACTACTTTTTTATGTAACGTCGCCCCTCACTGGCAAGATGTTCCTGTATCGTGGATGCAAAACACTTAGACCCGGGACAACACCTTATTGAAGATCATACAAAATATTTCTTCTGTGCGTATTTGTACTAACGATTTGATTGTCAAAGGCAAAGAACTTTGGCTGCTTGAGCATTCAGACAAAATTTGGTCTAATTATTTGTTGGATTTTAATATCGAATGCAATATATTGTGCCAAAAATACAGATTTTCTTTCTTTCTTCCTATATTATGATATTTAAATTTGTTGTGGTAGGTTTTGCATGATGGTTTCAACCTTACATGCACAACCGACTGGCAAACCCCAGCGTGTATGTGGTAAAACTGTACAGGTTATCGGTGCATGTGTCGGTTATGCATACAAGGTTAAAACCATCATTTAACCCTAACGTACATAGCCTCCATTTAGCTTAGTTCCCTCTGAAAACTACACGATTTCTATTCAAAATAACGAAGCTAAAACTGTTCCCGTTACTGCCGGTTCGGGTTTATAACCTGTCACTCAGTCACCGCATTGTCACCATCACCGCAATCACTCCGCGGTGTATTTACCTTGCAAATTGCTTTAAACAGTTCCGGGGATTTCAAAGGATAATGTATCGCACTGTTCCGTATTCCGGGCGGTTAGTCAAGTTGGTCAATAACTGCGGTCGTACAAATTTGAATATTTTGATAATATTATACTTTGATTTCGAATCAGAATCAGGATAGATTTATTTGTAAATAGGTGTTGTGTTGGATAAACATCATCATCATCATCAGCCTATAGAGATCCCACTGCTGGGACACAGGCCTCCTCTCTAAGAGAGGGAGTGATGTCACATTTGTCTTCGAATTTTTGGTTCTAGGACATACCGGTTTCCTCACGATGTTTTCCTTCACCGTTTTAAGAGCAGTGGTGATGAAATAAATTACATAAAGTAATGCGCCTGGCTGGATTCGAACCCACGCCCATTCCAACCTACAACGCGTAAGTCGGGGCTGATACCACTGGGCCACAACTGCTTTAAACAATAAGTTCTATTCCAAAAACGACTGCCGATTGCAATCCGTATGACACTGCTTTTGACGAGTCTGTAACGTTTGACCAACATTCGTTTGGTCCATGAACTTTTCATCCAAAGAAATTTTGACCCACGAACGTTTCGCCCACAGAACTTTACGCCAGTGAATGTTTAACCAACAGAATGTTTTGTCCATTAACTTTTCACCCAAAGAACGATTGGCCAACAGACACCGGGACTGCTGAAAGTAAATAAATCCTATATGAAATCCAACTAATATATTGGTTTAAAATAATATTACCGACAAAGTTAAGAAATCCATACTATCCATTAATATTATAAATGCGATTTCAGCGATCCCGGTGTATGCTGGCCAATCGTTCTTTGGGTGAAAAGTTATTGGACAAAACATTCTGTTGGTTAAACATTCACTGGCGAAAAGTTCTGTGGGCGAAACGTTCGTGGGTCAAAAGTTCTTTGGATGAAAAGTTCATGGGTCAAAAATACTGTTGACCAAAAGTTTATGGACCAAACGAATGTTGGTTAAACGTTACAGACTCGCTTTTGACACGCCTAGCTTTAAAAGTAGACCGCAGTGACACATCTATTTATGATCTCAGCAGTACGCAGCCGTACTCCATGGACAGATCTATAAGACCCCGTCATCCCCTTTGCGGTTATTGTTATAAGTAACAATAGCGATCTCGATGATACAACTTTTACTATCTAGGGGTAGGGCCAGCGAGCTTCATAAAACCAACATATTTTTATGTCCTGAATTAAATTAATAACTGTGTAGGTATGTAAACCATATTTGTAACCGCAACCACGATACAGGAAAAAATCCTAGTGTGGGCAAAGTTTAAAAAAAAATGCCTTTATGGCCAGCTTTCCATTGTGGTTACCTTTAGAACGCATACAATCATTGTTCACCCGTAACACATTTTTATACAAGCATAAAATGAAAATATAATACAACCAACTACAAAGGCATCCGGCAAAATAATCCCCGTGACACTGGCAATACCATCGGTGGTTTCAAACAAAATCGCCGATGCCGCATGCGGTTACGTTTAAAAATATCGATCGGCTTTAAAAAGCATAAACGTTAAATGTCATTTATGTCATGACCAATAATTAAGATCATTTCACTGATTACATGTGGTGGGTCGAAATTGAATTTAAATTGCACGTAACGGTAATGTTAGGTTTAATCCTGATGACTTTCATTGATAGCGCATGTGAAATCGTTGGTTTAAATAGTAACGTTACTTTAAAAAAGTGGTTGTATCGTAATTATCTGTGAATAAGATAGATAGCATATTTTTATTGAACACCAAAATTAATACTTTTCATTAATAATTTTAAGATGAATGTTAATTCGATGTTTGAAATACTGATTTAAAGACTACCAGCATACTGAATTAAATTACAAATGGCCGAACCTTGGGTGACATCATCCGCATAATTTTATGTAGGAAAATCAACGCAGCTCACATTTCGTTGAATGTTGCGTAATTCTAAATGGTCGCATTCCATAACTTAATCATATGATTTCAGGGGACTAAGTTTGAACTATTTTTAATATTACCCATTTTATTGCATCGTGTTCATTTATTATAACGATTCTTAATTAAATTACTTCACATCCGACAACAGTCGCAATCTGACATGCACGCATTAAAAAAGTTGATAATTACTAGCACAAATTGTTTTTTGTTTTAAGTTTATAGAAAAACAATTATTATACTGTTTTATGTTCTCAATCTTTATTTTATGAAGGGGGCGGGGCGTATTTATAGTCTTTCGCAGTGTCATGACTTTAAAACAAGTCTAGCAGTATTTATATCGTAAACGTCGGTTTTCCTTCATTTTTCTTTGAAGGCGTTTTGGAACATTTTATGATACTTTCGCAAAATATTTAAAAATTGTGATCCATACCACACATATTAAGTGAACAGTAAGTTGATAAAAAGACGATTTTAAACTATGAAAATGGGTCCCAACTAACACTACGCGCAGAATCCGCTACAACAAAAGCCTAGGTATTAATACTTTTTATAAAACTTTGTTCGGGAGAAAACTCGACACGAACCTAATACCGGAACACAATAGGCTACAATAAGGCTATAACTAGTGGCGAGATCAAAAGACGGGAAATATACTGGTGTAGTAGCAGAAAAATCGTCTTTATTGCTATTAGAAGCAAAGTGCAGTCTAGATTTAGAAGAAAATTAAAAACAGAATACGGATTTATTTGAAATAGCTGTTTTTTTTTAACTATGGAAATCTTGAAACTTTTATTTTCATCTATTTAAAATGGTTTAACATTTATTTTTTACGCATTATGTCCTGCGTCATGAATCATAAAGCTTTTTTGCTAAAGTTAAAATCGACGGTGAGCAAGAGTTGAATACAGTAGAATCCGTTTATTATGACATTGAAGGGACGGTCATTCTAAGCGGACGTCATACAAAGCATATTGTACAAAATAAACAACCTCCTGTTTTTGTCAGTATGTATTTATTTTAACAGAGAGACAATATAGAACTAAGTCAATAATATTAATTGTTATTACCCACTGAGACTCAAAACAACCATGCATGCGCCTAACATCATCGGGTATCACGTGACGCTTCCGAACACTTGTCGAAGTTGTTGAAAGAATTTTCTATGAAAACCAAACTTCGCTGTGTAATACGTCATAATAAGCGGTTGGTCATTATAAGCGGAGTCATAATAAACGGATTCTACTGTATATGCGTAGTTCTGGATAAAATATTTATCCAGAAAGATCCAGGTCAAGTCCTGCTCATAGTTAAATTTTTCGTTCAGCACAAAAGCTTTACGTACCTACTCGTACTTTTATAACTGCCAACTAGACACCAGAAAAATAATATTGGACTGAAAAAAAAATGTCTGCCAGTTTGGTAGTCAAAGAATATTTAACTTGTATGTTTTATTTTGAAACTTAACCAAAATAGACGAGGACGACACTTTTAAAATTGCCACGAGCCCCCTCCAAATGCATTGGTTTAACGAAAGGAAAAATACTTGTCCATTATTTTTTAATACTTAAGATGACGGACTAATTAAATTACTTATTACTGGAACTTTTAGACTATACATTATTAGTCGCTTACGGGTATATTCATCTTTTAACCAAAATGTTTACTACTGCACCAACCGTATCGATGATTTATTATGTACACTAAGCGCGCGAGTTGAATGCAGAGCTTAGGAATGCGGTAGTGCTGTTGACAAGGATGGCAAAGTACTACACTGCAGGCGCGTGAGGTGGGGCGTGCGGGTAGCGGGGGGCTCTTCACCTCAGACCCCGACTGCATTCAACTCGCGCGCTATCTGTAGGTTACCGTCAGTCCCGTATATCATAAACGCTCCAATTCTAGTTGGCTCCTACTTCAAATAATTTGATCACAAAATAACTACCGACAACTGCATGAACTAACAGCCATTTTTTCTTGCACACAGGAGTAACCGAAGCCCCTCCAGACCCGCCGCTGTATTCAGCCATAGCTCAGCCAAAGAACTCAAACAGCGCGCACAGCCTGCCACGCACTCAGACGCCGGTGACGCCGATATCGTCGCATGCGCACTACACTGATATGCAGGTCTATACTAACAAATTTTAATACAGGTGCATGTTTGTATAGCCGAGATGTGAGTAACTGAGACACATGCCTGCCAGAGGAGAGACCTCTTTTAGAGGGAGAGGGCGTTAATCCACATGGGTTGATGTCAGAAGTCTTCGAATTGTTTGTTGGCAGCCGTGAACAACGATATACGACATTTTGTATGAAATAATTTAGTGAGCGTGGGTGTCGCAGGAGTCATATGTTTTTTTTTTATTGAACTGACGATATCACGATATGCGGCCAAAAAAGAATTGATAGTGCGATCCCTGTGTAATTGCAATATCAATTCTTTGTTTAACACAAGTTTTTCGTATTTACATTACAGTGTATTTAAATTATGTACAGCGTTTCTTCCAAGGAAAGAATTAAAAGTAACTATTTTTTTCCATCATTTCAACGTCATAATCCCCGTTTACTTTGCGTAATAGAAACGAGGAAACTTAAACTTAAAAAATGGAGAATGAATTGACCAAATTCCTAAATAACGAAATTTCTTCAACGACTTAAGCTACAAAACTGCAATGAGTAATATCTGGCAATCAATTATATCTGCATTCCCAAACTCCTTTGAAGCCACTGCATAGAGGCGGAATTGCAAACTGATGTTCGTATTTAATTTGCAATACAAGGCTTTACTAAATAATTGCAGTAATAATTCAGTGTTTATTGGATAAGTTTCACCAAAGGGTTTCGCCAAACTATTGGTGGACTGTAATTGAACGTTTCGCTTAGTTAGCAACATCCAGCAATGTTTATCCCAAAGCCGAATTGGTAAACAGGTTTTACTTATTTTCGGTTTATTTCGATGTGTCTGAAAACGTCCTGTGTGCCATAAAACCGTAATTAAAATGTTTAATCAATACTCGAATAATTATCAATAACTGGCAGTCGATAATTTGGAAATAGAACTAGAATTGCTTTTTATTAATCTGTTTGGTATTTATAATGCAAAAATTTCGTATAAATATTGGTAATTGTAGGTTTTATTTAAAAAATCTCATCCAATACTGGTGTTCCACATTTCTATGCCAACCTCATCCAGAATAAATCCATACATTTTTGTCTTATTATTAACATAGCCCTACACTAGAAATGTGTCCTGTATCTTAAAACACCCATACTAGAAAGTATTTGTAGATCATACAGATATTTGTGCCCAGCGGGAATCAAAACGCGACAGCCAGCGCAGTTGTCGATTGCTCAGCCACTGCACCAACTAATCCGCCAAATAGATAGACTGATGCTGTCACAAACGCGTTATTTTATCGCAAAAATAAATGTTGCATAACAATTTTTTTTTCTCTTTTGACAGAATGATTCCGGTCGAGGTATGATCAACGGTGCAATGCGATCGCATCGAGAAATCGTCACAACGAGGACACCGCTCTTAGCAGCCCATCAAGAAAGTTGTGTATAAATCATATCCAGTTCATTTCATATCATTTTTATTTCAAAAAGTGCGAATGTTAACGATCCGCTAAAGACTTCAAGGTTCATTGTTATAAAAAATAATTTATTCTTATTAATTTATGTTATTATTATTCGATTTATATTTAAATAACAGTAATGCGTTCTAGCAGTTGTAAAATTAAGACAATGACTGATGAACAATTATTAAGTAAAAGATTATTAGAAAATTATTAAAATAACTTGTTCTAATGATAATGTTAGTTAGATACTCTTTAAGAGAATCATTGGAAGGCTCTAAGCTATTCTAGCATAAATTATAGACAGGTAAGGTAAAAACTGTACATATAATAAATAATACATAATACTTATTGAAAATTGTGTTTAAAGAATTCACATACGGAATTTCATTTCGCAATGCACTAATAGACGATTTAAATGTAATTATTACAGTTAAATGTAAAAAGTTAACGTCGTAAGTGTCAACCAAAAATGATTCATTAAATGTAATATATTAAATAAACCAGTCCAATTAAATTTTAATTTTATTGTTATGAGAACGTTAATTATTTATTTACGTTGTTGCGAAATTAAGTAGTTTGTCAATTAATATTTATTAATTACCCGTGCCTGTGATCTGTTATTGGTTGGATAGGGGTGTATTTATATTATTCTGATTCATCAGGTCTTTTAAAAGGTTCTCTTATAGACAAAAATAAAGTGTACAGAGTGCTATTGAAAAAATATTTCTTGTGACTTAGCAAAATGTATTAGAAAAAAGAAAACTACTTTTAATAAAAAATATAACGAATAATAAAGAAGTTCTAAGTTTGGCCAAAAATCTGAAATATGTATTACCAATTAATGTGAATTATACATCTGTCTCAAAATTACGAACCAATAACTGTGAAGTTAACGAGAACAAAAATAAACAAGTCTTATGGTAACAGATCAAAATAGTCAATTTAAGAGGTATCGTTATACAAGGTATAAATGTAATATACAAAGTGTAACGTTAAAAGCGCAAAACCTCTCGTGGGGTAACTCATCCCATTTTATTGAACAATGTTTGTTCTAAAAATTTTGGAAATTCACAAAAATATAAATAGATTTTTCGTACTGCGTTTTTTTGCTATTTTCCAAAATTCTTAGAACTAACATTGTTCAGTAACATGGGCTGAGATACCCCACGAGAGATTTTGCGCTATTAACGTTACACGTTGTATATAATTAGTTGGTATTCCATCAATTTTATTCACACTAAGCGTTTCCAAACGTCTTTTAATGTATCGTTTGAATTTCCGAACTTATAAAAGCATACAACTGTAATATTTTAAAAGTTAGATTGAATTAGCTACTGTCTATGCTAACGTCGGCTTTGTTTCTATCAGCTCTGACCGAGCATCAAAATCGTTAATCATTTTATCATTCCAGAAAAAAAAACATTAATTTGGTAGGTATGTTACATAAAAAATAAAATATACCAGTCATCGCACAAAAACATCGTTAATTTGAAATGAAAAACTCTACTCTGGTTGAAATAATCTTATAATTTGTCCATAAATTTATACGTTAAAAAATCATATTATTTACGTTTATTAACAGAAAAAAATGTAAATATATACAGTTTTGTAAATAAATATAAAATATGACTAAATTATGTATAATTCAGAGTAATTGCTGTTTTAAATCAAAACCATTGTTTTATACCCTGTATAACATACGAACATTTATTGTGACATAATATAATACATATTTGTGTTGATTTTATGTTTTTAAACAATTATTTCAACATAATTTGAACAAGAACATATCAAAATTAATCGATCATGTAAATTCACGAATTACTTATAATATATCAATTATAATAACAATTATATTTTTTAATTATTGATAAACATTATTATGTTTTATATAATATTATTGCGATATAATTTGTACCATGATAAACATTCCCGGGCTGGTTGTAAATATTAATAAATAAATGAATAAAAAAACAATAAAAATTTGCTCATTCTAAGGAATATAAAGAATTTAATGTAACAACACGAGGTACGTTTAGTTGTCGGTTATCTAAAACGAATCATTGTGGGAAGAGCAGTTTTTTAATACATGTGACTCAATAAAATGTCGAAAATTGAGTTTGTGTTTTATTATTTTGTAAATTCTGTTATCATCCTTCCTGATATTATACGAAAAAAAATATGTAAGTATAAGAAAGTTTAGATGCACGGATAGATGTTTGCTACACAACAACATGGTTGGAATTATCTGGTTGAAATATGGTGCAGATATAGGTTGACCTAGAATAACCCTTTTTTTCAGCTTGGTAAAATCATCAAATGAGTCCTCCCACCCAGGGTAGAGCGGGAGGGACTGTCAGACTCGTACTGACTAAAATCCACGGTGTCCTTCAATAGACCTTTACGCTCCGGAGTCACGGTAATTCGTGAGTCTCGTGACCCCGGGCAAGACCTAAAATAACACATAGGATAACTTTCACTTTTTAATATAGTACCACGGAATTATTTTGGAAACACGCTACCCAGCTGATGAGCTGATTTTTACATCCCAAAAATACTGCGTAGAAAAAACCCAACTTGCAAAAAATATACAATGCCGATCTTCCTAAAATTATAATCTAAAGAAACTCATCAATAAAATACCGTATTATACGGATAAAGAAAGGTCGATATCTAAGGCATTGTGCCGTTGATGCAGGTCGTGGCACAAAACGGTGCCCCGCATCACGGGAGCGAGGCGATATAAACCATTTGTTACGCATTCAATGCTCGCTGTGCCTAGCTATTTATCTTGCAACCATTGACTGGGCGAGTCGTCGATCAATTCTAAGCGTTTCCATCGTCGATTAATCAAACGGTAAGTCGGTGTTTAATCTTAGTGTCGGGATGGTGTTGGAAATATTGTAATAATCGTGGGATGTTTTGATGTGTTCTACTCGTAAGCCCTGGTATCTTACTGCTGCTGGCTTGGTATCGTTAGTTATCTAAGAGATATCGCTATCTGAAACTATACTAGCGATAACACGATAATTACAGTAGTATAAGAACTTTTTTTATTAATAACTTATCGAAAAACCAGCTAGATGATTTTTTTTTATTACTGAGCGATTGATTCGCGTTTGACCACTATATCGACTGGTAAAAAGGAAAACATTTTTATAAGCTTACTTTAAATTAAGCAACAGAAGCTAAATATCTAACTGTAAAAAAGCGGTTAACAGTTTTGTAATAAAATAAATTATTCCAATTCTATGTAGCTTGCGGGATTGCTTTACAAAGGAAATGCGAGCCTGGAACGAAAAGAGCGTGTGAAGGAACATGGTGGCTTTTTTAAATAACTCCAACAACATTACAAAATCTACATTTCTTCCTATCAATTTTAAAGACCACAGACAACTTTTAACTCTGTATCTCTCACCATTACGTTTCCCTAAGGACGATTTCAGTATAGGTTCAGGAAGACGGTGACCAAAGAAATTATTTCCAGTTTTAATCATGTAAAATCGTACTTTTAAATCGGTCAATGTCACCTTTATTAATTAAGTCGTGTACAGTGAGCTATTATTAAAATTACGCCTTTGAATATTCATCGTAATACAGTTATTAATTTGAACTAGGACGTACTTTTTTTAAAAAAGAACATCGCATTTTTTAATAAGTGTAAATTAGAACAGGGCCATTATATCAGAAAGCGAAATAATGGTTTTTAATTAAAAATCTATATTTCAAACGTAGTTAACAAATTCCAAGCAAGTTCTAATTCGGTCAAGAATCGATCGCTTGCCTTACCTCGGAATCGTGCTAGTAACCGTTGCTAGTTTACTACGGCGTAGCTTGTACTACGGCGTAGTTAGTGCTACGGCGTAGCTGCTACTACGGCGAGTCTAGTACGTAGTCCGTAGCAATTTCGTTACAGATGTAGCCCGTCCTTCGACGTTCCACAAATTTGAATACTGAAATTGAAATGTTGTCATGACCAATAACTAATAAGCATGTAACATGACATAGTAGTCATCTACATGACTCATCTACATGAGTCATCTACAAGACGTGAGTGATTCGGTCAGTACTGTGCAGTAAAAATAAGCTTTAAACTGATACAGCCATTTATTTCATAAGTTGGCCAGCAGGGGGAAATTAAATTCTTAAGAGATAACGGAAAACCGTATAACTCAGCTAATTTCTTGATTTTTATTGACAGTTTTTACAGAAATGATGTTTGACTATATTTTAAGTAGTAATCATTTCATTTCATGGGACTGTTGACTTTGACCTTTTTCTAATATTTTTTCAATTAAAAGTTGGCAGTGTGCTGAGTGAGCCGTAACACACTGTACAGTGCATCGGCTGCTGCACTGTACAGTATGTTACGGCTCACGCACAGAAAAAGTATTTGTATTATCAACAAATTCTTGCTTCAGGTTTACGCACCCACAATAAAGGAGATATTCCAAGTGTGGGAATTGTTGTTTTAAAGGACAATGGCAGCCTTTCATACATTAAAATAGGTGAGAAGAAATGGCAGTGTCTACATGTCAAAAATATCTTAAAATGTTATGTTTCAGACCCCAAATACCGTTGTTCAAGAATTATGTCCTGAAAGGGCTCCAAAAAAGATAAATAGATTTAAACTTTTTTAGGTTACATGTCTTAAGTCGGAAATCGGAGTCCAAAGAGGCAGTAGAACAGTCACTCAGGGCAATATCAGAATTTTTTAAGGCATGCACAAGTCAACCAAACCGAAAGAACATGACAGGCCGCGCTTCATGTGACATTGACATTTTATCTTAGCTAGTGTTGCCATAACATTAAATGGAATTATTACATAGATTATGATTGCGGTAATGTTTAATTATTTCAAGAAATTCTTTTAACGAATCGTTTTTTTTGAAAATTTGACTTTTATTATTAATGATAGTATAGCTATTTCAAAAATACGTGTAGTATTTTGTGTGATTGTGGTGGTTTAACTAGTTTACATGAAAATTAAATAAATATGAAAATTAATAAAAAGGCAACAAAATTGTAGTAAAAGGTGTGGAAGTTATTTGACAGTCCCAAAAATGTCTGTTTTTTATTCCGGTCTTGAATACGATAGATTTTTATATGAAAGATCTAGAAAAATAATTAAACTCATTTTATATCTAAGAAACTTCTAGTCGCTTTCACTTTTGTCAACTATTTTTCTGCCATTGTCCTTTAAGTTGTTGTAGTTTGTTTTAAATCCTTGTAATAGGGTGAGCTTATTACCAGTAATTTTGAACAAATTCAGCCTCTGTGGCAACTAAAAACTACCTTAGGAGTTCAACGAATAAAAAAATCGCGACCAGGAAATCGAATCTCGGATCTAATTGCTCAGCAGTTGTGTAATGACTACTAAATCAATCACTAGTTCCGGGTAAGAACTATTTTTTTTTTTGTTTTTTCAAAAACACGTTGCCCCACACTTGAAATTTATCCTGTGTTGTGGGTGCGTTCATTTGCTGCGCAGCGTGTGGCGGTTAAATCCTCGCACGGAACACATATTTAGATGATCTGCAAGTAATTGTTCCGGGTCTGGGTGTTTTTGAGTTTATATGTATCTGAATGCACCCACTACACAGGAAAATTTCTTAATGTGGGGCAACAAAATAAAATAAAAAGTCGGTGTTGAACCATTGTCGCAGATGAAAGAGTATATTAATGTTGCCACTATTTACACGAGAATTGATTTGAAGTTAGTGTTGCAAAATAAGAATTAAAATTTCCAACTATGTCTAGGAAGAGCCTTTTATGATCGGAAAACCATGTGTGTTGTCAACCTGGTTGGAGCAGAAGAGACCGTCAGACTTTTACTTGACTAAGCCTACCCTATTCCCATGTTGCCCTTTGCGTTTCTGAGCAGCAGTTTTCCATTAAAATGGTTTCGCGACACAGACAGGCAATGAATTAATCAATCGATGCAATCCGATTATTATTTATTAAATTAAAAAAATAAATCGAATGGCAAATATTAATCGAATATCAATTGATCGACGTTTAAATACACGAACGTTCGTAATATCGAATGGTTAATAAATCGAATAATCAATATCGTACGCTTAATACACCCGCCTACATACATTTCATCATCTGCCTAGCCTTTGCCCAACTACATTGGGGTCGGCTTCCAGTAAAACCAGATTCAGCTGGATATCAGTATTTTACATGGAGCGACTTCCCGTCGGACCTCGACCGGAGTAACTGGGTAATACCATACCCCATGGTAAGACTGGTTGTCAGACTTAAGAGCTTCTGACTAATAATAATGACTGTCAAAGATCTACAAATGACAGCCAGGACCAACGGCTTTACGTGCTTTTACAACTCGCTATGACAGATGGTCACCCATGCACAGACCAACCTCGGCAAGCGCGGCTTAACCCAGAATATCAGTCTGTGCGGCTGTAATTATTTAGCCACGAGCTCCTCACCCTACTACATACATTTATTAATCCAAAAATATGGTATTCAGAGATGTCCTTCAAAAAGGTCACAAGCCAAAATTATCACAATACCAAATATCCTTTAGTAACACAGTACAATACCAGCGCAAGTTGACGTCGTAATACTGTGGTCCGCAATAAAGGACGACGGCAAAGTTCTGTCTCAGAATTAGCCGTCGTACTTGCAATATCACAAGTTAACAACTACCCTAACAGCTGTTCGCTGGCTACATATTACTTCGTTGTGCACAAATATTTATTCACCAGCTTTGAATAGATAGGCCGAAACAAACGGCATTCGTGTAATACGGGTTTATGATTTGCGAAATTGCTCGGTCCCGATCGAATGGGCAAGTGATTTTAGTGTAGCTGTTTTGCTAGGAGTGAATGCGGATGCTGTTTTGCAAGCGTTCACTCTTTGCTGTTCATTGCTATACTTAGTATAATACGTTACATACATTACAACACGTTTTCCTTATGTTGTGCGGCAAAAATATTTTTAATTTAAAAAGTAGATACTATTGTTGAAACATAGTTTATGTTTAGACGACACGTCACACTTGTTACCCCGAAAGCGCCTGATACGCATTCTTTCTCAGAGTCAGTTTTTTGATGCAGACTTAGTTGTCATCTCCGAAACGGTTATATAGGGCTATATAGTAAGAGTTATTCGATTATAACACTTTTCGAAGATTTAAGTGTTGACGTTATTCAGAAAATAATCTTGAATAGAACAAACCTTAAAAGGTGTCTACAAAATCATAAAACAAGAAGGCTCTTTTCGGCCCAAGTCTTGAGTGTCGTAATTTGTTATTTTCACGCATCTCACCGCTTCGATCTCGATCCATTCTCTTTGCTACTCCGAACGTAAGAAGGGTCACTGCGTCAGTTATAAATCATCCAGATTATGTGCTTACGACTCCTTCTTTTTTGAGACTTGCTTAAAACGTGATCCTGAATCTGATAACAATCAGATCATCACCTTATAGGTGGACGTCCTGCGGTGTTCCTGCTAGCTGGTGACCTCATCGAACATCAGGTCTGCATGCTATTTGACTTGCTCGCAATGACTTCAACTGTCTGAGTTGCTGGACTGGCTTCAGCAGCTTATGCTGATAACTTTGGTTCGCCTATAAATCTCCTCGATTCATCCAATGATGCAGAGAGACTGAGAAAAGCATCCTCTCCACATTTCTATAGGATTGACGTCAAACGGACGTCACACTGCTGATAAAATAATGATGATCAATTTATTTCTCGTTTGTTCGTGACTGTACATTTACAAACGTTTGAACAGTAATGTTAAAGCCTCAACAAAGGGATTGTAAATAAAACTTTTATAAAAACCATACCTAGTTTAAAACTACTAAAAGAAATTACATTATTCATACTAACGATCTCAGTCACGAAAAGGAAAGTCTTATCACCCAATTATCTACGTAAACAAACTTGGACTTTATTAATTAGTGATAAGGAAAATTGTTGTTAAGCAAACACGGGTGGGCCGATAGTTTGAATTAGTTCGTATATTTGATCGGCAGAATCTAACATGCCATGGCGGTACGCGTAGAGCGATTGCCAAGACTTTGAAAATTATAAACTTAGTTACAGGTTTAGTTTTATATATTGTAAATTCGAATGTATGTGAATGTTTATGGATGGATGTTTTTTGCTGTTTTACACTCAAAGTACAGATTTGGATGACATTTGTGTACATCCTACAGGGTGAATTTTAACTTACTGCTTAATGACAAGTCTATTGTAAAGTTAAACCATCACGTCTGGATTTTTGTATGATTAGATAGAGTTGGACCAATTCTGTCTAATTCACATTTTACAGGGATCGAGCATATTACCTACTGGATCCAAATCTCAACTGAGTCTCGTGAGCAGGTTTTCCGACTTCTAATGTCCCACCCTGGGCAACGCTATCACAAGCTATTTATAATCTGTGGTGGCGGCTGAGCTATCTCAACGGTCGTAGTAAGCTCCACCAAGATTATTTGGCTACCAATGGCTGGCAAACAGTTTTACTACATTCCGTCAGTGTACAGAAGTTCCAGTTCATTCTGAATGATTATGTTCCATCGTAGGCCTCATCTTTGCCTCCGGCCTAGATTGAGGCCAAAAGCAAAAAGGTCAATTTCAAATAAACAATATAAAATCAGATAAAAATCTGCATAACTTAAAAAAGTACCCCGTATTCATCACATCTTTCATTTCAAGTTTTTCTTCCTGCGTATGTAAGTAGAAATTAAGTCCCAAGTCCAAAGACATGTTAGTCGAACTTCTCAAGTAGCGTGTACCAATTTCACGCGGAGTTTGTCCAATCGTAGCTCGCTGAGGCCGTAATTATGTTCGCAAACACCAAGTTGGATGGCCTATTGCTTACAACTTGCAAGTTACCCGCCTTAATATTTAATGTGTTTGCCACATCTTCTTTATCCAGTTTGACAGGTTTTTTGGAAGTTGTAAAGATAAATATGACAGAAAGGTTCTTTTAAGAAGACTTGAAGATGTTAAAGCTTTGATTTTAATTTGGGATACTAATTAAGAATGTAATTATAGTTATACTGTCTATTTTTTTTAGTCAAGCCGATCATTTTCAGTGGATATTAGCCATCGGCGCAGAGGGCATAAAAAAACTTAGAAATACTACATTATTATCATGCTGCACCTCATTTTTCTTTTCTCTGCATCACCTTGAAGTAGACTGGTAGAGAATGCCTATGTCATTAAGTCCTCCTTTGTACTAATATGTGCATAAAGTTTTAATAAGTAAATTATTAAACTTTCATGGGTCCGTTTATAAACATTTTAAACTCACAAACAAATAACCAGACTCGGATCAATTACCTGTAGATCCACGCGGGATCCGAACCCGCGACACCAATTAATGTAATTGCCGACGTCCCGATAAAAATATCCCTAACAACAATCAGCAACCTCCATTCCAGGATAAGAAATAAAGAGACTCCGATTAGCGCTCGCCGCATCGAATGGGTTAAAGGATTGACCATTTGATCGCAGAGAAAGAAGTTAATGGAATAAAACGGGAAGAGGGAAGTGAGTCTTTTGTCGTGCAATGGGATAACTTTTGATTTGTTTGATTGCATCCCTTTCACAACAATTAAAATGTACATTTAGGCTCAGTATTGACAATTGTGCAATGAACCGTGAAGTGAATGAAGTTTGTATAATATTGCTTTTTAAATTTTGTGTAATAAACAGAGTGTTTCTTTTAAATCGGCCAAAAGGGAGGAAGCTGTATCCATAAGAGAACTTTCTTAGGAACCTTTAGCTCTTTTTTGATACAGAAAATTTCGTGACTTTCGTAATGAAAGAGAGACGAACGGCATTAAAAAAATTTGGTGCATTTCACTCATTTCTGTGGACAGCTCACACTTGACCAAAAAAATAAAAACGCCAAAATTATCAGTATCAAAAAAGAGCTAAAGGTTTCTCAGAAAGTTTTCCCGTATCTCTCATGGATGCAGATTTCTCCCTTTGGCCAATTTAAAAGAAACACCCTGTATATTATTTATTTCCTAATAATTATGATGTATGAAATGTTAAAAGACTTTTATTTTATTTGACCTCAATTCATCGGTTTCTTTTTATAATTTATTTTGGCAAAAGCAGAAAACAGAAACAAAGTCACCGACTTCTGACTTCTTTGTATTCTTTAAAAGTCAGTTTAATTTTTAAAATATAGTGCGAGCGTTACAGATGTGCATTGGTAGCTATATTCTATGTATGATTTAAGCGAAATTACGATTAATGTATGAAAAAGCTTTTATGGATTCGTTTGAAATCAATTATTGTGTTATTATGGTTTATCATGACAGTCAGAATTTGCCAAAAAATAATAAATTAAAAATAATAATTTGCCTTTATAATTTCGTTTTTAAATGGATACTAGCGGCCCGTGCCGGCTTCGCACGGGATGAAGACCCGGTTTAAAACCCGGTTCCGATTGTTACAGACACAACAAAAAAAGAATTGACCGAATCGGTCCAGCCGTTTTCAAGTTATGGGCTTAGCAACACATTTAGCGATCCATTTTTATATTATAGAAGATTAAGGGCGGATACGACCAAACCGGAATAAATGTTATTCTGGAGTAAATCGCTACTTTACTCGAGAATAAATCAATTTCACGTTTTACCAACTTTAATCTGAGGAATAAAGTGTTTATTCGGGAATAGTGACTATACCACCGTTCAGGATGGAATAGGGAGCTTATGCCAAGAATATCAAAATGGCGCTCCATTGTTTCAAGCTGTTTGGGTCAAATGCTACCTGCTTGTTGATGCATCCTTGTTATTGCCATCTTTTTTATGCTCTCATATTGACCTGCCCGAGAACAGTGGTTTGTACAAGTACAGCTATTTTAATGGTCAGCAATAATTTGCCATTGAAACTTTTTTTTTTGTTTGTATTATTTTTAATGTAAGTTTCTCTACAAGGTTTAACAAAATTTATTTTTCAGACTGCGGCTAATTTACTGTGCCTACCTACGTTTACGCATAATGTCACTCATTTCGTAAAGTCCCAAATATTTTTATTTTATTAAATAAGTAAACTTATTTTTTTATTTTCAAAACTACTTTGACATTGACACCTAGTTTTTCTCGCTATAATACGACATATTCATATTGACATGTGTATGCTTCTGCTCTCTCCTGTTTGTCGGACAAGTTTTCTTGCCGGGTGTTACATTCGTTCATATTATGTTGGCATTCACTCCGCTATTCGCGCGTTACTAATCCAAGTATAACTATACGTTTGATTGCATGGAAAAACGACTGTTGATTTATTCGAGAATAAAATCATGGAATTAGCTATTCCTGGTATAGTTACTCGTTCATAAACTCGGACTTGGTCGAATCCGCCCTAAGTCTATAGAGTTAACAAATTTTCACCCATCCTCAAAGAAGACTCAGCAAGCATTGCTTAACTTTAGTTTTAATTATCACTAGTCACCATAAAACAAGAGTAAAACAGCTGTCACACTTAAGATTTTATTTAACTTCGTGGTCGCAACAGAAGCAAGTTAATGGGGTTAATGGCCGAGGTAAACACTTGAGTGCACTTCAACGGGAAGGCTATTCCCAGTTAAAATATTACCCTTTCAGGATAACACGTAAGTCTTGTGGCTGCGGTCGACTGATGTTTTAAGCGTTAATGAGTCTTGCATTTCTTACGCGGTTTTAAAATGGGAAGAAATTTTGGTTGCTACTACGATCTACTAGGCACTACTAAATTCTTGTATCCAAAAATTTTGCGGGACTGTCTCATTAGGTAACCGTTTCTCCATTGTTATGAGGGGTATTGATCACAGTGGATCCGTCCTGCCCTGGGCTGGGAGGACTCATTAGGTGATTTTAAAACTTAAAAAAAAAATCCTGAAATTGGCAGTTTCTTAAAATGTCAATATAGATATATTTTTAGTTTACTGAATTATTTTCAAGTACTGTAACATTAGAAAGTATTGTTTGTTTGCGCATTGGACGCTGCGACGGCGCACACGATTCTTTCATCCTACGCTAGACAGTATGCTACGCCGTAGCTTCCATGGTGCTACGAAATCGTAGCACGCAGCTACTAAAAATGTATGTGATTAATTTACATCGAACAACAACAAACTGCCTTACTTTTAGAATCGTTTTGCATTTCAAAGTGTCTGGAAGATTGTGTGTCGCGGCAGGTCATTGCAACATAGCATGAATATTAAAAAGGCAAAAAATTGCAGAAATAAGGAATATTTAAAGAATATTTAAGGAAGAATTGTCAGAGAAACCTTGTCTTGCTCTTAAAAAATAATTAATTCCTTTCATTTACAGTTTTTATTCAAACGATAAAGATAGACAATAACATACCAACTGAAAATCTTTAAATTGAAGTCCCCAAGTAATCATCACTCGAATCGAACTTCTATATGCTCGAATGAATAAATAAATTTAAAATATAGCCTCTGGGTACACAAAAATCTGAATAACAATCCCACGACTGCCTATAAACTAGATGAGATTTCTAAAAAAAAACTCATCTCCTACAGATTAAACTTAAATATTGAATAACTTAAGTACCAGCGATCCTATCATCCAGTTTTCCAATATCAGATCTTTGCCGTCTAAGAAATGATATTATTCAATCTGCAGAAGAAAAAGTTTCAAATGGAAAGTTATCGAAAAGCGATGGAGCCTCTTTTCTATTTTAATGAATTTGATTTTGAAAAATCATAGTCAGAAAAATATATTATTCTTTGCGCAGTTGATTTGAATAAGCAAACTTATTGAGGAGGTACCTATCTTATTTATTTTATTCTTGTGAATTGATCTGTCAGCCTGAACAGTCGGTATTGTACTCTTACTAGAGATAAAAAATATGCGCTTCGATAAAGATTTTTTATTATGATTACATGGGTCGTTCAGCGCGCTATGGAAAATAAGCCAGTTAAATATTAAGTTTCTTTAAAGATTTTTATTTCTTTAAATAAAAGCAAGTAAACTGAAGTGGCCTGGCTACCTAGTAGGCTGGCCACGTTTGTCGAAGGACCGATGGCTGACAAATCATACAAGTTCTGGAGTGGAGACCGCGTATGAGCAAGCATAGTGGCGTAGTGTGGAAAGCTCCCTATTTTCAAAGCGCAAACATTTCTGGACCAGCTATACCATGTGTTTGATGTCAAAGACGATAACTGCATGATGATCAATCAATTCGAAATCACATAGCGTTATCGAAAAGCTAAAACAATTACTTGTACAAATACAACTCATGAAAACTCCCCTCACAGTGGACAGGTCAACGACCTCTCTTAAGAGGCCTTTTTTTTTTTTTTCGTGGTAAAATCATCAAATGAGATCTCCCACCCCGGGCAGGGCGAGAGGTACT
Organism: Agrotis ipsilon; assembly: GCA_028554685.1. Classification (NCBI taxonomy): domain Eukaryota; kingdom Metazoa; phylum Arthropoda; class Insecta; order Lepidoptera; family Noctuidae; genus Agrotis; species Agrotis ipsilon. Next base: position 16,287,436 of record CM052960.1, on the reverse strand, counting down.
GTCAGACTTGTACTGACTAAAATCCACGGTGTTCTTCATTAGCCCTTTATGTTCCGGGGTCACGGTGAGGAAATAAATCCCGCGACCCCGGCAGGCTTTGGCCCTCTGTGAGGGGGCCCCGTCATTTGCTGACAGCTCTTTGAGGCGCGCGTGGAACACGACGCGCGCCCGGGCATAGTCCATGGTCGGACAGCGAGTTGCCCTTTACTCGCTGTCCGCATGCTCGCGCCTACGGTGGCCGGAGATCGTCTGCTGACGTCCGACGCCGTGGGCGTGTACCACTGCGGTTGGGGCGGAGGGAGGACGCTGTCCTCTCTCTCTCGCGGCCCGCCATCTACTTCGCAAGCATTACTGCCTCGCAGAAGGTGGCGACCGCTTCCCACTCCGTCTCGCCCCGCAGCATGGCCGAAACCAATGCCGGGCGCGAGAGGTCTCCGCCTATCGCCTCCGTGAGGACGCGTCGGTGCTCTGCCCAAGCTGGGCAGTCTTGCACCGTATGCTCTACTGTGTCCTCCGGGCGATCTTCGCAGTGGCAACAACTAGGCGTTTCCTCCTTTCGCATCAGACACAGGTACCTCCCGAAACTTCCGTGCCCGGTGAGGACCTGCGTCATGCGGTAGGTAAGGATGCCGTGACGTCTCTCCCACCACTCCTCAAAGAGGGGTCTTACCGCCGCTATTGCGGCGTGCCCGCTCTTAAGAGGCTTACGGTTATAATTCTCTTTATTCATACTTTCATAATTCAACAACAAATTAATCAAGATTAAAGGAACAATTAAATTAATTAATCAGCAATATTGACTACCCTTCAATGTATGGAAAGGAAATCAAGCGCTTAACACTATGTATTGACCATCTGAATACACAGTCGTTCATACATCGATGCTTCGATGCAAGAGATGATGATTGACTAAGCTGTTGTATTATATCCGATAGTATTACCATTTGTAGGCACGCCAGTTGATTGGATCGTGTACTGGCGAGCCATTTAGATGTTCAACAATCGGTCAATCTGATCAGTTATGTGTGTGGACTATGTTTGCTGTTTGCCTAGTAGCTGGTTTGGTAGTGCGTGGTTTTAATCAGCATTATACTGTATTGATTTAAAGGATTTTGATCTATATTTTGGGTAGAAAATATTAGAATTGATTTAGATTTTAATACACCATTCACTTTTTGTCATTAATGTCAGCTCAACCACAGTAAGGACACTGTTATTAAAATCAAGCTTTTAAAATATTTTGTACCAAAATATGTTTTTAAATTAACAATTTTAACACCCACATTATTAGGTTAATTTATGAGTAAAACTAAAACATTATTTGAAATAAATCAGGCAAACACAAGAGTCAAAAGTTTCAAAATGGACGTAGTAGTATTTTCACGATAAAATTTTGTGTCACAAAAGCCGACAGCAATTCGCGCCGTACGTGCTAACTCAATCTAAGTCATAACATCAATTCAAAACCCAACATAGTCGCAGTAATTTTACCCCGGACCACAATAGGGAGACATTACGTAAACGCACGCGTTCCCGGTTAAATTCATCAATGCCCGGATTGAATAATCGTGCCGGTCACCTGCCAATTACCCCAACCAGTTCGGACGCAATTTATTGTGAAAGCCCACGGCACATCTATTATACGCCTCTTTTTCCAATATGAAGAATTTTACGCTTCAATGAAGGTCCGGGCACGTTTAATTTCAGTGTTGAATTTTTTCGCCGAAAATATATTGAAAGGAGGGTGATGGAAGACTGACTTAGGAACGAGTGATCGTGTAAATAAACGTTGGGAGCTACATTATAAAGGATATACGTTGTAAACGGTTGATTATTTATTTGATTGATCTACTGTTTACTGTTCTCTTATTTTACTTTTTTTCTCGTTGGCCTAGAAAACGTCGATTTGACGACATAGATGAGTTTATAAGAAATTGACCAGAAAACACTGCACAAAAGAAAAATTTAAAGCCGATAAGGGTACGCTTTGCCCAGTCCGACTATAAAGATAGACTTCAATTTTATTCACACCGAGTAACGATTGAACCTTATAAGATCTAACTTTAGTTACTTTATAAAAAGATAATTACACATTTCCAGGGTCACGTCGCTTCGCGTCTATCGTAACAGTTTTTTTTTCTTCAGAAATTTAGGTCGGGATAAAAAAAAATACAGTATATTAACTCCAGTTATAAAATTTGTCATTATATGAAAGTCATCTAAATTTGTTGAGTAGTTAATGTGTGAAGGGTAAATAAAATCCATCCTCACATTTCATCGTATTGTCATAGAAGTAAGATGAAAACTATAGCATTTACATATTTTTCATCTTAGTAAGTTTGACATCTACAAGGCAAAGTTGCCGTATAAGATTCAATTTTGGCCAAATATGAGAAACTAATAATAAAAGGAGAATCTCATAAGGAGTGAACCCCTAGAAAAATATCTATAGTGTTTTTCCTTTGCCGTATAAGGGATTCTCATATTGGATGTTATATTACCCGAGGGTAGTTAGGGTTTTCTCAGACCCCGGTTGAAGCACGCTTACTCGTGCCTTCCCGTGGGTGCCATAAGACGTGACTAAAAGATTATATGAGACTAACAATAGAATTGTAACTCTGTCTCACTCTTTGCTACTCGTCTGCAAGCATAGGAAAAAAATAGTTTCTAGTTTGTAATATCTACTCATGTTCTCCGTTCATTCTGTGTATAGATATAAGTAAAATGTTTAGATTTTAAATACTAACATAGTGGTTATGAAACATTGTTACTAACACTATGAGTCATAAGTTACTTGTGAATAAATGTTAAATAAATAAATAAATTATTAGTTAGTTTTAAAACGGGATATTTACCATGTTTATTATTTGTTTTGAGTTTCCGATATTTCGGCACTGTTGCAAGCGCCATGGTCACGGATGAACTGAAGATATTGCGGGTGGATGTTTATGAGCAGACAAATCGGTCTACCCTCCTTCTCGTTCGTTTTTTGCGTTCGACACCAATGTTATTGTCACTCGTCTCACTCACTACACGATTTTGTTCCCGACACACAATACTCACTGTATCCACTCGCGAACTAGTTACCGTGCTTTTGCGATGTTTACATAATTGAACCACTGGGTTCCAGGCCCTCGACAGTTGAAACCCATCCTCGCGGTTGAAATTTTTATATTTTGTGTTTTCAATCGCTTCACGTACCAATCTAGGTATGTAGTGGCGTTCTGTCGAGATGACCTGAGGGTTATGTAACTCAATCCAGTGGTTGGGTCCCGATTCCAACAGATGTTGAGCTATCGCTGATTTTTGGACATCATTATTTTTCACGGCCCTAATATGTTCAGAAATTCTGCAAGCTACAGTTCGCTTAGTCTGTCCGATATATGCCTTTCCACAGCTGCAATCTACTTTATAAACACCGGGTTTTTCCAACGGGAAGTTGTCCTTCGGCGAACGTAACATTTGGGACACTTTCTTGAATGGAGTGAAGATAGTTTTCACGGCATACTTACGAAGAATGTTTGCAACCTTATCTGTCACTCCCTTCACGTATGGCAAAAATGCCGGTTGCCTCTCAACCTCGCACTTCCGATGTTTATGCCCAGTTTTTTGCTTGCGCTGGTCGATATTCACCCTATAGCCATTCCTCTGTAAGACCTTCTGTACGTGCGCCAGCTCACCTAGTAAATGTTCATCGTCACATAAATCATATGCGCGGTTTGTGAGTGACGTCACTACAGAGTTCAGCTGTCTGGGATGGTGGTGTGAATCGGCATGTAAGTATCGATCCGTGTGAGTCGATTTTCTGTAGACTGAGTGACCTAGGGAACCGTCAGTACGTACCTGTATCCTCACGTCCAAGAAAGGAATTGTCCTCTCGCTTTCCATCTCGTAAGTAAATTTTATTTTGCTGTGTATGCTGTTAAGGTGTGTCAAGCATACTTTTGCCTCTTCTTCATCTCCTTCGATAATACAAAACACGTCATCAACATACCGCTTCCATAATTTGATAGGTGTGGGTGCAGTGAATATAGCCAGCTCTTCAAAATGCTCCATCCAAATGTTGGCTACCACAGGAGCTACTGGACTGCCCATGGCCACACCATCAATCTGCAGGTAGTACTGACCTTGGTAGATGAAATAGCAGGTAGACAAACAGTGTTGCAATAATTTAACGTATTCTACCGGGATGTTCTTTTCTAGCAATTTAACTTTTACAACCTCCATACAATCCACTAGTGGTACGTTCGTGAATAAGGACTCAACGTCGAAACTGACCATTGCGTCACTTGGTTGGAGTTCAATGGACTGCAGGATATCGATGAAATGCCGAGAGTCTTTAACATGTGATGTTGAGTGCCCAACTATTGGTTGAAGCACACCAGCTACATGTTTCGCTAGATCGTACGTGGGCGAGTCAATCTGACTGACTATGGGACGTAGCGGAACACTTTGCTTGTGTACTTTAGGCAAACCATATAATTTAGGCGGCTGGACATTTCTGGGACGGAGCAAGTGTTTCACTGTATCATCAGGAATAACATGTTGACACTCTTTTATTATTTTGTGTGTACTTCGATTTGTACGTGCCGTCGGATTATAATTTACTTGCTTGTAGGTTTTTACGTCACCAATAAATTACGGATCTTCACATCATATTCCGTGACGTTCATGACTACAGTTGCATTCCCTTTGTCCGCTTTAAGTATCAGCACGTCTTCATCATTCCGGAGTTCACGAAGTGCGGCTAGTTCATCAGAGGTGATATTCTGTGTTGGAGGTTTAGCGTGACGTAACGCTACGGCGGTATCCTGCCTCAGCACTTCGGCATCACTCGCTGGTAACATATTCCGTCTTATCACTTCCTCTACACTTCCGATCACCTGTTCATAAGGGATGCGTTTTGGCGTAGGAGCAAAATTTAACCCTTTTTCCCGTTTTAAAACTAACTAATAGTTATAGTGACCATGTCAGTCTAAAAACTTATAATAAATAAATTGTATCCAACAGTTTCTGAATACGTATTAAACAAAATGAATATTGCGAATATATAATAAGTGCGAATTTCTTGCATAGCATTTTAAAATAATAAAGCAATACAATCTACAGGGCGTCTCACGGTTATGCCACAAGGAGGGAAAGTACCTTGAATATTGTACAGGGAACATTTTACTGAAAGAAGACATTATTTTAATTTTAAACACAATTTAAATATTTTTAATATTTAATTATTACGGGAATCGAACACAATACACGAAAAAAAACATACCCTGTAGCTTTATCATACCGATCGGCTTCAGCATAAGGATTATTTTTTGCTATAAGTATAACTTACTGTCAGAAATAAAAGGAGGACCATGTGGGAGGAACTGTCAGACTTGTACTTACTAAAATTACCTTAACCACGCTGTCTCCAAAAAAAAAAGACTAAGGCCACACTACAATTACACCACATCGCAGCTACAAAACGTGGTCAATGATTACGTGTGTATAATTTCGCTGCAGCTTTTTTGCAGTTGGTTTTTTTTTAACTTTGGCTTCACTAGGATTTTCTCCTGTATCGTGGGTGCGCTTACAAACATTTAAACTCACAATCTCAAACACCCAGACGGAGAATGATAAAAAATGTAGTTTTTGTTATTATTGCGATTTGATTTTGGTGTCGCTGGTGTTTGCGATGTGGTGATTACACCCCATTGAAACATTTGAATAATAAATTAATGGGCTTCATATAAATTCTACTATTAATTTCAATACAAAACATTTTCCTGTCTATGTCGCGTGGTTATATTACAAACAGCTTCACGATGTGGTTACCACCTTTGAAAGCGTAGATGCTTTTTTATGGAGTAACCACATCATGTTCACTATGCTCGGAGTTTCTTTGCGGGGTGAAATACGGGACATAGATATTCGGCAAAGAACCAGAGTTACCGATATAGCTCTTAAAATTTGCAAGTTGAAGTGGAAATGGGCAGGCCACATCGCTCGTAGAAATGGCAACTGATGGGGAAGAAAAGATCTCGAGTGGCGACCATGGACCAGAAGACCCAGCGTAGGCAGGCCTCCCATTAGGTGGACCAACGACATCGTTAGGGTCGCGGGCAACCAATGGATGCAAGTGGCGAATTGTCGTTCGGCGTGGCGGTCTAAGGGGGAGGCCTATGTTCAGCAGTGGACGTCTTCCGGCTGATGATGATGATAATGATGATGAACCACATCATAATGCTGTCTGTTCGTGTGAAACATCCCTTAAACACGTTGTTACCACAGAAGAAGGAGAAAACAAAAGCTGAAAATTTTCAAAACGCTAGTCACCGACAAAAGATAATTCGCTCCACATTCATCTTACGGACTTACTCTAATATTTATCACAGGATTTAACAAAGGAAAATCCCTAGTCACGGACTCACATACTACCTTCGCTTGATAATGAAGAATAATTATTATTATAGAAGAGAAAGTCGTACCGTAAATGATAATACGGGAAAAATTCTACGTGGATTTATCAAAGTTCCGGATAATAACGTTTCGTGGTTGGTTGGACGAGCGAACGAATTTGTTGCTACTTCTTTTCAATTTCGCGGTGTTTTTGACTTTCATTTTCAGTTGAGATTGTTTTGTTTTTGAAGGATTGCTGGAATTTTTGGTGAGGTAATATTTACTTTTTTTTTCAGCTGGCGTTTGTTGTGAGTTATATTTTGTCCGATTAGCACTCAGAAAGTGATTTGGCGTGTTCTCTTGCCTCCATTTTTGATGGTGCACAGTACTTGGGAATCAGTAGGGGGTTTATGGGAAAAGAGGTGAGTGTACTTATGGACAAAAATAAGAAATAATATTTAACGCAAAAGTCCAATTTTACCAATAATAATAGATTTCTTTTTAAACAAAATATGACTTGTAAATACAAGTAACAGGACAGCAACGACGACAAAAATCTTTCTAAGTATTCAAATAGATAATCACTTAATTATGGAATACCTTAAAATACAAGTTAATGAATAAATACGTCTACATATCAGTCTTTAGAACTAACTTTCTCACTACAAATTTGTGACAGCTGGCTTATTATTGAAAGTGGAATATTTCAACATAATAATATCAAACTTCAAAACTACGTAGGAAGCTGATGGTTGGAAACAAGCACATATTAAATTCATCGCGTACATGGAAAGGTAGTAAACTAATTCCTTTATCAACATTATCCTGTAATATAACTATTCAGAAATTTTTGTAGAACTTTAACTACGTACACTACACATCAAGGTATGCAAAACCAATATAAGCTGACCTTTCATTCTGTGGAAAAATCGTAGGAAGCGAGACCAAGACAAACTGGTTTAGTATAGCTTGTTGTGTAGCCGTGTGTATTAGTAGTTAACGTCATCACTTTCAAGTAATGCGAAAGTATGTGTTTCAGACCGTTTAATAGGGAGATGATATATGATGCTGAATTTTGACTCAAATTGATAAAGAAAGCATAGTCCAGCCAGTGGTAGACGCCCACGGCGTCGGACGATCTCCAATCTCAGTAGGCGCGGGCAAGCGTGGGGCGAGTAATGGATGACTCTCTGTCCGACCATGGACCATGCCCGGGTCGAAAGCGCATTGTGTTCCACGCGGGACTCAAAGAGTGTCAGCATGATGACGGGAGGGGCCTGTAGAGGACCAAGCCGAGTGAACTACGCTAGTGCGACAAACGGAAGTGCGACACACTATAGCCTGCCGGGGTCGCGGGATTTATTGAACTACCGTGACTCTTTATAATGCTCACCGAATGCATAATCCAAGTTTGCGACCTGGAGGGCCGATCGCAACTTTGTCTTTTCTGAAAGACTGTCAACCAGTCTTACCAAGGGGTATTCTAATATCCAGTACTAAACACGTTGTTGAGGTCAGATAGACAGTGGCTTTATGTATTGTTTTTCAGCTCCATTCGGATTAAAAAAGGAAACGGTAAGCTAATATTGGTGAGTATATTAAAATACTGAAAATAGTGGACAGATAAGATTAACCGTACTATTACGGTTAACAGATGAACAAAGTACTCCAAAATATAATTAAACAGGCTACTTATTTTTTCATTACCGAATTATTCATCGTAAGAAAATGAGGAATAATAATTTCCCGTTTCCAATTCCCAACGGAAAATTTTGATCAATTTTCTTCTACTAAAATATTCAATATTCTTGTAATTAATTGAACATACACCCTGTATTTAAGATTTAGTAACTATAATTATTTTTCTATTTATTTAAGCTAGATTATTTTATACCTCTATTCAGTTTTGTTTAATCAACTCATTTATTTTAGTTTAATTGATTTCACAAGATTCTAAATAATAGTCTCGGAAATTCGAAAATTACGAAAGATTAAATAAGTGGAGTAACTTTTCTTCCTTATAATTACATCGTATTCTCTCGAGAGAAACCGCGGCAAAGAGCAATAGCGCCATAAATTATTCGAGCGGCTGAAATCTGGGCCGGTGCCAATTAACCCAAGTATTTCGTTGCACTCCTACTAAAACCCGTCAAAAGTAGAAACTAAATCGATGAGAATTTCCTCCTTGGCTTGGCTTGCTGCGATCCCAATTTAAGAAATAACTAGCCTGGAAAGCTGTCTCGAGAATACCGAAACTTGTTGGGCCCACCTGATTTCCAAAAGTTTTTAAGCAAAAAAAATCAAAATTCCGTCACGACGCGGTTACAACCGACTTCGTCTAAGGAAAGTGTTTTAATTTAATTGAAACACGTTAAATAACCTTAAATTCCAGTTTTAACACTAGTTTATGCAAGGACAAGATAATAAAAGAAATCCGTAACACAACTTCCCCTCAAATACCATCAGAATTCTGGTCCTTCTTTATGACTGTTGTAAAAAGCTGCCTTTCGCTTCGACACATTTATTCCAATCTGTCACGGCTCATAAAAACGTTGAGAATACTCGTTTACATAGTCGAAAATCGTACAATACGTGTTCACCTTCCGCATATTTAAAACCGAAACGTGATACGAAACTCAACTCTATTGCGATGACGGATAAATCTACAGTCACTCAGATAGAACGTCATTTTGGAAGCAGCAATAAAAACTTGTAAAATTGTCAGTCTGGATATTGTCAGTTCCAAAAATGTTCTCGATACACTGAGACACAATTCGATTCGAATAATCGTTCCCTTGGGTAGATCCGTCATCAATATTTCAAGGGGTATCGAATGCGAGCTCCCGATTTGCTCGTTCGTTCCTTTCCTCGGATGTGTGGAGCTGATTGGTTTGATCTATCACTCATTTGAATGATGGAAACTTGATAAAAATAAAAGTTCTTGCTCGTTTTCCGTGATCGTGATCGTGAACTGGAACTTTGAAAGAAAAAATTAGTTCCTTCTTCGCACACCAGAGGCGCTGTTTCATTTTTTCCTTGAAAATTGTCAATTTACTTTACGTCTCATTTACTGAAAACTCCTGCTAAAGGTACTGATAACCTTGTCCAAAATAATTTAGCAGACTACGTGAAACTAACATGCTCATAAAATAATGTACTTACTTGTCTACATTTCTGGGGATTTTGCGTACTTCATAACAGTATAAGCTGCTTATCTTCAAGAACAACCTGCAAGACACAAACATAAGTCAATATAACGTTCGTAAACAGGAACCAGCAACTTGTCCCTATTATGCTAATCTGCACATCTAGGTGTAAAATTGCTGAGCATAACTTGAACTTAACTGTTTGGATCTTTGCATAGTCTTAAAACTTATGCGAAGTACGAACGACTGATCATGCAATTATTTTATTAGGTTATAAGCACGTAACAATTTCATCATTTGAATTAAGTTACGTGTGGGGAGAAAAATAGAAGAAAACGCACCTTTTTTTTTATATGGTAAAATCATCAAATGAGGCCTCCCACCCCGGGCAGGGCGGGAGGGACTGTCAGACTTGTACTGACTAAAATCCACGGTGTCCTTCAATAGCTCTATATGTTCCGGGGTCACGGTGATGGTATAAGGCGACCCCGGCAGGCTTTAGCCCTCTGAGAGGGGGCCTCGTCATTATGCTGACGCTCTTTGAGGCGCGCGTGGAACACGACGCGCCGTTGACCCGGAAAGAAAACGCACCTTAAGTAGAATGAGATAAAATGAAGACGCATGTTATGATGAAAATTTCTCTTGTTGTTTTTATTTTTGTATACACTTGTGGTTAATTTTTTTAAACCTACCTACATGATGGACTACTTTTTGATTAATCTTTAAAACAGACAGTAAACTAAATCTTAAGTGTCGTACAGCATTTTGAGACAAGAAAATTATCTCAAAAATATACTAACTTACTTTCTAGTTTTTAATCTCATTTCAAAAATATACTTTCTTATCTCTTTTCAAAACATAGTACTGCAACAATAAAAGTATAAAATATGAGAAATATCTCCGACCACAGAACGTCATGCAGTTGCAGTACTTTTTAATAAAACTGAAATGGACTTGATTTATACGTGTTTTGTCTGGTTGAAACAAGATGGCGACCGTAATATCTGCATGAAACTGGTTAGATCCGGTTTCGAGCAGAATTTTTCGCTTTTTCTCACTATCTAGCAGTTTGAAGCAAGCAGTTAGAGAAAGAATGATTTTTATTAAAGGCCGCTCGTGGAACAAATTTGTGATATATTTATCTTTTATTTTCTGACTAGTTTTTTTTTAAGTTGACTTGTGTGGTGTGTGGGAGTGACGGTATAAAATGATATGAAATATTTGTTTTGCTTGAATCAAATGACAGACACGCAAAATGTTGTTTTAATTCTAATGTACTCGGCAAAGAAAACGTGCACAGAGTTTATCTGCAACGTATCTGTTCTAGTTCTGTCTGTTACTCAACTCTCAATTTCAAACGGCTATTTCGAAATATTTTAATCAAATATTATAGTGTCTCGTTTAACGCCAGAAACACAACAGCCGCTGTACGTGGCCTAAATGAGGAGCTTGACAGAATAGTTGCGTTTGAGCAACTCACAAGTACTGAAACCTCAAAAAACAAATGTTGTAGTAATGGGAAGCAGAAATCAAACCAAAGCAATTCTATCGGCTTAATCTGACGTAAAAGTCATGGGAGAAAGCATAGAAAGGGTTGACGGCCCACGCAACTTGGGTCTAATCACCAACCCAGAACTACGTTTTGAGGAGTACATACGGCTACACATCAAGCTATGCAAAATCAGTATTTGCTGACTGTTCATTGGGTGTAAAAATCGGACGAAGCGAGACCAAGACAAACCGATTTTGTGTAGTAGATTAACGAGGTGGTACGAAACTGTTTTTATAGACTAAAGCTTCTGTATAGGGTAAGGGACTACCTTAGTCTCACAATGAGGAAGATATTGGTGGATAGCCTAGTACTATCTAAATTTAATTATTGTGACGCTATAAACGGACCGTGCATCGTACAGAACGACTAATACAGCGTGTACAAAATGCGTGCGCTCGCTATTGCTTTGGCATACCCCGGAGACACCATTTCACACCGTATTTTAATGAGCATCATCATCTGCCTAGCCTTTTTCTCAAATATATTGGGGTCGGTTTCTAGTCAAACCAGATGCAGCTGGATATCAGTACTTTACATGGAGCGACTGCCTGTCGGACCTCGGAATTTATAACTTCTGATTAATAGTAACGACTGTCGAAGATCTACAAATGACAGCCAGGACCAACGGCTTTACGTGCTTTCCGAGGCACAGAGGAAACTCGCTATAACAGATGGTCACCCATCCACAGACCAATCTCGGCAAGCGCGGCTTAACCCGGAAGATCGGCCTGTGTGGCTGTAATTATTTAGCCACGAGCTCCTATACCATATTGAAATGTGCATAACATTCTGAAAATGGCTGCACGAAGGAAGCTACATTTAGCCGTCTTAATATTCGGTATCATTCAAACACACAAATCGGAATACCTGTTTAGCAAAATTACTTGGAGGCACGAGCACAACAGCTACTCCGCTCGTTCCACGTCCGTCCCGATCTCGATGCCTCGACATAGGACCACAGCCTTCAGAGGATGTTTCAAATATCGCTTCTCGCTGCTGGAATGATCTACCACCACCAATAAGATCCCTGGAAACGAAAGAACATTTTAAGTTACATTAAAAAAATCCTATTAGAATAGCAAAAATATGAACAACAAATATTTTTTAAATAAGTACTTACATTAGGTATATCATCTATGGGCAAGGCATCAATATCCAGGCGGCTTGCAGCGGCACGGTTTTGGGTTGGGCGAATTCAATCTTCCCACTGAAAATGAGGTAGTGGTTATTTGTATGGTTATTTGTATATTTCTATTTCACAACTGAGGCGCGGGCGCATGTCAATTGCCACTGCACACAACTATACAACACTACACACAATTGTTACTTTTTTTAATCGTTTCTTGGCTGATAAGGTTGAGTCGCTGCCCGATGACGTGAGCGGCACGTGATCTCCTAGGCTCGGGAGCCGCCGCGCCGCGGCGCACCGCGCTGGCCGGCGCCCGCGCCCCTACAATGACTCGCGTCTCACACACGCGTCCTCACGCTCCAAGACCGGATGGGTAAATGCACAGGGTAGATGCAACGAGCGAGATACAACACCTGACGCTCACGAGTCCGATTTTATTGTATTCGATTTGGTGGGTATTCTGTTCGTGCGCTTAACGTAACGTAATGGTAGTACCCGCGTATTATTAATATTATTAATTAGCCTATGATTAAATACTATTTCATAATTATATTTAATATTTTATAAATTGATTGTATTTGTTTATTAATTTTATGTATTGTTACGTGTTATTTTACTTAGTTTAATGTATTTATAGCCGGCTTGATATCCGTACCTACTTTAATTGTTTCTTCTTTTCATTCTTCTTCGGGACCACTGAAAACCAGCGCTGCGCTGTGGGTCCCTTACAGAACACCATTATGCTGAGTGGTCACCTTTCTTTATAGTATTAGCCCAATTTAAACTCAAACATTTTCACAACATCATGTCCCAGAACCAAAATTTCGAAGAAATATGACTTTGGGCTAGACCCGCGTGATTAATTGCAACCCACTCCCTCTCACAGAGTGGAGGCCTGTGTTCGAGCATGATCGTTATAGGCTAATTATGCCTAAGTAAAAAAAAAATACATGTGGCACTCGGAGACCGCCGCGGTGAAGTTATTGCATAATATTTTTTTTTTTAAGAAAAAAATTGCCTACGGCTTATGTTTATCGAGAACACCTATCATTTATTTAAAATGTTTTGGTGCAATACTGTATTAATGAACTTCTTTGTTGTAGCAGAATTTTATAAGTAGGTTTCATTGTGAAAACTCCTTTTGTAACTGGCCGTTTAGAATCAGTAAGAAAAAGTCAATTAATGTCCTTAATGACGGATATTTTTATGATTGCCGAAGTCTCCCGAACTGAAACGACATTAGACGATGCGTGGTGTATTTCTTGATTCGGTCTCCGCGGCGCGCTGCGCCCAGAGCCTGCGATAAAATCTATAGAATAGCTTAAAAAGTATCGTAATTATCGCCACTAATTTATTTAAACACATAAGCTCAGAAACTTAGTCTATTACCAAAACAAACTCCTCCACCACTTACTTGACAAGCACTTAATGAACTATATGAACTAATAATTCGCTAGATAAAAGGGAAGCTGTTCTACAAAGCAGAACTTTTCAATACCGTGTCGCTACATATTTTAGTGGAAGACGGTAACTTGTCGAACTTATCTCGGGTGGTGTTAGTGTTGGGCGAATTTTTTCGTCGATATCGATATTTTTTTTGTAATGTATGACGAATGTTTATTTGGGCCTTTGCGTTCTTTGATTGAAGTAAGAAGACGGATATTTACTGAAGAATTAACAGACGATAAGTAAAAGCAATGGACGTGCTCTTTTTTTTAGCATGTTAATATCATCAAATGAGTCCTCCCACCCCTATCTGTCAGACTTGTACTGACTAAAATCCACGGTGTCCTTCAATAGCCCTTTATATACCGGGGTCACGGTGATGGAATAAGTCCCGCGACCCCGGCAGGCTTTGGCTCTCTGTGAGGGGGCCCCGTCATTTTGCTGACAGCTCTTTGAGGCGCGTGTGGAACACGACGCGCCGTCGTCCGGGCATGGTCCATGGTGAGGACACGTCGGTGCTCTGCCCAGGCTGGGCAGTCTTGCACCGTATGCTCTACTATGTCCTCCGGGCGATCTTCGCAGTGGTGACACCCAGGCATTTCCTCCTTTCTCATCAGACACAGGTACCTCCCGAAACTTCTGTGTCCGGTGAGGACCTGCGTCATGCGGTAGGTCACGACGCCGTGACTTCTCTTCAGCCACTCCTCAGAGAGGTGTCTTACCACCGCTATTGCGGCGTGCCCGATGGACGTGCTCTTAGATATAATTTTACTGTGAGCAAATTAAGTTAGATATAAATTGCTTGTTAGCCTTTTTAGGCTGGATTGTAATATAATAAACAAATTGAAAAAAATACCTACTAAAGAATGGGTTAGGAAATATTACAATTTATTTCATCACAATAGGGAACTCCTACAGGAATATTAACGATCTATTTATACATAGTAACTCTTGACTGAAGTTGGTAATTAAATGGAGCACATTATTTGCTACGCGACTGGATCTTACAGTAAGATCTTATAGTAAAAAGATTATGCCAATTTACTTTTCATATTGTGTTTTGACGTTTTCTAATTTCATTTTAGCGAGACTGACTTTATGGACGACGAAAATTTATCAAATTAAGGTTTGTGAATCTTTTCGAGTTAGTTTTGACGCATATTTTCATTGTGTGTGATGTTTCTGTACTTCATTGATACTTTTCCACTGCCATCGATATCATCTCGAAAAAATATCGATATTATTCTGTCACATCTCTTAGTCGCCACCTATGTATCTCACCCGTTTAGTACGTACGGAACTTCGGCCCAAATCTTCGGAAATAAACTCTACTTATCCAGAGTGTACTTGAGAACAAAATTTATGTGACAATCTTCGGACCTTTTTCAATCTCTGCTACCAGCCTTTTATATTGAGTCTCATCTATTCATATTGACCCTTGCTGACCCTGTAGATACGGTCAGGAGGTACCCCAAAATCAGTATTGGTTATGACGGTTATCGATAAAATCAGGGCCTTTCAAAGCTATCGAGATATCGAATCTAATATTAGTATTGACCGCCATGCAGGTCCGAGCAAAGTTCCGCCTCAAAGTTGGTCCAGTTGTTCGAAAATGGCTGGGCGAAAAAAAGTTTGCTGTTTTTACTATCTTGATTTTTAGATTTGCTTGAAAAGTTTGCCTTTGTGAACGCTGTTTGGTCTTTTGTTAATTCATCATCATCATCATCATACCATCTGTAGGAACATAGGCCTCCCCCATAGACTTCTCATAGAACCGGTTAAAAGCGGATTGCATCCAGCGCTATTCTGCGATTTTCATCAGATCGTCTGCGTTTGCCGGCGATCTCCATTCGATAACCTTACGGCTCATCGGCCATCAGTTCTGCGTGCCCTACCCGCTGCCTCTTTAACTTATTAAGTCTATGAATCTCCTCTTTTGTTGATGGGTTAAATAAGAATACGGCTTTAATAAAAAAACATGGCGTCTGATTTAGACGTGCAGTTTGAAAGAACCAACCATTTAAAATTGCCTTAAAATAGAGTGTTTTTGAAAATTATTATTGAATAGATCAAACAAAAGGGGTTTTATTTTTTTTTACTATTGTTGTAAGCTTTATTAAAAAATACTCACACGTTTAATGAAATAAAGAATGTACAAACATTATTTTTATACAATGAAAAAATAAATTAAAACTATAATATTCAAATCACGAACAGGAAAGTACCGTCAGCAATGCGCATAATTAAGCGAATTGAATCCAAACAAAACAGGAAATAAATGTTAATTTAGCTGACGTTTTAATTATTCAGATTTTATAAATGAAAGCCAATAAATAACGCAATGATTGTTTTGTAGAAATTGCATTAACGTAACTTCATTATTATGAATGATAAAATTGAATTATTACCTTTCAAATCATTAATCCGTTCAATAGAAAATGGAACTTTAAATTATTATCATAATAATAATTTATTTCATTAACATAATCATCAGGCAAAAACGTCCACTGTTGAACACGCGGAACGACAAAGCATTATTTTTATGATGATTTACTACTTAAGGTAGAAAATAATATGTGGCAAAATCTGTCCTATAGGTACGTTTGGAAGCTATGATGTCAGTCATAATACGCGCGCTTAACTTACAATGCTATTTTTCAGTGTCTGTGGCCAACATAAAAATAAACCCTAATCTTTCCTGTACGAGGTTATGTTTAAGATGCAATGCTTACTTTAATTGTTCACATTACTTAACTAAGTAATGAAATGGCTTTCATGTTTTTAAGTGTTTCGCAGTTTTTCTTAACCTTCATCTAAAAATACCCTCATTAGCGCATAAACGCTAGTATAAAAATGTATAAAATCCTTTTAAAAGGTACTTTTGGATAGCGTGTAAAGAGACCATAAGCCATTGGCTAAGTTACTTCCGCAAAGCACTTTCGCAAGGCAAAAAATATTAAAAGTTTATAATGATGAAATAAAACCGTGTAAAAATGGAATTTCTCAAGATTTTCTATTCATCAAATTGTAGAAGGTTGAATTCGGCCTTTACTCAAATCAAATGCAGCTGAATATAAGTATTTTACATTGAGCAACTGTTTATCTAACCCCACAACCCAGTGTACTACGATGACTCCACCTCTTAATGTCGAAGTTTGAAATGTCGACGTATGTTAGTTCTAAAGTACAGGATCTCGATGTACGCCAGTTTGAAAGTTCACTGGAGCGAAGTATGCAAAGCCGACGTATCGTTAGTTAGAAAGAATACGGGTGCGATGTACGCCGCGTTGTATGAAATGCCAGGGACCAGCAGCTTTACGTGCATTCTCAGACAAGGAAGAATCTAGCTATGATGGATGGTCACCCCGTACACCCTACCTCGACAAGCGCGGCTTAACTTATCTTGAGAATCGGATGGTGAGGCTGTTATTGTTGAGCCGGGAGCTCCTCTGAATGTTCTTGAGAAGAATCACTAATTTGGACTGTCTGATATAAGTCTTCTGGATTTATAAATGAATGCAGCACTATTACAAACAGTTTAAAATCTTATATGGCCTGAAATACTTACATCAATTCATGGGTACAGTGAAACGATTCCAAATCAGCAAAGTTCTATTTTCAGAAGTGAATTTAATAAAAACAATGAATACCCAATCATAATATTACAAGTGAAAGGGTTGAAATTCATAAAGTAAAGAGGAAACGAATTGTTTTTCCTTCGACGACACACCAAAAAAGTGAATTCAGAACCGCTGTTGAATACCAAAACGGAAACAATTTGCAATCACAGTTCCCTTCAGTGAATAAATTAGAAGTTGCCAGCATTAAATTAAAGGTTTTCGAATAATTGAGATTGTTACCAACAAGGTGGTTGGACGTGCCGTTAATTGTAGAAACAAAATGTTGTATTTTTACGACTGTAACTGAAAAGTTTTGGATGAAATGTGTGGTCGTTTGAGTGAAAAATGTTCTTTAATTTCATGGGGTATAAATATTACGCTGTGATTTTGCACAAAGAGAAAATTACGCATCTAATTGTAGATCCAGATTTTTATGTAGGTGTAAAAACTCGACACTCGAAGCAGTAAATTATAATTTTGCTTACTGACTAATAAAAGCAGCTACTTTATCTTAACTAAGTATCAATATTATGTGTATAAACTATATTAGGGGCCTTCAATGAAAACGTATATTTTGTTATAACACCATCTTGAAAGAGTTTCAGGAACAAAAATGAAACAGATTGTAAACGGTCAAGTCCAGCTGATTTTCAGCGCTTTGTGAAATAGTGTTTCTCGTTTCTGTTAGATGGCACCCATTGAAAACCTTCTGGTGTAGTTTTTTACCATTATTTACAACAACAAAAACATACTTACCACCCTAAAAGATAAAAAAAACTGTTGAACGCTTGTCTAAGAAAAAGTGTAAATGCAAAAAGACCCAATCAAAGTGCATTGTCGTTTTGACAGCTTTTTTAGACAACAGACTGTTCAAAAAAGGTTTATCTTATACTAGCTTCTGCCCGCGACTTCGTACGCGGATCTTGTTGCTTATGCCAGCACACTGGGGTCGATGTGTCGGCAAAATCGAAGATCTGAAAAGTCTGATACCCAACTCCAAGAGCCCGGGTAAAAACTAAGACGTCATTCCTATACAGGTTGAATTTTTCATCTGGGCGTTGAGTTGAACAAAAATAAGCATGATTTCAAAGAAGAAAAGGTTTTTAACTTAAGTTTCGAATACAGTCATCGCCTTGAAGATTGATCAGTTTTTTTTCAATTATACGTTTTTCTTAAGTTTGCCGTATATGATTACTTCCCAGAATTGTTGAAAGGAGTCTTCAACATTTTTCGATATTCCTCATAGTTTCGAAGATAGTCATCCACGCCCAGTTGAAAAAAATCATGTTATACTATGGCTGGGCTCTTTTTTTTCGTGGTAAATCATCAAATGAGTCCTCCCACCCCTGGCAGGGCAGGAGGGACTGTCAGACTTGTACTGACTAAAATCCACGGTGTCCTTCAATAGCCCTTTATGTTACGGGGTAACGATGATGGTATAAGACCCCGGCAGGCTTTAGCCCTCTGAGACCGGCCCCGTCATTATGCTAACACGACGCGCCGTCCATGGTCGGACGGCGAGTTGCCCTTTACTCGCCACCCGCATGCCCGCGCCTACGGTGGCCGGAGATCGTCTTGTGACGTCCGACGCCGTGGGCGTCCACCACCGCGGGGTAGCTGGGCTCTTGGAGTTCCACATTAAGTGTTCTAGATCTTCAATTTTTATACGTCAACAGAGAGTGCTCATCACGCTGAAAAACTCTTGCTAAGACGTCATTCCTGTATATGTTATTGTGTAGCTGGGCTCTTGGAGTTCCACATCAGGTGTTCCAGATCTTCAATTTTTATATGTCCACAGAGAGTGCTCATCAGGCCGAACAACTTTGCTGAGACGTTATTCCTGTATATGTTATAGTGTAGCTGGGCTCTTGGAGTTCCACATCAGGTGTTCCAGATCTTCAAACTAATTCTCTCAGCAAAAAATGCTCATAACGTGGAACAATTTTTGCTATCACACCATTTTTGTATCTCTTATAGTTTAGCTGGTCTGTTGTGGTTCTCGCAGGAAAATTATTAGACTTCGCGCACGACTGCTGCGTAGGGAGCCGACTACTTTCAATATAGTATAATGTACTCTGTGCCGACTACGCGTCTGAGCCGCGCGGGTACCTTACTCATAGATCTAAACTCCCCTCCCGCACGCGCACCCCCGCCTTGGTGACGCTCACTTCGCAACGGGCCGTGCAGCAGAAATCGTGATATTTTAATTTCGCCATAACTTCGAAACTAAACATCCAATTTTAATCATTCAAAGACCAAATATCATCTACATTAACTGTACTTAATGATGAAATAAATTATTTTGATAAGGATTAATAGAATGAGTAAAATAAATGCGTTTAAAAGTAGTCCAAAAAAATTCAAGATTTTTGATTTAAAAAATGGTTGTTGTGCCTCACTCGACATAGATAGGTGTAGTGTGTCGCGGAGTTTTTTGTAGATATTTATAAGATCTACAACTAATTAGAACATTTCATAGTTCTATCTTTTATAGTTTAGGCAGCGTACGCAAAATAAGTAACTTTTCTGGTTGATTTTTTACACCTTGTGTCCGAAAAACCCAAATATATTACGGAACCCTATTTATTTCCAAAATAAAATTTAGTCTATGTTACTCGTGGATAATGTAGCTTTCGAATAGTGAAAGAATTTTTGAAATCGGTCCAGTAGTTTTTGAGCCTATTCATTACAACCAAACAAACAAACAAACAAACAAACAAAGTTTTCCTCTTTATAATATTAGTATAGATTAGACGGATAATATGTGGATGGACGAAATATGTTGGGGGCCTTGAATGAACTCCATTATAAAATAATGTGAGATTTAAAAGTAAAATCCAGCAAGCAATAAGGAAGCGCCATCTATTCACGTCTGTTAGAACTATGATATTCAGAGCTTTGCTACCGAGAGTCACATGAACTCCAACTTGAACGAATATTGCCACCTAGCGGCAAAATTCCAAGTTCTATTAGGGGTTAGGGTTGTTTTGATTCCCTCATGGTATTTTCCTTTTGTAGAAAGAACCCTTGCGTGTTAGTTCGTGGGGTTTCCGATAGATGCTTTCTTTTTCAATTAACTATAGTGATCGTCAAGTGGACGGGCCTTATTTCAACGTGGAAGGGGTTTTAAAGTTTTGGCCCTATCGGCCGTCCTCCATTTTTATTTTTATTTAGAATCGCGGTATTGTTGCGTGGTATCGTTAAATAAAATATATTATTATTTTAATATAAAAATATATTGCAAACATAGACGCGCACTGTTCACGACTTGTTTTTTCTCCTGGAACAATCTTTACAAATTCTACATAATCATTCTTTAACTTAATATTTCAAAAATCATTTGAGCTGTTTTGATTTTTATTGTATTCTGAGGACACTGTTACATACTTAGTGTATCAAAATGGGGTGATCATTTCGGCTACCTTACAAAAAGCTTTCAGTGAAACTGTCGACAAATGACATTCAGGGTGTGTCAAGTTTCGTCACACATTTGCATAATTTCATGGAGCCATGGTCATAAACACGCCAATCAGAACTATCAGATTTGACGCAAGCTTTGAGACCTTATCACAAGTTAGTGTTTTACGTACATTGTACTCGAATATTTACGTCGTTTATTGCATGGAAAATGAAAAAGCTCCAATGATGTACTAATGAAGAACTGTAGTCCATCAAATTAATCAACGTCCCGTTTACTTTACGTCACAAAAGAGTGAATTTCAACAGATCCTATAAAATCTTCATTTCCGTGGTTTTTTCAATCTTAAGCTTTTTTTAAAAAAAGAAACGCTCTTATTAAAGTTTTTGATAATTTATATATTCTTGCTTAATGTCTAGCAGATAACTTAAAAAACTAACGAGATATAAGGATTTAAAAATTTCGTGCCACGGCGATGAAACATGCGTGCACGGCAATGAAACAAGCGCCCACGGCAATGAAAGAACTTTGGCATGGCAATAAAAGAATCAATCAACGATGAGTACAATATATGTTAAAATTAGAACTACAATTATATTCAAACTGATTGGCAGACTTTGACAAAATAATATTATGCATCATACCGACATTTGAAATTAAAAAAAAAAAATCGTCTTGTACATGTTTATTTTCAAGCCCATAGCCCACCCATTGTGAAACTCAATCGAGGCAATCAAGCATCATGCTGAGCTCCTCCATCGACTTGCCATGACTATGATGTCGTCGGCAAATCGAAGGTGAGTGATGTATTCGCCGTTGATGTTGATGCTAAGTCCTTGTCATTCCAGGAGCTTGAAGGCGTCTTCCATTGTGGCAGTAAACAGTTTCAGGGAGATAACATCCTTCTTACGCCTCTTCTCAATGGAATCGCCTTCGTGCTCTGCTCCTGTACTCGAACCGACATGGTGGCGTTATAATACAAACACTTCAACACATCGATAGTCAATACGGCATCGCTGGAGTGACTCAAGTACCACCCATGTTTCCACAGATACGATGGCTTTCTCATAGTCCACAAACGCTAAGCATAATGGCAAGTTATACTCTTCGGTCTTCTGTATAACTTGCCGCAGCGTATGGATGTGGTGTATGGTACTATAGCCTCTTCGGAAACCGGCTTGTTCGGGAGGCTAGAAGTCATCAAGTCTGACAGTCATGACTCAGAAGCATGATGGGTCTGTAGTTCTTCAATAGGCTCTTCTTTTTATTAAGAAAAGCACCACTTCGCCTTTGCTCCATGCTTCAGCGTTTTGCCCTAGAACAGGACGGTATTAGTGAGCTTCTGGAGGACTTTAAGTACCGGTATTCCACCCGCTTTCAGAAGCTCTGAAGTGACTTAGATATACGTCTATTTAGCTGCTTCGAGTCATTGGAAGACTGCAACTGTAGCAAACCTCGTTCAGACATGAGGTTTAAGGTTTGCTCGGTCAATAAGTTCTCAGGGAAAGCAAAGCGATTAGAAAGCTCGAGTTTATTTCGGGGTTCTGAATATGGGACCGAGTAGGTGGGAGCGTAGACTTCATCAGGCTGGACCTTTCAAATCAAATCTAAAGAGAGACCAGAGAGAAACAATCTAGAGTTAACTTGACGAGTTTTGTACTGTCAGTAATCGGTATTACCTGAATCGCAGGTGACAAAAGATGTTTTCTTTGCCTAATCCTACCATGGCGATGAAAACACAAGTCACGGAAATGAAATACCTGGCCACGGCAATGAAACTAAATTGTTTTACAAGGCATGGCAATGAAATTTTTTTAATTGCCATGTCTTTTTTTTCATTTCCATAGCAAATTTCGGCCACGGAAACCACGGCAATGAAAACACGTCGATGAAAATCAAGGCAAAAAATATAAATAACAAAAAATCTATTAATTATTCGAAGAAATAAGCACCTCACAAATGAACATATGAGGAATGGTGTTCTATCGAATGCTTACTCATGAAGACAAACTTATTCAAATATCAGTCATCCACGGCGATGAAAGAAAATTTTTCCAGTAACATAAAAATTGATTATTTAAATTTATGGTGCGAAAACGCAGGCACGTGTGTACTTCCTTCCACGTTGAGCACTTAGGCAGCACTAATATGCAACGCTTAGCATACCGGTAGGGGGGAAGAAAGTAGCAGGTAAAACAATATCCTTGAACATGATTAGGACACGGCGATGAAGGGTAGTTCTGGGACAAGTGATTTTTTATTAACTATTCGTTGTTTTGTTTAAATATTTGAATAAATGTATTCTGTAGCAATACTTTAACTATTCATGTATCAAATAAAACGAGGTTTTAGTATAAATAACCAATAGATTTTTGTCAATGTGGAATAATACACAACAAGGTGAAGTGTGGACAAACACGGCAATGAAAGATTTCGAGGTTTAATATTTTTTTTTGGAATAACCATTAATCCAATTAAATAAACATTTAGTGCTACACATAGATTACTATTTCACCTACCCGGAAAAAAAATTGAGAACGTTATAACTATGTTTTTTAGTACCGATTTCAATGATGCCACGCAATTTTCGGTCCCGGGAAATTCACTCAAAAATGTAAAAATTCATCACTTCTGATAATCATACTTCTTACTAATGTTATTACCGTGAAAGTTCGTTTGGATGGATAGATGTCTCTAGTTATTTTCGACTTTAAAGCAAAACTATCACTATAACGGTAAAAACTATCAACCATTCGGACAACAAACGATGGCCGCCATATATTTCACAAACGTCTTTTCCAAAAAGTTGCACACAAGCTGCACACTTTAAAAGTCACAAACGACTTATTTCCTGGTGCTCTCCAACTGATCTCCGCAAACGCTTACCGCATCCAAGAAATATAGTGCTAGGAAACCAAGCAAAATATATTTATTTGTGAAATGTTTTTCTTTTTAACTTAAAACAGCTTAGATAAAATGAGAGTGGTTTCCTGAGACATTATTCTGTTACTTTTTTTACGTGGTAAAATCATCAAATGAGTCCTCCCACCCCTTACTGTCAGACTTGTACTGACTAAAATCCCCGGTGTCCTTCAATAGCCCTTTATGTTCCGGGGTCACGGTAATGAAATAAGTCCCGCGACCCCGGTAAGCTGGAGATTTGGCCCTCTGGAGATTTTTCTGATATTTAAATTAATTAATAATTATTTGAATGCCATAGTCGACATTTATTGAAATAATGTACCCGACAAGGTTCATGTTACAAATCATATGTGAATGAAATAAAGAATGGAATTGAGTAGTTTTTTATCAAACAAAAATGTTACTCGAAAGTAAAAATTTATTACGTCTGGGGTGAAGTTTTTTAATAGTCAATAACATTAGTCTAGTGGTCGAAAACGCGACTGCTACGCCTGGCGTCCTGGGGTAAACTCCCAGATCAGACCTTTTTAAGGGTCGTATATCACTTCATCAGGTTTTTCCATAGAGTAGTCAGCAACACTGTAATCACTAGACCCCGACTAGACAACACTGCAGTCTGATGATGCTCACGTGTACAGTCACATGACATAACCTTAACAGGAGCCTATTATAGAAGTTTGCCGGGTCAGCTAGTACTATTGTAAAATTGAATTATTTTACGTACGTACATATAAATATGTATTTCCAGAAACATACGACCACTCACCAACTTTATTTGGCGTTCGATGTGTCAACATTTGAACTGTGTCCAAGTATACTCAGGTTTGGCACCGAAACACGCGGTTTCATTTCCTCCTGACCCCGTTGAGATCCTGGCAAAGCGGATGATTAGTCGGTTGGGCCATAGAGTTGTTTACACGCGTTTAGACTTAATTGGTACTGAAGGGTGATGTGTTAAGTCCTTTGTTAGTCGGTTTTATTTAGTTCCGTGATACCCAGGTTTGTTAAACAGGGGTGAAATGTGTGGCCAGTAGCTTGGTTGCTAACCTGTTGTTTAAGTACCTACCAAGCGACATTTATGGGTAACGGTAACATTTACTACATAGTATAAAACAATGTCGCTTCCTATCTGACTGTACCTATGTATGCTTAGATCTTTAAAACTACTAATCTCTACTAGACTAATATAGATTGATAAAAGAGGAAAGTTTATCTTCTATAGTATAAAAATGGATCGCTAAATGTGTTGCTAAGCCCATAACTTGAAAACGGCTGGACCGGTTCGGCTAATTCTTTTTTGTTGTGTTTGTAACCATCGGGACCGGGTCTTCCACCAAGTGAAAGTGAATTTACAAAGGCCACTAACGAGAAAACTAACAAAGAGAATATTCGGATATTATGTTTTTAATATAAATTATTTCTTCAGTTGCTTTGATCTTTCATGTCCATTTTTGACAAAATCTTTTCCACTAAGAAAGGCTTTTATAATTCAAAGAACGTTGTCAAGTACACTGTTGTTTTGAAGGACCTACTTGTATTTTAGTTTCAAAGAAATAACACAATAACTATTATTTTAAGATATATTTTTGCGTTATTTTAACGAAGCTTCTTGTAAAAATGATCACTTTACCAGTCATAAGGACCTTGTTTCTAAAATATAATTATAACTGCTATATTACCTTTCTGAGGATTGGAGCTTTCACCCAGACGCAGGTCCTAAACACGAAAGCCTGTGAGTCCTCGAACGGTACCGGTCCCAACGTTACAATAAATCTTAAGGTCACGCCTTCTTCTAAAGGTCTTTTTTTACGTGGTAAAATCATTAAATGAACGACACGGGGCAGGGCACGGTGGCAGGGACTGTCAGACTCGTACTGACTAAAATCGACGGTGTCCTTTAAAAACTCTTTGAGGCGCGCGTGGAAGATAATGCGTCGGACAGCGAGTCGCCCTTTACTCGTCGCTCGCAAGCCCGCGTCTACGGCCAAAGATCGTCTGCCGACACCGTGGGCGTCTACCACTACGGCTTTCTAATCAAAATACCATCGAACTAATATACTATCGAACAAATAAACCATCGGTGTAGAGTTCTTCGCAAAATGATTTTTCGCACAAACGTTACATCACATCAATAAAGCATCGATATAATAAAACATCGTACTACCAAATATTCGACATAACTAGTTCGACATAATAAAAATCGAACCACCTTTCGTAGCACATCTATAGGACTAATTTATACACGAGCTCTAAATCTCCAGTCTCAAGCAAGGTCTAAAAATTAATCTATATAAAAAAGCTACATTTTTTACTTCTATATTGTCTTTGATCCTCACAAAACACGCAAAGACTAACAAAGTACCGACGAGACACCCAATTCTTTATGACTACAATCCCAACATCTACACTCACTATGATTAACAGTCTCATTCCTCACGGAGAGAAGTTAATGACGTCATTCTTTGTTACACTATAGCCGGCCAATGTTGAAAACGGCCATAATTTACGGCCGTATCGCCTCAGTCCACTCGCGTTGATCCCGCTAACGTATCGGTCGCTATTCACTCTTACGAGCTCATTTACCATACTAACCGGGTAGTGTGATAAGAATTTAAAGTAATACGGTTAAGTTTGTATAGAATTTTAGTTTTGTGAGGACAAACTCTGTAGAATATCTAAAATAAATTTAATTTTTAAGTTTTTCTTTGTTGCACTGTGTTTTTCTTTCTAACCATGCCACAAATGGTTGCGGGACTATCGGTTAACCGTAGTCCCGGAATGTAAAGAGCTAATATTTGTGGACACCCTGGATTTTAGTCAGTAGATACAAGTCTGACAGTCCCTTCCGTCCTGCCTGGGGTATGAAGTACTCATTTGACGATTTTACCACGTATTTGGTACCATTAGAAGATGTATTCCGGATTATCCTTACCCTTTCTAAATAAGCTTTCAACAAGTTTCAGGACCAGGGTCCTACAGGGAAAGGAATTGAATTTGTTTATTCTAAAGGGAGCTTACCCAGAAGTAGACTGTTTATTATGCGTTTTTGAACTCAGACGCAGGTCTTATTGCAATTTTTCTCTTCAAAATGTAATGAAGTGAAACTATTTTATTATTTTTGTAGAAAGATTCTCAATGTCTTAGAATTATATTTTCAAGAATTAATGAACTTGGATGTTAAAATAAAAAACTTACTATTTACATTTCTAATAACTTTCAATTCTGCTTATACCATAAGTTAAAAGAAGCGTAGCGGGAAGGGACACACAAGTTCCGCGTATAAGTAGTAAGGGTGACGACATCTCAACATGCCCTTTGAAACTCGACAGACATGCCTTGTCAGTGATATATTCAGCCTTCGCTTTACATAAATAAGCCTAATTATCTATGCTTCTACCTACGAAAAAGATCTGCAGTTTTAAAAGCATTTTTCTTAGATTTTTCGAAACTTAATCTGCCTGAACGCATATCGTCTTACCACAAGAAAGATAAACATCTTGTTGAATACTTTCTCTATTTTTTTTATTGCAAAATTTTCTTTGTAGATGGTTTGAATTCGGACATGCAGATCATTTTACCTTATATCATCACAATTGCTCTCAAAAAGATTTAGGATAATCACCGCAAGACATTTTTTTTTTGTGGTAAAATCATCAAATGAGTCCTCCCACCCCGGGCAGGGCAGGAGGGACTGACAGACTTGTACTGACTTAAATCCACGGTGTCCTTCAATAGCCCTTTATGTTCCGGGGTCACGGTGATGGAATGAGTTCCGCGACCAATCACCACAAGACATTGGAGTAATTAAGGTAGGTAAAAGCTTTTCGTCCATAAAAGTATGTTGATATTTTTCTATTCTTTAACCTTCACTTGGAATCTAAACAGAGATTTAAATAAATTGTAACTAGTAACAGACCTACATTTATATATAAGTTTACACAAGAAACAGTCAAAACTATTCCACAACAAACTCTTTCGTATAACTTCGTTTCCTGCCGTCACTGTCCAAACTCTCTCGAGAGGAGACCGGACCGAAATGACACCATCTCTACTTGGCGTTCGCAAATTGAAACGGAAGGTGTCCAATAAATTCCACATTCCCCTTCAAGGAATTTGGTCGACAGTCCCTTTCGTTGTGTATGTGAATATTTTATCAAAGTTATTTTAGCATTCCGTGTGGATATTACATATACTATACCTTTTGTAATAGTTCAGGAAAATGTTTGATTAAATTTTTGAAACGTAACTCAAGTGTTTGGTTTTGTGATTATTTATTTCATTCTGTTATTGAAACAATAATAATGTAATCATTTAAGTAAAAATTCGAAAAAGTTGAACATACTCGTACCAACTCCGATTGTTCGTTATTTATATTTTCATAATTCCGAAATATCAATGTTCTTAACGTTTACAATATTATACTTCTTAAAATACCAAGTTTTAATAGATCGATTAAAAAAAAATCCGACTTAATGATTTTTCGATCTGATCTGAAATTTTAATTTCGCTCGCTCTTGCATCCTTAGTCTAATTGCTCATTACCACTTATTAAAGTGACGCTACGGCTGGCCAATATTTCTTTTTGCAAGGTTTAAAGTAATCTACCTACCTACCTACCGAGCCGGGGTGCCCTAAGTCACGAACTCGCTTCACTCGCTCTTGCATCCTTCATAACAAATTAAAATGTATCGATCCTGATGACAATAGCATCAAGGTTTTAGTTTAAAAACTCATGCTATTTTTTCATTCCAACTCTTACTTTGTAAGCCACCAGAGGCGAAGGTAGTTGACAACAATAACTAAGTCAATAAAAATGATAGAAAATAATTTAGTGTGCAATATAAAACCCATAAAGTACTATCGTTTTGTCTTAGGTTACAGACAAAATTTTCAATCTTCAATTGTCACTCGCTTACTTTCAAAATTGTATCCAATAATTGTGGGTCTTGTGTTATTAACTTACCAATGCCTCTTTTCTAAAAGCTATTTCTTTCACCAATTTTTAAACAATGGAGAGTATTTCGTTTATGCTCTGGCAACTTACATATCTAAAGATAAGTTCATCTATTCTTGGTTCAAATATATACATCCGATTGATACAATTCCTGGTGCAAATAAACTGTACCGAAAATTTCAGATTTTTATTTTTTTAATCTTGATGGTTTCTATTGCATTTTCTTTTAGTGGAACTGCGTACTTATACTCTCATAACTATTTTCATTTTGATAATTATGGTGAATACTATATAATACTTTTTTTATTTTGGTTTAATAATATGGGATCATTTACCATTGTTCTATGCGTCGGCTTATTATATTGTCGCATAAAAGTTTTGAAAATGGCGCTGGAATTGAATTTTCTAAACCGTAGCCATCAAAATATATTTGATGTGACCAAATTCAAACAAATCTACGGAGGAGTGGAAGAAAATCTAAGAGCTATCAGACGTCCTATAAGCTTGATGGTAATGCCCACACCAATGTGTCATGCTAGTGTAGCTATTTTAATTTTTGATGTTGTTGAATTTTTTTCCACGATTTTCTTGTCTTGCTCATATATTTTTCAGATTGTGATTTCTGTGACGAGTTTTATAGCCAGAACAGTTTTCGATGTCTTCAGAAAATTAGAAGAAGTTAAACAAGTTGTAAGTGACATTTTGACAGTTTAACCTTATCTCTTTGCATTTTTAAAAACGTTATCCTGAACGAGGACTTTCCCCTGAATCGTGGGTGCGGTTACAATCAATTAAACTCAAATTATACAAAAACACCCGGTAAATGCACCCATGATACAGAAGAAATTCCACGTGTGGGGCAACATAATATTAAAGAAAAACCGGTCAAGTGCGTGTCTGGCCACGAACAGTGTAGGGTTCCGAAGTTGCCCATCAAAATACTTATGCGAACTAACTAAACTGATTCGCAGAATTTAATTTTAATTAATTAAAGTTGACAAAACGATTGCAGTTGAAGAACATGTTCTCCAATACATTTTGTTTAGGAAAATATGTTATCCAAGTACGTTTCATAAGTTGGTCGACTATTACTCGTAAACTTGTAACGTGTAGTCTACTTAGTCATGATAATTTTCTTTTTAACTACGTTATATATACTACTACTGTGAATTTTTGTGCACCCCCAAACATAACCGTTTAGCTGGTAGAGGGTGGGGGACACTCGAGTCGAGCAAAAATTAGCACTTTAAAGCTTAATATTTCACAAACGAATCTTTTTATCAAAAAAATGCTAATGGAAACTATCAATATTTTTTAAAGGCCTATTTAATGATACCCCACACTAAGGGGTATGGGAGAAAAAAAAAATCCCCACTTTACCTAGGAGGTACCTTAAAAACAATATTTGACAAGATTTTATTTTACCACTTTTTCGGCGCAACAAATCCGCATATTTAAACCAAATTACAGCTTTCTAGTACTGGGCGTCTTTGAGCTAAGCTGTGGACAGACGGACGAACGGACATGGCGAAACTATAAGGGTTCCTTGTTGACTACGGAACCCTAAAAATGATATTTTTATTTTTCTTATTACCTAACTTAATGTTATTAAAATTTTAAATGTCGTGTAAAATGTATAAAAACTTAAGACATGGTTCAATAGAAATGTCAAAATAGAACCAGTTTTATTTTTAATTTGGCGGCTGAAAAGGTAATTAATATTTTGATCACTTACTTTAGGGTGCAGGCGCACTTAGCTTCGTAGATTGGATTCCTCTTTGGATACCAATCACATATTTCACTCTGACTGCAGTGGCTTTGGATTTGACAGCTGATAACATAAAATATATTCGAATTTTCTGTATCGAGAAGAAGCTACGATGCACAAGTAAGTATTATTTGAACACTTTTTTAAACTATCACGGATATCTTCTGTGATTTACTATTTGTTTGAGTTCCCGATATTTCGACGCTGTTGCAAGCGCCATGATCGCGGGTTGACTGGAGAATGCGGGTGGATGAAAATAAATTGTTAGGAGCAGACAAATCTGTCTACCCTCTTTCATAGTCTCTTGCTACGCGCACTACTGGAACTCGACACTAAATCACGGCAAAACACACTCACTGTATCACAAAGTTTTGTGGAGTATTTATTATGATACCGGCTCGGCTGCCAGTTTTAAGTATATGTTTCTTATATTTTCTTATTTCAATTGCTTCTCTTGTCAGCCTTTTTTTTTACGTGGTAAAATCATTAGATGAAGCCTCCCCACCCCGGGCAGGGCGGGAGGGACTGTCAGACTTGTACAGACTAAAATCCACGGTGTCCTTTAATAGCCCTTTATGATCCGGGGTCATGGTGATGGTATAAGACCCGCGACCCCGGCAGGCTTTAGCCCTCATCATGCTGACGCTCTTTGAGGCGCGCGTGGAACACGACGCGCCGTCGACCCGGGCATGGTCCATGGTCGGACAGCGAGTTGCCCTTTACTCGCCGCCCACATACCCGCGCCTACGGTGGCCGGGGATCGTCTTGCGACGTCCGACGTCTCTTGTCAGACTTGGTGCGTTATGTTTGTCAGTGGACAAAATCATTGGCTTGTGAAACTCGTTCCAGTGATTGGTTCCTGACTGCAACAGATGTTCAGCAATGGCAGATTTTTGCTTATCATCGTTTTTAACACCCGCATTCTCCAGTCAACCCGCGATCATGGCGCTTGCAACAGCGTCAAAATATCGGGAACTCTAACAAATAGTAAATCACGGAAGATATACCATAAGTGAAATTTTAAGTTTTGAAGTATTATTTGCTAGCTAAATGCCAAACTTTACACTTTTTGAGCGCCAACATAGTCACAAGATCCTGCCGGCATCGCGGAACTAACGAGTAACCGTGTCCCCGAAACGTAAAGGGCTAATGAAGGACACCGTGGATTTTAGTCAGTACAAGTCTAACAGACCCTCCTGTCCTGCCCTGTATGGGAGGACTCATATGACGATTTAACTAAGTAAAAAAAAAATAGCCAGAAGGATAGTTCCCGAAAGGGCCAGTCCTTTTTGGATTTTGCTCAGAGAAAAGATAAGGAAATAGTAGCGTTACTATTCTGTCATTTAAATTATAGTAAGATATTAAGAAACTAACCAATTCGCACTAAGCGTTTCCAAACGTCTTTTATAATGAGGACAGCGAAGGAGTGGAACTCCCTGCGTGCGTCTGTGTTTCCGAACGCTTACAACCCTAATCTCTTCAAAGTTAGAGTGAACAGGCTTCTTCTGGGTAAGCTCGCTCCATTGTCGACCTTTTCTTAGTCATTCCTGACCTAGACTAAGGTCAAGAGCAAACCCATCTCACATAAAAAAAGGAAGGCTGTTAATAATGTATTTTATACACAGATGAACGCGATCGCTGTGAAATACAACAGATACTGCTACTGCTGGAGCATCGGCCTCTGTATCATACAGTTTGGAATAAGCCGTTCAGTGTGAATCTGATGCTGAGCTTCTTTTCTTTCTGTATCATCAACATAATTGCTATATTGCAAATCAAATGCTTTTATTCCTAGATAATTAAAACAAAATTCAATGACATTAAATTGCAAGTCCACCTAAAAAGCTTTGAAAAAAAAAACTAGACGGATCATTTTTTGTCGTGGTTTAAATCTTGCTCACAATGGAACTTTCCTTTCAACGTATAAAATGTTTCATTATTTAGCTATAACATCATTGTACAATGTTTGTTACACCTTTTAGAAATAAAATAAAAAAACCAGTGATTTCCAAATTTTTCTTTATTTTCATGACTTCTTAAAAAGCCCGCTATACCGTTTATGTCCAAAGCTACCAAGGTAGCCCGACGAAGTCCCGCTTCGCGGGGCTCCTATTTCTGTTTGCAAGGTTTAAAGTAACCTAACATGAAGGAAGTCTCTCAGACCATGCCATCCCTTTCGAACCTAACGGTCCGAGTCGGGGTGCCTCTAGTCCCAAACTCGCTTCTCTCGCTTTTTCATGGATAGTATGTAATTTGTGTACAAAAAGTTACGTTTTGGTATTCCTTATTAACAGATTTTTATTTAAAAAAATGTTGTACTCGTTGGGAATAGAAAATAAATTCAGAAATAAACCTATATCAAATTGTATTAGCTCTTGGTATTGGATGGGAATAGACCAATAAAATTATGTTAATGATGTAACTTGGGTTATTATGTAATATGAATGTTGCATGGAAAGTTACTCAATGTTGAAACAAATGACGTTGAACATCGACCATGTGGAATACATTTATAGCTATCATCAATATCTAACTTCATAGAGTATATTTTTACAAACGATTCTAACGTTAGTAACGAACAGCGGTACTCATTGCTTTTATAATTTATCTGAAAATTTCTTTATTTACTTCGGTGTAATGATCAGCAATAATCTAGTGTGCAATATAAAACCCCTAATATTCTTTCGTTTTATACTCGGTTTGGGTCAAAACTTTAAAACCTCATTCGGTTCACATCGACTGCTAAAACTGTACCCTATTGTTTTAGTGTCCTTAATTATAATTTACCCATGTTCTGTCTGTAAAAAAGGTCATTGGTTACGCAGAGTTTTGAAAATCGCAGAATATTTGTCTTATTTTGTAATTTCATTGCAAACAAAAGATAATTACATCTATTCATGGTTTAAATATTTGGACTCTATTGACAATTTACCTAGTGCGACGAAAATTTATCGAAATTTAAGGATATTTACCTTGATAACCATGATTTACACTTTCATATTCAATATTGGTGGGCCTGTGTATGTAGATTCTCGAACCTGCTTTTCTATAGAAACTGAAGATTTTTCTTTCGTATTTTTTATTTCCTGTGCCATTGATATGGGAAGATTTACCATTTGCCTATGCACAGGATTGCTATATTGTCGCACAAAAATACTAAAAATAGCATTGGAAGCAGATTTCTTCAACCATCATCTTCGAAATGAATTTGATGTTAACAAGTTCATAAAAATGTACTTAACACTTGAAGACAGACTCAGAGATATCAGGCGTCCTATAACCGTACTGGTAATATAAATTGTTCCTAATTTGAATAATGTTAAAGTTTTTAAATATGTATTAGATAGTTTCTTTATGTTTTCAGACTGCCGTAACTGTGTTGTCTATATCAGGTAAAACAATGCTTGAGGTATTTTTGAAATTGGACAAAATGAAGCAATTTGTAAGTGTTTTTTTAGCTTGGTAATATCATTAAATGAGTCCTCCCACCCAAAGCAGAGCATGACGGACTGTCAGACTTGTATTTACTAAAATCCACGGTGTCCTTTAGTAGCCCTTTACGTTCCGGGGTGACAG
This sequence comes from Agrotis ipsilon, assembly GCA_028554685.1. Lineage (NCBI taxonomy): Eukaryota > Metazoa > Arthropoda > Insecta > Lepidoptera > Noctuidae > Agrotis > Agrotis ipsilon. Next base: position 16,253,524 of record CM052960.1, on the reverse strand, counting down.
TAATTCGTTAGTCCGCTTAGAGTCGGCCGTCAGTCGCTCCTATGCAAGATATAGTACGGCTCGGCGTCCACGGCGAAGTTGATCAACCACAGTCACTGCACCATGCTCTGGAGCAAAAGGTCCTGAGCAGCAGCGCAGTGGTTGATGTTCGCTTGGAGGAAGCGCAACGTACTATGTAAACATCATTACAGTCTTATTCCTCTCACATAGAACCTACATAAAAATAGACCGATGAAGCTATGTCTTTCTTTGTTTTAGGGTATAGTGGCATTTAACTTTTTTCAACTGTATGCCATTCTTGGACAGCCACTTTTATATCTTGCCATGACTGCAGTATCTTTGGATTTGACAGCTGAAAACATTAAGGACATCCAAATGATCTGTGTGGAGAAGGGAATAAATTGCACAAGTGAGCATTATTTTTAAATATTATCACTTGTAGTCTTCCTAATTACAGATAGCTCTTAAAATTTGCAAGTTAAAGTAACAATAAGCAGAAAAATCCTTGAGCCCTTCTCAAAAATTTCGTCTTTTGCAACAACAGGGGTCAAGATATTATGCCAGATGATGATGATGTCAGTGACAGAAGCCGAAACTAGTATATTTTTAAGAGCATAGTAGATAATGTTTTATCTTTGTAATTAATAATAAAGATAATAAAAAACCAACCAGTGATAACATCGTATTTCGTCACAGATGAACGCAGTCGCTGTGAAATACAACAGTTGCTGCTACTACTTAAGAATCATCCTCTGTGCTGCACAGTTTGGGGAATCAAGCCGCTCAGCATGTATCTATTACTCAGCATCTTTTCCTTCTATATCCTCAATATCGTCGCCATATTGCAGATTAAAAGCTTTTATACTTAGAAGAACGGCTTAAGCAGAATTTAATTTAGATGTAGACGAACCTTAAGTCAGAACAAAACCAGTTTGATCTGATCGCATTTTTGTATGATTGTTTTACTGTATTTACGCAGTTGGTTGTTCTTGTTTTAAAATAATTATTTTGCTGCATCATTCAAAACACTAATATCAATACAATTGCACAATTTATGTCTACTTTTTCATTGCAATATTTAAATAGATTAAAAAAAATTCACAGGAAATCCGTTTATTGTTCTCCCCGGCCTTTCCTGCTTTTAACTCCTAGATTCATCCACGGAAACGTTAGGAAATTTACGTTATAGAAGAAGCAATACTAGCCGTGAGTGTATTTGTAGCGTACTTAACTTCTACAAAAAGTACACTCATGCCATCTATGAAGTGACGGAAAAACTAAGATGCAAAAATGTCTACATCGCGCAATCAAAGATAACTGCGACATTAGAACACATAGAATATTCCGACTATGAATGTCGGGCAGAAAGCCCACCAGACACAACACCCGTCTGGTTGGAAGGTACCTTCCTATTCACCGGGAAGCGAGGAAGTTTCCACTCTGTACCCTTGGTACGAGTTTTCAGTAAATGAGACGTAAAGTAAACTGGAACTTTGACACTTTCAAATTGACAATTTGTAAGGAAAAAATGGAACAACGCCTCTGATGTGCGAAGAAGAAACTTATTTTTTCCTTGAAAATTGACAATTTGAAAATGTCAAAGTTCCAGTTTACTTTACGTCTCATTTACTGAAAACTCGTGCTAAGGGTATTGTTCCTTCTACCCCCAAATGTTTACAGTTGTTCTATTAATAATATGTATAAATATATGTTTTTTTTTAAGTAATTTAGTTTAAAGTTAATATAGTGAGGTTTAAAGCTAATATCGATGACTAAAAACATAAAAAGAATTTAATCAAACAAAAAGCTTTTCAACTTTATACTACAGTATTAGTTTGTGGAAACTAGACGTTCAGCATCTAAGCTAAAATATTAAAACGTTTGCATATAAGATAAAGATGATTGAGAATAATACAGTGTGCAATATTAAACCTATTATGTATTACCGATATGCTGTCGGTTTTACTCAAAACGTTCAATCGTCGAATCAATTTATAAAAATGTACCCAATCATACTGGCTACTAACTTCATTGTACTCGTGTTCTTCAATCTAAAGTCGCTATTTTTGCTTCATAAATATTTCATAATGGCCGAATATATAATTTGTACCATAGTATCATGGCGAACTAAAGATAAATACATTTTTTTGTTCTATAAATATCGACATATTATTGACAGTGTACCTGGTGCATTGAAACAGTATAAAAAAATGGAATTTTTTGGAAAATTGGGCATGTCACTGTCAATTTTATTCAGACTCCTCGGTATGTTGTCAACAATCACTGCTTACCCCATACTGTTATTTAGTCATGAACTGTATATGTTATATTTCTTGTTTCTTGCAATTGATTTGGGACGTTTTACAATTACTTTTTGCTTTGGATTGATATATTTTCGAAGTAAAGTCCTGGCAATAGCCTTCAATGCTATAGATTTCAACGATACGCTTCGGCATGAATCAGCAGTTAATAAATTTATTCATATGTATGTGACGGTTGCCGACGCATTTGAGGATGTTTGTCGTCCTTTGAAATTTCTGGTATGTTCAGTTTTTTTATCTTTTGAAGTCAGTAAAAAAGTAGCCATCGCAATGCTGTCAATTCGGGCGCCTGCTCTAGAGACACAGCAATCATGTGCAGAAAGTATCTGCGTCGTTCGGAAGCTCTAGCCAATAAAGGTCTCCATGATAGAAGGCCTTAGTTCAAGGCGGTATCGGGTAGGAGTGGTGTTAGAGTGGAGTCGTGTAAGTGAGCTAAGACCTTAAGATCCACTCCCTCTCACGGAAAGGAAGCCTGTGTCCCAGCAGTAGGAACTTTGTCAGCGTTTAAACAACGCTGAGAAAGATGATGATGACTTTTCTACTGTTTTGCAGACTGTGAGCAGCTTATTATGTACCCTTATTAAAACAACGAATGAGGTGGTTAACGTGTTGGCAGATATTAAAGAGCATGTAAGTATAATTGTGTTCATCTATCGTATAAGAAACAAGCACAATAAACTTACCATGTGTGTCGGAATGCACAAAGTGGAAGGTTCCATTCTGAAATAAATAATAATTTATATTAACGGCAAGTTTGGATTTATGTATGTTATCCGAGTACGTTTAATAAGTTGTTTAACTGATAGGTACTCATAAACTCGTACAACTTACTTATTTCGGATAGTTTTCCTTCTAATTTCGTTATACACGTACACTTACTAATGTTGTTTAAAGCCACTCCTCAAAGGGGGGTCTTGTAACCGCCTCCTTTGCGGCGTGCTGGAGGCCCTGAACAGACAACGTATTGGCATACGTTGTAAACCGATAAAAATAATTGGTTGAGCCTTTCTCAAGTAGCCCTTCATATTATGCGACTAGTCATTTTATTTAATTCTTTCATTTTAGGGCGCAAATGATTTCGGGATTGTGAACTGGCTACGTACTATTGGACATCCTATCTTGTTTTTTCTTTTGTCTGCGGTAGCTTTGGATTTGACAGCTGACAACATGAGTGATATCCAAGTTACGTGTGTTGAGAAATTAATACTTTGCACTAGTAGGTATTTTGAATTTTCTTATAGATTTTACGTCACGTTTCACTTTGATATCGTAGTTAAATCATCATATATGTCTAGGAGGGATTGTCAGCCTCGTCCAGTGTTCCTTCAAGAGCCCTTAACGTTCCAGAGTAACTGTTACTATATAGGAAATCAAATTTTAATTCTTTTTTTTAATCTTAAGGTAAAGCGTCTGCTGTACTTGCTCTTTTCAGACAGTTGCAGGTTCATGTGTCGATCACAATAGATTTTTTGTTTCTACTAAAAGTTTTAATACGAGTGACACATGTAAAAAAAATATTTATGTCAGAGCACTCTGGGCATACCACATCTCCACGCTTCAACACAGTTTTGCCTGCGCAAGCCCGGCCTGCGCGCCTGTGTGTGTGGTTGGACGTTAAGTGTATTGTTTTTTCATGCGAGAAGCTTGCGCAAGCAGAACTGTGGTCAAGCTATCGCGTACGGTAGGCCCATTATACCTCCTTTTAATAACTTTTACTCCATCTAGACTAATATTTTCACCTATCTTGCAGATGAACGTGACCGCAGTCAGATGCAAAATTTGTTGAAACTTCTACAACATCGTCCTCTGTGTTTCACAGTATGTAAAATCAAACTGCTGAGCGTTTGTGCGATACTAAGCGGAGTCTCGTTCTTTGTCTTAAATATTATTGCTATCTTGCAAATCAAGAGCTATTTTGCTTAAAAAAACTGTACCTTAGGTCAGGGCGCCACCAAAGCTGTGTCGAGCTGTATGGAGTGAAGACTTGTTTTGAACAACCAATAGAATTGTGTCTCGTTTTCTATCTTATATATTATTGCTGTCTTGCAGATTAAGAACGTTTTTGCTTAAAGAACTGTAACTTAAGAACTTTATACTTTATAGCTATAATTTACTTTTCAAAAAAATGAATTTTATCTTTATTTATTTTTTAGTGTAATTGTCACATAATAAATGGTTTATTTGTTTTATTGTGAGACTATAATATTTTTTAAACGCGTCTTTACTCGTAATTTCTATTCGAGTTTTGTTCAATCTATAACTTGCCTTATAGTACAGATGGGACCATCTGTGTCCGTAGACTACAAAACTAACAGTTAACACAGAAAGCATTATGCACCAATTGTTCAATATCGTACATAGACAGTTCCTAAGACATTACATTGAAAACTGAGAACGACATCGACAAAATTACGAATATAATAAAAAGACCTCGAAGTCTACAATTATTTTCTCCGTGTAGCGCAATAACCGCTCTTATTGTGAAAGCCGTAAAGGGCTGTGTAAGCGAATCAGTGTCAGTTCAGGAGAATGCAATAGCTTCCTTTTATTTTAGTGTTATTGCGGTATCATTCGAGCTTGGACCACCTGCGCTTGATACAACTTTTGTTACATACGGAACTATAAACTGTCGAGCATGTTTTTTGAAATTGAAATTATATTATTTCAATAAAATGTAATGTTATTCGTTTGTATTAATCGTTAATAATGTTCGTATAAGGCTAGATTCCCGCGAATTCATCAATGGTCTGGAAGACAGGACGATTCATTTATATCCTCGATTCTTTTTTTAAGCTGGTAATATCATCAAGTGAGTCCTCCCACGCAGATCAGGGCGGACTTGTGATACCACGAAATGATATTGAACACACCGAGCGTCGGTCGGTGTAGGCTGGTTTGCGTCCGTCCGCCATAACATACGCCCCGTAATTATCTAGCTAAGTGTAATAAGGTATATAGGTATAAAAATAAAACGTTGCCCCACACTAGTAATTTCTCCTGTATCGCAGATGCGTTTACAAACATAGAAACTCACATACCTAAACACCAAGACCCGTAACAACTACTCGCAGATCATACAAATACTTGTTTCGTTCGGGCATCGAATCCGCGATACGCTGCGCAGCAGTCAATCGTTCAGCCACTGCGCCAACCGTCGTCAAAGTTTATATGGGAAGTTTTAAAAAAAATGTAAATGCTCTGTCGATTATAAGTCCGTATTTTGTCAGAACAAAGCCAGCTCAGTGAGCTCAGTCCGCTACTGCCGCTATGTTCCACGCACTGCGGGATGTAAACCGAGGATTTTTGCAACATCATCTACAAAGGCTTTGTAACGCTTCTCTTTCGATATCTGTGAGACCAACAAACTGTCCTAGAACTAAAAATCCGAAGATATAATTATTTTGATATCAGCTACTAACGAGAAGGTTCAGAACGCCTCATATTTAATTTACTAAACCTTATGAAATTCTTAAGGTCACATTTGACAATAGCTTGGTTAAAACTTAAATATTTTTGAGCCCGATAATACAATGGGGCGCTTTTAACTATGGAGTAACGAGGAACGAAGAACAATACCCGCTATGTATGTCGATAGAATATTTCGCTACATAACTTTGGGATTGAACTTGGTTAAACTATGTACAACTTACGTCTTTCTCTCGTATAGGCAGGAACTATATTATTATAATTATGTACTTGCTTAAGCCTGTAGTTTTGCCGGAGTAAAATTCGATAAGTATTCATAATCGCACTTCCAGGGTGTGTAGTTTTTTTTTTCGGGATAAAAAATTCGACACTTCAACACGTGCCAATGAGTCACTGTCCGTCACCAGGATAGGCCTCATTTTAACGTTACTTCATCATTCCTTTGGTGCTGGTGTCGTTGTCTTCGTCGCGCATATATGCTTCACCGAAACCACAGTATGGGCCTCACTGTGTTCGGAACTTGTTTCGCCTTCCCCCGCATAAGTGTGCGATGACGACGAAACGCTACTATTATTTAAGAAGGTTTCGTTACATGTCTCGCTGACACCTTGCACACACTTTACAATCGATGCATTCTTTCATAGGAAAGGAAGAGCCTAGCTACTTCAGTACCTAGTTAGACAAATTAGGTCACTGTGGCGCTTATTTTTATCGCTGCAAAATCATCAAATGAGTCCTCCCACTCAGGGCAGAGCGGGACAGAGTGGACTGTCAGACTCGAGCTGACTAAAACCCACGGTTTCATGAAATGAAAAAGCCCTTTATGTTCCGGAGTCACGGTAATTCGTAAGTCCTTCGAGTCTGGCAGGTTATGTTTATGCTGACACTCTTTTAGGCGCGCGTGGAACACAACGCGCCGTCGACCCTGGTATGGTCCACGGTTGGACAGCAAGTCGCCCATTACTCGCCGCCCGCATGCCCGCGGAACGAGGATCTAGCTTTATCCATCAAATTAACGTCGAAGTCGCCGTTTTTTTTAAAATAAACTTTAAAACTCGGCCTCCGTTGCCCTATCCATCTTTCTGTTCACTTATCTATGGACAATATTTCACTAAGAGAAAAAACCGCAAAACACCATTACCCGTTACTGTTTGTAGAGGGATAGAGGGAAGGCTAATAAATAAATATTACTCTTAGTACTCTCACGTACTTGACCAATATATATTTTAAAGAAAAAAGTAAAGCTAGTAGGTATTAAGCGTAGTTTTTAATCTAGTTTAGTGATAATTTTCTGTGCAAGATTAGATTTGCAGAATAAGAATAATTTATTTGCATAAATATAATTGGTGTTATAATTGGTGGTTTAGGCACAAACCATATTTTGCCTGTTTAGGGCATGCAAATGTTTTAATATTTAGAGTTTAGCATATAACAAGGTGTCCTTAAGCTAATGTTGAGTTTCTTAAGTAAGTACAATACAATGTCATTAAATTCTATGTTGTAAAAATTCCTGTAAACTGTAGAAACAATTTTCAATTAACCAGATACGAAGTTTATTTCTAAAGTATTTAAAAGGTAGTTCTCTGATGTTTCTGGGTAACTTATTAAAAATAGTGATACACATATGAAATACATTTTTTTTTACTTAACGTAGTGTTACAAAATGGTACTAAAATTTTGGTAGGATCTTCTGATAATTTATTATACCAAGCAAAGACCGATCTTTGCTTGGTATATAAATCTAAAAAATTCACTATGTTTTCTTACAAATACAGATACCTCAAACAAATACATACCAATTAGTGTTAACAATTTAAGCTTTTTGAATAAAGGCCGGCAAGATTCAAGTGGACCTACGCCACAAATAGCCCTAACACACTTTTTTGTACAACAAAAGCTTTATCATAGTCAGTTGAGTTGCCCCACATTATCAAACCGTATCTCAAAATTGATTCAACGTATCCACTATACGCAATTCGAGCTTTTCATCTGACACTATACGAAGTTTCCTTAAAGCATACACAAATTGATTTAGTCTGCTGCATACGTAAGTTGTAAATATGTGGTTTCTAATTACAATAATTGTCTAAAGTTATAGGTACCTAAAAACTTGATACTATCTGTTTCTTCTATAATCTTATCTTTTATTTTAATGTAATATCATTGCTTTTACTCTTGTATGTATGCACTAAATTTTAAAAATTTTGTTTTGTTTATATTTACACATAGGTTATTAGATTCAAGCCAATTTATAACAGACTGTACAGCGTCTTTTATTTTAATTCCATGTGTTGTATTTTTTGTTTTATTGGGTACTATGACAGAAATATCATCGGCAAATAAGATACAATCGTAGTCTATCGAATCGGGTAAGTCATTTATATACAGCAAGAATAACAAGGGATCCAAGACGCTCCCTTGTGGTACACCATACTTATTTGATGAAGTAGAAGATCTAAAGTTAGTGGATTCAAGATTTTCGTTTAATTTTGTAACTTCAACACATTGTTCACGGCCTGTTAAAAAACTTAAGATTGGATATCTTTGGATAAGATATCCAATCTAAGGCGATACCCCGAATTCCATATTTTCACACTTATTTAGTAATATACTATGATCCACAAAATCAAAGGCTTTACTCATATCAAAGAATACTACTGCTACTGGATTTCTTTCATCAATATATTCCGTATTTTTTTTAACTAAAGTAAATGCTGCTAAAGAAGTTGACAGGTGCATACATTATACAGTATACACAAGAATATTGATTCCTACAGTATTGGTAAAATATTGTAGTACTCAATATTATTAAATTTATCTCTAGATCATGTTTCATTTGCAATTTTGTAAACATTGGTAGAAAAGTCGACTTCGTCCGCGTGCTTATTTATTTATTTACACTTTTACGTACAATGGTGGTACATAAGGCAGACCTCATACCGCAAACCTTATCATACTTTTGTTTAACAACATTACTTATCCTCAAATACGTATAAGTATAACAGTTCATAATATAATGTAGCTGCCTACAATTGCACTGATTCAAAAATAAAAGGTATCAAGACAGTTCCTAAAATAAAATATAACTAATTAAAAAAACACATTTTTCAATACATTCCATGCGATCTCCTTAACGGTGAAGTTATGCTGACGCCATTGTAACGTCTTTTAAATAAAACTACAGAACAGTACCTTAGCACAACTTTTCACTCTTTAGAAGGGTACTGTACCCTTAGCACGAGTTTTCAGTATTTGAGACGTAAAGTAAACTGGAACTTTGACACTTTCAAATTCACAATTTTCAAGAAAAAGTCGTGCTAAGGGTACAGTATTTACAGCGTTTCTTGTATGAAAAAAAACTTTTTTCAAAAAAAAATTTAACCGCCTTCAAAAACAACCACAAAAAAGGGTAAAATAACCTACAAAATAACTTTTCTTTCGGAAGTCGAAGAAGGCTTTGTTTTATTATTTCGATGTCTTTTTGCCACCGACTTCCGAAAGAAAAGTTATTTTGTAGGTTATTTTACCCTTTTTTGTGGTTGTTTTTGAAGGCGGTTAAATTTTTTTTTGAAAAAAGTTTTTTATTTTACTCTTTTTAGTTTTAATATTCAACCCAAATTCTTGGCAAATACATCATTTTCTTACATGTGCACTAGAATTTTGTAATCCGTAGCACCGGTATTAACATCGCCCATGTTGTGAACATAAAGTTCCAATAAAATTCCCTATCTCAAAAAATGCTGAACAGAGTTCGATGAAACTTGCAGTATTCCCTAAGGTGAACGATCCTTAATACAACAAAAAAACAATTTTCAAAATCGGTCCACAATTGGCGAAGTAATCGCGTAACAAACACGCAAAAAGTAAAGATCATCATGTCATCCAAGTAGGCGAAATTAATAAAAATGCTCACAAAATAAAAATTACTGAACCAAATTTGATGAAATTTTTATGGGACCACACTGCAAGTATCCTGCATCGAACAAAAAAAGAATCACACTAATCGGACTAGAAACCTCGGAGTAATCGATGTACATACATAAAAAAAAAAAAAAAAAAACATACCGACCGAATTGAGAACCTCCTCCTTTTTTTGAAGTCGGTTAAAAATGGAACAGCGCCTCTGTTGTGCGAAGAATTGAAGATTGACAATTTGAAATTGTCAAAGTTCCAGTTTACGTCTCAAATACTGAAAACTCATGCTAAGGGTACTGAACTAGAAAACTAGAAATTAATCTACAGTGTTTTCAACCGGTCCTGTTAGAAATGTATAGGGGAAGCCTATGTTCAGCAGTTGCCGTCTTGCAGCTGAAATTATGACTTTTTTTGTCAAACGGACTTTTCAAGTGAAGTTGAAAAATGAAGTTCTTAATTATTATGATGTGCGGAATGAGACTTTTTTTTTATCGTGGTAAAATCATCAAATGAGTCCTCCCACCCCGGGCAGGGCGGGAGGACTCATTTGACTGAACTGTCAGACTTGTACTGACTAAAATCCACGGTGTTCTTCAATAGCCCTTTATGTTCCGGGGTCACAGTGATGGAAATAAGTCCCGCGACCCCGGCAGGCATTGGCCTTCTGTGAGGGGGCCCCGTCATTTGACGACAGCTCTTTGAGGCGCGAGTGGAACACGATGCGCTGTCGACCCGGGCATGATCCATGGTCGGACAGCGAGTTGCCCTTTACTCGCTGTCCGCATGCCCGCGCCTACGGTGGCCGGAGAACATCTGTTGACGTCCGACGCCGTGGGCGTGTACCACTGCGGTTGGGGAGGAGGGAGGACGCTGTCCTCTCTCTCTCGCGGCCCGCAGCTATCCCCTTCACGAGCATTACTGCCTCGCAGAAGGTGGCGACCGCTTCCCACTCCGTCTCGCTCCGCAGCATGGCCGAAACCAATGCCGAGCGCGAGAGGTCTCCGCCTATCGCCGCCGTGAGGACACGTCGGTGCCCAGCCCAAGCTGGGCAGTCTTGCACCGTATGCTCTACTGTCCTCCGGGCGATCTTCGCAATGGCAACACCCAGGCGTTTCCTCCTTTCCCATCAGACACAGATACCTCCCGAAACTTCCGTGTCCGGTGAGGACCTGCGTCATGCGGTAGGTAAGGACGCCGTGACGTCTCTCCAACCACTCCTCAAAGAGGGGTCTTATCGCCGCTATTGCGGCGTGCCCGCGGAATGAGACTTGGTGGTGAGATTAAGTGCCAATAATGTATATAACCTAGTCATAACCTCATTGTCACTCCTGTATATTGCCTACGCATAATAACTTTTAATCTGCATAATTGCGATACAATTGATGAATAAGAAAGAAAAACCGGTCAGTATAAGTTGCACACTAAACGGTTCAATTCGAAAAATTGTGAAGCGCAGAGGACGATGCTCTAATAGTAGCATCAGATCTTGTAGACCAGAACGGGCACGCTCATCTGAAAGAAAATAATTTCGGTTCATAATAAAAATTATACATATTAATTAAATAAATTGGAAGGAGTTTGAGGGGTAGGAGTAACAGAGTGGGAAGTTTCTCGCTACCCGGTGAAAAGGAAGGTACCTTCCGATCAGACGGGTGTTGTGTCTGGTGGGCTTTCTGCCCGACATTTTTAGTCGGAATTTTCTATGTTTTCTAATGTCGAGGATAACTGTGATTGCAAGATGTAGACTTCATAGTTTCACAGTCTTTTGCATAGATGGCGCTGCTGTTCTTTTTGTAGTAGATTATGCCCCATCACTAAAAAACCAGGACGCTCAGACTTGCGAGAAGTGGCATGAGTGGTGGGAGGCCTTTTCCCAGGAGACGAACAGAGCAGGCTAACCAAAAAATAAATATAGATACTATAAAATATAATAGAAAACACCAGAAAAAAGGATTACTAAAACTTGAAAATCTACTTACTCGAGCAACTCGTCATTTTCTCAACACAAATAACTTTGATTTTGTTTAGGTTATCAGCTGTAAAATCCAACACAATGGCACCGACAAAGAATAAAATCATGGGTTGGCCCAAAACAATGGCCACCCAGTCAAAATTTGAGACGGTGATGGTACCCTGGAACAAACATAACTATACTTAGCAAGCTTTGATTATTGAATGTTCAGATTCCAATAGGCCATTTTTTTTTGCTAGGTACAATCATCAAATTAGTCCTCATAAAAGCCAAACAAGAAAGAAAAAAAAATATGGCCTCCCTTCGATTCCTACGTAAAACAAGTAAATCTATCTGATATTTTGCGAAAAGGAATTTTCTCCGTATTATAATACTTCTTTTTTAACGTGGTAAAATCATCAAATGAGTACTCCCACCCCTGGCAGGGCGGGAGGGACTGTTAGACTCGTACTGACTTAAATCCACAGTGTCCTTCAATAGCCCTTTATGTTACGGGATCACGGTAATGAGATAAGTACCGCGACCACGGTGGTATGATTACTGCTAACTTGAAGCTTACTGTATTGGCTAGGCAAGAGGTAGGTACTTACATATTGTCTCAAAAATGACAATCTCAAGTATGACTCGAACACAGTTTTGACAAAAGCAAACGATAAATCGATAAAAGTCTGAAAAATAAATATAAAAACATATTATCTTAACAAAAAGTTTTGAAAGGTATCAAGCTATTTTTGTACATACCAACAACTTCAAATGTTTCCCAAGATCCTTGAAAGTGTCGATAATAGTCTCATACATTTGAATTAAATTATTAACAACAGATCTACTCCGAAATGAATCATTAAAATCAGTTGCCAGTAAAGCCATTGACAGAACTTTAGTACGATAATATAGCAAACCAAAGCACATAAGCATTCCTACTTTTGCTATATCGTTAATGTAAAGTAAGAAAGTGAGAATGTATATTTCAGCCGATTCAAACATGAATATTAAACCTGGGACTTTAAAAAAGAATGACAGTAAACTAGACACCCTATATCCAGTTGTAAAGAATATGCCTAATTTAGAGAATATTACCAATTTTCGGTACTCTTTCTTTGCACCCGGGAAGTTATCAACTGTATGAAGATATTTATAGTACGAAGTCATGAAATCTTCTCTTAAAACAATTGGCAATAAGACGCTAAACACATATTCTGCGCAGGTCAGATATTTGTGAAACGCAACACTTGAGTACATTTCAATGTATGCAAAAATTATGCAGAGAAAGGTAATTATTATCATTGGATACATTTTTAAAAGTAGATTTATGAAACGGGATGATGATTGAAAGTTTTGACTAAATCCGAGCGCAAAACGGTTGTACATCATAAATTTTATATTACACACTGGCTGGTTTCCGATCATGGTATTCTTTTTTTTGTGTTTGGTCAATATTTTCATTTAAAAACACACACAAGGCCCTTCTCTGCTACTAGGCTTACAGAATTGTGTAGTGGTATATCGAAAAGCCTCTATTACATAATTTAGATCAATATCGTGAGTCTATTTCAGAGTGATTAATCAACTTAAAAATACAACTATTTCGAACTCTTGTATGATATACCTGTAAAAATAACGTTAGGATCTTTGTATATCTACGCTTTTTTTTTTTAAAGAAAAGTTCGATAGCGAGTAGGACTTGTCCTGCCGACCGACCTACCGACTTGACAATCGCAAAAATTAGATCTAATTCAGCATGACTGAATAAGATCGAATTTTTTAATGACACAATAAACTCACTTGTGCAAAGTATTTATTATTTTCAACACATATATTTTTTAAGACTTTGATGTTGTCTACTGTCAAATCCAATGCTACTGCAGCTAAAATGAAATACATGATTGGATGTCCGTCAACCAACAAAAAACAATAGTTGTGACAGAGATACTTAAAAGTAGTGTCCTCTGCTGTCACATAGCGGAAGAAGTCGATGAGAAAGCTATTAGGGGTCAGTACAGCCCGAGAAGCGAAGTGACGCGACGACGCGCGCAAACTTTTAAGAGCAATTCAAAATACGACTTTATTGTCTACACCAAAAGATATACACATTTCGTTGTGAGAATATACGTTGCGCCAACTGCGTCCAGATGTGCCGCGCGGCCGCGGTAGGCGCTGAGGCTGTGTTGAGATTGGACGCGTGACGCCTCGCGTAATGTCCAGTGCAATAAACTCCAATGAAATAAAAAATCTCATACTTACTCAAATTTTCAATTGACACTTCACTTTCAAAGTCAAAGTCAAATCATTTATTTCAATTAGGCCATCAAGGAGGCACTTTTAAACGTCGATTATTAAAATTATAGGAATTGGGATAGGATGGGAATGATTCTACACTTTGCTGAGTATACCAACTAGCGTCTCAATCATATTCGCATGAACAGATTTATCTATTTCCAAATAAATCATTAAAATCAGCTGTGTGGAAGGCCACTTTCATTTTGTTTCAACATCATACTACAGTAAAACAAAGCGAAGTACAATATTTAGTTTCCCTATATCAAGAGCACTTAGCAGAAGTTCATGATCTAACTCAAGGGTTTCGAAGCAAAAAAAATAAGGTTTAGAATATATAATTAATATTTTTTGTCATTTGACTTCCTACGACTAGGGGCTCAAACACACTGCGAGCCTAGCGCGGTGGCGGCGGCGGGCGCGATAATAATGAAGGTATGAAATCGCCGCTTGTGGCCACACTGAAGTGACTAGGCGGGGAGCCTAGCGCGGTGGTTAAACGAGCGATTTTGCGAGCCTAGGCCACAGTATAATAATCATACAGTAGCGTAACTCGGCCGCCAGACAGATTTAAATACCTACAGCCGCGCGGTACGTAAACATGCGTTAGGGCTACCCGTCTACAACATTTTAATAACATTTGCCTTTGCGTACTTTCTGTTTCTATTTTAGTTTTGTGATTGTAAATATACTTTTTTATATAAATAAATGAAATACTTTGTATAATGAATAGGAAGTGTTCAATAAAAATGCGTGATGTTTTTTGACTGGTAGATTCCATTTAAAAAATCATGTTTTTGTTTGAAAAACAAATCGGGCTTAAAAAAGTCCGATATATTATAGAAGTATTCGAAACCGAAAAATATTTGCGCCACGACTGAGTCGTACGAAATGCTTTATTGTTAAATTTTAAAGTATAATAAATCCGCATTAATTAAACTACTCGTCTTATTAGATATGTACTCGAACTGATTTTTAGAGATAAAAACACGCGGTTATTGTTAAAAAACCAACACACCGTCCGCTCGACACTCCGGTACAGCCGTGACTGTCTGCACCCCGAGCGCGCCCCGACATCGAGGCACGTAGGTATAGCTCGCTTTTCGTCCGTTTCTATGAAGTTGGAGTACTGTATGATTATATTACCGTGCCTAGGCGTTGCTAGGCAACAACCGATACAACGGGCGTGCGGCAGGTGTATCAAACCTTTTCGGTCTTTTAGTAGCGCCATATATTTACCAAAACATGCACTAAAGTACTACCGGTGGATGTTTTTGTACATATTTAAATTATTTTTACCGTACTTGAGTAGAAAAATGTAGAATGGTTAATAATTTAGTTGTATTCAATCCTACATAACATGTAAAAAAAAAAACTTTAAATAAGACATGTAGAAATGTAGATACTACTAGGTACCGCCTGTTTGCAACACCCGCAACAAAAACAAACGCTTGATCGGCAGTGTGGCGCGTATCGCGCCCGCCGCGCGCCGCAGCGCCCGCCACCGCGCCTGCCACCGCCGACTCGTTAAGTTTTCAGTGTGGACGCACACTAAGTTATTTATTTGCACTTTGTTAATAATTTATTAGAAGTCGATTATATAGTTGCAATAGTCTTTAAGGTGCAGTTTTTTTAAGCAAAATAACTCTTGATCTGCAAGATAGCAATAATATTTAAAACAAAGAACGAGATTGCGCTTAGTATCGTATAAACGCTCAGCAGTTTGATTTTACATACTGTGAAACACAGAGGACGATGTTGTAGAAGTTTCAACAATTTTTTCATCTGACTGTGGTCACGTTCATCTGCAAGGAAGGTGAAAATATTAGTCTAGATGGAGTAAAAGTAATTTGACGTTCTCTCGATAATGAAAATAATAAAAAAAAAAAAAATTACGCCTTGGCGGGGGCACTGCCGTGCCCCCAAATTGGAGCATTTTCGTGGATTAAAAAAATCATTAACCTGCTACCGTATTATTTAGTACACAAAACACGTTAGAAACGAAATTAAATAACATTCGATCTTGCCGAGCAAGGCTGCAATGTCTTTGTCGGCAAGGCGTGTGCAATTTGCATGTGTAGGAAAGAAGGTAAAATTATAATACTATTCAAATGCTCTTTCCTGGTGCCGGTGGCTCGAAATAAAACATTTTGCTGCAAACCCCACAGATTGAATATAAAAATAATAATACTAAGCGTCATAGAATCGGGCACGCCGCAATCGCGGCGGTAAGACCCCTCTTTGAGGAGTGGCTGGAGAGACGTCACGGCGTCCTGACCTATCGCATGACGCAGGTCCTCACCGGACACGGAAGTTTCGGGAGGTACCTGTGGCTGATGGGAAAGGAGGAAACGCCGGGGTGTCACCACTGCGAAGATCGCCCGGAGGACACAGTAGAGCATACGGTGCAAGACTGCCCAGCTTGGGCAGAGCACCGACGTGTCCTCACGGCGGCGATAGGCGGAGACCTCTCGCGCCCGGCATTGGTTTCGGCCATGCTGCGGAGCGAGACGGAGTGGGAAGCGGTCGCCGCCTTCTGCGAGGCAGTAATGCTCGTGAAGGAGGCGGCGGGCCGCGAGAGAGAGAGGACAGCGTCCTCCCTCCGCCCCAACCGCAGTGGTGTACGCCCACGGCGCCGTACGTCGCAAGACGATCTCCGGCCACCGTAGGCGCGGGCATGCGGACAGCGAGTAAAGGGCAACTCGCTGTCCGACCATGGACCATGCCCGGGTCGACGGCGCGTCGTGATCCACGCGCGCCTCAAAGAGCTGTCAGCAAAAATGACGGGGCCCCCTCACAGAGGGCCAAAGCCTGCCGGGGTCGCGGGATTTATTTCTATTACCGTGACCCCGGAACATAAAGGGCTACTGAAGGACACCGTGGATTTTAGTCAGTACAAGTCTGTCCCGCCCTGCCCGGGGTTGGAGGTCTCATTTGATGATTTTACCACGATAAAAAAAAAAAAAAAAAAAAAAAAAAGCGTCATAGAATCGAATTTTTGGTATCATTATTTGGGTAAACTTATATGTTAAGGCACTCCCTCACCGAGCATTTATCTGTACTGTAATGTTACAGTTTCGAACATTTCATCAGTGCGGGAAGACAATCGAGCATCACATCAAATTGTATGAAATCTAAATGTACGCGATGCTCGTCAGTCGACTTTGAGAGATTCGATTTTATGCCTTAAATTACAATACTACCTCTCGTAGTATTGTAATGTAAGGCTCAAAGCCGAATCTATAATGTTACATTACACGCGAATGCTCCCGGTGAGGGAGTTCCTTTACAGGTGAATACTTGCGGTGCAAAAAAAACAAAGGACGATCACAGGAGAAATTTAAAAAAAAATCATTTACTGACAAAACAAGGTAGAAATTACTTTGTTTTATAGATTTTTTTATCCTTTATGCTTCCTAATGCCGCATCATCTTGATGCAGTATTTATTGATTAGTTTATTTATTATTTATTGATTTAAAAATACTTACTAGTGCAAAGAATTGATTTCTCAATACACATAACTTGGATATCACTCATGTTGTCAGCTGTCAAATCCAAAGCTACCGCAGATATAAGAAAAAATAAGGTCGGTTGTCCAACTGTATTTAGCCAGGTGCCAAGTTGGACCGTTTTTGCACCCTAAAATTGAAGAATATTTGCAGAAATAAAAATTGAATTAAAATCACTAGTTGTATGATAAGAATGAAACGAGAATGTCAATCTAATGGGGATACTTTGACTGAGTACTTTGACTTTTAATGTGGTATGATTGATTTTTTTTGTGACATAACAATGAGTTTGATAGTTTGACAGGTCTCCAGAGGTAGTGGCGCTGCCCAAGCGGACATTTTAGGAACTGCTCAGATTATTCCACATTGTAACAGCTCATTAAGTAAATACGAGGTCGCCGTCTATCGCCTCCTTAGGACTCCAGAGGACACGACGTTGCCTCTACCCAAGCTGCACAGTCCTGCCCCGTATGCTCCACTATGTCCTCCAGGCGATCCCGCAATAATAAATAAATAAATATTACACAACTATCACACAACGCCATCTAGTCCCAAGCTAAGCAGAGCTTGTGTTATGGGTACTAGACAACTGATAAAAATACTTATATATTTCTAAATACAAACATATTATAGATATATTACACCCAGACACAGAACAAATGATCATGCTCATCACACAAACATTTGTCCTGGGTGGGAATCGAAACCACGACCTCCGGCATAGCAGTCAGGGTCACTAACCACTATACCAACAGGCCAGTCGAGTCGGCCAGCAATGGTGATCCCCAGGCGTTTTTTTCCCTATCCGACACCAAATCCTTCCGAAAGTTCCATATCTGGTGTCACAATCATACTTACATGCTCTCTAATGTTTGTCAACGCCATAAATACCTCGTATGTTGTTTTAATAAGAGTACATGTTAAACTACTGACAGTCTGCAACAGAATATAAATAACATATTCATTATTTTCTCATTATATAATTAAAAAATACATCCATATTCTCAATTGCTACTTTTTTTTTTTTTTTACGTGGTAAAATCATCAAATGAGACCTCCCACCCCGGGCAGGGCGAGAGGTACTGTCAGACTTGTACTGACTAAAATCCACGGTGTTCTTCAGAGCCCTTTATGTTCCGGGGTCACGGTGATAGTATGAGTCCCGCAACCCCGGCAGGCTTTGGCCCTCTGAGAGGGGGCCCCGTCATTTTGCTGACAGCTCTTTGAGGCGCACGTGGAACACGACGCGCCGTCGACACGGGCATGGTCTATGGTCGGGCGGCGAGTTGCCCTTTACTCGCCGCCCGCATGCCCGCGCCTACGGTGGCCGGAGATCGTCGTGCGACGTCTGACGCCGTGGGCGTCCACCACCGCGGGTGGGGCGGAGGGGGGACCTTGTCCTCTCTCTCACGCGGCCCGCCTCCTCCTTCGCGAGCATGACTGCTTCGCAGAAGGAGGCGACCGTTTCCCACTCCGTCTCGCCCCGCAGCATGGCCGCGACCAGTGCTGGGCGCGAGAGGTCTCCGCCTATCGCCGCCGTGAGGACACGTCGGTGCTCCGCCCAAGCGGGGCAATCCTGCACCGTATGCTCGACTGTGTCCTCCGGGCGATCTACGCAGTGGTGAGGCGTTTCTTCCTTTCTCATAAGACACAGGTACCTCCCGAAACATCCGTGTCCGGTGAGGACCTGCGACACGCGGAAGGTTAGGACGCCGTGACGTCTCTCCAGCCACTCCTCAAAGAGGGGTCTTATCGCCGCTATTGCGGCGTGCCGGCTCAATTGCTACTTAGAGCTGATTTTTCAATGTCCTATAACTTTTATCTGAGGAATAAAAATGGCGGCTTGACAGCTTATCAATAGAAAATATGTCAAATCGCTATTTAAAAAAAACTAAAGTAAACTTTTGAAAAATCAGCCCTTAATTAGTTCGTTTATTGCGTTGAAAATCAAATTTGTATTCAGTGCCGTGTTACACCTGATTTCTATTGCCCGCTCTTCTACTAGTAAAATTAACGTGAGGATTGTGCGATCCATGGCCCTCTATGGGGGTAGAGGTCCGAGGATTTTACGGTCCCCCGACCGTATGGGTAGAAACCCTGTCGGCAACATCACTTATGCTTCGAAGGCCGGTGGAAATGACAGGCTCAGGATGATCAGGGCGAGTTTTCATCAACCAAAATGGCTGTCGCCTCGGATAGCCTCCCTGGGATCCAGTGTAGCCTATTGTTGTACAGACGCGACAGTCGGAGCTCCGCTGATTCATACCGATGGAGTTATCACGATTTATGCAACCCAGTGCGAATCACGACGCTATTGTAGCAGTAAGGCCCGTCATGGAGGCGTGGATCGGCAGGAGCTCCAAAATGACGCAGAAACTTTCTGGACTTGGTTGCTTGGGAAACTATCTGCGTCGCATAGGTAGGAAGCAAGTTCCCATTTGGCATTGCGATGCTGCCTTTGTACTGACTTTCACATGATAAAAAAACTGAACATACCAGTAATTTCAAATGACGACAGACATCCTCAAATGTATCGGCAACTGTCTCATACATATGAATAAATTTATTCACTGCTGATCTATGTTGAAGCGCATTGTTGAAATCTATAGCATTGAAGGCTATTGCCAGGACTTTACTTCGAAAATATATCAATCCAAAGCAAAAAGTAATTGTAAAACGTCCCAAATCAATTGCAAGAAACAAGAAATATAACATATACAGTTCATGACTAAATAACAGTATGGGGTAAGCAGTGATTGTTGACAACATACCGAGGAGTCTGAATAAAATTGACAGTGACATGCCCAATTTTCCAAAAAATTCCATTTTTTTATACTGTTTCAATGCACCAGGTACACTGTCAATAATATGTCGATATTTATAGAACAAAAAAATGTATTTATCTTTAGTTCGCCATGATACTATGGTACAAATTATATATTCGGCCATTATGAAATATTTATGAAGCAAAAATAGCGACTTTAGATTGAAGAACACGAGTACAATGAAGTTAGTAGCCAGTATGATTGGGTACATTTTTATAAATTGATTCGACGATTGAACGTTTTGAGTAAAACCGACAGCATATCGGTAATACATAATAGGTTTAATATTGCACACTGTATTATTCTCAATCATCTTTGTCTTATTTGCAAACGTTTTTGCTATTATAATCTAGATGCTGAACGTCTAGTTCCCACAAACTAATATTGTACTCTGAATGTTGAAAAAAAGAAAAGCTAAAAAAAAAGCTTTTTGTTTGATTATAGAATTCTTTTTATATCTTTAGTCCGCATCGATGTTAGTCGTGTGATTGTTTTGAAATAGAACCATAATGCGTATGTATGCCTTAAGGCCAGAAAACTCAGTATCGATCTATTTCTAATTCAAAAATAAACAATCAAATATTCTTTTTTTCCGATCTGTAAGAAATATTTACGTTTGTATAGTTCTACAAACTATCTCAATTAGGTATTCTAACGTTGAAAACGCAATATTTATAAATTAGCTTAAAAATTGCGAAAATTTATATTTTGAGTGTTACTTGAAGTAGACCAAGCTTTTGGTCCTAAAAAACATAATACATATATCAAACGATAGGTAACGATGTTGTCAGAACTTTCAAACTTTTCCCGCTCTTGCACTATTTGCACGCCGCTGTTCACAAAATTTTGTAATGCAATACGATATGCTGTTTCAAATTATTTTTTTATCTAATTTAACAAAAACAAGTGCTAGAATATTATTAATTGATTTAATTTATTTCTAAATACCGTATCAAAACTTGATAATTTGCTTTTAATATTAAACATTTTGTCTAATTCTGTAAAAATCTGAATCTGAATAAAGTGAAAAAAAAATAACTTAACCTAGTAAAGACGAGAGTTATGTTAAAATAAAGACTCATGCCTGAAGAAACGATTCGGTGGAAGAACTAAGAGAACTTTTTTTTGCTTTAAATTGCTTCCGAGCGAAGCCGGCTCAGGTTTTTAGTTAGGTATTCTATTCTATAATTATTTTGGTGAACATTCAGTAATATTTTTCGATATTATAAAAGTAATCTACGACAAAATTCATCCAGATTAATGCCTACACATATACTACTGATATAACCACTGTCAACAAAAAACCATTGTCTAAAAAAACAAATTACAACGATACCGACATAAAACATAAATATTTTCATCAACAAACGGAAAATACAAACCGGCAATACGAAAGCCAAAACAATCGACGTCCGTAGTAACAACGCTTCAAATATCAAAGACAATGATGTCAACCAAAATGTTCGCTATACCTGAAGTTTTGTTTTCAAGTGAGCTCATTAAGGGACACTCTTTTTGCACGAAAAATCTCATTCCATTCCCAAAAAGTTGAATGCAAAAATCCAGCCAAGTTCTCGTAATATATTTTTGTAACATTTTGGTGGCAGGTTTACTTTTTTTAAACAAAAGTTGTTTAAGTTGAGAATATGTATCAAATTTAACAATCATATTCATAATGATATCTTCATAAATCATGTAGAAGGGCAAACTGACTTATTCGTCAACTCGCCCGCAATTATCTCGCCCGCTCGGGCGAGTTGGCACCTTCTGATTTTACCTATTTTTGTTGTCGTCAACTCGCAACTGTCCGAAAAAATGGTAATGTACAAAAACTATTTTATAGCTTTATTTTAGACTATGCGTATTATTTGTGATAGATAATGTGTACGAAAAAACGAGTTTTCTATTTATTTAAACACACGTACAAGCTAGGGATCGTTGGGCCAGAGTCGTTAAGCAGTGGGTGCCGGATGGGCGTTGTTGCCGAGGGAGGCCCAGACAACGCTCTGCGGATTCATGAGAGATTAGCCGGAGAAAGCCGCAAAAAGGGAAGAGTGGAAGGTTATGGGAGAGACCTTTGCACAGCAGTGGGACAATATAAGTAAATAAAAAATACCTACAAACAAGACATTCACGCCATTATTTAATAATTATCTGACGTTAAAAAAATTACATTGCAGAACTTGGCACCGCACTACCGTGCATCGTTATTATACTGACAACCCACTAGAGCATCTTGTTCGAATAAAGCATGTTTTCAAACGAGTGCTGTAATTAGTACTTAGCGGAGGCACCTCGTTGATAACACTGCTTCCGAAATTAAAGCAAGACTCTAAAACGTAATAAGTTAGCCTCAGTTAATTGTGAAGACATGCTATGAATGAGTTGATGAATATAATAACGCAGCGAATGGTATTTTCGCGTAATTATTTTTATTTTTCTTACAACATTTTCTTTGGCTTCTCACAGATTTATCCTAGTAGGCGAAAACTTATACCAGTGTGGACGACCGTGAACGGGGCATATAAAATTTTAGTCAGTTTAATTTTTCACCGCTCGGTGTACTTGAACGGGGTGTTTAACGTTTAGTCCGTATAAATTTTAAACTGGATGGTTGACTTAAACGCACCCCTGTATTTGGGGTTTAAAATAACTGGACGAATGTGGACAACACAACACTTTTGAGTAAATTTGTAAAGGTTTGGAATTTTAAGCCCGAAATCGATCCGCGTTTTTCTACTTGCTGTATTACTACAGCGTATACGTACTAAGTTATTAAAAAACAAATTTTATCATTACGACTAACTAAATAATATCAGTTATTTCCTTCATTTTGTCGAAAATAAAGTTAAGTATCTTTTTTATGGTTTACGTAGATGCGCAGCTGTGTTAGCACTTATTTCTTGTGAAAGCTGGTTAATCTATAATTGGCGACTGTGCAAGTCCTAGTCGTATTATTATTATATACTTTAACTTTACTGTACACAGAAGCTGCTGGAAAACGTTAATAAATAAATAATATAAATGTGAATAAAAAAGCATTATGTATTATAGGAGACAAAAATATATGCTCTCATAGAGCACTTGTTAAGAATATTCAGCAGCCATTTCTGGAAAACACAGGAATGCTTTTTAGTCGCAAGGTAACGGAATTTGTGGTCTCCTGGACGATGTTATTGAGTGAATAACATGTGGTCAGGACCTTTCGGGGGGAAACCACAGGAATATAGAAGTTGGATTTAAATACAAAGATAGAACAGAGGATGGCATGTACTGGTATTATTCTTTGGGACAATGACTTTTTTTTTTTGCGTGGTAAAATTATCAAATGAGTCCTCCCACCCCGGGCAGGGCGGGAGGGACTGTCAGACTTGTACTGACTAAAATCCACGGTGTCCTTCAATAGCCTTTTTATGTTCCGGGGCCACGATGATGGAAATAAGTCCCGAGACCCCGGCAGGCTTTGGCCCTCTGTGAGGGGGCCCCGTCATTTGCTGACAGCTCTT
Source organism: Agrotis ipsilon (assembly GCA_028554685.1). Lineage (NCBI taxonomy): Eukaryota > Metazoa > Arthropoda > Insecta > Lepidoptera > Noctuidae > Agrotis > Agrotis ipsilon. The sequence continues at coordinate 16,229,775 of CM052960.1, read as the reverse complement.
TGAGGCGCGCGTGGAACACGACGCGCTGTCGACCCGGGCATGGTCCATGGTCGGACAGCGAGTTGCCCTTTATTCGCTGTCCCCATGCCCGCGCCTACGGTGGCCGGAGATCATCTGCCGACGTCCGACGCCGTGGACGTGTACCACTGCGGTTGGTGGGACAATGCCTAAGGTAAGATGGAGTCGACTTTCAAGTTTTCTTTGGTGGCATTTGTGGAAAATGAAGGATACCTCATTTTGTTGATTTAGTTTCGTTTTTGTTAATATTAAAAAACTATTTTAATATCGGTTCAATGATAAGATTAATTAAATAGTAAAATTATTTCAACAGTATATAATTATGTATTATAATTTATTATTCACACCGCTTGTTAAAAATCGAGAGGCAAAGAACTATAAATTTTTGCCCACGTTTTTAGCATTACGCTCGCATCTCAATTATGTATTTTTTCATAATTTGATGTAGGTTTTATTTTATATTAGTATTTTTTTGCCGTGCTATTAAACGTATTTTTTTTCGAATGTGCAATTCTTATCAGAAAATAATAATTTCCCAAGAACATTATGTTATTCTTAAACTTTATGAAATTTAGCTATTGAATAATAATGCTACAAAATCCGGAAACGAAAGCAAAAAGAAAACTTACTTCCACTCCACACCGCTTCCCTACTTAAACTTTAAAGGGACACTTTAGAAGCGTCGAAGGTTATTAGAGCCGAGCAATATCACAGCAGAATCTAACGTGATTTAAAATTCATTCGCTATTGCCCTCTTTCCCCTAACTACCATCTAATCACGTGGTTCGAGCGTGAGCATATCAAGTGGCTTTACAAAGATCAAAGTCAACGCCTCGGCTACCCCAGGCTATGGGGGCCACGAAAATTATTTATTAGTTGCCTAAAGGGGAATTTGTTGGCTTCCGATACACCATTATTCTCGAACGTTCTGTCTTTAGAAACATAATCCCTTTGAAGGTTTGAAATAAAAATAGCTTCAGGATTCTCTTAATTAAAGGTTTGAAAGGCGCTTTGATGTTCGCACGCGGTGGAAAAATACAAAGCGGAGTTGGTTCATGTGGTGTTTTAAAAACAAAAGTTTTGTTTGTGGCAGTGTGTCTGTATGTGCCGAATTCATCTTTATTGTGTTACTAGTTTTGCTCGTGGCTTCATTGATTTATAATTGGACACTCAATAGTGTAAAAACATACCAAAAACTTACTTTCTGATTTATAATAGTTGTAATAAGTGTGGAATTAGGACAAACGAATCTTACGATGATAAAAATGATTCAATACTTTCACGAGTATAAAAATCAAAGTATGCTGTTTGTCAGTAAAGTATGGAATTTGGGTTGATGGGGTTCTTAACAACTGAACAAGCTTGCCCCTATTATATTTCAAAAAAGGGCAATCCCCTCCCTTATTTAGATTTATCAAGTGTGTGAGTTACCTACAGGTCTGCTTAACACTTCGACTGCCACAGGAATAATTTAAATTTGTTCCCTACAGCCCATTTCATTTTCATTCTATGGACCATATTTTGACATATTCTACTTCCAGACGTCATTGAAACATAATTTCCTTTAAAACTCGTTGATTTATTTCATTTAAATCAGAGGTAATATTTTGGAATAACCAAGAGCATGTCTTCTTTCAGGCGATGGTTGCAACTCAATTGTGTGAATAATCTTGTTGTTTAAGTTGATGAAATTGATCTCCACTCTTGATATTCTACGAGGTTTCATTTCAGCAGTCTTGGCATTCTCTTTCATGGTAAACGATTGAGGACGGTCTAATGCTGAACGGACTGCAACAAACAAAATTATGTCATTTTATTTCGTACGCTTATGCTAAGACTAAGTAACTGTAGGCATGCAAGCGGCGAGTAACGTGCAACTCGCCGGGCGACCATGGACCATGCCCGGGTAGACGGCGAGTTGTATTCCACGCGCGCCTCAAAGAGCGTCAGCAAAATGACGCCCCCCCCCCCCCCCTCTAGAGGCCAAAGCCTGCCTGGGTCGCGGGACTTATCCCATTACCGTAACCTCGGAACGTAAAGGGCTATAGAAGGACACCGTGGATTTTAGTCAGTATAAGTCTGACAGTAATTGTGGATACGTAAACTGGGCTGCCGTTGTTAGACGACCAAATAAGTCAGCGAGTATAGAAGAATTCACCTTCTTTAAAAAAAATACGAAATTAGAAATATGTACTCACCTGGTCGTGGCTTATAGTTTTTTGCAATTTCAGAGACCCGGTCGGTCAATAAACTAATTATAGTTTTATTTCCATACCAAACGTCCAATGGGCTTGCGTCTTTTCCCATTATTATTTCTTTTAAACTTGAACCTTGTGTATTACATTCCAAAACGGTCGCAATGATTATGAATATTAAAATATTTCTTTTATTATTTAACACAACCATTCTACGAGTAGCTTCGATTTGGCTGAACTGTGACTGACTGAACATCGTGAAATTAAATACAAACTTTCGATATAAATATTTTTTTACCGGTGAAACAGTACGGTCTGTGATTTAGGAAGTGAACAAGTTAAGTTTTGACAACAATAAAATAGTATGAAAACAATGTTTACAGAATTACTATTTCGTGTGAAAATTAGTTCATTCATTACTATTTGCGTTACTGGTCGAGAAAGCAATTCTTTCTCGGATAAGTTTTTCGTCTTCTATTACTCATTCATGTGAAGTGAATCATTATGATTATTGTGACCGTTTTAGACGCACATACTGCGTAAATAAATAATTCTACTAATAAATGTCTTTTTCTCATCGACAAGAGAATACTTGCTCTTTCCTTAAAAAAACGTGACATTTAATTACTGTTTTACATGACACTGGGACATGTCAGTTACACTGTGTCCTCTTCTGGACATTTTATTAACGTTGGCGGCAAAGGAGGCGATTATTTTTTAAGTGTTAAAGTGTGCTATTGGTAAAAATAAATTAAACATCGTCTTAAAGTAAAATAAGATTAAGCTAAGTGATAAAACAGTAATATATTTGGAAAATTAAAAAACGTGGGTTTTTAATTTCTTTTAATCTAAGTATTAATTTTTTTTTTTTTTCATATTTCTTAAAGCAAACCCTTTTGTTTAATACTCATATCATGGGGTGCATTTCAAATTCAAATGTTTGGAGTTTCCTAACAATACGCACGGCGCTTTCCTTAACTTAATACGGGGTTTTGAGAGTAGAACTATCGCATTGAAAACAGTCTTCGGGCTACCTTTGTAGCCCAGACACTGTTCCCAAATCTCGCGGAATTTTCTCCTCGTAGTATCCACTTAAAATAAAAGTTGTTTTTTCACGTTTTTTGCACTCTCTTTTTAATGACTCTCTTACTAATTTATACATATTAAATAATAATTAATTCACTTCATTCCTAGCAATGGTTCGAGGCCTTTGAAAAGTGTGCTGTTAACACTTTGTTTTATCGGCTCAAGTCTGATCGTATGAAATGTGGAGTTGTCTGCATTGATGAAATTGATTTCGACTCTGGAAACCTGCTTGGCTTCATGAATTTCTGAGATATTCTTTATGTTTTCTGATCTGTGTCGGTGAATTGAGCGCACTGTAACAACAACAAAAAAAAACATAGGTAAATATTATCGGGCTTGTTTATACAGGGTGTTTCTTTTAAATGGGCCAAAAAGGAGAAATCCTTATCCATAAGAGATACGGGAAAACTTTCTTAGGAACCTTTAGCTCTTTTTTAATGTTGACAATTTTGGCGTTTTTACTTTTTTGGTCAAGTGCGAGTTGTCCACAAAAATGAGTGAAATAGGCCAAATTTTTTTTTAATGCCTATCGACTCTGTTTCATGTAAGGATCATTTCATTGTATCGGAAGAAAAAAATCGGGACGGCGGAAGTTGGTCAAATTTAGCAAAATATTTTTTTCATACAAATTTATTGTCTGGACGAAAAAAATACCAATTTTTTTTTATGATGTGTTTTGACTTAGTGTCATGTAGGGATCATTTCATTGTATGGGAAGGAAAATGTCAGGGCAACAGAAGTGGGTCAAATCTAATGATAAACTGAGTACTAATACGTTTTTATGCTGTAAGGAGAAACATTATTGCACTTTTGACTAACTTCCTTTGTCCAGACATTTTCCTTCCCATACAATGAAATGATCCTTACATGAAACTAAGTCGAAAAACATCGTAAAAAAAATTGGTATTTTTTTCGTTCATACAATTTGTATGAAAAAATATTTTGCTAAATTTGACCAACTTCCGCCGTCCCGATTTTTTTCTTCCGATACAATGAAATGATCCTTACATGAAACAGAGACGATAGGCATTAAAAAAAATTGGCCTATTTCACTCATTTTTGTGGACAACTCGCACTTGACCAAAAAAGTAAAAACGCCAAAATTTTCAACATCAAAAAAGAGCTAAAGGTTCCTAAGAAAGTTTTCCCGTATCTCTTATGGATAAGGTTTTCTCCCTTTTGGCCCATTTAAAAGAAACACTCTGTATAGTATAGTTTAGTTTTTCTAGTATCTGTCAATGTTATTGAATGACACATACAATGTGTAAAATTTATTAAAAACGATTCGAATACAATTTTAATGCCGACACGTTGTCTTTGAAAAAATAGTTAAATTTGATTTTTTGCAGCTCTGAAACCGATAATAAATTGGGAAATGATTGAGTTTCAGTCAGAGTTTGCTTTTGTCAAACAAAATCTAAGTGAATCGCATTTTGATAGGTCATAAAAAGTGTTTCATTTGGTTGGTCGTTCCAACAACCCAAAAAACAACGTTTCGAAATCTCTTTACTTCCTTGGCTTATTTTTATCAAAATATTCGTCATTACAATCAATAAGTAACCTATTGTTTATAAAACTCGCCATTGCCTCGATGAGTACACCCGGATGGAAAGATTGTGTCCCACAGGAATGTTCTTTCTGGATTAAAGGCATCCTAATGTCTAAACAATCCAGGCTTCAAGCGGAAAGACCTTCAAGCGACAGATAGAGCATTAACTTTCTCATTTAGATAATTAATATTATAATGATACCAGCTTAATATTATTGGTCAAATGCCATTTCTAGTCATCATCACCATCATCATCATCTCAGCCATAGGACGTCCACTGCTGAACATAGGCCTCCCCTTCTAATCTCCACATATACCGGTTGGAAGCGACCTGCATCCAGCGTCTTCCGGCGACCTTCATAAGGTCGTCTGTCCACCTTGTTGGTTTCTAGTAGATAAGATTAAATGTATTTACCTGGTCTTCCCGTCAGTTTGTACATAATATCGGCAAATTCTCTGGATATGATATCAATGGAACTCTTGTTGCCGTACCAAACATCCATAGCACTGTTTGCGATCCATTTCGAAGGCCTATAATCTCTTACTTCTGGCCTCTCATTATCTCTTATGTTGTGTCTTCTAGTATCGGCCTTCAAAATTATAATGGCTAAGATTAAAATAGAAGAGGCAAAAATTTTTAAAGACGAGAACATTGTTGACCGCTTAAGATGCTACTATCGTCATTTCTGGGTGAAAATCTTCGTGAAAAAGTCTGTTTATACCTTTAAATGTCTACTTTCCTCGCATTGTTCTCTTGTTGGTGTAACATTAAACGTTTAGTTTCAACAATAATCTCATCAATGGTTTCGTTTGATGTTTTGTGGTCTATTTTCCAAACATCTTTGATGCCAAAATATAAAGGTCGTATCGTATAAGGGATCGCTTATACTGTTTGTACGGGTTTTTTCTTGTGATTGTAGTTAGCTTCAGAGCTAGTGGAGTCATGCTTTCAAATCCCAGGTCAGACAAAAAATATAATTTGGTTTTTAGTCATTTCCTTATCTTATGCATATGTAAAATGACTTCGAATTTTTGGTGCTAGGATATGCGGTAGGTAATTCCACATCATGATTCCTGTGGTGATTACAACTGTCTGAATTTGATCCTACAACTCGAAGGTCGGGCCCACTACTACAGGGTCGCAACTGCCCTAGTTTCTTTAGATGAAACTCAGTTTTAAAAATTGGCGCTGGTGCGCTTGGTCTACATTGAATCATGTCATCGGTCGCGACAGAACAGCGTCTACAGACCCTCACGACCCAATCACTGTGGTCGCCGCCGTCGGTCGCCGCCGGACGTCGGAGGACAGTCTCCGGCAACATTTGTTCGACCATGGACCATGCCAGGGTCGACGGGGCCATATATAAACTCCCCAGACAAGCGCTTCCGCTATCATATCGTGGCGAATTGTAAATGAACTCCTGCGAATTGACTATTAGGCGATAATATCGCAGCGATTCTCTCGCTTGTGGGGACCGCTTTTACTGAAGTTACAAGATCACACTTTGATACACACAATTTAAATGCTAGCAATTATTAAATGCTAGTTGTGGCAGCACCCCTTATAAATGATGTATGCGTGCAATCTGTTACATTTAGGGTGTTGTCGAGACAACCTTTGAGTTTGTCATGCTTTGTTTAACTTTGATGGCGGTGGCTCTGATTTCCATGGGAGGTGACGCGTAGTGGATGTTTCGTGTAGCGAATTGGTAATGTTATGATGATTATTATTTAATTTAGTATTATAAGTAGTAGAGTATCCTGTTCTGTTTATAAGTTTTAATGAGGAAAGTACTAGAAGCAGCTCGTCAATGGTAAAAAAGGGCACTTTTAACCTGGTTTGTTTTCTATAGAATTTTGATAGGTTACCAATGAGTATTTATTTATACCTTACTTGCTGCTGCGAGCGGCTTCGCTCGCTACTACCTGAAAATTATCGGAAGTGAGATAAAATTGGGATAAAATCTAACTTATGTGTAAATCTAGGTTATAAGCTGTCTGTCTAAATATTTCACCCAAATCTGTTCTTTGATTTTTGCGGGAAAGAGCAACAAGCGTCCATCAAAACAAACTTTTACGTTTATAATGTTTGTAAGAAGAAGGATGAGTGAGAATTAAGGTTACGGCCCACCTGATGGGAAGCGGTTACCTACGAACGCCTGCGATGCCATAGTTATCGACTGCGCATTACCGGCCCTACATTTTTTCATAACCTTTTAGATGTTGTGAGAAAAAAAAAGTAGGAACAAGTATTGTTTCACTAATTAAGGAGACAATAGTTTCAATAATTTTATTGGTCACATTGTGAGCCAGGTACAAAATAAAGATAAGCACTAAAAATACAAAAAGAATTTATTATTTACATGTAAATAGTATTTTATTAATTTTGTGTTTTCGCATTCTGTTCTTTTTCCAAGTTGGTGGTCAGTTTCTTGCTGTTTTCAACTTCTTTACATTTGTGGATACTCACACTTCTTCTGAAAAGATAAATTAATTATGAAACAATATTTATAATCACTGTTGTGCGTGTATATCTTTTAAAATAGCTTTAGTAACGGAGATTACGACAATACCCAGACACGAGACCGACAGAATCGATTTAGCGCCCCTAAAACGCCCAAATTCCATTTTTTTTATTATGGGTTTCGTTTTCGACCATGATTAAAATGTACCTAGTAATTCAGTAGTAGTTAGGGACTAAGGATATATTTTTTTTTAAATTTATGGCTTACTTGGCCAATATGAGAGGACAAAACTACTATTTTTACGAAGTCATGACAATAGCATTCCAAAATTCACAAAACAAGTGATTTGTGCACAGTGGGCCTAAAACGCAAAAGCCAACAGAAAAAAACAGGATTGATATTTTTTAGTCATTAGGCGTCTGACAATCCTGCTCCACACAGAGTGAAAGATCATTCGATTATTTACGACGTTCCAAAAAAAAAAAAGAAAACACTAGATTTTAAATCACACTAAAAACTAAAATTTAACTTACTCTTCTTGCCCTTCACTTCGACGATTTTATCGATAGCTTTCGAGCCTACATCCCACAGCTCTCTAGCGATCAAGCTCATAATCGTTTTATTAGAATAAACAAAGTCCATTGCTTTTCCCACCCAAATATCTTGCCGACTAAAGGCTTCATTTTCCTGTTTTTTCAAATTCTTCTTTAGATCTTCTAATGATTTAAACGAATATGTTTTGTTGTCTTCTAGAATTATTAATAATATTGTGCAGAAAATTGCTAGTTGGGTTAACATGTTTTTGGTATTGGATCAGAGGTGACACTAAACGGTTGAAAGAATTGCATTGATTGTTTCATTGGTCTGTTCAATTTCTTAGTACAGTGTAAGGAGGATTTTACATGGTGTACGTAGTGGCTTTATTATTTTCTTTTTGTATAGAATAATTATCATGAAATGGTTATTCCCGTTGTAATTCACTGTCTAAAACAACCCTGTTCCTTCAATTAGGAGATCTTCATAAATATTATACGTATATCTTAGGCTTCCAAGGGCTTTTATAATTATGTGATTCAATCATGATTTTATAGACCCATGGCGCCATCTGTTATCATAAATGTGGTTTTACTCGGCAGCGGTACCTACTTTATTTTCAAAATGAAAGGTACCGTATATCCGTTTCTGTATACACCTGATAACGTTTATGCAAAATAGGATGATCGATTTCAGAGGTTTAGGCTTGATAGGTAATCAACAAACAAAAAACTTATTTTCGCATTTATATTAGCTGATAGTAGTATAGTTTAAAATAAGATAAACCCTAATCGAGTTTATCTTTTTTTGTATGAGCTCACAATAATTGTAACTACAAACATACGTTATCACGTGGTTGACTAACAAGACATTAGTGTAGTTCGATTGTTGAGCAATAGATGTCGCTACTGGTTACAGACGATACGTGACCAACGCAGGGTTTATTCGTAAATAAAAACAAAAACACTTGAAAACTGACAGTATTTCATCGAAAAAGAATCTTTTAATTTTTCTATAATAGTATCGGTTTTCTAACACTGTTTTTTTTTATTAAACGTTGCCCGATGGTCTCCTGTTTCATATGTGCGTTAACAAACCTTTTAACTCAGATAAAAAAAAAGACAGACCCAGTACAACTGGTTATCTTCATCATTATCAGCTACAGGACATCCGCTGCTGATCATAAGCATTCCTAGATATTTCCAATTTTTTCCATAAAAATAGCTTGCATCCAGCGCAATCCTGTTTTTCATCAAATTGTCTGTCCCCTTGTTGGTGGACGTTCAACGCTGCGCTTACCGTTGCGTGGTCTCCATTGAAGAACCTTACGGCCCCTTCGGCCATCAGTTCTACGTATTATGTGGCAACTAACTTGATAATACGGTGGGTTATATCGGCAACTAGCTATTATTATTGATCATAGAAATATTTGTTCCACGCGGGTATCACGCTCGTGATACAATAAAACTGTAACAGAGTGGGTATTCTACCTCGTCTACCTCAACTTCTTTCCTTTTAGATCTATTTTTTTTTTAATAAAAACTGTCCCACTCCTGAGCAAAGGCCTGTCCTCATTCCTTCCACTTCTGACGATGTTGTGCCTCTTCTCGCCAATTCGCATGGAAGACATCCAAAGCGTCCCGCCATCGTCTCCTAGGCCTGCCGCGACCCCGCCTAGATCACTGCTATCTCAGATCTATTTATTGATTTTTTTATTTTTGAAAATTCTTATTGCGAATTTACAAATACAAATACAAATATCTTTATTTCTGTATCAAATAAGGTTTACATAAGTTGGTGATTGAATGAATTTCATTCTGTCATTGCACAATCTTCAATTGTTTTTTGATTCAGTACGATTTTACGATGCCGAACGGCTTCACTAGCATGCTGATTATTGGCTGCATTTTCTTTTTTTTATAAATTCAGATAATGTTGCTGTACAGCAGTCGTCTGTCGTCAAATTGGTAAACGACCAATGTGCACGTAGCCCATTTCCATTCATTGTTCCAATGATCAGAAACACAGTTAATTCCGCCAACCGATATTACCCGTTGTCAATGCAATGTTCATCATTAGCCTGGTATTGTATGGAATATTGCGGAATAAACGGAAAGGCTCGTTAAACTCTAGGAATTAAATCGGTAATGACTATTTTTTATTTTATTTAGTAGATCTGGTAGAGGGGAATCGCCCGCTTCTAATAAAATTGAATAGTTCAACAAAAACGTCAAAATATTATAAAAGAGTTGTAAATGAAGAAACATTGAACATTGGATGGCTCTGACAAGGCAGCATCACGATGTAGTACCTCCTTGAGAGCATAGGATTATAAAAGAGGGCTTATTAGCTTATTATTGGTGAGCATAATAAGCCATCCCACTTTTGAGAAAAAGGCATTCACGCTATTAGAGAGAGAGTGGACATTATCCATTAATAACTGATGGTCTTTCTTTTCGTGGTGAAATCAGTAAACGAGTCCAGTCCGAGGGACTGGCAGACTTGTACTGACTAAAATCTACGGTGTCCTTTGGTAGCCCTCTGTGTACCGGATTCACGGAATACGTATGTCCCGCAACCCTTGTAATAACTGGGGCCTTAGTCAAACAGCATTCGACAGTAAACGACAATCGTTATCGTTCATCAGTCACCAATGCATTTTCAACTTACACCCCAGCGCCTAAAGTTGAAAATCTATTGAAGTTCACAGATCGTTTTCGTTTGTTTCGTTCGTTATCGACTAGCAGTTTTTAATAGATTTTCAACTTTACGCGCTGGGGTATAAAGTTGAAAATGTATTGGTGACTGATGAACGATAACGATTGTCGTTTACTGTCGAATGCTGTTTGACTAAGGCCCCGATGGCCTATTATTGGTTGGACCACCAACCAATGGACAGCTTATCCACCAAAAATAACTAAGAAAAATAACGGCACACATAAACCATCTTCCTCCAAAACTTCATAAATATCAAAAAGCCAAACGCAAAGCAAAATCTTTGCTGAAATAAAAATCCCTAAAATACGGAAGTGTATAAGCATTTGCATTAAATTTTAGCTCATGTTTACGACGAAGATAAACTTGTTATTTGTGAGCAGCTGAAATATTTTATGTGTATATTTACTTTTTATTGTGTACACTTACATTATACTAACGCATCTTCATGAATTATTACTGAGGAAATAAGTGCACATTTATGCGACATTTTTGTTTATGAAATGTATTGTGATGGGATTATTATGGTAGTTGAGCCAGTTTAAGATATTGAAGAAGATGACGATGAAGAAGAATGAGATAATAGCATACACTTGAGATCCTCGAACAATAAGGTAGACGTGTACCTAATAATACTGCCATATTTCGCTGGTCATATTTTAGTCACATGCCATAATCACGAGTCTTAGCGCTACTCATCGTCTGATTGAACTGACTGAAGAATAAAAACATTTCTTTTCTACATTTTAAAAATTGCCTTTAAAAAATAACTTGTACAACAAAACTAAACAAAAAACCTTTTTTTTTTCTATATTTTAAGAGTTGCCCTTAAAAATTACATTTATTTTATAACTTAACAAGAAAAATGTCCAATATTAAGTAAGGAAACGGGATAGTAAATTCGTATCAAATTACGTGTGAATAAGAATGATAATTGATTGCCTAAAGGGTTATTTAGGTTCAATATTGATAAATACTCAATGGATGAAATACGGAGACATGTAGATCTTTAGCATTGATGAGCACGACTTATTAGTACAAACCCTTCTTATTGCCGAGCGAGTCTCATTGTAGCTTGAAACCCTGAGAGGGTTAACGGCTCATCCATCACAGAAGGGCCATTTGCTGTCATCGACAGATTTATGAAAGAGGCACATCCTCTTCATATCTCTTTATAGTATAAGAAACATGGATTTCATATAACAGTCTGTAATACGATAATAATATGGTACAAGTTTAATGTTCGATATAAATACATACGCTGCAGACTGAATTTTTCAAGTAAGCGTGGAAGGTTAGATGCATCTGACCTTCCACGGTTACTTGTCGAAACTTTAAGGATATCGAAAAATACTCATCATAGTTTCCTGCCCTATTTCGATGAAAAGTAAAATAATAGGTGATACTTTCTGCTGCATTGGATTTCATTTTTTTTTTCTAAGCATTACGAATTTCCGGGTCGAGGGCGCGTTGTATTTCACGCGCGCTTCAAATTGAGTGTCAGCAAGATGACGAGGCCCCCCTCTAGAAGCTCAAAGCCTGTCGGAATTGCGGGACTTATATCATTACCGTGACCCCGGGGACATAAATGGCTATTGATGGACACCGTGGATTTTAGTCACTACGAGTCTGACAGTCGATACCCTAGGTGGGAGGAATCATTTAATGATTTTACCACGACAAAAAAACATTACGTAGGTTGAACCAATAAACTTTGTTACCTTAAGGTGTGTCCAAACACGGCGTGCAAGGTGCGCGGCAGCTACGCGCGGCATTCGCGGGAAACAAATTTGCCGCGCGGCCAGTTTAGACCTTTTGCGCGGCATGTCCGAGACACGCGTGCGGTGCGACAACCACTGTAATGTTGTCGCAGAGCTCGCGCGTGTTATTTATTATATTTCGTGTTGTTCGCAAATAAAATTTGATTCCTTTTTTATTGAATTAGACCCAGTTTAAAATAATTTAATGATTGATAAGATAGTTTTTTAAAAGAATTGAATTACGCATTTCATACATGTTGGATAATTACGAGAGCAACTTGAAAATTTGATTTTTATTTGTTCAGATATCTTAACGATTATGGTGTCAAATGAAAGGTCTAGATCTAAAACCATTTCATCAGTTTGAATCATGTGAATCGGTTCACGCCTTTAAGAGATAATTAAGAATTAGTATAGTGGAAATATAATGAGGCAGAAAATTAATAATAAGTACCTACTGTTATAAAATGTCATGTTTTTTTCTCTGTTTCTCTCCCTTCTATAAGAACTAAAAAGACTTTTCATTTTCAATTTTAAAGCTGCTTTTGGTTGTCCGATTTTTTTTGCTATTTCATCCCTTAGATCTTCTCTCACGTTATTATTATGATATTCTTTACGTCTAGTATCCCATAATGGACCATGGGAGCCATATATTTCAATAAGACGAATTGCTGTTTCGTTATCCATTTTACTTGATTAAATACATCCGTCCACACACAACCATCGGCGAACCAACACTAACACCGTTCGCAGCAGGGTGCTCGCGCGGCAGGTAGCTCGTGGCTGCCGCACGCGGCAGTCGTCCAATTACAGCGCGGCGGGCCGCGCGCGGTAGCCGCGCTCGATTGCCGCTCGATATTTGGACACACCTTTAAATAACTTTTCGTATTTTATTAAAATTGTTTTCGATTGAAATTTTTAGGGTATAGGCAAATGGAGTCCCATGGTCCCAGGTCAAATTTACCGATGGTATCCCCTGGGTGATTGAAAACGCGTGACAAGTGGTCCAATACTCATGCACCGTGGATTCCGAAATTTCCCATCTCACTTTGGACTTCCAGTAAAATTTCGTTATGGAAAATTTTCATTCAAATAGAATACGTGAGGGTATTTTGATCTGTTTTATGGAGACGTGCGCCGGTTATAGTAGTTTCGTGATAAGGGAGTTAAGTTTAAGGGAGGTACGGCGCTCTTTTATAGATCTCTTTAGCTAAATTAGATTTTTTTGATGGATGTCTTCATAAACTCACACATGAGTTACTTACAATTGACAGTATATTTTATATAGGATCACTTTCAAGAATACTGGCCGGTAATAATAGTAAAAAATGTGTTACTGTAAGATCATCTAAGTAATCTAGCTAATGAATTAAGACAAAAAATGTTTCTACTGTTTTATCATAGTAAGTAAAGTAGAGACGCCAGCACATCAACCTTCCACAATCTGTCTAATTTCTTTAACAGATTTTCAACCCTATCACAATAGAGGAAGATTGAATGTTTCGGGTAGGTACTCGATTGGATTGGACTACATTTGAAACATTTTTGAAAATTCAGTCCTAGAATGATTATTCTTTCTTCACGATATCTGATATATCATTTTGATTGTGAAAAAAAGCCAGCAAGCCTATTAATTTTCCCAATGCTAGAACATAAACTATAAAATTTGCAACCACGTGGGCCCAGTGTGAGTTAAAGATATTAATTTGTCTTCTCTTTTGCTTTTACTTTATTCTGTTTCCAACATGAGGTTTTCCTAAAAAATGACGGCGTTCTTCTTCTAGATCTTCTAGATCAGCGCAATCCTGTTTTTCATCAAATTGTCTGTCCCCTTGTTGGTGGACGTTCAACGCTGCGCTTACCGTTGCGTGGTCTCCATTGAAGAACCTTACGGCCCCTTCGGCCATCAGTTCTACGTATTATGTGGCAACTAACTTGATAATACGGTGGGTTATATCGGCAACTAGCTATTATTATTGATCATAGAAATATTTGTTCCACGCGGGTATCACGCTCGTGATACAATAAAACTGTAACAGAGTGGGTATTCTACCTCGTCTACCTCAACTTCTTTCCTTTTAGATCTATTTTTTTTTTAATAAAAACTGTCCCACTCCTGAGCAAAGGCCTGTCCTCATTCCTTCCACTTCTGACGATGTTGTGCCTCTTCTCGCCAATTCGCATGGAAGACATCCAAAGCGTCCCGCCATCGTCTCCTAGGCCTGCCGCGACCCCGCCTAGATCACTGCTATCTCAGATCTATTTATTGATTTTTTTATTTTTGAAAATTCTTATTGCGAATTTACAAATACAAATATCTTTATTTCTGTATCAAATAAGGTTTACATAAGTTGGTGATTGAATGAATTTCATTCTGTCATTGCACAATCTTCAATTGTTTTTTGATTCAGTACGATTTTACGATGCCGAACGGCTTCACTAGCATGCTGATTATTGGCTGCATTTTCTTTTTTTTATAAATTCAGATAATGTTGCTGTACAGCAGTCGTCTGTCGTCAAATTGGTAAACGACCAATGTGCACGTAGCCCATTTCCATTCATTGTTCCAATGATCAGAAACACAGTTAATTCCGCCAACCGATATTACCCGTTGTCAATGCAATGTTCATCATTAGCCTGGTATTGTATGGAATATTGCGGAATAAACGGAAAGGCTCGTTAAACTCTAGGAATTAAATCGGTAATGACTATTTTTTATTTTATTTAGTAGATCTGGTAGAGGGGAATCGCCCGCTTCTAATAAAATTGAATAGTTCAACAAAAACGTCAAAATATTATAAAAGAGTTGTAAATGAAGAAACATTGAACATTGGATGGCTCTGACAAGGCAGCATCACGATGTAGTACCTCCTTGAGAGCATAGGATTATAAAAGAGGGCTTATTAGCTTATTATTGGTGAGCATAATAAGCCATCCCACTTTTGAGAAAAAGGCATTCACGCTATTAGAGAGAGAGTGGACATTATCCATTAATAACTGATGGTCTTTCTTTTCGTGGTGAAATCAGTAAACGAGTCCAGTCCGAGGGACTGGCAGACTTGTACTGACTAAAATCTACGGTGTCCTTTGGTAGCCCTCTGTGTACCGGATTCACGGAATACGTATGTCCCGCAACCCTTGTAATAACTGGGGCCTTAGTCAAACAGCATTCGACAGTAAACGACAATCGTTATCGTTCATCAGTCACCAATGCATTTTCAACTTACACCCCAGCGCCTAAAGTTGAAAATCTATTGAAGTTCACAGATCGTTTTCGTTTGTTTCGTTCGTTATCGACTAGCAGTTTTTAATAGATTTTCAACTTTACGCGCTGGGGTATAAAGTTGAAAATGTATTGGTGACTGATGAACGATAACGATTGTCGTTTACTGTCGAATGCTGTTTGACTAAGGCCCCGATGGCCTATTATTGGTTGGACCACCAACCAATGGACAGCTTATCCACCAAAAATAACTAAGAAAAATAACGGCACACATAAACCATCTTCCTCCAAAACTTCATAAATATCAAAAAGCCAAACGCAAAGCAAAATCTTTGCTGAAATAAAAATCCCTAAAATACGGAAGTGTATAAGCATTTGCATTAAATTTTAGCTCATGTTTACGACGAAGATAAACTTGTTATTTGTGAGCAGCTGAAATATTTTATGTGTATATTTACTTTTTATTGTGTACACTTACATTATACTAACGCATCTTCATGAATTATTACTGAGGAAATAAGTGCACATTTATGCGACATTTTTGTTTATGAAATGTATTGTGATGGGATTATTATGGTAGTTGAGCCAGTTTAAGATATTGAAGAAGATGACGATGAAGAAGAATGAGATAATAGCATACACTTGAGATCCTCGAACAATAAGGTAGACGTGTACCTAATAATACTGCCATATTTCGCTGGTCATATTTTAGTCACATGCCATAATCACGAGTCTTAGCGCTACTCATCGTCTGATTGAACTGACTGAAGAATAAAAACATTTCTTTTCTACATTTTAAAAATTGCCTTTAAAAAATAACTTGTACAACAAAACTAAACAAAAAACCTTTTTTTTTTCTATATTTTAAGAGTTGCCCTTAAAAATTACATTTATTTTATAACTTAACAAGAAAAATGTCCAATATTAAGTAAGGAAACGGGATAGTAAATTCGTATCAAATTACGTGTGAATAAGAATGATAATTGATTGCCTAAAGGGTTATTTAGGTTCAATATTGATAAATACTCAATGGATGAAATACGGAGACATGTAGATCTTTAGCATTGATGAGCACGACTTATTAGTACAAACCCTTCTTATTGCCGAGCGAGTCTCATTGTAGCTTGAAACCCTGAGAGGGTTAACGGCTCATCCATCACAGAAGGGCCATTTGCTGTCATCGACAGATTTATGAAAGAGGCACATCCTCTTCATATCTCTTTATAGTATAAGAAACATGGATTTCATATAACAGTCTGTAATACGATAATAATATGGTACAAGTTTAATGTTCGATATAAATACATACGCTGCAGACTGAATTTTTCAAGTAAGCGTGGAAGGTTAGATGCATCTGACCTTCCACGGTTACTTGTCGAAACTTTAAGGATATCGAAAAATACTCATCATAGTTTCCTGCCCTATTTCGATGAAAAGTAAAATAATAGGTGATACTTTCTGCTGCATTGGATTTCATTTTTTTTTCTAAGCATTACGAATTTCCGGGTCGAGGGCGCGTTGTATTTCACGCGCGCTTCAAATTGAGTGTCAGCAAGATGACGAGGCCCCCCTCTAGAAGCTCAAAGCCTGTCGGAATTGCGGGACTTATATCATTACCGTGACCCCGGGGACATAAATGGCTATTGATGGACACCGTGGATTTTAGTCACTACGAGTCTGACAGTCGATACCCTAGGTGGGAGGAATCATTTAATGATTTTACCACGACAAAAAAACATTACGTAGGTTGAACCAATAAACTTTGTTACCTTAAGGTGTGTCCAAACACGGCGTGCAAGGTGCGCGGCAGCTACGCGCGGCATTCGCGGGAAACAAATTTGCCGCGCGGCCAGTTTAGACCTTTTGCGCGGCATGTCCGAGACACGCGTGCGGTGCGACAACCACTGTAATGTTGTCGCAGAGCTCGCGCGTGTTATTTATTATATTTCGTGTTGTTCGCAAATAAAATTTGATTCCTTTTTTATTGAATTAGACCCAGTTTAAAATAATTTAATGATTGATAAGATAGTTTTTTAAAAGAATTGAATTACGCATTTCATACATGTTGGATAATTACGAGAGCAACTTGAAAATTTGATTTTTATTTGTTCAGATATCTTAACGATTATGGTGTCAAATGAAAGGTCTAGATCTAAAACCATTTCATCAGTTTGAATCATGTGAATCGGTTCACGCCTTTAAGAGATAATTAAGAATTAGTATAGTGGAAATATAATGAGGCAGAAAATTAATAATAAGTACCTACTGTTATAAAATGTCATGTTTTTTTCTCTGTTTCTCTCCCTTCTATAAGAACTAAAAAGACTTTTCATTTTCAATTTTAAAGCTGCTTTTGGTTGTCCGATTTTTTTTGCTATTTCATCCCTTAGATCTTCTCTCACGTTATTATTATGATATTCTTTACGTCTAGTATCCCATAATGGACCATGGGAGCCATATATTTCAATAAGACGAATTGCTGTTTCGTTATCCATTTTACTTGATTAAATACATCCGTCCACACACAACCATCGGCGAACCAACACTAACACCGTTCGCAGCAGGGTGCTCGCGCGGCAGGTAGCTCGTGGCTGCCGCACGCGGCAGTCGTCCAATTACAGCGCGGCGGGCCGCGCGCGGTAGCCGCGCTCGATTGCCGCTCGATATTTGGACACACCTTTAAATAACTTTTCGTATTTTATTAAAATTGTTTTCGATTGAAATTTTTAGGGTATAGGCAAATGGAGTCCCATGGTCCCAGGTCAAATTTACCGATGGTATCCCCTGGGTGATTGAAAACGCGTGACAAGTGGTCCAATACTCATGCACCGTGGATTCCGAAATTTCCCATCTCACTTTGGACTTCCAGTAAAATTTCGTTATGGAAAATTTTCATTCAAATAGAATACGTGAGGGTATTTTGATCTGTTTTATGGAGACGTGCGCCGGTTATAGTAGTTTCGTGATAAGGGAGTTAAGTTTAAGGGAGGTACGGCGCTCTTTTATAGATCTCTTTAGCTAAATTAGATTTTTTTGATGGATGTCTTCATAAACTCACACATGAGTTACTTACAATTGACAGTATATTTTATATAGGATCACTTTCAAGAATACTGGCCGGTAATAATAGTAAAAAATGTGTTACTGTAAGATCATCTAAGTAATCTAGCTAATGAATTAAGACAAAAAATGTTTCTACTGTTTTATCATAGTAAGTAAAGTAGAGACGCCAGCACATCAACCTTCCACAATCTGTCTAATTTCTTTAACAGATTTTCAACCCTATCACAATAGAGGAAGATTGAATGTTTCGGGTAGGTACTCGATTGGATTGGACTACATTTGAAACATTTTTGAAAATTCAGTCCTAGAATGATTATTCTTTCTTCACGATATCTGATATATCATTTTGATTGTGAAAAAAAGCCAGCAAGCCTATTAATTTTCCCAATGCTAGAACATAAACTATAAAATTTGCAACCACGTGGGCCCAGTGTGAGTTAAAGATATTAATTTGTCTTCTCTTTTGCTTTTACTTTATTCTGTTTCCAACATGAGGTTTTCCTAAAAAATGACGGCGTTCTTCTTCTAGATCTTCTAGATCAGCGCAATCCTGTTTTTCATCAAATTGTCTGTCCCCTTGTTGGTGGACGTTCAACGCTGCGCTTACCGTTGCGTGGTCTCCATTGAAGAACCTTACGGCCCCTTCGGCCATCAGTTCTACGTATTATGTGGCAACTAACTTGATAATACGGTGGGTTATATCGGCAACTAGCTATTATTATTGATCATAGAAATATTTGTTCCACGCGGGTATCACGCTCGTGATACAATAAAACTGTAACAGAGTGGGTATTCTACCTCGTCTACCTCAACTTCTTTCCTTTTAGATCTATTTTTTTTTTAATAAAAACTGTCCCACTCCTGAGCAAAGGCCTGTCCTCATTCCTTCCACTTCTGACGATGTTGTGCCTCTTCTCGCCAATTCGCATGGAAGACATCCAAAGCGTCCCGCCATCGTCTCCTAGGCCTGCCGCGACCCCGCCTAGATCACTGCTATCTCAGATCTATTTATTGATTTTTTTATTTTTGAAAATTCTTATTGCGAATTTACAAATACAAATATCTTTATTTCTGTATCAAATAAGGTTTACATAAGTTGGTGATTGAATGAATTTCATTCTGTCATTGCACAATCTTCAATTGTTTTTTGATTCAGTACGATTTTACGATGCCGAACGGCTTCACTAGCATGCTGATTATTGGCTGCATTTTCTTTTTTTTATAAATTCAGATAATGTTGCTGTACAGCAGTCGTCTGTCGTCAAATTGGTAAACGACCAATGTGCACGTAGCCCATTTCCATTCATTGTTCCAATGATCAGAAACACAGTTAATTCCGCCAACCGATATTACCCGTTGTCAATGCAATGTTCATCATTAGCCTGGTATTGTATGGAATATTGCGGAATAAACGGAAAGGCTCGTTAAACTCTAGGAATTAAATCGGTAATGACTATTTTTTATTTTATTTAGTAGATCTGGTAGAGGGGAATCGCCCCGCTTCTAATAAAATTGAATAGTTCAACAAAAACGTCAAAATATTATAAAAGAGTTGTAAATGAAGAAACATTGAACATTGGATGGCTCTGACAAGGCAGCATCACGATGTAGTACCTCCTTGAGAGCATAGGATTATAAAAGAGGGCTTATTAGCTTATTATTGGTGAGCATAATAAGCCATCCCACTTTTGAGAAAAAGGCATTCACGCTATTAGAGAGAGAGTGGACATTATCCATTAATAACTGATGGTCTTTCTTTTCGTGGTGAAATCAGTAAACGAGTCCAGTCCGAGGGACTGGCAGACTTGTACTGACTAAAATCTACGGTGTCCTTTGGTAGCCCTCTGTGTACCGGATTCACGGAATACGTATGTCCCGCAACCCTTGTAATAACTGGGGCCTTAGTCAAACAGCATTCGACAGTAAACGACAATCGTTATCGTTCATCAGTCACCAATGCATTTTCAACTTACACCCCAGCGCCTAAAGTTGAAAATCTATTGAAGTTCACAGATCGTTTTCGTTTGTTTCGTTCGTTATCGACTAGCAGTTTTTAATAGATTTTCAACTTTACGCGCTGGGGTATAAAGTTGAAAATGTATTGGTGACTGATGAACGATAACGATTGTCGTTTACTGTCGAATGCTGTTTGACTAAGGCCCCGATGGCCTATTATTGGTTGGACCACCAACCAATGGACAGCTTATCCACCAAAAATAACTAAGAAAAATAACGGCACACATAAACCATCTTCCTCCAAAACTTCATAAATATCAAAAAGCCAAACGCAAAGCAAAATCTTTGCTGAAATAAAAATCCCTAAAATACGGAAGTGTATAAGCATTTGCATTAAATTTTAGCTCATGTTTACGACGAAGATAAACTTGTTATTTGTGAGCAGCTGAAATATTTTATGTGTATATTTACTTTTTATTGTGTACACTTACATTATACTAACGCATCTTCATGAATTATTACTGAGGAAATAAGTGCACATTTATGCGACATTTTTGTTTATGAAATGTATTGTGATGGGATTATTATGGTAGTTGAGCCAGTTTAAGATATTGAAGAAGATGACGAAGAAGAATGAGATAATAGCATACACTTGAGATCCTCGAACAATAAGGTAGACGTGTACCTAATAATACTGCCATATTTCGCTGGTCATATTTTAGTCACATGCCATAATCACGAGTCTTAGCGCTACTCATCGTCTGATTGAACTGACTGAAGAATAAAAACATTTCTTTTCTACATTTTAAAAATTGCCTTTAAAAAATAACTTGTACAACAAAACTAAACAAAAAACCTTTTTTTTTTCTATATTTTAAGAGTTGCCCTTAAAAATTACATTTATTTTATAACTTAACAAGAAAAATGTCCAATATTAAGTAAGGAAACGGGATAGTAAATTCGTATCAAATTACGTGTGAATAAGAATGATAATTGATTGCCTAAAGGGTTATTTAGGTTCAATATTGATAAATACTCAATGGATGAAATACGGAGACATGTAGATCTTTAGCATTGATGAGCACGACTTATTAGTACAAACCCTTCTTATTGCCGAGCGAGTCTCATTGTAGCTTGAAACCCTGAGAGGGTTAACGGCTCATCCATCACAGAAGGGCCATTTGCTGTCATCGACAGATTTATGAAAGAGGCACATCCTCTTCATATCTCTTTATAGTATAAGAAACATGGATTTCATATAACAGTCTGTAATACGATAATAATATGGTACAAGTTTAATGTTCGATATAAATACATACGCTGCAGACTGAATTTTTCAAGTAAGCGTGGAAGGTTAGATGCATCTGACCTTCCACGGTTACTTGTCGAAACTTTAAGGATATCGAAAAATACTCATCATAGTTTCCTGCCCTATTTCGATGAAAAGTAAAATAATAGGTGATACTTTCTGCTGCATTGGATTTCATTTTTTTTTCTAAGCATTACGAATTTCCGGGTCGAGGGCGCGTTGTATTTCACGCGCGCTTCAAATTGAGTGTCAGCAAGATGACGAGGCCCCCCTCTAGAAGCTCAAAGCCTGTCGGAATTGCGGGACTTATATCATTACCGTGACCCCGGGGACATAAATGGCTATTGATGGACACCGTGGATTTTAGTCACTACGAGTCTGACAGTCGATACCCTAGGTGGGAGGAATCATTTAATGATTTTACCACGACAAAAAAACATTACGTAGGTTGAACCAATAAACTTTGTTACCTTAAGGTGTGTCCAAACACGGCGTGCAAGGTGCGCGGCAGCTACGCGCGGCATTCGCGGGAAACAAATTTGCCGCGCGGCCAGTTTAGACCTTTTGCGCGGCATGTCCGAGACACGCGTGCGGTGCGACAACCACTGTAATGTTGTCGCAGAGCTCGCGCGTGTTATTTATTATATTTCGTGTTGTTCGCAAATAAAATTTGATTCCTTTTTTATTGAATTAGACCCAGTTTAAAATAATTTAATGATTGATAAGATAGTTTTTTAAAAGAATTGAATTACGCATTTCATACATGTTGGATAATTACGAGAGCAACTTGAAAATTTGATTTTTATTTGTTCAGATATCTTAACGATTATGGTGTCAAATGAAAGGTCTAGATCTAAAACCATTTCATCAGTTTGAATCATGTGAATCGGTTCACGCCTTTAAGAGATAATTAAGAATTAGTATAGTGGAAATATAATGAGGCAGAAAATTAATAATAAGTACCTACTGTTATAAAATGTCATGTTTTTTTCTCTGTTTCTCTCCCTTCTATAAGAACTAAAAAGACTTTTCATTTTCAATTTTAAAGCTGCTTTTGGTTGTCCGATTTTTTTTGCTATTTCATCCCTTAGATCTTCTCTCACGTTATTATTATGATATTCTTTACGTCTAGTATCCCATAATGGACCATGGGAGCCATATATTTCAATAAGACGAATTGCTGTTTCGTTATCCATTTTACTTGATTAAATACATCCGTCCACACACAACCATCGGCGAACCAACACTAACACCGTTCGCAGCAGGGTGCTCGCGCGGCAGGTAGCTCGTGGCTGCCGCACGCGGCAGTCGTCCAATTACAGCGCGGCGGGCCGCGCGCGGTAGCCGCGCTCGATTGCCGCTCGATATTTGGACACACCTTTAAATAACTTTTCGTATTTTATTAAAATTGTTTTCGATTGAAATTTTTAGGGTATAGGCAAATGGAGTCCCATGGTCCCAGGTCAAATTTACCGATGGTATCCCCTGGGTGATTGAAAACGCGTGACAAGTGGTCCAATACTCATGCACCGTGGATTCCGAAATTTCCCATCTCACTTTGGACTTCCAGTAAAATTTCGTTATGGAAAATTTTCATTCAAATAGAATACGTGAGGGTATTTTGATCTGTTTTATGGAGACGTGCGCCGGTTATAGTAGTTTCGTGATAAGGGAGTTAAGTTTAAGGGAGGTACGGCGCTCTTTTATAGATCTCTTTAGCTAAATTAGATTTTTTTGATGGATGTCTTCATAAACTCACACATGAGTTACTTACAATTGACAGTATATTTTATATAGGATCACTTTCAAGAATACTGGCCGGTAATAATAGTAAAAAATGTGTTACTGTAAGATCATCTAAGTAATCTAGCTAATGAATTAAGACAAAAAATGTTTCTACTGTTTTATCATAGTAAGTAAAGTAGAGACGCCAGCACATCAACCTTCCACAATCTGTCTAATTTCTTTAACAGATTTTCAACCCTATCACAATAGAGGAAGATTGAATGTTTCGGGTAGGTACTCGATTGGATTGGACTACATTTGAAACATTTTTGAAAATTCAGTCCTAGAATGATTATTCTTTCTTCACGATATCTGATATATCATTTTGATTGTGAAAAAAAGCCAGCAAGCCTATTAATTTTCCCAATGCTAGAACATAAACTATAAAATTTGCAACCACGTGGGCCCAGTGTGAGTTAAAGATATTAATTTGTCTTCTCTTTTGCTTTTACTTTATTCTGTTTCCAACATGAGGTTTTCCTAAAAAATGACGGCGTTCTTCTTCTAGATCTTTAAGAAAATGAACTTTAAATACACTAATATAAGACAACATCAAATTCACTACAAATTCTAAAAATAATACCAATTTATATCTTCTCAGATATCCATCGAAAAGTCACTCTTATTACCTTAAACTAAATAAAATATAACTCGAGTCCCTTCTATTCAGGTAGGAATTCATTCAAAAATCGTCCTTATTTCTTTATAGATAAACTACAAGCGCACATCATTGTTGAAGTCCCGGCAGACTATCGGCGACCCGCAGACACGCCCGTGAAGATATGAAAGGATTGCTACGCGACCCCGGAATTGACAGCTTTAGAGAACTAAAAGACAGATTTTCTTCTTTAAATTAAAAGGAAATAAAGTTGATGCTTTATTTCTTTAAATTTTTAG
The DNA here is from genome assembly GCA_028554685.1 of Agrotis ipsilon. Taxonomy (NCBI): domain Eukaryota; kingdom Metazoa; phylum Arthropoda; class Insecta; order Lepidoptera; family Noctuidae; genus Agrotis; species Agrotis ipsilon. The sequence continues at coordinate 16,205,220 of CM052960.1, read as the reverse complement.
CTTTACTACTATAATAAACTATATAATATAACTAGAACAGAATACTTTTGTGAACAGAATACTTTTTGTATTGAATTACTTTTTAGTTGTAGCTGTCTTTTGTACATCTTTGACAGTCGTTGCTGATAGTCAGAAGACCAGTGTCCAGTGGCTGGGTTATGGACGTCCGATAGGCAGTTTCTTCATGTAAAATATTGATATGGGTAGATTCGGCAGATTTCTGTTTCTTTTTTCGTTTACACACGCATTGTAGACGGATGTTTCTTTTTGTTTTAAAATTTTTATTTAGGGGCAAATAACAGATTGGAACCAATTTTTGCTGTGCTTCGGAAAGTAAGTTAAGTTATTAGCCGCAGCTCTGATTGGTCTCTTTATTCTTATTTATACCTAAAATTCTGACAACCAGTCTTATTAAGAAGTATGGTTACAGGTAAGCAGGTGTACAGAAACGTACATAGGGGTTATTATAGATATCCACGATCCTACAAAAAAACACTGTTCATGACGAAAACAACAATAACGTCCATGCGATAATAGATGGCGCTACGTGTTACCGAATTTAATGTCAAATTCTTAGCAAAGGCACGCAAAGCTCCGTAGGCAGAAACAGAATACCACCCGGTACCGATCATTGGGTACCCCTTTTGCCTCGTCTACGTTCAATACAAGCACGCCGGTTGCGGTCACTACAAACTTGACCTTATTGAAGAACCTTAACAATAACTGAAGACAATATAGGTAGAAAGATAGATACTTAAAAGATTTATGTAGTACAAAAGAGACACAAAAAACAAATAGTTAATAAAATAAAACGCAGTAAGTAGTAGTTAATAAAACAAAAAAAGGATACCTACTGAGATTAACTACACAATAAAAAAAATATGTGCGGTGTGTGTCTCAGGATTGCACTGAATATTATCCAGCTCAGCATGTGTCAAATTGATACATGCTGATATCATCTCCTCCCTGTAATCTCCTCCCTAACTTGCTACTCACATCTGCAGTATTCTCCTTCATCTTCGTATAGCGCTGGTACGACAGTTTATATTTAATTTTTGTCAGTACAAAAAATTGCCACTTCCACAGCTTTGGCGAGGGCAGGCTCAGAGGTCGGTTGCATGTTGTTGGGTTATCGGAGCCGGGTGCGGTAGGCAATCAAGGATGGTGTGCTACACACTAATTCTTCATCCACACCGTTGCTGCTGTCTTACTAAGTTTGGTGTTTGGTGCATCTTCTCATTTCAACCCGGAGACGGTTCAGGGATTTCTAGGTGCACCATAAGGTCGGACCTTGCAAGAAACCTTGCTAGTTATATCTGCCTTGTCAGTAACTTTTGTTAGTTATCTTTACTCATCCTCTCAACATAAACATCACCATTATTTTAAGAATTTTCTTATAATGTATTTATTTATTTATTATTTATTGTGCACAAAAAGTTACAACATAAGCATGTATACATTTAGTTGACAAAGGTGAATATTTACTGCATTATTTAAAGCAGATATTATGAGGACAGACAAATTCAGCTGCGAGCTAGGTTTGAACCTGCGTCTTCGGGATAAGTACTCTACTCGCCTTACCAATTATCCAGACGACGCAGATTCAAACCAAGCTCGCAGCAAAATTTTTCTTTCCTCAAAATTTCTTATCGAAGACGCGACGCAGGCGTTATTGCGTATAAATATTATATATCATCATCATCATCATCTCAGCCATAGGGCGTCCACTGCTGAACATAGGCCTCCCCTTTTGATCGCCACAAGTACCGGTTGGAAGCGACCTGCATCCAGCGTCTTCCGGCGACCTTCATAAGGTCGTCTGTCCACCTTGATGGTGGACGTCCTACGCTGCGCTTGCTAGTCCGTGGTCTCCACTCTAGCACTTTTCGACCCCATCTGCCATCCGCTCTGCGAGCAATATGGCCTGCCCATTGCCACTTCAGCTTGCTAATCCGGTGGGCTATATCGGTGACTTTAGTTCGTCTACGGATCTCCTCATTTCGGATTCGATCACGCAGAGAAACACCGAGCATAGCCCTCTCCATAGCTCGCTGAGCGACTTTGAGCTTTACATATGAATATTATATAACGTTACATTATTTATAATTAAACAAATCAACTGTTTACTTTAGACATTTAAAACGCCTTACTCATTAATTCATAAACAGCCACTGAATAAATAACACAAAACCATTACCTACTTACCGAGTAAAATATTCCTAATTATGAATTCTAAAGATTCGCTAAGTTCTCGGATCACTGTCTGGGGCCCTGAGATAAGGCTTGCTTACAAACCCGGAGTTTATTTCAACACTTTTGTATGTTCAGCTCTCCACGGATTCCATTGTTGACAATTTTATCGCGTTTTCATTTTTCTTCTTCCCTTTTTCGCGAACCTCGAGACCCGACTATAAGTCTGATCCGGAATTTTTGGGCGTTGGATAATACCCGATTTTGATACTTTTTAGGGTAAACTTTGTAATGTGTTTACTCAGATCTTAAAATGAAAAGAAAGTGAATTGTGTACGTGAGTTTTGTAAAGTTATTTTTAAAAGAAACCGTACGTAAAAGATTTTTGCTAGCTCGTCCAGACTCGAGGTCATATTGTTATTGCATAATTTGCATGCTTTGCTGCAAATGTGCTATGAAGTGTTTTCCCATCAACATTACAAATCAACATAATAACACTACTTAAAACCACAAATACACAAACTCGATATGCTTTAATGATACAATTTAAGCTAATCAAATCCGAAGCCAATGACTCGTGTTTCAACAAACAAAAACAATAAACAAAATTTCAATCCAATTGTTCATAATCCAATAATCAGAAAGATCATTTGATCCATTTAAAAATAACCCAAGTTATTTGATCCATTTAAAAATAGAATCCATTAAATCATTAATTTGATCCGCTCGCAAATAATAAAAGCTCCAGAATCGATTCAGAATTGATTCGATTTACACGTTCAAATCGAATCAAATAATCGAGTCCACGTCATTGCAATAATTTGCAAGTGGATTACAACCATAAAAGTCAATTAACATCTGACGAGGAAAAGAGGACCAATCAATAAAAATAGGGTCACGATTGTCGACAGTATCTTTCGAGAATGGTTGTTATCGATTTCAATAAATGCCGTTCTTTTATTTCAGTAGGGAAAAAAATAAATTATACGAGCAAGCAGCTGAAATTCTCATTAAAATTCCATTACGACACCGTCGATTTGAATATACATAGCTATAGATTTTGATGGCGGAATTATTTTTTATAACAACTTGTGTAACGATTGCGGGTCGTCTGTAATTTCAACGTTTCTGTACCAGAAGTTTCTTTAAGTAATTATTGTAATTAAGTAATGTAGGTGAAGCGGGAAAAGTCTCAAGGTCTCATGGCTTTTATTTAACTTTTACTTTTCAGTAGTAGTTAGTATATGAAAATAAAATATACAAGATTGCATCAGGCTGAATTAAAATCAGTTGTTAGTATACCTACTATACTAGTTTTTACATCGAGCTGGACTCCTTTTTATGAGACTGTCCGTAAAAGACAAGATGCAAGAACGTTTGTGAGGATAAGAGCCTACCTTTGCTCACCAGTGGGACAGAAGAGGCTGTAAAAATATTTAGTAGTAACATATTATGCTGTTTTAGAAAACCTGTTTACGTAAAAATCCGATCGCCGTACTTTCTGTTTTTTTTGAAAGGCTAAAACTAAACACAAAGACTGTTAGATCGTAGCACTGATGGATAGCGGTTACCCTCAACTTTCTAGTGCTGGTGTTGTTATAGATTTTAAAGGCAAAGTTGAAAAGACACAGTCATGTGAAAGTGAAATATTTAATAGTAATAGAATAGTTAATTTTAAAAGTACTATGTATTCCACCCCCAATCCTGATCTTTGAGCTTGAAAATAATCCATTGTTGTCCATGCTTTCATTAATATTTATGGGGTACATAAATCATTCAATCCACCTGCCCTATCGCAAGGTTCTCTGAAGTTTCACTACGGTATTTTGCATTTTTTTTCAATTCAGTAAGGTCTACCCACTAACACGTGGCGTATTAGAACAAATATATATATATACGAACATAAATACCTGACTAGGATATTTAAACTAAAATAATTTACAAAGCTATCCATGAGCAATTAAGACAAGGTTCAAAATAAGACGAAACACTTCGAGAAAAGGTAGGTAGTGCCCTTGCGCTTTGCTTGGCTCGACTTGGCGGAGGCACTACCGGGGTACTCTTGAATTGAAGATCACCATACAAAAGTATTCTGTTATTATCTTGTTCTATAATTTGTTTTTTTTTTTTTAATTTTGTGCGTGCCTCTGACATAATATTTATGATCATTAAAAAAAGCTTTGAGCATCCTCAACTTATCGTAAACGGATTGTACTTATTTTATACAAAAACATTTTTTCACAAAATAATGGATCCTTTCGTCAAAGGAAGTCAAGCTACTTAACGGATTATCCTAAATATAGCTCCCAAACTCAACATCCACAAATATGGGTTGGTATGACACAACAAAGAAATACAATCTACTTTATCATCACAAAAAGGGGATCAAATAGTCAAAGGAAAGTACGAATATAGACCGAAACTAATAAGGTATTTTCTTTGCATACATTCGGATATATTATTTCTAGCAAAACTTATTCAAATCCGGTAAACTTGGGATCCTGTCCCGGTAATCACGGTTCCGATCGGGCTTTGATTGACCTTTATGCAAATTCCAAATTCGCCCAGGAGTACGCTACCCAGGTTGTTTAATTGAATAATTAACCTGTCCAACGCACTTCGTTATAATTTTAAATTACTTTACAGCTTCGCAATTTGTGACGCCGTCAAAAATTTCGGGAAATTATTCTGTGTTTTTTGCCTTAAAAATACAGTATCTGGAAGGCCCGATAAGGCGATTGTAATAACAACTTAGTGACGGTAAATAGAAACGCTGATAAGTTTATTGAATAAAAGTAGTCCCTTTCAAATTTATAAATCTTTTCAACTTCTTTCTGGTCTTAGAAATAAAATTATTATTGTCCTTTGGAAAAGATACCTAGACTACTAATGTTAAATATCATCAAGTGACTTCCTAATAAACTAACTTTGTTAAGTAACTTTGATTTTGACTGGATGTTATAAAGTAATTATGAATTAAGCGTAATCAAATATGATTTTATTAACTTAATATCAACTAAAATTGTTAATTAATGATCGTTAATTACTCGTAATAGTCTACAAAGCATACAAATCATTGTCAAGAAATATAATTTGCTTTATTTTCCTCTTCCAAAAAGTATAAATTACCAATTCAAATACTATTAGCCAAATCAATCCACTTCCATCATTTCAAAATCCATCTTCACTTATTCCGCCACTCGATTCCCGATATTTTCCTGTTCGTGTCCATCCATTAAAATTCAGCCTCTCGATAAATAAAAATTGAAATAATAACAAGTCTCTCTGATCTCCAATTTGTAGAGCTCACGAATCACAAAAGTTTGAAAGCCCAACCCTACCTAATTAGTTCTTTATTGATCCCGAAAATCTCGGGACTAGTGGTCTACCCCTTTCCATTTTAATGAGTCCGTTCTTAGTTACATGGACATGTTTCCCTATAAGCCGAATAAATATTTATAGATTGGTGTTTGTTAGTGTTGTGTACATTATCGGGAGTGGGGTGAAACCTTTTATATTTTACTTCGTATAAGGATTTAGGTTAGGGCTGATTCTATTTACTAGAAGGTTTTTAAGCCGGGTTTTATATATAAAACCGTCGGTCGTGGTTATACAAAGTTATTAGTGTGGTGGAAGTTTAAATGAATAATAAGTTTTGTTCGCGGGTTTATTATCGTTGTGATTCGTAATTGTTCCACGGAGAATAAAAAAATAAACTCTTCGAGATAATACAATATTATAACTATGTAAAAATTGATGTCAATTATTTTTTCTTAGTTTCTTCTTACTAATTAAAATTAAGTTCGGGTTGTTTGTTGTGTAGTCTTGTCCCCGTATTAATTATTTCGTTAATCAGTTTTACAAGTTGGCTGGAAGAGAATAAGCTCACCTCTGTGAACAAAATTTATATTGTTTTGTACAATGCTACAAATTAAATAATGTGGGATAAAATCAATCGTTTGGAAGATTAGTCTTTACATATACTTACACTGAAAGAAAACCATTTACAAAACTTTATTACATCAGTAAAGATAAAGTAAAGAATTAGTACTTAGATATTACAACACTAATAAAAAAGATTACATTTCCAGAATTCATGCATTTTACGACCCTATTTTCGCCAATCTCCTCGAGAATCACATAGACTTGACGCGATCAACACTCATTTCCATATTTCGATTATAAGCTGGCTTCATTTGCAAATCAATGCTTCTTATCCATATTTTGTTTTTGTAAGTTAGATAGATAGGTTTCATTGCATAAATCCATAATAAATTATGAGCCTGTAAATGTTTTCAACATTGCTGGGATGTAAGAATCTTGCGTGTTACATAATCCACAGATTTTTGGTAAGAGATTTTATTAAAGATAGAAAATCTTCATAATATGATTTCTCCCATCATGAAAGGAATGGACGGCACTGACATACTAAAAACCAGACTGTTCCTTCGTTTGCTCTTCGTATTCCAGGTAGCAGTAATCTGCTAATTAGCACAGTCCCCCAATCCCGACTGGCATGACTCCATTGGCCCTCGGCAGTTTGACCTAGGCCTCATCCTTCATAAGAAGGTGAACTAACAATTACATGCCGTGGGAAAGCAAATTGATGTTATACATAAATATTTTAAAGGAAAAACGTTACGACCGGTTTTCCATGCTGCTTAACTCCAGAAAAATCGTAATATTCTGTTCATATTTCAGCAGTATTTTCGCACAAACAAAACCATTACGTGCTAAATCATAAAGATTATTTTCCCGTATTAACTAGTCAATTAGTTTATCGTTCGGCAAGACGTTAGCAATAAACACTGTCCACTCAATTTACCACCAAAGTTATGGTACCAAAGAGATTTTGTTATAAATAATTTAAGGAATCACATTTGATTTACGTTGCCCATAAAACGTTCGAGCCAAACCACTATGTTTGTATTAATTTTCCGCCATAACACGCCTCCCGAAATTGCCGGGAATTTTGCTTTGAAATTTTTGGTCCAGCGCAGGACGGACCTATGCTACGCTTTCTGTGTGTAATTACTTACAGAGTTCATTGTGTTTTTTTATCTTTAGGTTTAATTTTGGGTGGGGTTCCAATTTTATTTATTTATTATTTATTTATTTATTTATATTTATACATATAACTATAATCAATTAATAAAAAAACTAACCCTTACCAACCCTCATAATGTCGGCCATTTCAGATTTTTAACCAGCTGACTTGGTGCATGTAACATTATTTAATGATGAACATATTTTAAAATCGGTATGTAAAATATGTTATGTGTTTTTTTTGTTAACGGGCCTTGTTTGGAGATATTGTACTAAACCAACGACTTTCAAGACGAATGGTCCTTGCGACTGACGCGGCTACATCTATTAGTTTTCGTATGAATGGTCATAATATTGAAAAATACTGTACCCTTAGCACAAGTTTTCTGTAAATGAGACGGAAAGTAAACTGGAACTTTGACACTTTCAAATTGACAATTTTCAAGGAAAAAATGGAACAGCCCCTCTGGTGTGCGAAGAAGGAACTATTTTTTTCCTTGAAAATTGTCAATTTGAAATTGTCAAAGTTGCTGTTTACTTTACGTCTCAAATACTGAAAACTCGTGCTGACGGTACTGTAGCCTTAGCACGAGTTTTCAGTAAATGAGATCGCTCAACTATGCAACTTCTTCTTAGCAAACAAGACATGGTAATGGCAACGTAGTATTAGTTCCTAAGAATTTGCGTGCTTATTGAAACTAAAGAAGAAATCAATGCAACACTAAACACTGACAGAAAATCGAAACTAAAAATCTCTCTTCAAAAATCCCACCTTCAATAAACGGAAAAATAATGAAACAAGCAACTTTGACACCTAATTAGTCAATGTTATCAAACTCACAAAGGAAAATCCTATCACCGTTACAGCACAGCATAATTGATACAATTTTTAATTAAAATAACTCACTCGTTAACGAGGAAACAAGCGTATCAGATTCTAAAATGTATGTCAGCGTGTAAAAACCAATTTGGCGGCTGTGAAGCCTCAGTGACACAGAGTAGATAGACGCAGAAGGTTAATTTCGTGAAACGAGCCAAACTAGTGCATCCATCATCGCATATAACGTTCCCACTGCTGGGACACAGGCCTCCTCTCTTGTGAGAGGGAGTGGGCTATAATCCACCACGCTGGCCCAGTGCGGATTGGCAGATGTCACATGTCTTCAAATTTGATGGTTCTAGGACATGCCGGTTTCCTCACGATGTTTTCCTTCACCGTTTTGAAAGCAGTGGTGATGAAATAAATTACACAAAGTAATACACCAAGCTGGGTTCGAACCAACGCCCTACAACTCGTAAGTCGGGACCGATAACACTGAGCCAGAACTGCTATCAGTGCATCCATATATGGACGAAAACATTTTCACAGAACACGTATGTCATAGCAGTCGCGAATGCACTTGCACTACAGCATATTTGCATTTATTATGCCTTTGATTTCACATCACTGTTTCGGTTAAATTACTGTTAAATGATTTTTGACAGTCGTTTCATGTATTCAATGGCCTGAAATTTTCTAGAATTTTACCATGTAATAAATGTACTGTGGTGGTCAAATTAGGAATTGCTATAGTTCTGGGTACTAACAACCGACCGAGATATTTTTTTCGATCTTAGTACCAAAACCCAGGGCAGAGCGGGAGGGACTGTCAGACTCGTGATAACTAAAATCCACAGTGTCCTTCAGTAAACTTCAATGTACCGGAGTCGCGGTATACGTGTGTCCCGCGACGCTGATGCGGCAGGATCAAAACCATAGTAAAAAAAGTTACTGGCTGACAGAATAATCACCCATAACAGGAATGACAACACGAAAAAAATAATCTTGTACTCGTTAAAATTAGGTTGCTATAAGGTTACTTCTGTCAGAAGTTAAGTCAACGTTATTCAACAAGACGTGCATATTCTGTGAACCTTCTGTGTATATTTACTTTGTGTCCCTAGGGTATATTAGACTCCCCTACATAGCAATTAATTCATAGTAACGCGAAATTTAATTAATCCTCCGATGTTTGGAATGATAATTGGGGATTGCCGCGGAATTCCACACTTGAGGGGGTGATGGAATTGTGGGGTTGTCTTAGGTGCGAATATTCCGACAATTTCGTTTCGAAAATTATCATGTTGAATTTTCGGCTTCGTATTTGTAGATGTCAATTGAAGTTAATAGACCAGCCCTTTTATAACTGTGTAACTAGCTTCTGCCTGCGGTTTCACCCGCGACATGTTAGGTATTTGGCACTAATGGTGCTATCTCCATTAGTCTTTTTTTTTATCGTGGTAAAATCATCAAATGAGTCCTCCCACCGCGGGCAGGGCGGGAGCCCTTTATGTTCCGGGGTCACGGTGATTGAAATAATTCCCGCGACCCCGGCGTCTCCATTAGTCTTGAGGAGCATTTGGAATACGAAGCGCCGCCGCCGTGACTCGGGCCTTGTCCTTGTTCGGACGGCGAGCTACCCATTACCCCAAGTGGCTGGAATATGCCCCGCCATTTCCAACGCGTATTATATTGATTTTGCATACTTTAATGTGTTACTATAAATGTACTACAACTTAAATTTGTTTTTGTTATTAAGGTCGGACTATATTTTGACCCTTTATTTCCCAAGCACTTGGCCGGTTAACTCCTCTAAAAAAGTTTCAGTTTTAGTTTCAGAAAACAGTCATGTTCCTTTATTCATTTTTTACTTATGAAATAGATTATAAAATATTTAAATAATCGGGAGTACTCTTAGCAACATAAAATGATATAAGTATGTACCTATAAAAAGTATAAAATAAATTAAAAATTTAAAAAACCCCCGACACAAAAACCAAGTTCCCTTTAAAAAGTAAAAAATAATAAAAATACGTCGCGTTGGGGGACTGCTCCAAATTATTTATCATCTCTTGTTTTTTTGCAGTCCCCCAACGCGACGTATTTTTATTATTTTTTACTTTTTAAAGGGAACTTGGTTTTTGTGTCGGGGGTTTTTTAAATTTTTAATTTATTTTATACTTTTTATAGGTACATACTTATATCATTTTATGTTGCTAAGAGTACTCCCTATCGGGCACGCCGCAATCGCGGCGGTAAGACCCCTCTTTGAGGAGTGGCTGGAGAGACGTCACGTCGTCTTGACCTATCGCATGACGCAGGTCCTCATCGGACACGGAAGTTTCGGGAGGTACTTGTGGCTGATGGGAAAGGAGGAAACGCCTGGGTGTCACCACTGCGAAGATCGCCCGGAGGACACAGTAGAGCATACGGTGCAAGACTGCCCAGCTTGGGCAGAACACCGACGTGTCCTCACGGCGGCGATAGGCGGAGACCTCTCGCGCCCGGCATTGGTTTCGGCCATGCTGCGGAGCGAGACGGAGTGGGAAGCGGTCGCCGCCTTCTACGAGTAATGCTCGTGAAGGAGGCGGCGGGCCGCAAGAGAGAGAGGACAGCGTCCTCCCTCCGCCCCAACCGCAGTGGTGTACGCCCACGGCGCCGTACGTCGCAAGACGATCTCCGGCCACCGTAGGCGCGGGCATGCGGACAGCGAGTAAAGGGCAACTCGCTGTCCGACCATGGACCATGCCCGGGTCGACGGCGCGTCGTGTTCCACGCGCGCCTCGAAGAGCTGTCAGCAAAAATGACGGGGCCCCCTCTCAGAGGGCCAAAGCCTGCCGGGGTCGCGGGACTTATTTCTATTACCGTGACCCCGGAACATAAAGGGCTACTGAAGGACACCGTGGATTTTAGTCAGTACAAGTCTGACAGTACCTCCCGCCCTGCCCGGGGTTGGAGGTCCCATTTGATGATTTTACCACGCTAAAAAAAAAAAAAAAAAGAGTACTCCCGATTAAGTCATCAATATTCCCTTTCATTAGATACCCAAATCGAGTATATTTGCAGACCCTCGGTTACCTTTCCCCGCTTTCACCCCCACAACTTCCAAACGGCTCGACCGATTTTCACCAAACATGTCTAAGAACACTCGCAGATAAGTCACCTTTCATACAAAAGAAACTAAATTGAAATCGCTTCAACCGTTCGGGCTCTATGATGCCACAGACAGACTGACAGACAGACAGACAGACAGACAGACAGACAGACTGACAGACAGACACGTCAAACTTATAACACCCCTCTTTTTCCGTCGGGGGTTAAAAAAAGAAGTTTAAAAATTTAAATAATTATGGTATCGGTAACAAGAACAAGGTCCAAGCTACGCCTAGGTCACGGCTCTAAAGCAAAAAACCTCCTAACAATGCGCACTGTTTCCAAAAAATCTGAAAAAGCAGTTATTACGATTTTCTTCAACTACAAACAATTGTAACACCCAAAATATTTTCATCATTTTCTCTTCTCAATTGCTTCTTATCCTCAAAGGATGTGACTGTTCTACATTTTCGCTACTTTGCCAGCAGGTATACATTCTTTGAAGTTGTCAAGTACCACTTAGTAAGGTACTTGAGTACCAAAAAACTCACAGCAAATGCTAGACGTTTGAGGCTTTTTCTTAAGGAGGATGAAAACTTTTTGACAAATACAGAACAAGGGCAATTGAAATTCTTTTTTATTTCTCTTTGTTTTCGTGAGGAGTCACCGTAGTACGACCTATACTGATGTGATTTCTGATGTTCTTTATAAAGCACATTCCTTTATAAAATGAGGTTTGATTTTGAAGGAAACGAACTCTGTACTTACTGCTTACTCATATCAATATTAAACATAAAACTTACACCAAGTTTGTATTGATCGTAGGCTTGCGGGCGGCGAGTAATGAGAAATTCGCTGTCCGATCATGAACCATGCCCGGACGCCTCAAAGAGTGTCAGCACAATGACGGGGCCCTACTTACGAAGGCCAAAGCCTGCCTGGTTCGTAGGACTAACGAAATACCGCAACCCCGTAACGTAAAGAGCTATTGAAAGACACCGTGAATTTTAGTCAGTGCAAGTCTGAAAGTCGTACCATTCCCTAGGGGGGTAGGGTAGGAGAGACTAATTTGATGATTTTACCACGCTAAAAAGAAAGTTTGTCATACAGCAGTGATTACACTACAGACTGCTTTAGCATAGCCACCCTGGTCCAGAGAATAAAATGAAAATAAAATAGTCCATCGGACTGTCAGCTGATATTCCACCATTTTCTTTTTTTCCAATTTCTGGAATCAATCAAGTTTTACGTGTCCTGCTGCTACGGACAGATTTTATTTTCACAACACCTATTTGTCCGAGTGAAACTTATTTATACATTTTCGTGCTCTTTTTGTGATGGATTCAAGACCCAAATATATTTTAAGTGGTTTTATTTATTTTTATGGAAATATAAATAATATTTTTGTTTTTTTATGATAATTTATTATTTTCAAAAAATAAAAGTGTCATCTAAAAATGTTAGTATATGTAAGTACAAGCTGAAAACATAACATCATAAATTTAAAATTTGCAATATTTGATCGGAAACTCACCCTAAAAATAATCAAAACTATGCCATTAAAATTTCTTTTAATCCTCAATTTCCAATTTTCAACACTTTATCCAATTCACGAAATTAACTGAAAAACTATGAAGTACCTAGTCACTAATTAATGTGACCCAAAGCAATTCCTTTGAACGTCTAAGTTAAGATCCCTCTGCAAACATCTCATTCCACCACAATTAAGTCCACTCAATTGCCCCTTACAACCTAGAAAGGGACAATAAGCAGATAATATACACCTCCTCTTCCACTTACGACCCCTCACGAGAATTCCCTCTGTTATAAATGGCAGGATAGCAGAAATCACATTCACAAACAATAAAAGCAATTGGAATAAATATGGTTCAGTCAACCAAATGTTTCTGACCTGGGTAATTCATATATGGTTTGCAATAATATATTTTTTAGTACAAATGTAATTTGTTATTTCCGAAAAAAAAGTTTTTAAAGCATGCTTTTTTGCTTAACTTTATTAGTTAGCTGGAGATTTGTCTCTAAAATTAACGCAAGAATATCCTTCTCGGTGTCCATCTTGATCACTATCTTTGACTGTAACCAATCAAATAATTAATTTGGATACCCGTCAGTAAATGCTGTTTAAGACACCAGATCGGGCTTCGGATTGAGATGGCATATTAATTTAAGAAATTTCACTTTAAAGCGCAAACGCAGTTAAAATTATTGTATTTTATTAATTACTAGTAATCCATCTCGCAAGAAACTTAAGAACAAACGTACCATAAAACTTATGAGGCAATTCATTTTCACATTTATATCAGATAAATATCATTTTGTGTGGCTTGACATATTTATAGTTGCTTGCTTCATCACCATCATAATATAAGCCATAAGTTGTCCACTGCTAAACTTAGACCGACTTAGAATAGGACCGGTTGGAAGCGGCTTGCTTCCAGCGTGATCCTGTGGTCTTTAAGATCGTCTGTCCACCTTGAAGATGGTGGACAGACGACGAGTACTACGCTGCTCTTGCCGGTGCGTAGTCTTACTTGCTTATGTATTGGTATCTGCTTATGTATTGGACATCTTGTTTCGTACCCTGTTGTGTGGTTCACTGAAGAATCTTTGATTTTTCGAAGCAGCGTTTACTTCAATTTTGTAATTCTCTCAGCTCGGCGAAGACGTCACACATGTGTCATCTTAAAGAATTTCAGATGTAAAAGAGACATGTAATCGTAGTTTTTACTAGACACATCACTCAAGCAAAAATAGCCTCTATCCATACAAAGGTCAAAAAGTGTAAAACGCCATCATTACGCGTCACATAAAAAACGTGTGCCAAAGACTATCTTTGCGCGTATGAAATTCTACCTTTGATGTTGTTGAGTGGCCCTTCCCGAGTGCGTCTGGGGGAGTCAACAGCCCTCCCCTTGTGGAGCTAAGACTTCAAACGTTCTGATTCGCTTTTACACCTTGGAGTAGGCAGTTATGTCGAGATCCAGACTCAGATTTCAACGGACAATAGGCGCCCGTCTTTGGATTTTTTAAAGCCCCTAATTAAAATGCTTTGATTATTTTCCTTTTGGGTTTTAGTTTTTTTTCTTATTTTTTAAGAGTTAAAAGCCGTTTGACTCTTAAAAAGTTTGTAAAGTTTCTTTTAATTTGCAGTTTTTGATGTTTGCGTATTTGAAAGGTGGTGGTCGTGGTTGATTGATGGCTGTCTAGGTTGGTGATTGTCTGAGATTCTTTTTGTAATGTTACTAAATTGTAATTAAAAAAAAAAACATTTATTACTGAAAATTTTCTTTGAAGTTAATTTAAACACTGCTTTTGTACGAGTAAAGCGACTTCGAGATTCTATCTTTGAAGTCAATAAAAATGTCACTATACACTCACGACCTGAAATGAAAGCGAAAACTCAACACGAACAAAATCCAATCTTCTAAGAATCTAACATTGTGAGAAAAATCTATCCTCCATAAAATCCCATATTCCATAGAACCCAAAACGACATAACAATTTGGAATTCTATTCTCAAAAAATGGGAGAGATTTTTTCATATTCCAGTTTCAGTAATATCTTCAACACAGAAAAGATATCTTCATATAGTTGAAAATGTAGTGCTTTCCTTGAATTCTGTCTTGGTTACAATTATTAAATAGTTGGTATCTCTGAGATTGTCACTGAAAATGGTAGGACGTGAATTTCTGGAGCATTTTAAGGGGAATAAATTTTCTCTTCTAGAAGTACAAGTTGTTTCGCGTTTGAAATGATGTGGAAGGTTAAGCAAAATACTAAGAAGTCATGATAGTTGTACACATAACAATATAATCAATATGATAGTTTCCAGCTTCAATAAATTCGAAATTATATTTTGTTCGTCAGATAAAGAATAATTGCCAAAATATAGACACTTATTTTTGATAAAATTAATGAATATTGACAAAGGTAAATCGCGTCATAAACTAGGGAGTAGAGATTTGTGACGTCAGATGTCACTAAAAGTTATATCGATGGCGTGTCGTATTGTGATTATTTTAATTGTCGTTTATTATTCTTCGTCATTTTGATTGACTCCACGAAGGATGAAATAGGAGTCAAATATTTTTTGAATGCTAGCTGTTTTGGATGCTCGGCTGCCGCTGTGATTGAATATTCATTGACTCGGTTTCTTAATGGAACAAAGAATTTGGAAGTACATGGACTACAGATTTGTAGTTGTTTCGAGCAATTCAGTATGTGCGTGTGAGTTTATATATTGCAATCTAAGATATAGGAGAAATCCCCTTGGTAGCAACATTAAAAAAAATATTGTAATTGAGTAAAATATGTCAAATCTCAAATGAAACGTAACTTTCAAAGTTCACCTCTAACGTAAAAGTTTACGTCTAGATTGTTATCGAGCTGAAGACGACAATTTGTCATTACTTATTGCGCAGTTTTAACTTCAAACTCAACACTTATTGGAAACTTTCCTATAACGTGTGGCACTATTTATTAGAACTGAAATCATTTACCAAGAAACTTGGGATTTCGTTTCCTTCTTGAAAGAAGTTAGTTTAGTTACAAATAAAATGCTTCAATGTTTTTGAAATGCTATTTTGTAGTTTTAGATCAGCATTTTAGAAAGATTCGCAGCAGTCGCGGATCATTTCTCAATTTAATTTGGTCATATTCATTCATGATTCGATTGGATTGCTGCGCTGCACGTCGCGGGTTTGATGCAAATATTTGTATGATCTACAATATTGACTATCCTGGATCTGGCGTTTGCGTGTATAATGAGTGTTTATATGATTGTAAACGCACCAACGGTACAGGAAAATTCTTTCTAGGGCAACGTATATAAAATATAATTTATTGAATTTTCTAATATTAATTCTTGATTTACTCCAAAGATGTCGTTAGTTCTGTATTCAGCACTCTGGTTTTTTTTTTAAATGTCGCAGCATGTGCGTTGGTTTGGCCGCTCACGTAAGATTTTTTTTTTGTTTGTTTTTTATTTTGTTTTTTGTTGTTGTGAACTAATATTCCACAATAATAATAATAATATTCCACAACTATCACACAACGCCAGCTAGTCCCAAGCTAAGCAGAGTTGAGCTTGTGTTATGGGTACTAGACAACTGATAAACATATACTTATATATTTCTAAATACATAAATGTTATAGATAAATTACACCCAGACACAGAACAAAATGATCGTGCTCATCACACAAACATTTGTCCTAGGTGGGAATCGAACCCACGACCTCCGTCATAGCAGTCAGGGTCACTAACCACAACACCAACAGGCCAGTCAAACTGTGCCTGTCCAATAAATACGTTTTCTTTCATTCATTCACAGCATACATTAGCCACAGCTTTAAAAGGATATCTCTATACATTGTAGTTAATAGTACTTATCATGATATTTTTCCGCCAACACACCGTCCACTTGAAACTAGAACTTACTGTTACTTAATAAGTTTTAAAAGCAGCCGCGTGCCATTGTGGCGGTAACTTTGGCAATTAGCGTTAAGTGGGTTTTAACCCAAATAAAACAATTGTTACAATGTTTACTTTAAATGTGTGGAGCATTCATATTTCACTACTGTTTTTTATCTAATACAACCTGTTTTGATTGCTAAGACATGACGTTGATTTCTGTAAGTAAAGGGGGCCAAAACTCGGTTTTAGAGATGGTGTCGAACTCGACAAACAATTCTAATGACGTCATTTTTTCGACAAATTTTAAAAGTTGCTATTCATGGGGATTTCAAATTCGCCATTTGTCGAAAGCTAACGTTAGAGTTCAGTAAAATTAGTCGAAAAAATGACGTCATTAGAAATTTTTGTCGAGTTAGACACCATCTCTAAAACCGAGAATTGGCCCCCTGATATTCTGTATAGAAAATGGAAATCTCAAGCGATAGATAAAAAGTACAAAATAAGTCTCTGCTTAAACCAATAACATGTCAATGTTCCCACTGCTGGACTTTCTCTCAATATTAGGGAATACATTAAGCGGTTGTTGCTTAAATTGGAAAGTAAATTAAGATGTTGATGTATGTAACGAAAAAAATCAAAAAAAGCTCTATAGCCACCTTTTAGGTAATCGATATTTCTGTATAATAAATCATTATGATGAATACCTTTTTTTCATGTAGGTAAGAGTAAGGATATTTAAAAAAAAAACGAGTAGTTGTTGCAGACTAGAGCAAACTTTGTTAAACCTAGATTATTTTATGTTATAACCTCAAAAAGGCTATACAAGTTAGTAACAGAAAATATATTACACAAAACATTTATGACAACAAAACTATGAACCCACATAAACGACGCTACACACAATACGAAAACCTTATTCTTTCGAAAACAAATTCCACATCCAAACCATAAGAACATTGTAATAACATATTTCATAAACGCGCGACCTATTTTCACACTCAATTGGTAAGAAAAGCGACCATAATTCATTTCCACTCCAAATGTTCGTGGGACTTAATATCATCTTAATTAAATGATTAAAATTAAGAAGAGCTTAATGTTCTATTGTCTCGATATTGTGTGAGATGCGTGACGTAATCCTGTCTTTGTCTTCTGTCTGTTAATACGCCATGATGTAATTAAATGTACCTAAGGATACTTATTAGGTCTATAGAGAGAGGAGTCTTATAATGTTAAGCAGTGGACGTCTTCCGATGTTTTTGTTCCACTGCCGGGCAAAGGCCTCCCCCATGTCCTTCAAAGTGCTCTTTTCCAGTGTTACTTCGGACCAGCCATCAAGGTACGCATCAAGATCGTCTTGCCACCTTTTACCGATGATGATAATGAAAAATATAATGTATATAGGCTTATGAGCAGTGAGCAGTTATTGCCCAGTGGATACAGCCCCGATTTATTTTGTATTTTATTTTATTCGGAAGCCTACAATTTTTTAAATATTTGATGGCGATTTACAAGTTTCCACAATCATGTTTTATTTTTTGTTATTTTCACCACAATATTACCCTCATTGCCAAACCACCAAACTACTATTCATAATAACAAACAATTTATTTACCAAAACACATTAGATTGAAACAAATGTTATTAGCGAACTACAAGAAAATTGGCTCCCATTCAAAATAAGATACCAGGGGCTCATAACTATAGTAGCAATTTATCTTATCCTTGGCCAGAGAATGTTATTACACGGAGAATTATTGTTCGAACCATAAAAAGTCTAAAGTTGTGGAAACATATTACTGTGGTATAAATTCCATTCAAGATATCATGTTTTGTTACATGATCTTAGCTTTCTTGCGTAAACTGTTTGTGTGGAAAATGTTTAGCATTTTGAGAAAATGTAAAGAAAAATGTAAGAAAACACCGTTGCAAACGTGGTCGAAAATTGTACAGAAGAGAAGGATTTCTTGGAAGAAAGCGAAGGCCTATGCGTTGAGTTGCAAAGAAGAGCAAGATAAAATCACACTTGGGAGACCAAAAGATTTATACCTATGTACATTGTACACCCAAGTTTCGTCACTACTGAGAAAACCCTAACATACTTTTCCCAGCCTAGGAATTCTGGGAACCCATGAACTCTTACTCAGCAGTCGTGACACAGGAAAGGCAGTCTCAACAGGCACGAGCAAGTCTAAAGGACCCCAGTAAATTATTTTCGTAAATAAAAAGTTGCCTAAGTATGATTCATTGAAATTAGTGCGGTTTTTCACAAACTATAGAGCATCAGTAACGACATGAAACTGAATAAATTATACTTATTTTTTCATGATCTTTTCTAAACCACACCGGAAACTACAACTATTTTACAAAAAAAAAAGAGGATATGACATCATGTTAACTTCGTTCAACAAGCTAAAAACGTTTTCAAACACTTTAATTTGGTGGCGTTATACGATTACAAATACTCGAATTAAAATACTTTCAACCTTAACGACACAGAAATATGTCACAAAATCGTGGGAGCACTTAACACAGATCAAGAGCTAGCAAAATAAAGACTTGCAATGCTGCAAATTAGAAACAAAATATAAAACACTCCCTTCGAATGTAAATTGAATTTCACCACAAAATTCAATTTGGATTACCTTCACATTCGCAAAAAAAGTATATCTGAAACAAATTCTTGTTTCATCAATACATCACTGGAGGTTAAACCACATTATTATTTGCGGTTTCATTTTCGAATAATAAACCTTATATCGTTAACTTAATGAGCTTTTCTTGTTAAATGGGTACTCCAGTGTAATTTGTATTATAAATTCGAGTAGGATTTGTACTGCTTTACCACTGATCTGCAAAGTGGCAGAATGAATAATGGTGACTTTGACGCATTATGTTAACAATTTACCTACTTATTTAGTTATTTCTTGAGAGTAGGTATTTTTAGACTTAATATAATGATGATGGACTATGTTTATTTAGGGCACTTGGGATTTTCCGAAATCAGTTACAATTTTGAAATTCAATGGCTGACTTTAGATGTTTTAGACGGTGCACGGTCATAAACGGTTGACTGGCCTGTTGGTCTAGTGGTTAGTGACCCTGACAGCTATGCCGGAGGTTGTGGGTTCGATTCCCACCCAGGACAAATATTTGTGTGATGAGCATGATCATTATTTTGTTCTGTGTCTGGGTGTAATTTATCTATAATTTATGTATGTATTTAGAAATATATAAGTATGTTTATCAGTTGTCTAGTACCCATAACACAAACTCTGCTTAGCTTGGGACTAGATAGCGTTGTGTGATAGTTGTGGAATATTATTATTATTATATTATAAAATCATAGTTAAGTATTTCTAGTACAGACGTCAGCACATTGACCTACCAAAATCTGTCAAATTTTGCCAAATAAACGTGAACTCTGGTTCAAGAGCATGACAGGTTCCTCACGATGTTTTTTTCTTCACCGTTTCGACACTAGCGGTGATGCCACATCCTGTTCCATCGTCTTTTTAGTAAAAGTCTCTATCTTTGTAATATAGAAAAAAATGCTTTTTAGTGTCTCTAAAAACTTTCAGTTAGTATCTAAATTGTTTCAGATTTATATTCAACACAACCCATTCTATTTAAACTAGAACTCAGGCAAAAAATATCAATATTCAGAGGACTAAAAACATTCTGTTTTTTGCCCGTCACGACGCGACGCGACGGCTTCTAGTTTACTTTTAAAAAGATATTCTGTTCTCATTTTAAAATCAAATTACGAAGAACTTAGCTTGCTAACTTCTGATGGAAAAGTTTAAGCAAACGGTACTCTTGCAATTTTTCAAGATGGATTAATGTCTCATCCAGTGTACGAAGTTGTAAGTTATTTTTAATGTTTGAAAGACTTACGTTTTTTTATAATGTTTTGTGATTTTAAAGATAACAAGGTCCTCTTTATACATTTTTGTCAGCAAAGAGAAGCTCTACCGTAATTACGAAATATTATTTCAGTATTTATTCACACCTATTTTTATTTTAAAAATGTTGCCAAGTGCACTGCTAATGTGTCCTGCGCTGTGATAGCATTTAAATAAATTCTGGTTACATAAAAAAACTACTCGATCCAGAATTACTACCTACCTAAAGGTAATCAACCCGTGACATATCAAGCCAGAGCGTCTGCACGAAATAAACTAAACTTAATTATCATTAACCTATTTACTTTCAGTTTACTTACTTTAGTAGATCACACTTTCATAAAATTCTGCTTATTAATAGTGCTGCCTACTAAAGCACTAACTAATAAAAAAATACCAAAGCGTTAATAACTTCTCACGAAATTAAGCACTAACCACACAGAGCAACACAAAGACCCATTTCTAACGCCACCACAAAAAAAAAGTTAGGCACAAAGTCTCCATTAGTGCCCAACAATACAGAATCCAGCCATTAAAACCAGAACAATACAAAAAATATACGAACAAAAAAACTGGTGAGTAGAAAATGGGAACACTTTACCTACTTTCCTATGGCGATGATAGGCAAAGCCGTGTGTCAGTAGCGATATCGCATTGTACGTCACGAGACACCATTCAAGTGGCTTTTTTAACATCAAAGGCAGGTTTTTGCTTTGAGCCGCCGGCGGATCTGTTTTACGGGAAGACACTTCTGGTTTTGATACACAGTGGAGTACTGCAGGGGGATAGGGGCGCCTAGCTTTCAACTGTTTTTGTTATGGAACGACGATTTTGACGACACGGTTAGCGCAATGCCTGAGCGATTGGACTGCTGCGTGCGCTGCGTTTCGCGGGTTCAATTCCCGCACGGAGCAATTATTTTTATGATCTACAAGTAGTTGTTTCGGGTTTGGGTTTTTGTGTATGTGACTTTCTATATTTGTTAACGCACCTACGATACAGGAGACATTTTTAGTGCCAAAAGTTCGACTTCAAAAATCTTTTTAAAATAAATACTTTACCCCCAAGTATTTATTTTAAAAAGTTTTTTTTACATTTGTTTTGCTTACTGTCCTCGTGGTTTCTGTCGCTGACATGACGGTGTCTATTTCTGACGTAATAATTGACATGACAATGATGGGAATTACAATCTAAAACATCATCTGGCTTGGTTTAAAGTTAGTTGAAAAAGAAAAAAAAAAAACATACCTTATTAAATTATCAAAATTAATTTTGACCAACACAAACTTTCGAAAACGAAACACTCAACAATTCACCCCAAAAAAAAAAACATCGAAGTTGCAAACAGCAAAAAAAAAACATTAATTAATACGAATCGGCTTAAGCCATTCCGAAATCTCACCACAACATCATTAATTTTTTCCACCGAACATCTACGGACCAATCTTGCCAATACTCGGCCCTCGAAACAGGGAAACGAACCTGTAATCTTTCAATTACAAATTCAAGTTCCATCCATTCCAATTAAGTTCAGTATTGATCTGGGAATACTGTTCGCGATCACTTTTATCTGTACTGCCAATTTAATAAAAATGTGGAGTGGGTCTCGTACTGCCTGTTTTCTGTCTCTGAATTCGTTTAGGCTTGGTTCAGGTTTGGTTTGGTATTGTGTACCACAACCACACCACATCACAGTGACAAAAGATGGTCAAATATTGGTTGCGTATAATATCAACGTTTAAGTAACAATAAGCAATAAATGAGGGAGAGGTGGAAATTTTTCGAAACGATTTTAAAGTTCGGTATCTCCGAAGCCAGTCTGTTTTAAACCCATGTTGTTGAGGTTAAAGTTGATGCAAATAAGGTCTACTATCAGCCACTATAAGGACCGCATCGAATCAAAAATCATTCTGTATAGTTGCGTTTATCTCTGTAGCTTTCTGGTTGTGTTGTGGTACCCACAGCGTGGGTGTAGTTGTTGTTATTCTTGCGATGTGGTTAAGATGTGGTCAGTATCAACGATGTGACAGATAATGACGGCAAAATTGGATCTGTAGAAATACAATTATTGACTACCATTACAAAACATACGCTCGACTACGTATTCGTGTGAAATAACCTTTACAATGTGAAAAAGAAAATTTAATGTTTTTTGGATAATAAATACCTCTTATTTTTGACATTATTGCTTTAGCTTCTGTTATTGAGTTATAAAAATCTGTGTGAAGTACCTACTAAGGCTTCATTGAATTGAAGTAGGTTCGCTTTTAGGTTATTTTTCTTCAATTAATTATACTGTCACTATATTAGCTCAGTCTCCGTGGCTTAATTTAGAATTTTTCTTTCATTCTTTGGCGTGGTGTTAATTAAGTCGAATATTGTTACAGTAATTTTAACTCAATTTGGACAGCATAAAGTTGAAATATCTTTTTCAATGCTATCTTAACTTATTATTATGTGACTTTAATATTAACAAGATTAACCTTGACAATGGACATCGAGACATCGAGGCGAGACTCAAAAATGAAATCTATGTTATTAAAATAAAAACCGTTTTCCAAATAATTATATTTAGACCAACGCGCAGCAACACGAATGGTGATAGTATCTACAGACTTCTTTGACAAAGACCTTTCAAACTGCTATAATAATAATATACAACTATTTTTAATATTTTTAAATGTTTTTTAAATTTTTTGTTTTATAAAATATTTAAAAATGTAAATTATATGTAAAAAAATGAATAAACGAAATAATAATATAATATTCCACAACTATTACACAACGCCATCTAGTCCCAAGTTAAGCAGAGCTTGTGTTATGGGTACTAGACAACTGATAAACATACTTATATATTTCTAAATACATACATATTATAGATAAATTACACCCTCCATCTTGCCGAAGTCAGACGCTGAACAGTTTTTACTGTGTCTCATTGCTGCACAACGAGAACTGAAGTATACTGTCCCTTCCGGCTGAGCTTGATCCACTTTGGATGTCATCGTTACTTCTGTACTAGTTAGTGTAAAACGAAAGACAAAAATGTTTTGTCTTGTAGTGCAAATACCTGTCAGCAAAAAAATAAACTAGCACCGTCTATGCAACGACGGAGAAGCTAAGAGTTCTACAACACACAATCAAAGATATGCTCAAAATTAGAACACACATATCCGACTATGAAAGTTGGACTGAAAGCCCACCAGACACCACACCCGTTTTTTTTTTTTTTTTTTTTTTTTTACGTGGTAAAATCATCAAATGAGACCTCCCACCCCGGGCAGGGCGAGAGGTACTGTCAGACTTGTACTGACTAAAATCCACGGTGTCCTTCAATAGCCCTTTATGTTCCGGGGTCACGGTGATGGTATAAGACCCGCGACCCCGGCAGGCTTTAGCCCTCTGAGAGGGGGCCTCGTCATTATGCTGACGCTCTTTGAGGCGCGCGTGGAACACAACGCGCCGTCGACCCGGGCATGTTCCATGGTCGGGCGGCGAGTTGCCCTTTACTCGCCGCCCGCATGCCCGCGCCTACGGTGGCCGGAGATCGTCTTGCGACGTCCGACGCCGTGGGCGTCCACCACCGCGGGTGGGGCGGAGGGAGGACCTTGTCCTCTCTCTCACGCGGCCCGCCTCCTCCTTCGCGAGCATGACTGCTTCGCAGAAGGAGGCGACCGCATCCCACTCCGTCTCGCCCCGCAGCATGGCCGCGACCAGTGCTGGGCGCGAGAGGTCTCCGCCTATCGCCGCCGTGAGGACACGTCGGTGCTCCGCCCAAGCGGGGCAATCCTGCACCGTATGCTCGACTGTGTCCTCCGGGCGATCTACGCAGTGGTGACACCCAGGCGTTTCTTCCTTTCTCATAAGACACAGGTACCTCCCGAAACATCCGTGTCCGGTGAGGACCTGCGTCAAGCGGAAGCTTAGGACGCCGTGACGTCTCTCCAGCCACTCCTCAAAGAGGGGTCTTATCGCCGCTATTGCGGCGTGCCCGGCCGTCGGTCGCGACAGTCGTGCCCTCCATACTGCCCTGAGATCGCGCCGGAGCTCTTCCCGCCGCGCCTCGACTTCTCGAGGCAGCGGGGTCACGCCCCGGCGCTGCGCCTCCACGCGCCATTCATAGACGCGCTGGAGGGCAGTCGCCTCCAGATCCCAGGGCAGCAATCCGGCGAGCAGGTTGGCCGATTCGCCGGCAATCGTGCGGTATCCCCGGATCATCCGGATAGCCATGACCCTCTGGCATGCGACCAATTTGATTGGTCGCGTCCGGATGCTTAGGGCCCACACTGGGGCCCCGTAGAGGGCCATGGACCGCACGACACCGGCGTACAGCCTACGGCAGGAGGCGTTTGGCCCACTGAGGTTGGGCAGGAGTCGCCTGAGGGCGCCCGCTGCCCGATTCAGTTTCGGGGCCAAACACAGGAAGTGCTCCCGGAAGTTCCACCGGCTGTCGAGGACGAGTCCCAGGTACTTCATCGTCCTCAAGACGCCGATGCGAACCCCTCCCACCGTGATGCTGTAACCCGACGTGGGCGCGTTGACGCGGCCATGAAAACACATGGCCTCCGTCTTGTGCAGCGCCACGTCGAGTCCCAACCGCCGGATCCTCTCCACGACTGTCGCGACCGCTCGCGTCGCCAAGTCGGCCGCCGCCTGGTGCGACTCTCCCTGTGCCAGGACGAGCGTGTCGTCAGCGTAGCACACCACGCTGACGCCGTCAGGGAGGTCGCCGCGCAGCACCCAGTCGTACCCGATGTTCCACAGGTGCGGCCCCAAGACCGAACCCTGTGGAACACCGCACGACATCTCTCGCCGAGTCCATTCTCCCTGGTGACCGGGGTAGATGACGGCTCTGTCCGTCAGGTACTCCTCGACTATGCGACGGAGGTAGGTCGGCACCCGGTGATACCGGAGTGCCTCCCTTATGCAACTCCAGGGCAGGGTGTTAAAGGCATTGGTGATGTCCAAGGACACCGCCAAGACGACCCTGCCCCGGGCAACAGCATCCCCCGTCGTGAGGGCTCTCACGCGCATGATGGCGTCCACCGTGGAGCGCCCCCTGCGGAAGCCGAACTGGCTCTCCGACAGGTCCGGGCCCATCCGATTCAGGTGCCGACGAGGCGGTCTGCAATTACTCTCTCAAAGAGCTTGCCCACCTCGTCGAGCAGCACAATGGGCCGGAATGCGGACGGAGAGTCCGCAGGGCGCCCCGGCTTCTGGATCAGGACCAGCTTCCCCGTCTTCCAACGAAGCGGGAACTGGCCCCTCTCCAGGCATGCGCTGAAGAGCCCCCCTAGTCGAGGCCCGAGAGTCCCGAAGGCCAGGACCCAGGCTTTTCCTGGCAGGCCGTCGGGTCCTGGGGCGGTATTTTTGGCCTTGAGCCGATCTACCGCCACTCTCAGGTCTACCTCGGTCACCTCTGGAGCGTCGTAGACGTCGTCGTCGCTGTGGTCCGCGTTTGCGCCAGCTTCATCCTCAGATTCCGTCGGAGACGGAGCCATGGGCGGGGGAGCATACCCCTCCCCTCGCGAGGGGAACAGGGCGCTCACCACGTCCTCCACGAACTGAGGCCGGAGACTCTGCGTCAACGGGGGAGCCCAGGGGCGGAGCTTCTCTCGCACCCACTTGTAGGGGCGGCCCCATGGGTCCCCGTCCAGAGTCCCCAGCATCTCCTCGCGGGCCAATTCCTTGGCCCGCCAGATCGCGTCGCGGAGGACGGCCTTCGCTGCCCTGTAACCCCCGTACAGCTCCGCCTCCACGGCTGCCGCATCCGGAGGTCGGGTGCGGCGCCTGCGGAATCTGGTGTATCGGCGTCGCGCGGCAACGCACGCCTCGCGCAGCGTTGCTAACTCGCGCGACCACCAGTACAGCTGGCGCCGGGCGCGTCCTTGCCGGACCCGGGGCATGGCCATGTCACAGATCTCCGACATGGCCTCCTGGAACCACTCGGCCTCGTCGTTTATGTCGGCAGGCCTGTCCGGTGGTGACACCCAGGCCTGCACGATCGAGGCCTCCAGGAATAGCTCCCGGTCCATCTGCTTCAGCGCCCATCGCGGACCACATGGGTTCTGTCCACTTGGGACCGGCGCGTCTGAGGTCTGGGTGGAGACGTCGAACCGGATATACCGGTGATCGGAGTGGGTCTCCACCTCCTCCACAACGCGCCAGTCAGTGACGCGCGGCGATAGGTCGGGGGTGGCGAACGTAAGGTCCACCACCGACTCGCCCATGTACCGCACGCACGTGGGGACAGAACCCCGGTTTGCGAGCACTAGGCCATGACCACGGGCCCAGCGCTCGAGCGTCCTGCCCCGCGCACTGTCCATGATTCGGGAACCCCAAGCCGGATTTTTGGCATTGAAGTCCCCGAGGACCAGCGCGGGGAGGGAACCAAGGGCGACGACGACGTCTCCCAGCTCCGTTAGGGAGTCTTCGAACTCGGCGAGAGTTCGGTTCGGGGAGAAATACACGCCTACGACAGCGATCTCCCCGAACCGTGCTGCGACGATCCCGCGCCCTCTCTGAACACGATCGAGGGGCGGGGGTACCGGCGGCGGCCGACGAAATAAGGGTCACCGAGCCGTCCAGGTCCGCTACCCAGTCATTCCTGGGCAGGACAAAGTACGGCTCGGCGACCACGGCGACGTTGATCAACCACTGCGCCATGCTCTGGAGCAAGAGATCCTGAGCGGCGGCGCAGTGGTTGATGTTCGCCTGGAGGAAGCGCAATGGAGACATTAGTCTGAATCCATTGCAGCCTCCTCCAGGGCCCTCTGCGAGGGCGCAGCCACGGCGGCAACGGCGGCGGTGGCGGCGGCGGCGGCGGCAGCAGGAGCTGCGGCGGCGGCGGCAGTAGCGGGGACGGCGGCGGCAGAGGACCTACCTCTGCTCCTGGTCTTGGCGGGCGGGGCGCAGGACTTGCCCCCTGCCCGGTGATCGGCCGGCTTGCCAGCCGCCGCACATGCGAAGCAGTGCGGCGGGGCGACACACGAGCCGGCCTTGTGACCGGGCTGACCGCAGCGGAAGCAGTCGCCGCTGCGGTCCACCTCCGAGGTGCACTTGCATGCCGTGTGGTTTCCCACTTGGCAGCGGAAGCACCTCAGAGGCCTGGGCTCCAGCAGTTTCACCTGCGCGGAAACCCAGCCAACCAGGAGCCTTCGGCCCTCTTCAATCTTTTTGGCCGCCGTCACGGGGCAGCTGACTGTGACTGTCAGCAGCCCCGCGAAGTCAGGGCGTAGAGTGCCTGCCCTGACTTGGTCGGCAGGGCATTCCCCAGCCCTGGCAACGGCGGCCACCACGTCCTCCTCCGAGATCGAGTCATCCAGGCCCATGATGCGCAGGTCAGCGCGCTTTACGGGCCTGGAGACCCGAGCCTCCTCCGCATCCAAGGACGCTCCCAGCCGTTCGGCCAGAGCGTCGGCGGTGGGGCCACTGGAGGCGCCGGGAACCGACAGCAGCCTGGCCCCCGTCGCGGTGACATGCACCCGGAGGCCCCCGTCGATTCCCAGCTCCCGGAGGTTGACCGCCTCCTTCGCCTTCGCGAACACGTCGCGGTACGTCACGCCCCTCTTGACCGCGTCCGGCTGTAGCGTAATTACTACAGCCGCGGTCTTAGGGGCGCGGAGTTTCGCCGCGACGGTTCGCTTGCGCTGCCGTCGTCGCTGACGCCGCCTTCGCCTACCCTGGGCCCTGCTCTCTCCCGCCACCTGCCATTCGGCATCGGTTGGGGGGGGCTGCGAGGGCACCACAGGTTGAGCAGGACGGGACGGCTGACTCGCCGCCGCCGCCGCCACACCCCTCCTCTTCTTGGCCGTCGCTGCCGCCACCGGTGGGGCTGATTTCGCCGGCGGCACCGCCGCCGCCGAGGCGGCGTTTCTTGGGGCCTGTTTATTCGGCGCCGGCACCGGCACCGGAGGCCTCGCCGGCCCCGCCGCGGCCCGCTTCTCCGGGGCAGGCCTGGACGTTGCGGAGGCCGCCACAGCCGCGTATGACGCCGAAGACGTCGACGCGAGCGGGGGGCGCAGGATGCGGGCCTCTAGCACCGCAAACCGTCGGTTGAAGGCCGCCAGCTCCTGCCGCACCAGGTCCAGGACACTGTCCTCCGTTGGTGCGGGCTTCGCCGGCGGCTGCTTCTTTTGGGCCGTCGCCTGCGGGGCCTCCTCCCGGCGGCCTCCCTTCTTCATCTCGGCCAGCTCAGTTTTAAGTTGGATGTTCTCCTTGCGGAGAACATCCATCGCCGCCGTGAGCTTGGCGACCTCCTCCCGCATCTGGGACACTTCGTCCGACGCCGTCGATGCGGGAGGGGGCCGGCCGAGGCTGTCCGCCACCGCCGCCATGATGGTTTCCTTTGCCTTCATCATGGCCCGGTCCTTGGTGCCCTTTTTCCCGGGCCCGCCATGCCGTCCAAGGACACGGATGGCGTCCTGCACCCTCCTCTCGACAGAGTGGTCGAGGTCTCGCCCTCTGCCGCACGTCCCGCCTCGGCCTCTACCCCGCACGCCTGTGGGGATCTTTCGGCCCGAGGCAGGACCCTCCTCGGATGACGAGTTGTCGTCCCGGGGGCGCTTCAGGAATTCCTTCCTTCTGCCGGCGGCGCTCCCCTTTTCCTTCCTCGCCGAGCTTCCCGAGCATTCGCTCTGGGAGCTCGTGGCGTCTGATGCCGGGTCGGAATCCGACCCCAGCACCAGCGCCTCATCCGCCTTCGGAGCGGCACGCCGTGCCCGCTCGGTGTTCGGTGCCGGTGAGGCGGACGTGCTGGGCAAGTCCAGCGACTCCTCCTCACGGGCACGTGAGCCACCCTGGCTCTCTGCGGCGACTGCCGGTGTTTTGGGGTTTTTTAAAATACTTTTCATATTGTTCCCACGAGTAATAAATTGTTCCAACCAACCATCCAAAATACAGGGGTTCGCACTAACGGCTGATTTTCCCCACAGCTACCCGTCAGTCAAGCTGTCAACCTCCCTCGCGGTGCGCCGCCGCTTGGAGGTTCGGGGTAATTTTTTATAGAGGTTTTCTTCCTCGCGGCCCGGGCGGTTAAGCCAAGGCCCTCGACCCCCGTCGAAAGTCATAGACGTGATCATGACAATCTTCGGGACTACGAGAATAGCGGTGGCAGGAGGAGGCGGGAGTGCAATGCCCCCTCCTGCCTGCCCGACGGCAGGGTTAGTGCACGCCAGGCCCGCTCTTACTCCCACCACTGTGTCCTCTGCCGAGCAGAGGGGCACGTGGTGGGGCGACGTGACAGGACATTGGCATACGGGCAAGGAGACCCCTTGCGGAGAGTTCTTACCCGTACCCCGGGGCGCACCGTCCCGAGAGACTGGGCTTCCCCCCGGACGTATCCGGAAAGGAACTTCCAGCCTCCGGGCGCTCGAGGAGGTTTCCTGTCCTTAGCACCCCTTTCCTGTCCTTAGCACCCCTTTCCTGTCCTTAGCACCCCAACACCACACCCGTTTGGACGGAAGGTGTCTTAATTTTCACCGTGGTAGCGAGGAACATTCCACACTGTTCCTTCTACCCCCAAAGTCTCATTCCATCTAGATTACAACGTTAGTTATACAGTAACCTTTAATCCCTATATATTTATATTTCTACATTCGTGAGAATTTCCTCATTGCTAAATTTCCGTGTAAATATTTCATCATCGCATCGTTACCCATGGCACAGTAGTGGACACAATTTGCTAAAAGTGTAATTTGTTGCGACGCAGCGCACGGTACCAGTTCAGCAGTACTGTGACGTGGATGTAGTGGAGCTGACCAAATGGAAGTGACATGTTATATGTATACGCTAATTCGAAAGTAATGCACGAACAGACAGATTTAGGTGACTTTATTTTATGCTATGATTGTAAGGGAAAATTGTATAAGACGTTGACGCGGTGTATAATGGGGATAGACATCTATGACCAGCTTAATACAACACAACAACGACCTGTTTGCGCAAGCGCAAACAGGTCGCCATTTGCTAATGGCCGCTTGCAAATGCGTCCTGTTGCAGCTTGCGCTACAAATTGTGTAGCAGCTTGTGAGTGTGTGTGTCCCCATCTTATACACTTTTCCCCAAAAAGTGTAGATATATAAGTGGTTGCTACTGCATGATTCCTTCTCATCATCTTTATTTTGCACAAACAGATATAGATATTTCACATAATATTTTTATCCACCGAAATCAAATATTCAGGAGAAAACTTATTTGAAAAAAAATATCGAAAACATCTATGAGCTTCTTGAAGCTCCAGAGAGCATATTTGCTCGTATTCACTAAAACATTAAACTGAATTGTAGATCTAGAAGAAGCATTATTGAAAAACAAGATTCAATTTGAAACAAAGTGCATGACAAACCAATTAGTAGATTGAAAATTTGCGTAAACAACACCATTTTTCATTGTGCTGACAACCTCGAAATGAACGAATACCTCGGATAGTTCTTGTAACGAATAATGCCACTTTTCCAACACTGAAAATTTCCAAGCCAATTTATTATTACAACGATTAAATTTTAAAGTGGATTTTAAAAATGCATGCATGTGTCGGATCAGTAACTTTATTTATTTAATGTAAAGGTTTTAAATTCTGTGACATCTGTATCTTAAAATAGGACAAAGGGGTTGGGGAAGGCTGATTAAAAATGGATGACGGATTAAACAATATGGTAGTTATTTAATTTTATAAACATTTAAATGTTGGGAATTTTCAAATCGTGCCTGATAAAGTCAAGTCTTTAGACAGTTTAACATAATCTGCTTATAATTTTCAGCCATCGCATGAAAACACGTGTTAATTAAATTATTTAGTGCAATGACCAAGTCAATATATTTATATAAAACATTAAAGATTTCTTAGGGAGTGGACGTATTAATACAGGAAGTCGCTTAAGTATTACATGGATAAGACTTGGTATTATATGGATCTCACAACTTTTTACCGTAGAACAACTGAGTTATGAGACTTGGTTTTTTTGACAATTAGTATTGTTTTTGATGGGATCTCATTTCTTTTTGTATTTTGTAGACAGTTCTACTTTTTTTCTTTTCGGTACCTTCTACTTATATCTACCAGCAACGAATTTTCTATAAAACTGGACCAAAATTGAAAAAAAATACTCGACTTGGCGGGGGCACTACCGTGCCCCCAAATATTTTAGTTTTTCCTTGATTCATACACCAAACACTACTTATATTCCAAATTTGAAGATTCTAGGTCTGCTAGAAGTGCCTTAGAATTTTGATGATCGGTGAGTCAGTCAGTCAGTCAGTCAGTGAGTGAGTGACAAAATTAAGAAACTTTGACCAGTTATAATTCTTAAACTACTGGTTCAAATTGAATGAAATTTGAAATATACGGTGTCTTTACAATGCCTGCATGGTTACTGAAAATTCAGTCTTCTAATTTTATCCACAACGAAGTTACAGGGGGTCGAAAATGGCCTGAATTGCTTCGAGAAAAGGATGGTACGGCCGTGCCGCTTTTTTGCTCGACTTGGTGGGGGCACTGCCGTGCCCCCAGATCTGCTTATAATTTTACTATTGCTGGGACACAAGCCTCCCTGCAAGAGGACATAGGCTGCAGTAGTAATCCACCACGTGAGCCCTATGAGTAGTAGATTTCACATGTTTAAAACTCAGGACGATGCCCTGAAATGGTCAGGCAGACCACGAAGAAGATGGCGTGACGAACTAGATGCCTTTTCTGAGAATTGGAAGAAAACGAAGCATAATCGAGGTCCTTGGACAGAAGGGAGGGAGGCCTTTGCCCAGCAGTGGGACAGTACAGGCTAGTAATAATTACGATAGCTTCGCACTTGACCAATATCTGGCCTGATGGTGAGCGAAGGTGTGGTCGAGGGTGAAACTACTACTACTCTTGACATATTTTCGTATAATTATGCACCTATTTTGCTTTGTGTTTAAGTATTTTGTTATATTGTTTACTTGTAATAATAATGGTATGTTTATTCCAACATTTGTGTTAATTTTAAACAAGGTCCTATTTCTAACCTATGTCAAACTTATCTAAACTGCATTTCAGCATCTAGCATTTTAAAGACTTTTAAGAATGCGCTTAAATAAAAAAAAAAAAACAAAACTATAATTACACTTGTTGAATAGTGATAAAGGTTCTTAATATTTACATTCCCGTATACATACCCACATCAAAAAAAGTTTGTGATCACCAGCATTTAAGATGTTTTTTTTTATTATAGAATATCAATTGAACTGCTTTATTGTTTCATTATTCTAAATCTAAATTATCAAAAAAAAGAAGAAGAAATCATAAAATAATCTACCAAAAAAAAACGATTTTTCAAAGTGATCACATTTTTTTTTAAAGTATGTATGTAAAGAAGTAAAGACGCTTCCTGACCGGGAGCATTCCCGTGTAATGTAACATTTTAGATTCAGTTTTGAGCATTCAATTCCACACCTCCCTGAATGATCAGCATTTGCGTATATTTAGTATAGATTAATTGATTTAAGGCACGCAATGTGAAGCTCGATTGTTCTCCCTCACCTATGAAACGTACGAATCTGTAACGTTGCATTACAAATGAATGCTCGCGGTAAAGGACCGCCTTTATTTATGTTCGATCTGGAACATCCATCTAAACTTTAGCTCTGTAACGGCCGGCCAAGAAAAATGAGGCGAAGCTGCTACAACAGGAGTCACTATTTCTAACACCGCTGCTTTTACCATAATGGATGTTTGTGGCCATTATTCCACGCTCGTGTTTCAGTGTTAAGGTGTACTGGCATTTTTTCAAATTAGTCTTCTTTCCATATAAGATAAGGTTGTTATTTATGAAGTCCTTAATTACGCTTGAGTTATAGCTCTGGAGTCACGTTTGTTCTGATTCGTGTGTTGCTAACGAGGATTCGCTGGACTTGTAATTGTTGGTTAATTTTGCTTGGTTGTAGTTTTGTTGCTGACTGTATTGGTTTTGTAAGAGTTGCTTATGTTCGTTTTCACTAACACTAGCCGACAAGTAAATAAATACACAAATTAAACAGCAACGTTTTATTTTAAGCATTCAGTTCTACTCCTAAAATTACATTTATAACAATTCAATAATATTTGAATATTTTTTGTCACACATTAAAACTATTAGATTTTTCTATTTGCCTACACCGTATATTACATAAATCATCATTTTTGACCGATTTCAAAATCAAGAGGTTCTCATTTAAATAAGTTTGTACAGACTATAGCATTTTTAATGTGCTATTTTTATTAATTCTCAAAAAAAAAACTGGACTAAACCAGTGATTCTTCCTTCACTACTCCGAAAAGAAACAGCAGAAACAAACTCAGATGTCTATTAAATAATTATCACAGTATCGTATTTCGCAAACAAATCATAAAAATCTGCTGCTGCTAATAAAACAACTCCCTGATTATTGCAAATCCCAATTATAAATACAAACCCGAAACGATTTCAGCAAAATCCTTCACAAAAAAATAAAAGCGATTGAATTTACCGAGGCTCACAATCGCTACGCAGGACACAAAGTCAAAGCTACCAATAAAAATCATCCGTTCAACTCGCGTTTACGGATAATTTTATTTTAAAACCATCCTTAAACCTTTTAACAGTCGTCAATTTTAACGGCCCCCGTTTCATTTTAACGAGTGGAGTTGATGTCCGTCAGTAGCCTGTTACTGAACTTTGACAAAATCAACTAGGGTATAAAATAAAACGGTTTTTATAGGCTTACAAAGGCGACAGGTCGGCCCACCTTTTCGATTTACGCAGGAGTTACTGGGTTACGTGGATGTAATGAAGCACGTTGTTTGTTTTTATGGACTTTCGTTGGAAGGACGAGACTGATAATAGGTTCTCGTTATCAATCGGTATAATTATATTATAACGAGTATTAATGGATGCTTTGAGATTTATTCACATAGTCATCATTATGATTTTTGTTTTTTTTTTGATGAATGTAAGGGCCGTTTATACTAACCGCGTCACCACAAAAAGATAAACAACTCTTAAACGTTTGTCTTAAAAAAAGTGTAACTGCAAAACCACCCCACAAACCCCATCAACGTGAAATGTCATTTTGACGTTGACAGTTTATTTAAACACGTGTTCAACAAATGTTTATCTTTCTTGTGCTATTAGTGACTTTTGAGTTAAGATTTCACGAGCCTTAGTCAACCAGCGCGTAAAGTTGAAAATCTATTGAAGTTCACAGATCGTTTTCGTTTGTTTCGTTCGTTATCGATTAGCAGTTTTGTATAGATTTTCATGTTTACGCGCTGGGGTAGGTATAAAGTTGAAAATGTATTGGTGACTGATGAACGATAACGATTGTCGTCTGCTGTCGATGTTGTTTGACTAAAGCCCCAGAATACAGAGGCTACGCTATGACACCTTAAGAAGCCCCATAAAATATTCTGTCCATCATAATTGTGATAAAAGTCAGGTCTTCAACAGTATTTATTAACACAACTTTGATTAGACCACTGAAGTAGTTTTGTATCAAGTTAAAAAAAAAAAAAAAACGATAAATAAACTGAGGAACAACTGTACTCGCTTTTACAAGTTTCTCAATAACATTAACTGTGCCATGAAATGTATGGTTGTCGTAACATTGAAGAAAAATAAGATCTGTTGCCAATTCTTCTTCTCTTAATATTTTAGAATAGCTTTTTTTTTTGCTCAACTCCTTTTGGTCATGGCATTTTGTTTTACCTTTCACACATCCAACACATGGATCAAAACTTCTATGCGCATTGCCTCACGTTCCTCCGGACTACAATGATAAGGACGTCACTGTACTGATTTGCTAGTGTCTATTTATCTTATTTCGAGTTATACCCTATAGCCTTACCTGGTAAATGCACTACTCAAAACAAAAATAATTTCTCAATCCGAACCAGTAGTTCGTGAAATTAGCGCCTTCAACCAAACAAACCATTCAGCTCTATGATATTACTAGGATAGATTTCTCACAGAATCTCGTCAATTTCATAATCACCTTTTCCATGTAAAGCTAAGACTCTCCTTTATATGGATATCCGTGTTTCAGTTGCAATTCAGCTGTACCGTACGCGACCAAATTTCAACGTTCTACGGAATAATGGTCAGATGTCCCGGTAACCAACGACCAACGTGTCCCGGTGCCTTTGAGCAACCTTACACTTCAATTTCGACATACGATATTGCATTGAATTTCTATCACCTTTCCAATAAATGGTAATTGTACGAGCAAACCCGTACAATATTAGTTGTTTAAGTTTTATGCTGACATCGACGCGCAGCGAATGAATAAAACGCATACATTTGTGTAATCGTAGAGTAGTTGCATATCATCGGTTCAAAGACTCATTCGCCGCGGGTCGATCATTTACCAGTTTTCGGGCATTATACAAATCTATCAAAAAACAGTTTATCATTTAAATGTACCCTAACCCGTACATTTTATGGTCCTTCGATACGGATCACGCGTGTGTAGCTTACAGTGTAGCAAACAAGTACTCTTAAGTGGTTCACAAGTGACATTCAACAAACTAGCAGTGAAGGTGTTTGTACTGCCAGCAATAGTGCAGTACATATCAGCAGCAACAGCAATCAGCAGGGTTCAACAGGAATCCACACTTCGTGAGCAACAAAGCTCACTCACTTGGACAATCAAGTAAGATCGTTCCATTTCTATCATTTCTATCAGCATGTCTTCAATGGAAGAAATTCTTGCCCGTCAACAACAACTACTCCATCAGATAGAGCAAATTTACACCAACTTTAAAAAGGATGGCTCCGATCGCAAAACCTCGGACTACATACGCCGAAGGTTAGAGAATTTGGATGCATGCTGGCAAGAGTTTCAATCGAATCATCTGAAATTATGTAGCATCGAATATGCCCGAACGCATAGTTACTTCACTTCTATGGAATTTGACATGGTGAAGGAGAAGTATGAAAAAATCAAAGCAGCAATTCAAAATTATCAGCCAACAGAAGAAAGGCCATCAACGCCTCTTCTAAAGCCTGCTACTCCTCTAGCTTCCTCAAGCACCATACAGCAAACTTTAAAGTCTCAGGGGTCGAACAGCAAGACCGATGAGATGATGAGGAAACAAATGAGTAACTTTAAGGCCTTTGAACACACTGTTTCAAGCATCGACATGGATAACGTAACGGAAAAATGGGAATTCGACCATCTGTTGAGCATGGTAATGTCTCGCTGGGCGAAAATTGACACTCAGCACTGGGAATTAGACAGTGAGCTGGGAGACCGAAATCAAGAGTATTTTAATATGTACATCAAATACGAAAGCACATATAACAATGCTATCAAAGCAATCAATAAGAAAATGTCGTCCACCTCACATAGAGAGCATACTACACCTAAAATAGAAATACCTACATTCAGCGGTAATTACAATCAGTGGACGTCGTTTAAGGACCTCTTCACAGAAGCTGTCCACACCAATCCATCCTTATCTGGGGCTCAGAAGATGCAGTTCCTCAAATCAAAGGTTAGAGGTGAAGCTGAGCGTCTCATGCAACATCTGCCGATCAGCTCAGACAACTACATCATAAGCTGGGACATCCTGAGACACCGATATGACAACAAAAGGATGATATTCACGTCTCATATTAACATTTTATTAAACATGCCTATTGCACAGCAAGCATCAATAAATCACATCAAAAGAATCCATGATACTGCAATAGAAACATTGAACGCCATACAGAATCTCGGCGTGGACGTGACGTCGTGGGACCCGTTGATTGTGCACATCCTGTGTCAGAAATTGGATTCGGACACATTCAACGAATACAACAAAGCTATCAAACAACCTCGAGAATTACTCGAGTTGAAGGAATTTCTAGCCTTTCTAGAGGGGAAGTTCACCAGCATGGAAGCAAGTAGAAGAAAACAGGAGATCAATCAACAAAGACCCCTTTCTTCTAATATCAATAAATCATCAGAAGCAAAAAATTATCATTACAAACAGTCATATTCAAGCAACAAAGTTACTTCGCAATCACCGAGTTACCGGAAATTACAAAATCGACCAAACTGTCCAGTGTGCAATGACGCACATGCTATATTTTATTGCAAACAATTTGCTGACTTTTCCCCGATGAAGAAAAAACAATTTGTTACTAACTTGAATTATTGTCAAAACTGCTTATATGATCATAAAGGAAAAAAATGCTTATCCGAAAAGCGTTGCGTCGAATGCAAAGGATTTCACAACACGCTGCTTCATGAATCGTATGCAAAGGAATTATCAAAACAAGTAGGTAACTCGACGCCTCTAACTCAGCAAGACAACACCCGTTGTAATCAGGAACGTGTAAATCAAGGCCACGCGCACGTGACACAACAAAATATGATGCAAGAAACTCTACTTTCAACTGCACTACTCAAGGTACAGAAAGTAGATGGGACATATCTGATTCTGAGGGCTCTCATTGATCAGGGCTCACAAATGTCTCTCATCACTGAGAACGCTGCTCAGCAATTAGGATTAAATCGATCCAGGTGTGATGGCATAATCACAGGCATAGGGCAAACAGAAAACAGTTGCAAAGGAGTCATGAACCTGAATTGTATGTCAACATCAAGAGTCAAACAATATCAATTTAATATCGATGTTTACATCATGAATCATCTAACAAAATATTTACCATCGTACTCATTCCCAAAAATAGAATGCCCATTTCTGAAAAACTTAGAATTAGCAGACCCTGAGTACAACATCAGCCGACCCATAGACATTTTATTGGGTGCGGACGTCTATTCAAATATTATATTAGCAGGAATGTGCAGATTAAGCGAATCACTACCACTTGTTCAAGAAACACGTCTTGGTTGGATATTATGTGGAAATATCAAAACTCGTCTAACATGCAACGTCGTGCAACTTGATTTAGACAAATTTCAACAATTCTGGGAAATAGAAGACGTTACAGATGAAAAATCACTAACATCAGAAGACCAGGAGTGCATTCAATACTACAAAGCAACAACGAATCGGTTGGACGACGGAAAATACCAAGTGAGACTACCACTTATACCAAATTTTGAGGAGAAATTGGGACAGTCCAAAAACAAGGCTGTTACTCAATTCATAAATTTTGAAAAGAAATTGCATAAAAACAATTCTTTATTCGATGCATATAAATCATTCATTACCGAATATAAAAACTTAGGTCACATGAAACCTTCACCTCGCAATCAGACACCGGAATGTTTTCTACCGCATCATTGCGTT
Source organism: Agrotis ipsilon (assembly GCA_028554685.1). NCBI lineage: Eukaryota > Metazoa > Arthropoda > Insecta > Lepidoptera > Noctuidae > Agrotis > Agrotis ipsilon. The sequence goes on along the minus strand of CM052960.1, from coordinate 16,166,500 downwards.
TTGCGCGAAGATAGTGCAACAACTGCATTAAGAGTTGTTTACAATGCTTCAGCGAAAACTTCTACAAATACAAGTTTAAATGATTTGATGTATACGGGGCCCAATCTACAGCAAGACCTTCAGTCTCTAATCATTAAATGGAGACAATATAAGTACGCATTCACGGCTGATATAGAAAAGATGTTTAGGCAGATTTGGGTACACCCAGAAGATCAACCATTACAAAAAATTGTGTGGAGAGACAATCCTTCGCAAAGATTACAAGAATATCAATTGACAACCGTGACATACGGCACAAAAGCTGCACCATTTCTTGCAATGATGACATTGAGACAATTAGCGGCTGATGAACAAGATAAATTTCCAGCAGCCGCCAAGGTCATCGAAGAATCATTCTATATGGATGATCTAGTTCATGGAGCCTGCTCCCTATCAACAGCACAACAATTGCAGCATGATTTGATAAATCTGTTAAAGTCAGGGGGTTTCCACTTAAGAAAGTGGACATCAAACGACAGTCGTCTACTGCAATTAGAAAATCAAGACTATTACAAACAAGAAAGCAAGAGTTTTAATCATGCAGGATTAACCAAGACATTGGGACTTCGTTGGAACCCTACAGACGATAACTTCACATTTGTATCAAAAATTGAATCATCAAGTACTAAAATCACTAAAAGAATCATACTATCAGACATGTCAAAAATATTTGACCCATTAGGGTGGATTGTGCCAGTAACAACAAACTTGAAAATCTTATTTCAAGAAACATGGTTATCCAACCTTCAGTGGGATGAAGAGGTACCAAATAAAATCAGCAATCAATGGATTAAAATCAAGGAAGAATTAGAAAATATCAATCAATTCAAAATACCAAGATGGTACGGTACGTGTCCAGGAAGCAGCATCGAGTTACACGGCTTCTGTGACTCATCAACAAAAGCGTACGCCTGCGTAATTTACTGCAGAGTACGAAGTAGCAATCAATCAATAATATTAGTAGCAGCTAAATCAAAATTAGTTCCTACGAAAAAGCAGATATCACTACCCCGATTGGAGTTATGTGGAGCACTGTTGCTGGCCAAACTCATGACCAAAGTCAAGCAGTGTCTAGCAGGTTATGATCTACACATATTTGGTTGGAGTGACTCTACTGCCGTATTGGGATGGCTTCAAGGAAACCCAAGCCGATGGAAAACGTTCATAGCAAATAGAACAATACAAATAACAGATATCATTAAACCACAAGCTTGGCGATATGTAAAATCAAACGACAATCCCGCTGACTGTGCAAGCAGAGGACTCACAGTGGCTCAATTGAATGACTGGCGTTTGTGGTGGCAAGGACCAACATGGTTACAATCCTTTGATGCGACGAAAGATGATCAAACAATTTACACCACAAACGAAGAAATAAAGAAGCAAGATGTTCATGTTGTTACAAAGCAGGAATCAAGTATCATAACAGACCTGTTAAACAAACATCAATCAATCAGCAAAATTGCACGTATTCTAGCATTAGTGATGAGGATAAAGACGTACAAAAGAAAAGCAAAAAATCTCTATCTATCATTATCAGAAATCACTCAAGCAAAGCAAAAAATTATCAAGCAAGTACAGCAAGAAGAGTTTGCAAAGGAAATAAGAGATTTAAAACAAGAAGGAAAGCTAACTTCAAAGAGCAAATTGTTAAAATTAAACCCTTTTCTGGACGAGAATGATATCTTACGAGTCGGAGGGAGACTAAAAAAGGCACATATCAGCCATGACATGCAGCACCCTATTATTCTACCGCACAGTGGACGTCTCACGGAATTAATAATAGCGGACGCACATCAAACCATGTTACATGCCGGAGCCAGACTGACATTAGGTTTTATCAGACAAAAATACTGGATTCTAGGAGGTAACGTCGCTACGAAGAGGCAGCTTCGTCGGTGCGTAACATGCAAAAAACACAATCCACACTGTCAACAGCAAATTATGGGACAGTTACCGGAGGCCAGAAGTAATCCATCCCGTCCTTTTACACACACTGGCGTAGATTTTACCGGCCACATTTACGTCAAAGCAAGCAAAGGACGAGGTATCAAGAGCACTAAAGGATATGTGGCTGTCTTTGTATGTATGGCCACAAAAGCAGTACACTTGGAATTAGTTGGTGATTTAAGCACAAGTTCATTCATCGCAGCATTAAGGAGAATGGCGGCTCGCAGAGGGACGCCTAGTCACATCTACAGCGATAATGGTCGCAACTTTGTCGGTGCTAACAAGGTACTACAACAGGAATATCAAGCACTTATGAACATCATGCAAGATGAAAATCTAAAAGCAGAAGTTTTAGATATGGAAATCGAGTGGAGCTTTAACGCGCCATCATGGCCATCAGCAGGTGGCCTCTGGGAAGCTGCAGTTAAAAGCTTCAAATACCATTTTAAGAGGGTCATTGGTGACCAGATTCTTACATTTGAAGAACTATATACGGTGCTTACACAGATTGAAGCTTGTCTCAACACGAGGCCTTTATGTGCAATATCAGAAGATCCAGACGATGTTGATTTTTTAACGCCTGCTCACTTTCTAACAAATGGATCAAAGGTCACCATACAACAGACAGAAACAGATTTAAGAACCCGATGGCAGTTGACACAAAAAATTGTACAAGATCTCTGGAAAAGATGGAGGAAGGAGTACCTAGTACAAATTACAGAAAGAAGTAAGTGGCGACAAACTAAAGGCGACCTCAATGTTGATGACGTTGTCATGATACATGATGATCATCTTCCGCCGGGAAAATGGCTAATGGGCAGAGTCATCAAACAACATTCAGCGCTATAGTGGCAAGCAATCTATTAAGCGACTTGAAAGATCTACAGAACGCTTTAGTAGATACAATAACAGACATTTATCATGGTCGAGTAAATCCACATTTAATAACAGCGGAACAACTACTAGATCAACTCAGTACTATAGCTAGTCATTTGTCTAATGACGTCACCTTACCTGTAGAAAACATTCACACAGATCTTGCACAACTGTTTAAACTTCTACGGGTCAAAGCAAGAATGCTTAAGAATTATTCAATATTTGAAGTACAAATACCTTTGATCAGCAGGGACTCCTATGAAATATTCAAACTTATACCAATTCCTACAAAGAAAGCCAACAACACCATGTTATCAATTAAACCAGTGGCGGATCTCATAGCTGTGACCATGAAAAAGGATGCATACATTATCATGACACAAAATATCATAGATTCTTGTCTAGTGACAAACGTACACTTGTGTTATATTCATTCTCCTATTTACAAACTTAGCAGCGATAAAGACTTCTGCCAATCAAAGGCATCTGCATGTGAAGTAGATGTCGGTCGCTGTAAAAATCTTTGGATGGAAAGCCATTCTATCAACAATTACATCTACTTTTGCTGCGGTAAATGTAACCTACGAACAGTATGTGGAAATCAAGTTACCGCGCATCAGCTGATTCACGCCGGACTCATAACTATAGATTACGGCTGCATAATCAAAACAGACAATTTTGAAGTAATTGCGCATCAACAAAGAAAGAGCGATGTTAGTATTCGGGCCAACATATACTCACCAGTCATTGCATCCATAAACCACGTAATAAACGTGTCGATTCCTCAAGATGTCTTGAATGACTCCAGCATAGAGAGCGATCGAGAGCTTCAAACGATTGCAAACAAAATCAGAATCATGAAAGAGAACGGCTTGTTACTTGACAGTCTGTCATCTCATGACATTCATCATTACACCGCGATCTACTGTATGATCGGCGTGGTAGCAGCAGTTCTCGGAGTGTTCGCGTGGAGGCGCGTGCGCTGGCGCTGCGCCACCCTGCAGGCGCCCGCGCCGGCGACGCCCGCAGCAGTGGGGGCGCCTGGAGGCGCCTCCTGCCCGGCCACGAAACGTGCGTGTGTTGGAGATAGTGTAGTGTATCAGTGCGAAAGTGAAAGGGCGAAGGTGGCAACAAGTGCGCGAGTGTTAGACAAAGCCACCTCCCCTATGTTAAGTTCATATACAACCATTTCAAATTTGTGATCAGTGTGTTAACGGTAGAGACACTAAGAAATTAGATTAATATCAATCATTCTTAATTGTTTCTTCTCACTTACTGTCTTCATCTTCCCTCGGGGAGCATGTACGAGCAAACCCGTACAATATTAGTTGTTTAAGTTTTATGCTGACATCGACGCGCAGCGAATGAATAAAACGCATACATTTGTGTAATCGTAGAGTAGTTGCATATCATCGGTTCAAAGACTCATTCGCCGCGGGTCGATCATTTACCAGTTTTCGGGCATTATACAAATCTATCAAAAAACAGTTTATCATTTAAATGTACCCTAACCCGTACAGTAATGAAACTTGAAACTGTATCGTTAGTAAGGGAGGACACATTTGTCATAATATATTGAGAGTCAAAGTCAAATCATTTATTTCAATCAGGCCATCAAAGAGGCACTTTTAAACGTCGAATAAGTTATGAAAATCGAGTGACTACGAACACCATAAAAACTGCAAAATTCCAATTATTATACCAAAAAAAAAACTGGCCAAGTGCGAGTCGGACTCGCGCATGAAGGGTTCTGTACTAGTGTCTATAAAACAAGAGTCGTATTTCGTTGTACAGGAAACCCCTTAAATGTTTATTATATTCAATTTCTTAATATTCGTACTTATAGCAGCAACCTAATCTGTGTAAAATTCAGTTGTCTAACTGTCACAGTTCACGAGACACACCTTAGTGACAGATGGACGGATATCGGGGCCTAAAAAATAAGGTCCTGTTTAACCCTTTGGATACAGAACACTTAAAAACGGCTACACTCTCAAAGCAAATTAGACAAATAGATTGTAGTAACAACACACTTACTACTACATTACTAATAGTAGTAAACTAGTGAAGTAGAGTCGATCTGCCGATCTGCCTAGCCTTTTCCCACCATTATTGGGGTTTCCAATCAAACCAGATTCAGCTGGATATCAGTATTATATATGGAGCGACTGCCTGTCCGAACTCCACGACCCAGTAACTGGGTAATACCATACCCTATGGTAAGACTGGTTGTCAGACATTAATGCTTTTGACTAAAAGTAACGACTGTCAAAGATCTACAAATGACAGCCGGGACCAACAGCTTTACGTGCCTGAGGCACGAAGAAAACTCGCTATGACAGATGGTCACACATCTACAGGCCAGTCCCGGCAAGCGTGGCTTAACCCGGAAGATCAGCCTGTGTGGCTGTAATTATTTAAACACGTGCTCCTCTACTACTACTATACGTAGTAGTAAATTAGTGAAGTAGAGTAGTTAATTTAAATAGTAACAAAGGTATCGCGTCGTTTATCCCTGGGTTCACGAATGTGGGCCATCGATTCACATTCACTCTTAATCAGTCTGAAAGGCGGAATCTAATTAAACTCTAATACAGAGTAAATGAAAACAGTGGGAGAATGGATAAAGGGAAATAAATAAGTACAGGTTTTCATTATGCTCTGTGAATACGTAATTATACGTAGTACATAATTATCACCATCAGGGAAAACGGTGGCCAAAGACTAAGATAAGACATGACACTTAGACATGGGATACTTGTAGACAAGGATCCCATGTCTAAGACACATGTTTTCCCTCTGAAATAGGGACTAAGCGTGAGATGACCGACGTATTCTAATATACTGCTAATTTGTAGTATATTACTACAAACTTGAGGTCTATAAATCAAGACTAAATAAGTTACTTCAAGGCAAGCATGCTTCACTGTCGGCCTCATCGAAGTTTATCATTAGGAAGTGTTTATTAAAATAAAAACATTGCACACAAAACAAAGTTCAAAGTGTTAAATTTTCACTGTACTTAGTATTAATTAATTCCATTCCTGTGATAGTATTGTTAACTTGTAAAACGTGTATCGCAATAACCATCTGCCTTTTCATTCATTGTTATACCGGTTATTTTTACTCTATAACCTCCTATTAGCTTGGAAACATGAAAACAAAATACTTGTATCACTGCGGTGGTGGGCTTAACATTATTTGTGTGCACTGGCTTAGTAAATTAAAAAGAAATAGCCAGTCCATTGTGAGCCTTTGTTTCCGTTAAATTAGAACTGATTTAATGATAAGTTTTATTTAAAGTGGCGTGGCTTTTCTACTCATTAGAGTAATTGTAGTGTATTTAGAAATTTGTGTAGTGTGTGTTACTCATTGTTGCGAACACAAGCAACTTATAATGCTAGTATATACTGCTGAGAAGGACTGTCTTGTAATTCACCACGTAGGTTCGATGCGTGTTGGTAGATTTCACTTAATATCTTCAAATTTTTAGTTTTTGAATAATATGCTTCTTTGTCGTTATGAGAGCGACGTGTGATAATAAATTAAATTAACTAGTTATGTAGCTGGGTTCGAAAACACAACCTACAAATCGGAGTCGTTAATACTGAACCATCTCTTTACTAACCTACTCTTTTTACTGCTCTAAAAATCGTTGTGTGCTTTGCAATAATTTGATAAACTTTACTTGTTGTTATCTACATAAGCTGTGGCTTAATGCAGATTGGTGGTTGCCACATAACATTGTCACCAATTTTGTTTTCAGGAAACTACGGATTCATTCAATATTCATCTTTATCATTTAATTGAGTCGGAAATAAAGGTAAATTGTAATACCTACACTAAATATCAAAAAGGTACGCAAGTCAAGAAATTTTATTCAGAAAAATTAAATCTCTTAGGAATATATTTTTAGATTTTCATCAGTTCTCTAGAAGGTATACGAACTCAGCTGACTAGATACCTTTCCATCCATAATCCCTAGTTTTGCAGAACTCTTTCAATAGAATAGTTCGAGCTAAGCTTTCATTTGCATGCTGGATATTGTGGTATTAGGATTTGTAGGTATTAGAAGATTATATACCGCTGCCGATTAGGTGCTCCACACAGCTGAGTTATACATATAACGTTAGAGACTGACTTTTTAAAACAAATTATACCAAAAGTTATAAATTGTTACAAATTATAATTAAAATGTTATTGATGTTATACAACTTCATTTAACGAAATGTTTTACAACTGATTATAATATGATATAACAAAATACAATTTTTGTTTTATAACATCAGCACTTCCTCCATTATTGGGTCACTACCTAAGGAAGGTTCCTTGAAAGACAAACCCTAACTGATTGAACATAATGTTATACGATGTCATACAACGAATTCAACCAATGTGGGAGCGTTAAGAACATAATATAACATTTCTTAACATATTGTAGAGTGTTGTTACACGCTATTATAAATTTTATCGTGTTAAACAATGTTGTATAACGTTATATAACTGCTGTGTGGGAGCAACTATTGAATGAATGGAAAAAGAAGTGTCTTTGTGTGTAGAACAAGTTTGTTAGAATTGGAAATAATATAGTATTCTCTAATAAGATCATTAGTTTGATAGTAATATTTTGACTCCCACAAAAGCTACATTTAATAATTTTGGCACTAAGAGATTACTGTTTTTTTTTTATACTTTGGATTGAATACTGCGTTACCTTAGTTAATGAATATTAACCCGGCGAGCGTAAGGTTAATATTTGTTACATAGAGCGTAAGGTGGGTGCAGCGTACCCATATGTTGAATTAGGAATTTTAATGTGAATATAATATTTTATTGATGACATTATTAACTAATATAACTATTTAATAGTAAAAGAATTGATTGTGAAAAAAATAAACCAAAGAAATATTTTTTAATCATTTATTTATGGAATAATAAAAAAATAACATTTTCCCTAAAACATAGCATGGCACTTGAAATAATTATTTTCTTAAAATGATAAGCAAAAAAAAGAAATAAAACTAAAAGCTTCTCCTATTAGCTAATAATATTTGGAATCAAATGAGATCAAATTTGTACATATAATTAATTTGTGTATATGATTAATCAGACATTTCATAATCATCTTCAATTTGAGCGCAATGTACACACGTAAAAACAGCATGTTCCATACATAAATAACGATTACATTTATAATAAGTGTGTTTTACAATCTTCGCATCCAGCTGAGTCTGTTTCTGCCTCATTTTGTAATTTTATCTCTTGTTCCGAATCACTTTCACAGCTTCTTTGACTAACATTATCAATTTCACGTCACTACCGGAATTATCATTAGAATCATCGTCTTCAGCTGCTTCAAAAAGACTTAATAATCTTCTTTGGTTTTGTTTGTATGACATTATTAATTATTTACCAGAAAAAACAAAAACAAATTAAAATATAACGAACATAACGCAAAAAATGTTTACGCAAATTTGTAACAAGAAGCGTAAGATGGGTGAAATTCACCCAGTCGCAACTTGAATGCCGTCTGAACACCTCGGCTGTCGCCGGAAAATTGCAACGAGACACGAAACGCTTAGTTACCTCCCCGCGCGCAGCTACTCAGGCGCACAACTCATTTTGACGTATCAGACAAAAAATATCGAACGATTTATTAAAGGCTGGGTGTATTACACCCAACCTTACGCTCGCCGGGTTAAGTATATCAAATAGTGCCAATGACATACGTAGATCTATTCTTGAACGCGTGCAAGCATGCGAACATGCAGGTTTAGTAAGACGTTTAGGATTAGACCTTCGAAAACTTTGAAGTACGTTCAAGAAACCTACAACTTTACGAAAAGCCACAGGCCTACCTACCACAGCCCGGCAACCGCTTGGTCATGAAACAACACGTGTATTGCTTCAGCAACTGCAGAGAAAACATTGCTTAGAGCATGCTATGAGTCAACTACACGTAATTTACAACGCAACAGTACTCACAGGGAGGAAACACGTGTGAGTCGCATTGCCTGAGGTCGTGAACTGGGCGTAAAGATGCTAATAAGAAACTCGTTCCAGAATCACAGACGGACCACCCGAGGGTGTAGGTATGTATTAAGCGGAGTCCTGCTATGATACTTGTACAACATCTACTCACCATAAATGCAAGATTTGGTAGTTCAAAAGTCATTCGAAAAACTTCAAGCAGTAGGTACCTACGTTAATGTGCCATTTCGAAGGAAAACGTTTATTATACTACCATGGTCGACTAAATTGGATTTGTTTTGAAAAAATTTAACATTTGGTTTAATTTCTACAAGTTGTTGTAGATCTTATTTGCTGTGAGATGCAATATTATATGAGGGAATAATCATGTTCTCACTATTGCGAAATTAACAAGCAGGAAAAATTAAAGCCGATGAAACTGCGAGTTTATTCTTCATAAAATAATTAAAAAAAACACTAATCTACGTCTCCTAATATAGAACACAAAACCTTTTAACTTTATTTTGAAAAACACCACCCCAGCCCCAACTAAATCGCATTGCATTCCCCATTTAAACAAACAGGCCTTTCGAACCAATAAAAGAGAACGAGCAATGTATAACAGCCATTACGCTAACTTTGACAGCGATGTAGCGGCTGATCGGTCATTAACCGCCCATCGGGCCTTTGCGTGACTAAAACTTCCTTACTCCACGTTGCATGCTATTTAACACGGAAAAATTTGCTTTCAGTCCATTTTCTGAATAAAGCGACTGTCTGGAATGGATTAAATTAGAGCTTACAGTTACTCGTAGATAAAAGTTTTAAAGGTATTTTTGTAAAGAAAAAGCTTTTCTGACAGTATATAGACTAAACTAGTTGGCCGTGTTATTAAGCTAATTAATTTTATATTAAAATCACCTCTAGAAGAAGTACTGTTGACTGGCCTGTTGGTCTAGCTAGTGGTGACCCTGACTACTATGCTGGAGGTCGTGAGTCCGATTTCCACCCACGACAAATGTTTGTGTGATGAGCATGATCAATTGTTCTGTGTCTGGGTGTAATTTATCTATCATATATTGTATGTATTTAGAAAAATATAATGACGTTCATCAGTTGTCTGGTACCCATAACACAAGCTCTGCTTAGCTTGGGACTAGATGGCGTTGTGTGATTGTTGTGGAATATTATTATTATTATTACTGTGAAATTTTGACTAGCACTCCAATCCCCGGTCCCTCCAGTAACGTCTGTTCTCATATGCATGGTCCAGCCAATCTGTCATAAACACTCACACATAAACACAAAATAATCACGCCATTGTTTCAAAACACATTTGGTCCTGATACATTCCATAGATAAAGCCTTCTTAAACCAACTGGGCAGAAAAATCTTGCGTTAAAACATTCTCTTATTTTCCACCAGAACAGCGGCATTCTGTGAAATTTCAATTCGCTATACAAAAATACAAAACAGACAAAGAGCAACGCGATTAAATGGCATCCCATGTGTGTATACGAAAACAATACCCCATTAAGACATTCACAAAAGAATAAAACAAAAACTAAAAAACCCTATTTTTAGAAAAACTTCTAAAAGCTCAACTCTAAAGCTTTTGAAAACAAGCCAGGAAAAGAAACCTTTTGCATTTGCCAAAATTTAATTAAAAAGATATCTTTTGTTGGCTCGATTTTACTGTGAGTATCCATTTGAATGGAAATACAGTATATTTTCTAGTGGATACGGTAAAACGAGTGAGAAATAGAATAATATTTAGATCTAGTTTAGATAGCCTACAATGTTTTCATTGCTGGTGTGCAATTATGACCCACTTTGACGGTAAATCGCGTTTTTAATTCTTCGTTGAAATCCATTCTTACTAAGTAATTATGTTATTATTGTCTGAAAATGTCTTTCTTTCCCTAAAATAATGCATTAAAATTGTCTAAGAGCTCACACAAAAATTACACAAACACACGATCACAAAAAAAAAGATCCAAGGAAGGAGACGTACTTCAACAACAAACTTACCACGTCATCCACCTAGAATACCACTCAGCCATACAACCAGCAACTATGCAAATCCAAAAATATATTAGTCGTATAAATAACCAGCATTATTCATCCTCTCCAAACAAACACAATCGGTTGCAATGCGATATTAATGCAAAATTGAAAGCGGCTGTTTCGTCCTTCGTATAGCCGATGCTTTCAAAACAGCGCTTTCTGAATGCAAATGGGAAGATCGAACGTAGTCAATTTGGTGTTCGTTCGCGTTATTGTTGATGAGTTAGACGCTCGGGATTTCTATGGTGTGGCTCTGAATGGGACAGTGGCTGTGGCTAATAAATGATGCAACTGGAAGTGATTTGCCTCTATTTGTGCCTGATTTTCCGGACGGTTTTCAATACAGAACAGATCGATTTGACCAGAAAAATAAACTTTGAAGTGTTATTACTTACTGGGTTGAGCAAGTACTTTTTGGCTTAAATGTTTCAACACGGATAAAACAGAAGTATTTAGAAAGTGACGTGAAGTGCAATAAAATATGCAATGAAATATAATACCTAATGGTATTGCCTACTTCAATCAGAAAAAGGATCTGTGTTTCAAGTGTGTATAAAATTTAATATATTGATGTGAATATTTAAGATTTAGAAATTAAGTTTAAAAGCATAAAAATGAAAAAAAAGTGTTGTTGAATTATTAATTAATCCACAGTGATCTAGTTCAACTACGCTTTCATTAACAAGAACTTAATTTAGCTTCACTTAGCAATATTCATTTATTCGGTTACTATTTCGATTATTTGTGCCATTGGCGTAAGTACAAGACAGTGCACTTAAAATTTATTTGAATTGATTCATTAATTGAGTTGCCTTGCCTGAAAACTCATGAATACCAGTCATTTAATTTAAGAGTTTCTAAGCTTTCAGGAATGAACATGGAAAGATTGTTTGTGAAGCTAAGTGGGTTGGGAAAGAGTTGATGGTGTAGAGTACTCTCACACCTGTGTTCTACAAAGCGTCAATTAGAAGTGCCTACTCGTAAAAGATAAGTACACCCACATATCGTACGTATATTACTCCCATGACGAAATAATCAGCCCAAGATTCATCATTATATAACGGGGCTTTACAGGGCCAAAGTTGGTCGGGGTCGAAGTACTAACGAGTTACCGTGACCCTGGGACGTAACGGCTATTGAAGGACAACGTGGATTTCAGACAATACAAGTCTGACAGTACCTCTTGCCCTTCCGTAGGTGGGAGGACTAATTTAATGATTTAACCACGCTGAATAAAAAAAACAAAAGATTCGTTATGATCATATGCCTATAATTTTCCTTTAGGACATAAGCCTCCTCTGTATGAGAGGAAGTGAGTGATAATCCATCAAGCGGGCCTAGTGCGGATTGGCAGAAGTCACGTGTCTTCTTTTAGTTCTAGTAAATGCGGGTTTCTCCACGATATTTTCGTTCATCGTTTTCATAGCAGTGGTGATGAAATCACATAAAGTAATGCGCTTGCCTGGTTTGTATCCACGACCTAAATTGTTTAAGTCGGGGCCTATATCACTGGCCAAGATTCCCCAGTCTTCAAATTTTTGTATCAAAATACCGAAAAATTTGCACTTGAAAGTATAAAAATATTGTTAGTACCTACTATAATCCTCCCTCTTAAACGCACCTAGATACTTACTTCACCTAACGTAAGTGAAAAACCTTGTTCGATACCCACATTCACAGGAACACTCAAAACCTGAACGTTCTAGAATATTTAAACTACAAATTTTGCGCCAAAAATGTCTACTTTATTTGTAACGAACACTGTCTTTAATATTTAACAATCATTTTATAATTTGTAAATACAGAAAATCGACGGCTTATGTAAAATATTGATTATAAATTAATTATTCTTTGCATATCTTTAGACTGTTAGCCGACCAACAAAGTAAGGGAAAACACCAAAAAATATCGAGAAAAAAGTAATGAAAAGTATTTATTTTTTATTGTTTAGCAACAAAAAGGCGACAGTATTAAAACGTGAGCCACGTTTAACCACTATCTCATATAAGCGTTGATGTATTAAAAAAAGAAGCAAGTGTATCACACTGTAATAAAGGCCTTATTATAATGATTTCTTGTATATGCTATGACAGATTTTGACACAATCAACAAAATTAAAACATTGTAAATTGCCATTTAAAAAAAAAAGATTAACAATTTTTTATCAATCTGAGATACCCGAAATTGACAAATCACAAAAGAAGGGTATTGTTTTTAAACAACTTCTTTAGGTCCTATCGTTACTATCTTTAGTAATTGAACAGAAATAGTATTCCGTGTTCGTACAAAGTGTAAGGTAGCCTCTCACTGTCTGCCAAACGACCCCTTTAGATTCTTAACACGCGTCCAGTAATGTTCCGAGACGGGTTATTTGTACTTTCTATCGATTTTGCTGCCTCTACTTTACTTTCTTTAACTTCTGTGTTACTGTACAATCTTGTAATCAAGTTTTAAATGGGTTTCTGTTCTGATCTTTTCTTTTAGGTACCTATCTTTTTTGTTAGAATTCGTAAGATTTTGGGTTGAATTTTTGGTGGAACTTTTTGTCGCAAAATATGACCTTGTCTTATTCTATAAATTTCGTACACAAAAATAATATACTCGAGTTTTTGAATGATGATAGAATTCCGCTTTGTCTAGATATGTGAATAACTTAAGATGTCTGCGTTTTTTTTTTTACGTGGTAAAATCATTAGATGAGGCCTCCCACCCCGGGCAGGGCGGGAGGGACTGTCAGACTTGTACTGACTAAAATCCACGGTGTCCTTCAATAGCTCTTTATGTTCCGGGGTCACGGTGATGGTGATGCCTGCCTATTCAAAATGTGACCATCAACAGAATTCGCATAATATTTTTCACCTAACGTATTTTAGGCAATTATAATTCGGCCTTCTAGATAGTTTGATTTTTATTCCTATAGTTCGTTGTCTTGTGGCATCAAAAACAAAACAGAATTATCCTTGTTGCCCCTACTTAGAAAACCCTATTGATTAATTTACGAGACACTCCAAAATATATTTACAGCGAAGCAAGCTTTACTAAAATACCAACAACCCGAATAGTTTAAGCAAAATTTAAAAGGCACTAAAAGATGTTGCAACCAGAGCTATAATTCAAGCAAAATAGACACGTGGTTAACGCCCCGACAAATTCTGACTACACCGCAGAAACAAGTCTTAGATGTTACAGAACTAAATCTTTATTTTTCCTTGTACATATAAATCTTCAGAATCGGTTCGTTGCACAGATTACTTCGGAATCCCTCTTAGTAGATGCAAGACGGATAACTGGTAGCCATGTCGCAGGATCCGGTTGTAAGATCTTACGTTTTATCTTAAGAAGTGGAGATGAGATTTGCAGTGTTTAGGGTTGATAATTATGTGTATTTTTGTTAGTCTCCTTAAAACTTCTTCTATGACTATATATAAAGAGAAAATATTTGAATGCTTGTTTGTATAAATAGGCTTCTTCCGTTTGTCGTTCCTCAGCAAAATTACTCCGAAAAAGATTATCATAGAAACTTTACGTCACTCACAAAATTATAAGAGCAAGCAAAGAAAATGAGCTTGTCAAACTCCCACCATTATCCTGTCTCTTCAAACTACACAAGCTGTATCAAAATATTTCCTCAGCAGGATATACGATTACACAGACGGTAAACTCTGAGGCAGTGAGGCTTGATCCTGGCACACTACATTTACTCTGATACTCTTGAAGTGCTTACTTTACAGGCGGATTACTTTCTTACAAAGTACGCGTATTTTTGCCGTTGTTCTTTTAATTTGGGTGGGTGGTGCTGCAAGTTTGTTGATGTGAATACGGTTTTTAAGCCTAGTTTAGTTCTTTTGAGGTTTTTATTCCTTTTTTGTATTTAGAACATGCAAACGACGCCATGGAATAGAGCATTGAAGTTCAAGCTACGAGCCGACGTGTGTCCGTACTGCAACTAGTCTTTACCCGTATAATAGGTTTCATAATTACGAGTATGCCGCAGTCTCCGCTGTCTGAATATTATTTTGTTGTATAAAAACAAATATATTTATGTTTAAAAAAAAAAACGGTTTTATGATAGATTGAAAAAAATAATAACAATATTCTACAACTATCACACAACGCCATCTAGTCCCAAGCTAAGCAGAGGTTGTGTTATAGGTACTAGACAACTGTATTGTATTGTAAAATGGGCTGGTATCCGCAACTCCCCGTCAGATGCGCGTCACTACTAGACAACTGAAAAACACTTATATATTTCTAAATACATACATACATATTATAGATAAATTACACCCAGACACAGAACAAATTTTAATAATTGTGCTCATCACACAAACATTTGTCCTGGATGGGAATTGAACCAACGACCCCCGGCGTAGCAGTCGGGGTCACTAACCACTAGACTAACAGGCCAGTCAAATAACACGGCACTATAATTTCCATATTGTTGTTAAGAATAAGGTTCATTTTATTATGTAGTTTTAAATCGGTTTTAACTGACGTTATACGTCAGTTCATGAGATACAGCCTGGTGACAGACTAGAGAGGATAGACAGACAGACTGTCAAATAGACAGAAAGACAGACCGGAAACGGAGTCTTAGTAATAAGGTCCAGTTTTACCCGTCTAATCAAAAACCTTGCCTATTTCAGTCAATCCAACTAAACTATTTACCTTACCTTACTATATTTACCTTAGCAATAATTCCGACGAAATTCACTCGTAAATAGTATCCGACAATGTTCCCTGTCGCATAATGCGTCTCCAATGGTAATCGAATCGATGTTACTACTATATCGAGTGAAATCGATTCCGATTACCATCGATGATGCCTGATTAGGGTGCAGAACCTCATCGCATTTAGACCGTCGAGATCCATTATGTCAAAGGTAACATATTATCTGGTATTTGGGGATTGAATTAGGTAGGTACTTAAGTATTATTATTATTTTAATTTTTCGATGCTTTGTAATATTTTAATTTAGATTTTGGTTTATGTACAGTGTATTTTTTTTTCTTGTTTTTTAAATATTTAGGTGTAATTTATTTATTTTTGTAATATACAGGGTGTTTCTTTTAAATTGGCCAAAAGGGAGAAATCCTGATCTATAAGAGATACGGGAAAACTTTCTTAGGAACCTTTAGCTCTTTTTTGATGTTAACAATTTTGGCGTTTTTACTTTTTTGGTCAAGTGTGAGTTGTCCACAAAAATGAGTGAAATAGGCCAATTTTTTTTTTAATGCCTTTGGACTCTGTTTCATGTAAGGATCATTTCATTGTACCGGAAGAAAAAAATCGGGACGGCGGAAGTTGGTCAAATTTAGCAAAATATTTTTTCATACAAATTGTATGAACGATAAAATTACCAATTTTTTTATGATGTTTTTTGACTAAGTCTCATGTAGGGATCATTTCATTGTATGGGAAGGAAAATGTCAGGGTGACAGAAGTGGGTCAAATCTAATGCAATACTGAGTACTACTAATACGTTTTTATGCTGGAAGAAGAAACATTACTGTACTTTTGACTAACTTCCGTTGTCCAGACATTTTCCTTCGCATACAATGAAATGATCCTTACATGACACTAAGTCGAAAAACATCATAAAAAAAATTGGTAATTTTTTCGTTCATACAATTTGTATGAAAAAATATGTTGCTTAATTTGACCAACTTCCGCCGTCCCGATTTTTTTCTCCCGATACAATGAAAATGATCCTTACATGAAACAGAGTCGATAGGCATTAAAAAAAAATTGGCCTATTTCACTCATTTTTGTGGACAACTCACACTTGACCAAAAAAGTAAAAACGCCAAAATTGTCAACATCAGAAAAGAGCTAAAGGTTCCTAAGAAAGTTTTCCCGTATCTCTTATGGATAAGGATTTCCCCCTTTTGGCCCATTTAAAAGAAACACCCTGTATATTAGATTAGTTTCATGTTATTTTAAGTAAGTGGTACTAAAGAAATAAAAAAAAAAACACCTATGTATTTGTATGTCGGAAACTCGGAATAAAACATCATAAATGATATAACTTTTATTTCAACGGGAAATATTGAGCATTGGTTCTCGAAGGTTATCCGTTCAAATCCATCGTTTCGGTATTTAAATAGTTATTTTAATTTATAAATATACCAAAGTATTGTCAGTAGGTGACACCCGAAAACTTATTCTCACTCAGATGAATTTTCAATTTTTAGCACGGCGTCGAAAGTTTCGCTTTTATATTTTGGTTAATAAACTGTTTGCTTGTTTTATACAGGTTTTATACACCCACCGAAAAACCCAATAATTTTGTAAATCATCTTTCCAAAAGATTTCAAAATATATCATTATCTCTTCAATACATTTTGGAGTCTACCATAGAACGCAAATTACATGACAAGATCCCAAATTAAAAAAAAAAATGTGTTCGAATTTGCGTAATTCCTTCTTTCCTTTATGCCTAATAACAAAGCAGACTTTATAATAAATATCCTTCGACTCACAACCCACCAGTCTATTATTGTTTCCTGTATATTTCCTTTGAATATTTTAAGCAAAGCTATAATTCTTTCCCCCAGTTCATTATACTGAAGGATGCAATAGATGTTTTCTTTGCGGCAAAAGTTTTTGAAATTCATGAAATATTGCAACATTTATTACTATTTTTATAGTTTTGTGTGCAATAAATAAGGGGCAATGCACTGGGGATGACATGTTTAATTTATTCTATGGATCCGGATATGGGTTTAGTGGTAATGTAATTGTATGGGTTTTTGTTTTTCATACGCAAGGGGAGTGCTATGCTAAAGTGAATATTGAATTGGGGTAGTAAATCAATTTTATACCGTGAATTGTTATTGCTGTTATGTTTTTTTTTTTAATATATAAAGATTTATTTCAGCAAGTTCATATATTACCGCGTATTTTGATGCAAATGTTTCATGACAAATGCTCTCATTTCAGAGTAAAAAAACTTACCTGCCATGTCAAAAAGCGAACTAAAACAAGTTCTAAACAATTATAGTGTTAAACAGAAAACTAATATTTTTATTGCAGTTAGGGAACAGATCGTGGAAGATATTCTCTTTAGGTCTCTTGAATTAAGATGATTCGTCTTTTCGTTCTTTTTTTATTGCATTCTTTTTGACAAACGAAAGCTGATCAGTCGCGGGCATTTGTGTAAAATTATAAAACTTAAGCTGTCATTGTGTTTTAAGGGGCTGATTTTGGACTCGTAACAGCCTCATCGAGCGTAATTCGAGCTGAGTCAGAGTCTAATAAAAGTAATTATCTGCTCAAAAAACGGTCTAGAAAGAAAAAGTTAAAATATATAATCTCGGAATAAATAATTTAAAACAAAAAACAACAAACATTTGGAACAGAAAACGCTAATTACGCCCACAATTACAAATTAAAATCAAGAATATTCATATCTCCGGTTGACATAAAACATAGACAGATGACAAATAAAAAAAAAACATATATTTTTTGGGACATTTGGAACAATGTAGGCAACGAGGCAAGAAAATTTTACGGCTGGAGGGGACTTGGGACAGACAAACGGTGTAATTATTGTCTTGTTTTTCTAAAAACATTTTCTGTCGCATGTAAAAATATGGGTAAAGAACCATAAATGACTTGGGGCAATGGTCCACTGAATTTAGGTGGAAAGGCCACAAAAAGTCTAAAATTTGTTGTTTGGTCTGTTCCCAAATTTGATTCCTAAGTCGGGCAAAGAAAGTGTTATTGGGTTCTGCTATTAGGAAGTATTCAGTAGCAGGGATGGAGTCTGGTTTCTGTGAACTAAGTCACTATAGACTTCATCATCTGCCTAGCCTCTTCTCAACTATATTGAGCTTCCAGTCGAGCCAGATGCAAATGGATGGATGAAAAATCAGTATTGTACATGGAACGACTGCCTATCGGACGTCCACCCAGTAACTAGGTAACGGTAGGACTGTCAAACTTTTGAGGTTCTAACTAACAGTAACTACTATCAAAACTACAGTAATGACAGCGGGAAACAACGACTTTACGCTTTCCGAGGCACAGAGACAAAGCGAAATCTTTTTTGTTAAGTTAATTTAATTCTTTTTTTTATGCTCTGTTTAAAAAAATATAGATATAGAATTGATTTTCAATAAAATAAAAAAATAAAAATTATAGTGATCACAAACTTTTTTGATGTGTCTCGAATATGAATAGTAGTATATTTTTTGTTCGGTGGTCTTAATCAAGTGGATACCCCCGTAACGAACGTTGGTCCTTCAATGTGAGGTAACCACATCGTCACACAGACTGTATAAATTTTCATTGTAATACGAGTATTTATGCTTGTCCTTGTGTGTTTAAGTAGAAACCACAATAAAACCAACTGTTACAATATTAACGTACTTAAATTTTATTTTGCTTCGACATGTACTTCTCCATTACACAACCAGATCTGACCTTTCTGTTTTAATATAGATAGTAGAACGCTTATTAGCTACTCAGTTCCAGTGTTATGAAAAATGGACCCTAAAGAAAAAAAAATAAAGTTCGATAGTATTACATTTTTCAACAAGTTCTGTGAATCTAGAAATTAATAAAGAATACTAGGTACAAAATGCAATAACAAGATTAAAATGAAAAATTTCCATTCCATTTACGTTTAATTTGTCGATAAAAAGAAAACAAACTAATAAAATAACGCAAATATAAAATAGACATTGACTTCCTGGCAAGAAAGCAATAGCGGCAATTCAGCGAAAGAAAAAAAAAGGAAAAACGGTACGAAAAGATAAATTTTTCCTTTTGCATTTTGTTTAGCGCTACTCTCCCATTTTCTTTGTTCCGAGTGATTTATGTAGTACTGGTTACAAAACATTTAACATACAAAGAAAGTGAATAAAAATTTAAATAGAAACGGGACAGATATTTTTTGGATGACTAGTGTTAAAAGAACTGAATTTTTCGCTTCGTCTAATAACGCTGTGAGGTTGTGTAATTGAATAGAAAATTGGGATTTGTTGTTTTATTTTCATAAGTTTCTTTTATTATTGATTTTTTTTTATCGTGGTAAAAAATCAAATGAGGCCTCCCCGGGCAGGGCGGGAGGGACTGTCAGACTTGTACTGACCAAAATCCACGGTGTCCTTCAGTAGCCCTTTATGTTCCGGGGTCACGGTGATGGTATAAGTCCCGCGACCCCGGCAGGCTTTAGGCCTCTGAGAGGGGGCCCCGTCATTTTGCTGACAGTTCTTTGAGGCGCGCGTGGAACACGACGCGCCGTCGACCCGGGCATGGTCCATGGTCGGACGGCGAGTTGCCCTTTACTCGCCGCCCGCATGCCCGCGCCTACGGTGGCCGGAGATCGTCTTGCAACGTCCGACGCCGTGGGCGTCCACCACCGCGGGTTTATTAAGCAAGCAGTTGACAGAACCAGAGCGAAGTAATTATAATGAGCTAAAGGACGGTTTGCCCTGATTTCAGTTGAGGTGAACGTTGAGTTTATTGATTTCTGTAAATGATTTTAAGTCTTAACTCTTACTAATATTAGAAATGCAAAAGTGTGTATGTGTAAGGATGATTTTATATGGATGTATGTTTGTTACTCTTTTAAGTTAAAAGTACTCGACGGATTTGTATGAAGTTAAAACGTAGATATAACACACAGGAGTTTCTATCCCGATTTTATTTTGTCGTCGCATTATTATTATTTCGAGTTGCTAGCAGCTTATGCAACCAGCTAAAAGTCAAAGGACTTCTTAGTAGCTTAGCCAGTCATCAACATACACGGACTGATGAGCTGTTACATTCAACTGCTTGTAGCTGCCATTGCTAAGTGCTGCAGCAGTCATTATCAACTGATTTTGAAGTCTTAGACTGTTAGAGCAGATTCATGTATGGGTGTAGGACCATAGATTGTAATGCAGTTGTAGCTTTACAAGCTTTTGTTGCAGGCAGGCAGGCCTGTTGGTCTAGTGGTTAGTAACGCCTGACTGCTATGCCAGAGGTCGTGGGTTCGATTACCACCCAGGACAAAATAATGTTTGTGTGATGAGCACGATCATTATTTTGTTCTGTGTCTGGGTGTAATTTATCTATATCTATACATATAATAAAACTGTAGAAAAGTTATTTTTGTACATTAAAAAAAAACTCAAAAAATATAGCCAGGGTATTAAAGGACAACCAATAGAACCCATTTCTAGCATTTTTAGAATTTTTGTCTGTTTATCTGTTTGTATGTTTATTTGTCCAGGTATCACGTAAAATGTACGAAATTAATGTACATAACTTTTATACACAACGATTACGGAATCGGTTCAGTCTATCAAAAGATATTTGAATTTAAAGTGTTTTAGACGTAAAATTACGGGTGCACTTTGGTCTCACAATTTGATTTCGTACGTCAGTCGCGCGATCTAACTTCGGATTCGAATAGCAAAACTATAACGCACGGCAGATGGCGTTAAAAGAAAACCTGGAATAGACGTGTTTAAATTGAAGTAACATTATGTATTTTGTTTCATCGTAATCGGTTCACATAATATAAAAAATATAAATTAATTAAGCAATATTTAAAGTAATCATAGAGTAGAACAGAATGGTGTGGTGTGGTGTGGTGTGGAGTGGAGTGGAGTGGAGAAGATTGGAGTGGAGTGGAGTGGAGTGGAGTGGAGTGGAGTGGAGTGGAGTAGTGTGGTGTGGTGTGGTGAGGTGTGGGGTGAGGTGGTGTGGTGGTGTGGTGAGAGCGGGCATTAGGAAAATAGTCCTACATAAACCTGGAATACAAGTGTCAAATGTTTTTGATTAATCTAAGAAAATTCTAAATACAGGGTTATATGAAAAACGTAGCCTGAATTAAGCGCTTGCAACTAAAAAATACATTTTTAAATTTCGACATCCACGCGAACGAAGTTGCGGGCACAGCTAGTCTATAATATTTATGTATTTAGAAATATATAAGTAAGTTTATCAGTGGTCTAGTATCCACAACACAAACCCTGCTTAGCTTGGGATTAGATTGCGTTGCGTTATAGTTGTGGAATATTATTATTATTAGCTTGAAACATTTCAAAATAACTGCAAGCATTAGCACACTTAAGCAGTCCGTGTATGGGCGGCCCAAACCTTTATCTGATCATCATCATCATCATTTCAGCCATAGGACGTCCACTGCTGAACATAGGCCTCCCCTTTTGATCTCCACATATACCGGTTGGAAGCGACCTGCATCCAGCGTCTTCCGGCGACCTTTATAAGGTCGTCTGTCCACCTTGTTGGTGGACATCCTACGCTGCGCTTGCTAGTCCGTGGTCTCCACTTTTGGTTATCTGATGCGTAAAATTAATATAATTACTGAGAATAATAAACGGATAATTATTAAAAAGAGAGAAAATATTCAATTATTATGCAGCCTACCTAGAAAAACATTTCCAAAATATAAGTAAATCGCAGGCGAATTCGCGTGCCTGAACGTTAGTCATAAATATTCATGAATCACAAATTGGAACAGTGGACTAAATCACTGGGTTCTCTCAGGGATCAGTTATCGGCATTCCTTTAATTTCATTTTCTGATTAGATTTCAGTTTTCGACATTTCAGATTGTTGTTTATGTTTGACACTACAAATAATTTAAGTTAGTCTTATTTTGTAAGCGTCAAAACTAAGTTGGAACGACTTAGTTGGATTTCTCCGGTTTTTGGATAAAACCCGTTTTCGCGAAAAATATAAAAACAGTAGGTACGCCACAATGACAGAAAACATGATAGTGACAGTGATAAGCGAAAACTCGATATCGCGTTCCTAAATAAAATAAATAGTTGTTTTTAACTAATTTATTAAAACAATCACAGTATTTTACACTTTCTTGGGATTATCTGGTGGTAAATAATATACTGCCACGGCAATGCCACCTGGAAACAACAAATTAAACACGTTTAAAATAAAAACAGGTGCTATCGCCTTGTTCTACAGTGAATAATTTTAAACGACCATAGACAGAAATCTACTAACTCGGTCTGGTCCCATGAGGATAGAAAGTACTCCTTTTTACAGAATAAAAGCCTTCTGTCTCAAAGTGAGAGCAAAATAGACCGATATTATCATATTGCAAAACATTGTAGTAGATATGGTACCTACTACGAAAATTGTTTATTAACTGTGATCCCTGAACGTAAAGGGCTATTGAAGAACACCGTGGATTTTAATCAGTTTGAGTCTAACAGTTCCACCCGTCAAAAAAGTATCTTAGTTTCCGCCTTAGTGATAATAGTGATAATCTATATTAAAGAGCGTTTTATCACTCAGAGCTGAAACTTTAACTTCAACTGAGTCAGCGACTAATTATATCAGCCGGTTACTCAGCTTACCCTTTTTTTATTTAAAGGGATTGTATTGTATTGCAACGCCTCTCAAATATGTTGCCCCTGTAGTGGCAGATAGACAGCTAGCCAACCATTCAACCAGCAGTCAACTACCGAGCTAATCATAGCCATGACGTCACATGCTACGTCTTAGTAAGAAGGTGTGACAATTGCCAAAGTTAGTGATTGCATTTATTACCGTTTATAACCGTTTCCATGACAACCTTAGTGATTACACTTACACAGAAGATAAGCAGCGCAACCGTAGAAAGTCGCTGCGCAATTGGTCATCAGGAAAGCACCCAGGATATTGACGCCAGCCACACCGCTGATACGCGCTACCATGACGCCAAGACAAGCCGCCATACCCCTGCAAAATAAAGTCAACAGAATTATAAGTTTACGATGTTAAAATATGCCAGTTTAAAATACTTTAGTCAAGACTCTACGAGATAAAGTAACAATCGGAGAAAAAGCCATTAGATCAAGAACCAAACTGGAGTCAACGACGCGTCGTGTTCCACGCGCGCCTCATTGACTTGACAGCAAAATTACCTCTGTAGGGTCCGAGACTGTCGAAGAAAGAGAGCGCAGCCTTGCAATGCAATGGACATTTTTATGAACAACCATGTTGGTTTTTGGTCGTTTAGCGTCTGACAGTCCCCTTCCACTCAGGAGGACTCACTTGATGATTTTTATACCCCAAAAGAGAGTGATACTTGTTACTATTAAAAAAAGGATATTAAATAAAATAACTTGGGGTGCTAAGACAGGAAACCTCCACGTGCGCCCGTGGACTGGAGTTCCCTCTTGGATACGTCCGGGGGGAAGACCAGGTCCAGGGTCTCTTTTCCCGTATGCGAATAGCCTGTCTTGTGGACGCTCCAACGCATGTCCCTCTGATCAGCAGAGGGCACAGCGGCGGAGCGGGCTTGTGGACGGTGAGTAATGGGTAGCTCGCCGTCCGACCGAGGACCAAGCCCGGGTCGGTGGCGCGTCGTGTTTCGCGCCAAATGCCTGCTGGGGTCGCGGGTTCTTTCTTAACCCAGGATACCGCGGCCCCGGAACGTAAAGGGCATCCGAAGGAACACGGGTGGATTTTAGTCAGTAAGAGTCTGACAGTCCCTTCCGCCCCACCCAGAGCGGGAGGACTCATTTGATGATTTTGCCAACTAAAAAAAAAATAAAAAAAATATATACAGGGTTATTGGTTAAGTGGACCTATTCCCTTTGAGGGGTTAAAGTAGACATCATTCTTGACTGATTTTACTATGGGAACCCCTATCCTAATCCTTACCGTTTTTGAGTTATTAGACTTTTAATATTTTTCAAAAATATTCCACCTCTGCGTCATAAACTGGTTATTGTAAGAAGTTTACGACGTTTAGGACGCTAAAGTGATACTTTTTCGATAGCTTACAAACGACTCATTCTATTAAAGCCAGTACATTTGATAAATTACTCAAGCCTTGGGAAATAAATGGCTGTAAAGTTCAAATATTGAATTTTTATGGGAGCTACCCTTGTCTTTCAGGTCAAATTTCTCAAAATAAGTGTACGGTACTAGATGTGCAGATTGCAGCAAAAACACTGCTGTCTCATTAGCTTTCTAAAATGATACCACAATATCCACTTTTATTAAGAATATGGCCGAAAAATAAGGGTTGATACTGACAAGGTGGTAGGTATTTTAACAAAACTTGTTCTGTACGAACAAGTTTTTCGTTACATTAGTTTTCGACGAATTTCAAAAAAAAGAGCATATTCTAAATTCGACTGTGTTTTTTTTAATGTGGATGATCTTCTCCCACCGAAATGTCTTCTCCGCTAATTGTAAACTGTTTTTTTTTTTTCATGTATCTTCTTTGTTACGATTTTTTCTTGATATCATTACGTGGCCTTACTTTTTGACTCAATACCTCTCGCATGGCCAATTCGTTGTGTTTTGTCACAACCATGGGTCGGAATTAGGTAGAGTTATGTACTTATACAGCGAAAGAATAACATAGCGATAAGTAACAAAAAAAAACCGCTACAGAGTAAGTAAGAAAAATAAAACTGGAAGTGGAGGAAATCGATTGACAAATAGAAATTTAAATTCGAATTTAGAACCTCCTTCTTCTAATGAAATCGGTAAAAAGTGTATTGACGAGTTTGGTTAAAAAACTACCTTGTCAGTATCAACCCTTATTTTTCGGCCATATTCTTAATAAAAGTGGATATTGTGGTATCATTTTAGAAAGCTAATGAGACAGCAGTGTTTTTGCTGCAATCTGCACATCTAGTACCGTACACTTATTTTGAGAAATTTAACCTGAAAGACAAGGGTAGCTCCCATAAAAATTCAATATTTGAACTTTACAGATGTCTACTTTAACCCCACAAAGGGAATAGGTCGACTTAACCAGTAACCCTGTATAACTCGCCTGTAAGATGTAGGAAACATCTCGACATAGTACGCAAAAATCACACCCATACACAAATTCGTCATCATCATACCAACATAGATGACCAGACTTGCTATTTTATTTGTATTGAAGACTGCTCCTATGCAGCAGATGAAAGGTATTATAAAGAACACTATCATCATCACTTTCTTTCTTGAAGCAAACTTGGAGACGGCAAGAGTGATACCAGCGAAGACTATTCCGTGAAGGATTCCTGATAGTAAGGTGTTTGATTTTATTGACGATGAGCAAGCGATCTGGAAAAAACGTTGTGTTTTAGTTTAAATGGCGGAACGAGCTGGATGTCTTCCTTGAGAAGACTTGAAAGCCGGTGACGCACAGCCGTGAGCGTTTGGAGGAACGCTTTTGTCCAGCAGTGGGACTGTACAGACTAACTTATATTAATGTTGTTTTCAAAAATAAAAACAATGATTTATAGGAAAGTTTATAAGTCCTCTTGACCACCATTTCGCCTGATGGTAACCGATGATTTTATCGACGGTGAATCCCGCTTGCCTAAAAGTAACATATTCACTCTTGACTTGAAGACCTCTAGGAATGGGGACTAAACTTATCTGGTTAAATGTGAGTAAAATATGTTAGAAAATCTTACCACTTCATGAGTAGAAGAAGCTGTGTGGTTGGAAATCGCCATAATGATACTGCATAAGCTCCCTGATGCTATTCCCGTGCTTAATCCAGTTGAGAAAGCTTCTACAATGTATGGCATCCACATCACAAAACTGTTATTACTGTGGAAGTAAATAATTACATAATTAAATAAAATATTTGTCGGATCCGGTCAATAGTACGGACAGCAAACGAATCGCAAGCGCGCCATTTTGAGTATCACGTGGTCTGTGCGCGCTTATTCAGAGTCGTAATGTTTCATCGGATCTGCGAGGAGTGCATTCAGTGCCTAACCGCAGCAGTGTGAAGACATCCCGAAACTGTACTACAGACTGTAGTCGATTCACTGTGTTTGATTTAATTTGTGATTTCAAATTAAAATAACCAAGTGAACCGCACCCAGTGTATTTTCATTGCACGAGACCCACACTGCTCTGAAAAAATCTGATGGAATAATACCGGTGGATCCGACGACATATTTATGAAGTCCCTAATGTTTCAAAGGAAACACTATTTTGTCATATAATATTTTTGTGACAACTCACATGAGATAGATGACAGAAGTCAGGAAGAAGAGCTGAATGGTTTTCCACAGTAATGGTGGTCTGAATAGTGGTATCGTCTGCCGCCAGAGTGATACAGCCAAGTTGGTCTTCTCGTCAATTATTATTTTAGCTCTCACCTCTTCTCTAATAACCACTTTACGAACCTATAAAATCAAATGACAATTAGTTATGATAGTCTCGTCCAATCAGCGAAAAAAAAAACCGTGTTGCGCCGACCCCAAGTAAAATGGGATAAGGGCAGGAAGATGATGATGAGTCTCGTCAAATCAGCACTTTTTTAAGGTCATTTTGATAAAGGGCAGTTCCCCAAAGCGTTCCTAGGGTTTTAGCTGGGAAACCGAACCTATGAAACGAAAGTAAATTTAATGTTTAATAATATTATTATAAATCATTATTCAATCGCCTTTAGAAACTCTCTGGGCTGTGACATGACTTTGAACTATTAAGTCCTAGTTTTGGACACAATATTTACAGTTCAGCTATCCCAATTATCTTACACTAAATCTGAGGCCCGAGATTTCCGTGTCTTACCGTTACTTGAAGTATTACGTTAATTGGCGAGAATTTATTATGAAAAATAGAAAAGCGGTTTTAGTGTACGCACAAGGAACTAATTTTTATCATCAAATAACTTTGGATTCCCCATTACTTTACATCAACGATGTGATTTTTTTAACATAAAATGGATAAATACCTGATACTTCTGCCCATTTCCTCCATTCCACGCCCACATCTTTTGAAGGATCTCTAAAGCCTCTCTCTCCCGGCCAGCATTCAGAAGGAACTTAGGGCTTTCATAGAATAAATGTAGCATAGAGGCGCTTATACCAAGCGGTGCAGCCATTACGAGAGCCAGAAGCCTCCATGGCGTGAAGTTAATGAAGGTCAGATCCAACGCGAAGTTTAATTGAAGGATGAAATACCCTGGAACTGTGGAGAATCCAAATGTTAATATCACATCCATAATCTCGATTTTTATGATTTTTTTATCGTTCCGTCCAACCTGAACACGATACCCATGATATGATTTGCAACCAAAAATGCATCAACATTTTTGCATGTAAGATTTTTTTTTTTAATTCTTTTTTTCTTTGTTATTTTTTTTTTACTATAACAAGTGTACATTACGGGGTTTTTTCTGTATTTTGGGTGCTTTTAACTCGCTTAAAACAACTTGTGTTCGAAATATTTGGTCTGTGTGGGAATCTAACCTTAACCCACTATGTACTACCTGTCGTCAAAGAACAGATGTTATGTGTCCTTCAGATGATGCGCTAACAACAAATTGAATAAATTATGTAAAATATTTGTGGCAAGTCTACAATAACCTGAACCATCGCCACGCCTGAACCATCTGTGACGAATTAACTTTCAATGAAAGAGATTTACAAAATGTGACGAATCAACTTTTTGTCAAAATTTTACAACAAGCCATATCTACATTCTTATATATAATATATATTCTTATATATATATAATAAATAATTCTTAATCTTTCATAAAATAAATAATTTTAATTTAGGCATAAATATATTTTTAGACATTGCTATTTGTCATTTTATTGTGAAGATGGAAAACACGTGTCATATAGATCATTATTATGCAAAAACCAACTAACAATAACGTAATATGTAACACAATTAGCATAAATTATGTGATATAAATGCTTCAATAAAAACTGATTACTTTTTCATTCTTTCTTCAAGTATGTTGAACTGACGCATCAAAAGTGCTTGTGCAAACTTGTATAGGTATTAAACTGTAAAGAACATAAATAATAGGCACTACTGCTCATTGTATAGCTCAATAGTCGTAAGAAATGACACGTGTATGGATATACAAACAGAAAACAAATTGATTCTGTATCTGCAAATGTCTTATTTTTTTTCTACTTACCTACTTAGCTGTGCCCATAATTATTCTTTAATAAATTAATAGCATACAAAAACTATTTGTAACCTCTGACTCCTGTACATAATTGATGTGATGAATTGATGATGATTTATTAGGTACCAATTATTCAATTATGTTTAACTTGTATAAAGTATAACTTAAGGCCTCCCGCACACGGGCCACTGGCCGCAACAACAAAACGCTGCCACCCCCATTTCTTGTATTTTCGTACATTTTATATGGACTCGCCGCACACGGTTGACGCCGGTGTCCGCCACACGCTAGTCGCTTCTAGCTTCTCGTGGCCGTGTTTGTGGCTGTCGCGAGTGGCTCGTGTGCGGCGACACTAAGTGATGTCATAAATATTAATAGTCGGTCACTTAAGCCTTAGTACCTTAATTGAGATAGGCATGTTCTTGAGTAAATACTGCGAATCGATACGCAATTATAAATGCATGTTAGATCATTATTAAACTCGTTTAGGTATATAATGCATTTATTAGGTACACCACAAATAGTTTGAGTAAAGTCGAACTACGGAACAAAGACTCGTTGTACTTGACTGGTAGTCTTATCACTTTCCTTATTGATTGATGAATCTTTTTATAATTCACAAATAGATCCAGGAATTGTGGTTGGAGGCCATGGGTGGTGCTGCTGTCAACATCCAGGGACAACAACCATCAAACAAAATGGGAAGTTTTTCCCGTTTAAGCAACAATTTCAGAGCAACAATTTTGAAAGGCGTTTACAAAGGAAGAAACAAATCAAATCAAGAAAATAATTCAATGAACTCGTAACTCAGACATTGGTCATCTAAAATCGTTGCTCAAACGGGAATATCTCGAGAAAGGAATATCAAAACATCTTTCGAACCATTTAGGCATATCATAAAAGGTAGTACACACTTAGACACTTACCAACATAACTGACAAGGAATAACATCAACACACTGGTCATTATGAGCATGTAAAATCCCCTGATTTTTCTCGAACAGGATTCACCAAGTTGTGCGTATGCAACGGATTGGATTGCGCTGCAACTGTTTAAAAAATATGTTTATGTTACGGTTTTTGATACATAATTATGAGCAATAATGTGTATTTCAAAACAGGTTTCTTTATTAACCATTCTTAAGGCATATACAATGTGTAAAATGCTCCCACAGTTGGAACACAGGCCTTCTCTTTAAGAAAGAGTGGGCTGTTATCCACTTCATTGGCCTAGTGCTCGTCGGGAAATGTGTTGGTTGGCGACATAATACATAAATCAAGCCTGCTTGAGTTAGAACTTGCTACCCTAAGTCCGTATGCTGTGTACCACTGAGCCATCATTGTCCTTTATACTTCGGGTATAAAAAAAAATTACCAATATTTGAAATAAAATCAAATGAAAAAATACTTTTGCCCTCAATGTTTTTTTATTGGCACATTACGATTCTCAGAAAAACCAGCAATATTTTTGTATTCTTTAACTTACTTTGTCTCTCTTTTCTAAGATATTTTTCTGAACCAATTCCAGTAACCGATCAAAAGTTATTATACTAAAATAATCTTCACAATTTTATAGAAAAAATAATACTTACAAACACGAGCTAAACACTTTGAGTATAGCCAACATGATCCAGTTCGCAGAAAAGGCGCTTATGAACGAAGCCAAAAAACTGCCCCATAAAGCGATCAACAATGTTTTCTTTCGACCCTTTGTATCTGATATGTAGCCCCAAGGTATTGACATTACAATTGGTCCTGAAATAAAATCGGGATTGAAAGACAACACTGTGGTAAAAATAAAATGTAATTTTCGTGACCAAGTGGGCCGGGGAACAATTTGTGATTTCTACGAAGATGTGACTTTTTTGTATCTTAAAATAAAACTTTATCTAATACTTTGATAAAACCACTGAAAATATTCAAAATAGTTCTCCACAACATGGAATTTCTTCTGTTTCGTAGCAGACGTGGGTGCATTAAAAAAAAAGAAACCATTTTTTTTTAAACGTATTGTAATTT
Organism: Agrotis ipsilon; assembly: GCA_028554685.1. Classification (NCBI taxonomy): domain Eukaryota; kingdom Metazoa; phylum Arthropoda; class Insecta; order Lepidoptera; family Noctuidae; genus Agrotis; species Agrotis ipsilon. The sequence continues at coordinate 16,135,718 of CM052960.1, read as the reverse complement.
TACGGCAGTAAGTTTTAAAGTAGGTACTTGCCCATAACCTAACATACACAAACAGGCAGATTACGAAGAAATACTCGTAGGTCATTTAAATTCATATTTGTTACGCGCGGGAATCGGATCAGTCAAATCTCGCCGTTTCGATCGTAGCAGTCGGCCGCTTCGCTACAGCTGCGCCAACCGCATGATCAAACATTCTAAACATTTTTTCAATGAAGGAACGACTTACCTACAAAAGGCATGGACAGCAATATACTCTTCTGCCATAATTCCAGTTGGAAGTCACAAGATGAGCCAGTGACAATGACTGAGAATCCAAAGATGTCTATACCCATAGCCAGAAGTCCTATGCTAAGAGCTGTGAGGAGGCCACGATTGTACCACCCATTGCCTGAAAAGGAAGTTAATAAATTACAAAAGGAATAATAAATCAATAAATATTCCACAACTATCACACAACGCCATCTAGTCCCAAGCTAAGCGGAGCTTGTGTTATGAGTACTAGACAACTGATAAACATACTTATATATTTCTAAATACATACATTTTATAGATATATTACACCCAGACACATAACAAATGATCATGCTCATCACACAAACATTAAATTTGTCCTGGGTGAGAATCGAACCCACGACCCCCGGCATAGCAATCAGGGTCACTAACCACTAGACCAACAGGCCAGTTAATGGTTACAAACTTTTGTGAATTGATTCCAACAATAGGTATGGGGAAAACTTTTGAACGCTTGTGATCTAGTTTACACAAGGAAAAAAACTGAAAAACTAATAGTTGCAATTACAATTCTTAAGTTAATACAGTCAAACAGGAAATTTGATGACATTATGATCTTTTCCTTGTAGATTCTTGATATAGGAAAATACAAGGAAAATATCAGAAATCGAAAAGCCTTATAAATATTAATAGAGGAAACTTAGACTAAAATAGAAAATCCCACTAAAATCATTTCATGTATTGTGTTGCCAAGACGACCACATGAAGCTTGTTTTTTTTATCGTTGTAAAATCATCAAATGAGTCTTTCCACCTAGAGCAGGGCTGGAGGGACTGTCAGACTTGTCCGCACTTATAATCCACGGTGTCCTTCAATAGCCCTTTACATTCCAGGGTCACGGTAATTTGATAAGTCCCGCGACCCCGGCAGTAAAGCTAGCTAGCTTTCTAAAGGGTCATTATGCTGACACTCTTTGAGGTGCGCCTGGAACATAACCCGGCGACGACCCGGACATGGTCCGTGGTCGGAGAAGCCCATTACTCGCAGCCCACAGGCTCATAGTTTGCCCTGTGAAAAAGATATCAGATCTCATGTAGCGCCAAGGTTCTGAATCTACACGGCCAAACTCTACCGACCCTAACTTCTACAGCTAGCTACCGTCGTAAGTAAGTAAGTAAGTAAGTAACGAAACAGTTAAGCAATCGCAACGGAAATTAGTCATTTGCGCGTGAGATATTATTGTGAACAATTATGTGCGCAGTTACAAGTGCTCTCTAGTCTTTACTCTCGTTGTCCGAAGATACGGCAATCGGACACAACCGGAGAGTGCTCAGGCGCAGGAGCAACGGCTTAACATGCCTTCCAAGGCACGGGGATGTCATATCATCCACAGGGACGGGGTTAACTATCCTTCAAAGTCCAAGCTGCTACTGAAAAACTCTAATAGAAAAACCTTATAGCACTTTTTGCCCGGTCGGTCGGGGAATAGAATCCAGGACCCTACACTATACAGTGGCGCTTGGGATCAAGGGACCAACGGGACATTTAAACTGAGCATATTAACAGAGGCTAGAGTCTACCCACCAACAAAACGAGGTATTCCACATAGGGCACCTGGCACCTGCGAAAATTTTTGACAGGAGCCTTATGTGGAATAGATAAGGTACACGTAGCTCAGGTGCCATAGTCAGAGGGTGCCCTATGTAGAATACCTCACAAAACAATAAAATGTTATAGCATTGTGACAGAATGTTGTGCAAAAACAGAATAAGTTAAAACCGGCCAAGTGCGACTCGAACAATGATATTAGTAACCTCAATAGCATTTTTAAAGACCTCTAGATACCCCACATAGGGTTGGGTTTTTTTTTTGAGTTTCCATTCGTGGAATTGGGGAACTCCCAATTTTTATTTTTTATTTTTGTGTGAATTCCTAATGCGATACACATATTATACATCTACTAACCAAGTTTCAACAGGATACCTGAAAAGTGGCTGTGACATACGGACGGACAGACAGACATGACGAACCTATAAGGGTTCTATTCGGCTACGGACCCCTAAAAATATATCCTTACCTGTTAGATCAATGGCTTCCTCATAGTCGTATATTTTTTCTTCTACAGGTTCTTTGTATTCTGGATTTGCACTAATTACATTTATTTCTATTTTCTTATAACTATCAAGTTTTTTGCCATTCACATCCATTGTTTCCTTTTTCATTAAACTAAATATTTCTGATAAGCGTAAAGAATTTTATAACATGCAAAAACGGATCAAGTAGCTACACGATTTTGAATCTGTTATTATTATTTTTAATTATTTTTAAAGTCACTTCACAATTCACAAATAATTATTAGCACCACATTATAAAATAATTTCTTATCAACGCTTCTCCAATGCCGACCAGATGTAAGTAAACTCCGTTTTTCATAAGTTACACTATTTATAACTCGTCTGTCTTTCCGCATTGTAAAACATATCATCGCTGTTAAGGATAACGTTTACTAGTGAAAATATTTGTTCATATGGTTTATGTTATATATTTTCTAATAATATAAAATTGAATAATTACAAGAAAATACATGTGGTACTCCCAAAATTGCCGCGGTGAAGCTATTGAATAACATTTATTTTTTTTTATTTTAAAAGAAAGAATCGCCTATATTTAATGAGAATATCATTTATTTAAAATGTGTCAACTTCTTTGTTGTAGGAGAATTTTGAAAGTAGGTTTCATAGTAAAAACTCCTGTTGTAGCTGGCCGTTTAGAATCAGTAAGAAAAAATAAATCGTCTTTATGACATACACAGGATATTATGCCTGGACGGTGACGTTACTGATAGATCACGTGCCAGTGATTGGCCGGTGACTGACGTGTGGAAACATAATTATGTTTTAAAGGAGTGTAGAAACATTTTGTTTTTTAACCCGGACCGGTGACGAGACGTGACGGTGACTGATGAGTGTGAATGCACCTTTTATATCAAACGTAGATCGGAAGTGTGGCAACGTGCGAAACTGGTTTTATTTGGGCTAAGTAATACATTGTTATGCGTTTACCTGTTATTATTTTTGTTGCACAATTTTCTTATTTTTATCACTACGTATTTTTTTTCGAAATCGCAAACTTTGTTTTGCCATCTGGCATTATGTTGAACTGAGGCCCTTTGGCATTTAATTGTTGTTGTTTAAATTAAATCGTTTCATCCGGGGAAACAAGAGTCACGTGTCTAAAGCAAGTGACCTCTTAAAAAAATTAAAATACCTATCTTTTAATTTTCGTTTTTGAATAGCACATCAAAGTAATTAAATAGGTCAATACTTTTAAATATTATGTAACGTTGTCTTTAGCAAACGGATCTATAAATATGTTTTACTATGATCAAAATCATTTTTGCTCAGTCATGTCAGCATTTCTCCTTTAGGGATAATTGAAGAAATGCAGCAGGATGCTTTGATTGATGAAGATAATGGTATCTTTTCGCGTATAACGAAATCACTTCCACTGATTCTCATTGTAGTTTCCCTTGTCGTATACAGGGTGAATTTTTCAACTGGGCGTGGATGGCTACTTTCGAAACTATGAGGAATATAGAAAAACGTTGAAAGGAGTCTCGAGGCCGATTTTGACGAAAACTAAAACTGCATCATTGGATTTTAGAAAAATCTAAAATCCTGGCCAGGAATTGAACCCGCTGATTTTGGAAAAAAAATCACACCCTGTATTATTACACCGTTCGATAGTGTTACTAATAAGGGTCAAATTCTGGGAAGTAATCATATACGGCAAACTTAAGGAAACGGCTGATTTTTATGAAATTGCTATTTTTCCATGTTACTTTACATCTACTGAGCCATAATTTATTCGAAATCATAAAATTTCATTGTTTTCAATGTCTCACTGGATTTGACGTTTCAACAATCCCACTGTACTTAGCAATACGACATTATTGAGTTGAACTAAAAATAGCATTATTTTAAAGAAGAAACGGTAACTTATGTTTCAAATACAGTCTTTGCCTTGAAGATAAATTAGTTTTTTTGTAATTATACGTTTTCCTTAAGTTTGCCGTATATGATTACTTCCCAGAATTTGATCTTTATTAGCAACACTATCGAACGGTATAATAATACAGGCTGTGATTTTTTTTCCAAAATCAGCGGGTTCGATTCCTGACCAGGATTTTAGATTTTTCTAAAATCCAATGATGCAGTTTTAGTTTTCGTCAAAATCGGCCTCGAGACTCCTTTCAACGTTTTTCGATATTCCTCATAGTTTCGAAAGTAGCCATCCACGCCCAGTTGAAAAATTCACCCTGTATACCAACTTCAAAAAAAAAACATAAGTTTCAGGAAGAAAACAAAACACTGTCAACTGCCTTGAGTTTACTAATTCTTAAAAATTAATCTCCATAATTTCATATACAAAAACATTTTAAGCATGTAATCGAAGATTTTGCTGCCGTTTCAGTACCTAATTGTTTGTCTGTAATATGAATTTTATCAACTGTGACAATGAAACTAATTTATTCAGTTATGGCAAACACGTGACACTTGCAAGTCAATGAAACAACTTGTGAATTACACACGGTGTAAAGATGATAATTGAGGAAAGAAAAATGTCCGAATGCAAGTGTAGTACCTATCCAGTTGCGCGCCGCATCGACTGGATAGGTACTCCAGACGCCTTAACCAACTAAGCCATTTTAGTTAAACACTAATCCAAGAGATGGCGCCACGCTACCGCAAAGCGTTTCAAACAAGGAATAGAGAATTTCGGCTTGCAAGTGTGGAATGCAATGGCCTAGTTGGTTAAGGCGTCTGGAGTACCTATCCAGAAGACGCGGGTTCGAATCCCACTTGCAATCGGAAATTTTTCTTTCCTCAATTGTCATTTTTACGATGCGCATCGCATGCGTTAATGTGTTTAAAAATAATTAATTACACAAGGTGTTTTAATAAAATTATGTATTTCAGTTTAGTAAGGTCTATGTGCCAAAGTTGCCTGAAAAAAAATTACACGATTCGACAGTTATCTTTTGCTTGCGACTTGCACGCATAGAGGTCGAAATACATACATATTATCACGGGGACATAAAACTGGGATAAAAGGTATGCCATGTCTCATTCCAAACTAGTTTTAGAAAAAGAAAAAACTTAATTCGTTTATGATGGTTCATTGAATCTGCATACAGTACTCCTAAATTAATAACGCGCATGCAAATCTTCGCTAATTGTCGTATTCCCGGAAACACCCGAATCATTGAATAGGAGAGTGCCCTAAACAATGCACTTGCATTTTGCACCTTGTTCGAAAGAAACAGGAATCAATGTCATATGTCAAATCATGTGAAACAATTGAAAACAATTTGGGCGGTCGGCGGCTGTCGTCGGTCAGTCAAAAGTCCGTCAGTCGTCTTTATATATTGGTGGTGACTGCACATGTTCTCTCTGTGTGGAATTATGTAGAGCTGCTATTACAGACCCTTCTTGGTTTTGTTAGATTGTAGCATATTCGCAATCATTTCGTTTTCACGCTATTTACTTACATCGAATTATCGAATCAATTCCGTTACTGATAAATCAATATAATTATATCTTTTAGCAGAAAAAAATAATTGTACTAAATTATGCATGAAGAAAATGCACTTCACCACTCTATTTAAATATCGTCTTCCGATACTCGGGGAATACGACCGTTGCCGAACAGTGACGAAGATTTCTATTCGCATTATTAATTTGGGAGTACTGAACTTACCTTTTTTAATGCCCTAGTCTAAACTAATTACATGGATAACTTGGTTTAATAAGATGAATTGACGGAAGAAACGAACTAGTAAGAATAAGGATGAAGTTTAAGCATTCCTGAAAAAATTAAAAAAAACATTTGACTGAATTCAAATCATTTAAAAAAATGCGTAACCTATAATTCACCACACTTATAAAATATTTACCCACTAAAATTTCATTTCCTAAAACACAATTAATTTACCTAGGCCATCAAATAAACCAACTTAATAAACGTTATCGTTAACTTAGCAAAATCTAATCACAGAGTGAAATTAAGGAATTCCGATAACTAATCCCTAGGAAAGTCCGGTCATTTGGTACACTGTTCCAATTTGTGTTTCATGAATATTAATAAGCCTTACGTTCGACCACGCGGCGTTGTCTGTTTTTCCTTTTACATGATATTTTTCTTTGTAAAACGTTTCGTGGATCGTTGAATTTATTTCGGAACAATTGTTCGAAGTGTTTTTAGTCTTACAAATTCTTTTGAAGCCTTAAATAAACAATTTCACCATTCAACTATCTTGGCTATTTCACTTTTTCCAGCCGCAGTGGTAGACGCTCCGGTGACGGACGTCAGCAGACGATCTCTAGTCTGGCTACCGTAGGTGCAGGCATGTGGGCGACGAGTAATGGGCGCCTGGCTGTCCGACCATCATAGACCATGCCCGGGTCGACGGCGCGTTATGTTTAAAGAGTGTCAGCATAAATGACGGGACCCCCCCTCTAGAGGGCCAAAGCCTGCCGGGGTCGGCAAAACAAGTCCAAGAGCCGTCAGTGATAATGGCAGGTCCCAGGTCGTCATAAATTCTAAACTACTGACGCTATTTTCTATAGCTATTTAAAAATAAAAATTTTATGAAAGTCTCAATCTATATCTTCTATCTATACATATAATAAAACTGTAGAAAAGTTATTTTTGTACATTAAAAAAAAACTCAAAAAATATAGCCAGGGTATTAAAGGACAACCAATAGAACCCATTTCTAGCATTTTTAGAATTTTTGTCTGTTTATCTGTTTGTCTGTTTGTCTGTGTATTTGTCCAGGTATCACGTAAAATATACGAAATTAATGTAGATAACTTTTATACACAACGATTAAGCGTAACTTGGAGAGGAACTTAGTTTTTGTTTCATTGGAATCGGTTCAGTCTATCAAAAGATATTTGAATTTAAAGTGTTTCAGAAGTTTCTTTGGTTTCACACATTGATTTCGTACGTCAGTCGCGCGATCTAACTTCGAATAGAAAAACTAGATTATTCAAATAACTGGAATGGACTGGAATGGACTGGAATGGACTGGAATGGACTGGAATGGACTGGAATGGACTGGAATGGACTGGAATGGACTGGAATGGACTGGAATGGACTGGAATGGACTGGAATGGACTGGAATGGACTGGAATGGACTGGAATGGACTGGAATGGACTGGAATGGACTGGAATGGACTGGAATGGACTGGAATGGACTGGAATGGACTGGAATGGACTGGAATGGACTGGAATGGACTGGAATGGACTGGAATGGACTGGAATGGACTGGAATGGACTGGAATGGACTGGAATGGACTGGAATGGACTGGAATGGACTGGAATGGACTGGAATGGACTGGAATGGACTGGAATGGACTGGAATGGACTGGAATGGACTGGAATGGACTGGAATGGACTGGAATGGACTGGAATGGACTGGAATGGACTGGAATGGACTGGAATGGACTGGAATGGACTGGAATGGACTGGAATGGACTGGAATGGACTGGAATGGACTGGAATGGACTGGAATGGACTGGAATGGACTGGAATGGACTGGAATGGACTGGAATGGACTGGAATGGACTGGAATGGACTGGAATGGACTGGAATGGACTGGAATGGACTGGAATGGACTGGAATGGACTGGAATGGACTGGAATGGACTGGAATGGACTGGAATGGGAATGGACTGGAATGGACTGGAATGGACTGGAATGGACTGGAATGGACTGGAATGGACTGGCCTGAATTAAGCGCTTAGAACTAAAAAATACATTGTTCAATTCCGACATCCACGCGAACGAAGTTGCGGGCACAGCTAGTACATAATATAAATAATTTATTATCTGTACTGATGTCACTTCTTGATTGTTGTGTCATCCAACGCAAATTGCAGCAGTTACATACATTATTTGCACACATGGTTAATACGCTGGCCTTTTGTGTGCTAATTGGCTATTTTATCAACTGTTTTACAATTTCCTTCGCTCTTATTGTATTCAATTCTCTCAATAATAATAACCCGTCAAATTCAGCATTACATTGTATTATTGTCATATTATTACTTTATCTTCTGATATTCAAATTGTTAATGATGTAGTGTACAACAAACATTATTGTTCTTTGATGAGATAAGTTGATCTGAGAATTTCCCTCTTGGCATTAAATACATTTTAAATTTTAATACGTTGTCGCATAACTTATACCAGCATTATAACGTTAGCATTTGAATGTTAAAGTAAGCATTTTAATATCATTAGGTCTATTTTTTTCGAGGTTATATAATTTTGGAGGCATAATACTTTAATGATCATGAGACATAGTCGCGAGTGGGACACATTCTGTACTTGAGCTATAAAACATGCATACCTACAAACCATTATTCTTTATAGCTAAGCTTCATTAGTATCATGACAACAGTATATTTATAGCTATAAATATTGGGTATGGCAAAACATTTATGCCTAATAATAAAATAATACATATTATTATGCGTGTTAATAAATATAATACCTATAATTTACAACTGAGTTATGCTATTGGCATAATACATGTTTTACTATTTTATTAATAACAAGTCTAAATATATTTATTAGGAAAAAAAAAACTAAGTTTATAAAATATCTGCCTAATGACGACATTTACTTGTTTTTTATATAACTTGCAAGTAACTATGCATTCTATGACAAAATGACTGTTCTAAATCAGCCAATTGCGTCAGCAAAAAGTTGGTAATTTAAGAATAATATACAGACAACCGTTGTACATAAACTCATTTACATACCTATGTAAATAGTAAAAACCCGGTGCTCGTGTTTTAAACTGACCAATTTTAACTTTGATCTTTTGTTAATTGACTGCTCCCCTAAAGGAGCATAAGCATTGGAGTTTGAAATGCCATACATTTACGAACTACTAAAATTGATACCGTCTGACCATGAATTTAAGTTTTAAAATCGTTTGCATGTTGCTTTAAAAATTATTTTCACCCTAGTTTATGCTGTAAATTTTTTCTTCATAGTTAGGCGGAATTAGTAGAAGACTTATTCATTTTTACTACTTACTTAGTAGAAAAATGAATAAGTCTTCTGCAGGTTCGAGTCTTGGGATTTGCAAACTCTCGCATTGCAAGCTCTCACTCACATCATGAAACGTATCGAAAAGTATCGTAATATCATGAAACGATTTGCTGTATCACCTACAAGTTATAAGAATTATCAGCCATAACGCATTTATTAAAGAAATTAAAGGATTACCCTAGTTTTCGTTCCTATGTTTTCAGGTGAATGATTGCATAAGATAGCATAATCAGCCTATAATAAACTTACTACAAGTTTTCAGGCCTCCCCTTTACGAGACAGTTTGCTGTGCGCCACACGTCAAAAAAGACCTGTGTGGTGGTCTTTTTTTTTTTTTTATCGTGGTAAAATCATCAAATGAGACCTCCAGCCCCAGGCAGGGCGGGAGGTACTGTCAGACTTGTACTGACTAAAATCCACGGTGTCCTTCAATAGCCCTTTATGTTCCGGGGTCACGGTAATGGTATAAGACCCGCGACCCCGGCAGGCTTTAGCCCTCTGAGAGGGGGCCTCGTCATTATGCTGACGCTCTTTGAGGCGCGCTTGGAACACGACGCGCCGTCGACCCGGGCATGGTCCATGGTCGGGCGGCGAGTTGCCCTTTACTCGCCGCCCGCATGCCCGCGCCTACGGTGGCCGGAGATCGTCTTGCGACGTCCGACGCCGTGGGCGTCCACCACCGCGACCACACAGGTCTAGTGCGGGTTTATGTTAATGTCACATTAGTCGAAATTTTTGTTTTAGGACATGCCGGTTTCCTCAAGGTGTTTTCTTTCACAGTTTTTAGAGTAGCCGTGATGAAATGAATCACACAAAGCGATTCTGGCTAGGTATGAAGCTTTAAGTTGTAATTTGAGCTTATGGCACTGGATCACCATTGTTCCCTATAAATATAACCTTTAAGTATATACATATTATGGATTATGAGTATCCATTGTTGTGATTTAGTAATAATATAAATAAGAAATTGCAGCTTTGTATTCGTCTTTTGTTTCTCAAACCCTCGAGGTAAGTACCTATAACCTAATTAGCTTTACGTGGAAGTTAATGCCATTCTATTTTGTCGCAGTAATCTAATATTCTCTAGCTAAATATCTTAATTACGTCAATTTGGACCCCATGAAGACGACAAAAGACGCCAGTGAAGCACCGTTCAGAGAACATTAAGCTGCGGTCCTTCTAATAAAATTTGAGTAATTATGTTATGGTATTATAAATATTAATCTCTTTGACAATTCCTTTGATGATGTTGCTTAGAAATTTTAACCAGAAATTAACCTTTAAGTTAGTGTATATTCAAAAATAAATGAAGGCAAAGAACGGAAGGACTCATTTGATGATTTTACCGCATAAAAAAAAAAGGCTAAGACATACATCATACATTAAAATCATTTACGGGTTGGCTGGAAGAGATCTCTTTACAGAGATAAGTTAGCCTTTGTGAACGTAATTTTAAGTTTGGTTTTTAAATTGTAATTATTGTGCACAATAAAGAATATAATCTATCTATATATATAAAATTCAAAACTGACTGACTGATCTGACAACGCACAGCCCAAACCGCTGGGCCTAGAAACTTGAAATTTGGCATAAGCCCTTCTTATACCACGTAGGCGAGCACTAAGAACGGATTTTGCGAAATTCGGCCCCTAAGGGGTTGTTTTTGGGGTTGATAGTTTGTATGAAACTTCGCTACTGCAGGTGCTAGGAATTCCAAATTATTCATGGGGTGTCTTTTTAGAACGTAGATTCTCACCATGACGGGATTTTGCGAAATCCGACCCCTGAGGGGTTTGTTTTTGGGGTCGATAGTTTGTATGAAACTTTGTTACTACAAGTGCTAGACGTCTCAAATCTTGTATGCCGAGTTCTTTTTAAGATGTAAAAGCTCAACAAGGTTAAACATTTGTGAAACTCGACCCCTAAGGGGTTGTTTTTGGGGTTGATAGTTTTGAGATTTATTTTTTTACATATGGATTCTTTGTTGGACGTAAGTGATACTAAAGACGGGATTTTGTGAAATTCGACCCCCAAGGTGTTGTTTTTGGTGTTGATAGTTTGTATGAAACTTTGTTACTTCAAGTGCTAGGAGTCTCAAGACGTAAGTGTTAGTTAATACGGGATCGATGTATTGATAGTTAGAGGTCTCAAATTTTACAGGAGGTTCTACTTTAGACATAGAAATTCAACCCCTTAAGAGTAGTTTTGGGGTTGTTAGCAAGGAATCCCAATATATTCATTGGGGTTATTTTAAGAACGTAGGTACCACCCAAGACGGGATACTGCGAATAGATAGAAATTTTGTTGAATATTGATTTAGATTTTCGAAAAGTATCCCCTATAGAGGGTGGCTGGGAGTAAAAATTCACAAAAGCAAACTTCGAAAATCACGCGGACGAAGTCGCGGGCGGAGTGCTCGTTATGTATATAAAAGATGAAATAAACTTTACTCTTTCAACAGGAGCTGCTTTTTTTTACCATTTAAAATGAATAAAACCACATTCATAATTCAGGCGTAGCCAACTTGTCAAAATTAATGTTTACGTCATACAACTTGCGCGTGCGTCTGTTTGCTTCCTTACTATTGTAGGTCCCACCCGCGCCTGTGGCCTGCTCTAAGCAATTTCTATCCATATTGGTCGCTGTCATACCGCAAAACACAAATAAACTAAAGTAATAAATAGTGTCCAAGACTTCCTCTTCATGTATAACTGTTATAGTACAATGCAGGTATAATCAAATATCAGTGACCATACCCTACACGTGTCTCAACCTAACCTTAAACTCAATGCTAAACTAAAGAAATTGAACATTAACCCTAATTCCTTCTTCCAATTTATTATTCAAAGCAAACACATACGTACTTATAGCATTCGTTTTTCAACAGCGATCGATCTACGACCTACATACGAATGGTACTAGCTCTGTTTATCTTGAAAGCGGCCATTCTCGAAACTTAATGAGCAAGAAATGCGCTCTATAGCATACAGAACCCTGCGACGAAGGGCGGAACCGTGACGGTGCAAAGGCCTCTAAACCTATGGATTGTGTCATGGAGTAAGGTGTAGTTTGGAATGAGCACTTAAGCCCTTCGAATGGGTACTGATATTAATTACTTACTACCTTTCACTCTGCTAAAGAACAAGCTCCTTTCGTTAATTTATAGTCGATCTTGTAATATTTACCATAACGTCTGAAGGCTGGTTTACCTTGGAACATAATTAATGCATATGTAAATATTGGGAAATTAAATACAATTATTATTGGACGATGACTGAAAAAGAAACTTAAGTCGCTTCGTCTTAAGATTCCACCAGCCTTTTGCCAGAATTCGACACCCTTATTAAAAAAATGCGATTTAACGACACTAAACACGTGACAACTAAAAATTCATGATGATCTAAAGGCTCCTGGCCTTTTATGCACAAAAATTGCGAATTCAAATCATGAGTATTACCAATGTATATCTTCAATTGGTATAAAGCGCATTAATTTTAACTTGTATTGATTTATAAGTTTATCTCGGACTTTACTGACATCGATGAATGGTAAAAATGTAAAAAACAAGGACATTTAAAATTATTTTATTAGTCTAAAGTCCCATCTGTGTACCTTTTTTTTTTTTTTTTTTTTTATCGTGGTAAAATCATCAAATGAGACCTCCCACCCCGGGCAGGGCGAGAGGTACTGTCAGACTTGTACTGACTAAAATCCACGGTGTCCTTCAATAGCCCTTTATGTTCCGGGGTCACGGTAATGGTATAAGACCCGCGACCCCATCTGTGTGCCTGTGTGGTTCCCAGGGGCAGCTTAATCAACTTTAACACCAGTCGGAGTTCACATCTAAAGCTTATGTTACCACTTATTATGTGAATGTTGGTTTACCTGTTATTGGAAACTGTATAAGCTTTATAGTCTTAAACTACAATATTTATTAATTGATATATACAGAAGCTGTTGGCATACCTATGTTAAATAAATAAACATCTCCACAATTCAACTCAAAATAACGAAAATAATAAAGCATTCCATTTTATACTTTCTTATTCTGTGTCAAAAACCCATGAACTGTCCCCAGTTCTGATATGAGATTAGTTACGATAAAAATGGAGGGGACGGAACGTGTATATTTTAAACTGACTTTTGTGAAGGGGCCTGCCAAAAAGACAAAGTTTCACTCAACAATGATAAAGAGATACAGTGAGGTTTCTAATCTGGCAGGCGCTTTGAAATATTAATTACTACACTGTACTTAATTTTGGTAAATCATCAAGTGACTCTCCCTGCCCTGGGTGAAGGGTGGTAGGGAGCATCTGACTTGTAGGGATATATTTTTCTATATATTTTAGTAACCCTTTTCTTTCTGTTGCTCTGTGCAACACCAATTTTTACACACCTTTATTTTATCGTGTTAAAATCATCAAATGAGTCCTCTCACCCCGGGCAGGGCGAGAGGGACTGTCAGACTTGTAATGACTAAAATCCACGGTGTCCTTCAATAGCCCTTTATGTTCCGGGGTCACGGTGATGGTATAAGTTCCGTGACTCCAGCAGGCTTTAGCCCTCTGAGAGGGGGCCTCGTCATTATGCTGACGCTCTTTGAGGCGCGCGTGGAACACAACGCGCCGTCGCCGTCGACCCGGGCATGATCCATGGTCGGACAGCGAGTTGCCCTTTACTCGCCGCCCGCATGCCCGCACCTACTTTTGCACACATGAACGCAATAAAGAGTTTGTGTTTGAGTGCACTGTTTCACTATGATTTAATTTTTTTTTTGGGTGTAATGTCATTGTATGCGTCACCTCGCTTTGGAGGAGTAAAAGACAATATCAGATTAGTACTGACTAAAAGCTAGTACTGACTAAAAGCATCCTTTTTTCGGTTGCTTTTGAGTCCCATTCCTAAGATCTAACCTAATTTTTTTCAGATTTATTAAAAATCAATTAGAAGCTAGTGCATCTCTGATCACGCCACGCCTGCCTACAATAAATAAACTTACAGAAAATCAAATCAACTGAAAATAAACAAAGGACATTCAAGGTACGTGAGATCGAGTCCAGGCCATCCAACTACCCGAAACAACTACTTTTTGGGTCATGCATTTGTTTTCATCATCTGCCTAGCCTTTTCCCAACTATTAATTGGGCTCGACTTCCAGTCGAAACAGATGCAACTGAAAATCAGTATTTCATGGAACGACTGCTATGATACCTTATGGTAAGAAGGGTTGTCAGACTTTTAGAGCTTCTGAGTATTTAGCGCGACGGTTATTAGTAGCGACTGTGCTAGTGTAGCTTTACGTGCGTCCCGAGGCACGGAAGAAACTCACTATGACAAATGGTTACCCATCCACAGATCAACCTCGGTAAGCGCGGCTTGACCCGGAAGATCGGCCTGTGGTGCTGTAATTATTTAGCAATGAGCTCCTCATACAAAATATTTGTACCGTACTAAAGAACCTTACACGTCGTTCATCTAGTGTTCGCTTCATATTATTTTAAGGATGAATACCCAGGATACAAAAACTATATTCATCTATACATATTATATTTAAATAGTAGGAAAGTCAAAACTGTACATTGAATATTTTTTTAAAAGAATACTTGGGGTGTGATCTACAATCGATACCGAAGCCAAAAATATAGTTTTTAGAATTTTTGTCTGTTTGTCTGTTTATCTGTTTGTCTGTTTGTCTATTTGTCTGTATGTATGTCCGGGATAAACTAAAAAGTAGGTACTGGACGGATTTAAATGATTCTTTTTTTGTTGTATAGGTATTAAGTCTGGTGAAACCATAGGCTATAATTTATTTTGAAAACTTGAACAACTGGCGCAGAACCGCAACAGACAAGCTAAACTATAAGAGATACAAAAATGGTGCGATAGCAAAAATTGTTCCACGTGATGAGCATTTTCTGCTGAGAGAATTAGTTTGAAGATCTGGAACACCTGATGTGGAACTCCAAGAGCTCAGCTACACTATAACATATACAGGAATGACGTCTTAGCAAGAGTTGTTCAGCGTGATGAGCACTCTCTGTATTGACGTATAAAAATTGAAGATCTAGAACACCTAATGTGGATCTCCAAGAGCCCAGCTACCCCGCTGTGGTGGACGCCCACGGCCGGCGGACGTCACAAGACGATCTCCGGCCACCGTAGGCGCGGGCATGCGGGCGGCGAGTAAAGGGCAACTCGCCGTCCGACCATGGACGGCGCGTCGTGTTCCATGAGCGCCTTAAAGAGCGTCAGCATAATGACGGGGCCTCTCAGAGGGCTAAAGCCTGTCGGGGTCGCGGGACTTATACCATCACCGTTACCCCGGAACATAAAGGGCTATTGAAGGACACCGTGGATTTTAGTCAGTACAAGTCTGACAGTCCCTCCCGCCCTGCCCGGGGTGGGAGGACTCATTTGAGGATTTACCACGAAAAAAAAAGAGCCCAGCTACACTATAACATGATTTTTTTCAACTGGGCGTGGATGGCTACCTTCGAAACTATGAGGAATATCGAAAAATGATGAAGACTCTTTTCAACAATTCTGGGTAGTAATCATATACGGCAAACTTAAGAAAAACGTACACTCGAAAAAAAACTGATCGATCTTCAAGGCGATGACTGTATTCGAAACTTAAGTTAACCTTTTCTTCTTTGAAATCATGCTTATTTTTGTTCCAGTTAAAAAATTCAACCTGTATAGGAATGACGTCTTAGAAAGAGCTGTTCAGCCTAATGAGCATTATCTATTGATGTATTAAAATATAAGATTTGGAACACCTGATGTGGAAATCAAAGCTATCACTAATTTCACGGACTGATTTTCGATGACGATTAATATACCTATTAATACAATTTTATTCTACTGGCCAAACTCCCATGATTTTTTTACCCTGGCTCTTGGAGTTGGGTATCAGACTTTTCAGATCTTCGATTTTACCGACCCCATTGTCACTGGCATAAGCAACAAGATCCGCGTACGAAGTCGCGGGCAGAAGCTAGTAATAACTAAATGTAATTCAATGAAATTTGAACTCAAACTCAAAGGTTTTAAAAGCTCACCTGCCACTTTTGACCTAAGCTGTACTGCGAAATCTAATTGAAGCTGAATTTCTACCCAATTATGTTCTACCAATTAGGTAGGTTTACCACGTACAATTGGTACGTATTGGTGCCAGCTAACTGGACAGACAAAGGTCAACCTCCTTTATTTTGTGAAAATGAAATCTAGAATTGGAATGAAACGTTAATAAGGTAAGGTAAATGGGAATTAATATTGGAGTTGATAGGTCTGTCACTGAAAAAAGCAAGTTTGTCCTATAAAACTAAAAAGAAAAGCTACAGGTTTGTGACCATAAATTCATTTAAAAAAACGAGCAAATGTAGACAGTGTCCGCTTTTTGAAGTAGATACTTTATTTTTTAGTAGTTTCTTAGAGTACAAAAGGAGTTAACTAACAGTTAATAACACACTTGAATACAAAACACAAAAATTAGTTTTCACTTGCAAAAAACTTATGTCAAACCACACGCCATGTTTTGGATTATTTCGTCCATACCAAACTACCTTAATTCCACTTCTTACCAAAGGGTGGGCAAATATAGCTGGATAAAAGTCAGTAGACTTAATATTTAAAAGTTCAGTTTAGCAGTATCGTAAAATAATTTGCAAATGTGGTATTTTTAGGCCCCTGGACCTGATCCAGATATTCTTACTGATTCATCTGTCAAACTAAATTTATTACACCTTTCCTTCCTTATTTTGAACAACCATAGATTTCATCTAAAATTACTTCCGACACCGTAGCGACTACCTCAGTTGACTGATGACATACCCTGCGCAACTTATGACTGTACATAAAATTCTATTTACCAATTTGTTATTTTCACTTTTACCGTGACGTCGCAGGGATGGGGCAAAGTAATATACACGACGACACAAATCTAGCTAGGTAAGCATGTCCAGAATAAGTTGGACTCTGATTGTAAGTGAAGTCTAAACCGAGCTAGGTCTCTTAAAGCTGGATGGGAAGATCTGTCGTTATGTATAACTTCCAGTATGAAAATTTAAGAACGACGCCGACATCTCTAGGTGTGTTACTCCCTACGGATATGGCCGCGCCACGTGACGAATGCTATGTCGTATGGACATGGACTTAGTGATTATGGAATGGATACTTACGTTTTTTTTTTGAAAAAACAATCGAGTCATTTATTTTAATCAGATTAAAAAGAGACATTTTTTTTTAGAATGTTACAGATGGAAAAATATGGATGGATGGAAAAATAAAGTAAAGTTAGTGAATAATTATGTTTAGCAACCGTTCCGTACTGGAAGCGTGTTCTTCCGTTGCTTGTAAGTATCTCCGTTTGTATGGAAAACACGCACAGTCCAACACACAGAAAACACATTCACGCGCGTGTTCATTCCTTTGTCACCATGCGCCCCGCTGCGTGATGCGGGGCAGTGTGCCAATCGCCTTAAAGCTAGAGCAAAATAAAATGGCTGTTCCAATAATCGTGGTATTATGTGCTCCAAGGTGTCCTCAAAGCGATCCACGCAGTGGTTTCTTCCTTCCTAATCAGACACAGAAATCTCCTGAAATATCTATGTCCGTTGAGGACCTGGGTCAAGCAAAAGGTGAAGATCGTAACGCCTTTGTCTCTACTCCTAAAAAGAGACTGATTAGATAACTTGTAGATTAAAAATTAAAATTCATTTGTAGATTAAATTTTAAATACGGCACAGTTGACGAAGCGGTTAAGCGATCACAATGATTCGCGTTTAAAACTTTGTAAGCGAATCGATTTCTGGCACAATGTACTAAAAAAATGTACTTAATATTTTGGAAAACACACGCAATATTTGCGTAACACATATATATTATATAATACTATATTTGAAAATAATAAAACTCAACATTAATTTACAATGAAACAACGCTCGAATGATCATGAAAGGTACACGTCATTGACACAAAATATGTATAAATATCATCAATAAATACCTCTTCCAGCATTAAATATGAACGTAAAACAATTTCGATATTCGATACATCGCAACCAATATATTCACGATCGTATTTTACTTCTGTGTTTATGTGTGATTACCTGCTCTCGTAAACCGTTATTTACTTTAACGTACCAACGCGTTACCTTTTGATTCTTTACATAAATGATTGGTTTTCCAACTGGGAAAATTGAAAATAGATTTATATACTTCGATACTAAATTATTAAGAGAAAATATTTGTATTTATAACTGACTTCAATGAGGAAAAAGTTACCTTTGTGCCAAGCTTGTCAATATTGCCAAGGTTGACGGCGCGTCGTGTTCCACGCGCGCCTCAAAGAGCGTCAGCATAATGACGTGGCCCCCTCTCAGAGGGCCAAAGCCTCCCGGGGTCGCGGGACTTATACCATCACCATGACACTGGTACATAAAGGGCTATTGAAGAACACCGTGGATTTTAGTCAGTACAAGTCTGACAGTCCCTCCCGCCCTGCCCGGGGTGCTCATTTGATGATTTTACCACTACCACGCTAAAAAAAAAGCTTGTCAATATTTTAGTCGCGGGGCTGTGTGGATGAGAAGAAAAACATGGTTTAACCATAATAATCATCATCATCATCATCTCAGCCATAGGACGTCCAATGCTCAACATGGGCCTCCCCTTTTGATCTCCACATATACCGGTTGGATGCGACCTACATCCAGCGTCTTCCGGCGACCTTTATAAGGTCGTCTGTTCACCTTGTTGGTGGACGTCCTACGCTGCGCTTGCTAGTCCGTGGTCTCCACTCTAGCACTTTAACCATAATAAGATTTGAAAAAAATCTTGCCAATACAAATTTTACCATAAAGATTACTGTTGTAGATTTATAATATACCACTACGATATGATGAAACAATGAGGGCGGGGTAAATATTATCCCTTTTGGCTCGCACTGCAAACAGGATACATTTTTTTTTGCCTGTGGGCGATCATAACTCGAACGCAGGATGTATCATAGACTCCGGATGTATGTTTAATTTTGTAATAATATTTAGTTTGGCAATGCTTTCAAAAATATTTCTAAAACAAGTTGAAATCAATCTAATGCAATTGTATTTCAGTAACATCCCGTTCACTATCTTGCCGATAAGAGCGATTACTTAGCGCGGGGCGTAAGATCAAGTGTATAGAAATGTTTAAAACATTCCACAAGGCGTTGCCAGTGGCAGTGGCGAATTACACCAGTCTGGATCCGGCTTTAAGTACGCAAACTTAAAGCCGGGTCCAAACTGGTGTAACGCGAATGTAACAATTATATGTAATTCATGTCAACAGTGTGGACGGAAAACGAACTCAAAGCGAATTAAGAACGCGAATACTTATTTATTTATTTAATGTTCGGAAAGCTTACAGACATACATAAGTTATTAACAACAATAGAACTGACATTTGCCATTTACAAGCTTTCACAAGTACTGCGTGCCTTTGTGTTTGCGTAAAACCGACAGCCGATGGATCAACAGCGACCGTTACATGTTATACTCGCGGTGCCGTCTAAACCTAGAATTCGCGTTACATTACACGGTGGACTCGTGTTACATTACACTAGTCTGGACCCGGCACAAGGTGGCGGTTCGCGGCGGAGCCCACGACAGGACACCACGACCGGAGATCGTTACCGTATCTGTGTCCTGGTGTCCTGTGTCCTGTCTGTGTCTCACTACTGAACTGACTGCCTCTCATACATTGCCTAATGTTAAGAACCTACTGTCACAGTCACGTCTTGGTCTCCTGTCGCGGTCTCTGGCCCTCATCATTATTTTTTTTTTTTTTTTTTTTTTAGCGTGGTAAAATCATCAAATGAGACCTCCAACCCCGGGCAGGGCGGGAGGTACTGTCAGACTTGTACTGACTAAAATCCACGGTGTCCTTCAGTAGCCCTTTATGTTCCGGGGTCACGGTAATAGAAATAAATCCCGCGACCCCAGCAGGCTTTGGCCCTCTGAGAGGGGGCCCCGTCAGGCCCTCACCTTTGCAAAGTAAATAATATCCTATTGCGCCGGCGGCCCGTTGCATCGCTTACCTCACCGCATAAGAACTACGCCGTAGCAATACCATCACATGCTACGAGGTTACGAGCTTTTGCTACGGATAACACAGTATGAGATTTTCGTCAATTATTTTGCCATTATTAAAATTGCTGAACAGAACATATAGGTATTTTGTATAAAAAAAAGGCCTACCTACACTTAAATTCGTTTATTCAATTCTCTCGAAAATGTTTCTTTCTTTGTTAAAATTGAACGGAATCATCTGGCATTCAAGTAATTGCTTGTTATATCACTCCCCATTCAGAAAGTCTATCAGTTACCCATTCAAATTCTATAAAGAACTGAATAAAAAGACTGGAAACCTTTTCCTCATTCAGACAGTCATCTAACAAAGTAAGCCTTTTTCATTACATCCCGTTTTACATACGACAGTATTCACATTGAGATTCAATGCCGGGGTCTTTTTAAACACATATATTGGACCGTTTCCCTTAAAGGTATGATCACACGTAGAATAAAAAACCTTTTTACCCGACTTAAAAAAGGGAGAAGGTTTTTAATTTATAGTTTTCTATCATTCAGAAATGCGACCGAATCTGAAAATTCATCGTTTGTTTTAAAAGGCTATACTTTCCAGGTGGTCCTATGATCAGATCAGGATCTGATGATGGGATCCTTGAGAAATATTCAAGTAATGAAAGCAAAGTAACCACGATTGCTGCTATAACAATATCAAAAATATTATGATGTTAAAAGACACGGTTAGCGCAGTGGTGAAGCCAAGAGTAGGTTTAATTGCCGCACGGAATAAATATTTGAATGATCTACACGTATGGTTGTTCTGGAACTGGATGTTTATGTATGTGAGTTTATGTTTATAAACGCAATCATGACACAGGAGAAATGTCAAGTATGGGGCTTAAAAAAGAAAAAAATAATTTTGGTGACTGTTTCAGAATAAAAATAAAAAATATACTGGAAATAAAAATATCCGACTACTTATCCAACACAACAACCCATTTTAATTATTAAGTAAGTATATCCACATTACCCCATTCCTTTAACATACTAATACCTAGGTCTCTGTACATTTCCTTCCATTAATGAAAGTTCTCTTCTATTAAAAAAAGAAAAATGTTGTCTATTAATTAAAAGCGTTGTGGTTAAGCCTGTCACTCAGTGGACGCCCAAGGGAGGACAACACTACTGAGGTCGACCGCAGGGAAGCGAAGGGGTAGCGTGACGACCTAGACATGCTTTCAGAACGGACATGCCGCAAAATGGAGGACTTTAGCTGAGAAAATAGAAGGGCTTTTATGTAGAAGTCAGATTATCATAAGTTCACAAAAATATTAAAATTTATTGTAAGGACTCATTAAAAATTAATACTTTTCTGGAGTAGATACATTCTTATACACACTTACCCTTCATTCTATACAAGCCTAATGTACTGGCCGTGGGACTTTCTAAACTTGAAATGTAACTATTGAAGGAATAAATAATATTGTGTTTTTTTTAGTCAGTACGAGTCTGACAGTCGCTTCTGCCTCACCTAGAATGAGAGGGATTCATTTGATGATTTATCACGTTAAAAAAAACCGTACGTACTCTTTTGGCTTCGTCCAAATTGTCACATTTTCTCACACACCGACTAAAAATATATCATAATTGAAATTTAATTATCACGAATATCGCTTAAAAAACCAAACAACTTTTCTATACTTTAAAATATCTACAACAAATTATTTACAGTCTAGAACCTTTGAAAAGCTAAATTGAAAGTAAATTACCACTAAAATAGCTTCCAAAATAAACACCTACCTACATTAGCAAAACTTTTAAATATCCAACCTTTCTAAATAATTTTACTAACCAATATAAATCTAAATAACAACCTTTACAAAATAATTTCACTAAAACTAAATCAAAAACATGGTCATGTTATTAAAAGAACACCCGCTGTTTGTGTTTCAAATAAAGCGTGTAAAATTTTCCTCGGCCCTGATAATTTATTATAAGAAAGGCTTTAAGATTAGGCGCTTAATGGGGGTCATACATAACCCCCTGCAAGCTCTTCCCGCCTGTGGTTGGCCTGTCATACCCATGTGACATTGTGGTTGGAGGCTGGGATATTTTTATCTTTAATGTAAGAGATTATGCGCCTATTAAGATCATATTTTAAGAGCTTGGAGACAGTTTTAATGGTGGAATTAAAGTCGCGTTAGATGTATGGAAAAGTTCTGTTACGTTTGGTTGGAGAATTTAGCGTTTGATTGTTGTTCTGTATTTTGAATTGGATTTCGAACTGAGCATTTCGTTTTGTGTTCTTGGGACAGTAATTATTGTCTTATGCTACTCTTAGTATAGACGATAAAACGATTAAATCGACCGGGTAAATTTTTGAGACTATGTTTTTTTAAACAATGTACAGTTGCGTATCAAGTCTGATTATGACTTATACTTAGTCATTTTAGTAAGTCTAAGCGTATAAGACAGAAATAAATGTCAAACAACCTATCAACAGACGTTTATAATGGGATGAGATCTGAGAAAGAAACTGCTGGAAGCACTGCTGTATCTTAGTTTGTAAGGGTTTCTGACTTTCTGTATTTTATAGTCGCAGGCTTAAACCTGCCCACATCCGATTTTTGATCCGAGTCCACACCAAAGCTTTTAACTCGCACTCAAGTGTAATGCGTACAACATTATTTAAACGTATCGTAGGTACAAAAGCATCGGGCACGCCGCAATAGCGGCGATAAGACCCCTCTTTGAGGAGTGGCTGGAGAGACGTCACGGCGTCCTAAGCTTCCGCTTGACGCAGGTCCTCACCGGACACGGATGTTTCGGGAGGTACCTGTGTCTTATGAGAAAGGAAGAAACGCCTGGGTGTCACCACTGCGTAGATCGCCCGGAGGACACAGTCGAGCATACGGTGCAGGATTGCCCCGCTTGGGCGGAGCACCGACGTGTCCTCACGGCGGCGATAGGCGGAGACCTCTCGCGCCCAGCACTGGTCGCGGCCATGCTGCGGGGCGAGACGGAGTGGGAAGCGGTCGCCTCCTTCTGCGAAGCAGTCATGCTCGCGAAGGAGGAGGCGGGCCGCGTGAGAGAGAGGACAAGGTCCCCCCTCCGCCCCACCCGCGGTGGTGGACGCCCACGGCGTCGGACGTCGCACGACGATCTCCGGCCACCGTAGGCGCGGGCATGCGGGCGGCGAGTAAAGGGCAACTCGCCGCCCGACCATAGACCATGCCCGTGTCGACGGCGCGTCGTGTTCCACGCGCGCCTCAAAGAGCTGTCAGCAAAATGACGGGGCCCCCTCTCAGAGGGCCAAAGCCTGCCGGGGTTGCGGGACTCATACCATCACCGTGACCCCGGAACATAAAGGGCTACTGAAGAACACCGTGGATTTTAGTCAGTACAAGTCTGACAGTACCTCTCGCCCTGCCCGGGGTGGGAGGTCTCATTTGATGATTTTACCACGTAAAAAAAAAAAAAAGGTACAAAATTATAATTATTCTATTGAAGAAAATTGAAAAAGCGAGGTTGCTTGATAGTATAAACTTAGATACTGTTAGAGGTAATTGTTTCTTTTATTTTTACCACGTTTGTAGGCTTTCAATTCTGAAAATATTGTGGTATCTAATATACCGATCACATTAACATAAATAAATAACGTATGGAAAAATAATTGAATAGGTTTCAATAAATTATAGAGAAAAATAACATTTCTTTTCTCTGTGAAAACGTTTCCAGAATTTTTATACTTTGTATTGTAATGGTATCGGAATAGAGTGTTATTTTACAATGTAATATAATTTTAACTTGTCTAGACGAAACATTTATACGTTTTTCAGTATCACACTTCAGTTCGTTTACTTTTTTATATTGATTCGGTCATACAAGCTAGTTTTTTGCGAAGAAAAAGTATTTGAATCAAATTGGACAAGTACCTACTAGTAGGGACTTTTATTATTAGTGCATTGAATATCTATTGTGCACAGAAACTGATATTAGGGAATCAAAAAAATTGTGCGTAGGTTTCTTGAAGTATTATGACCTAAATTAAAATTCTATGGAAAATGAAAAGGCGTCTCTAGTGAACAAACGAGGAGTTCATTTTGTCCATTTAACGTCCAAATCTTCGTTTACTTTACGTCAGAAAAACTTGATAAGTCGTGATAGGGCTTCTATTCACGCTGACGGGGCCCCCTACAGAGGGCCATAGTCTTGCCGGGGTCGCAGGACATACGTATACCGCGACTCCGGTACACAAAAAGGCTACTGAAGGACACCGTGGATTTAATCAGTCAAGTCTGACAGTAAGGGGAGGACTCATTTTTATGATTTTACCACGTAAAAAAAAGGGCTTCTATTCACGCGGAATAAAAATCTTCTTAGATATTTATTCCGCTGCACCAGGTAAACACATGGTGCCAGGTTTAAGAGATTGTTGAGAGTTTGCCAAATTCTAAGTTGACGGAAGCAAAATCGAGGGCAAAAGCTAGTTATAAAGAAATCAGCGTAGTCTCTCTTCATGAGTTTGAATGTAGATATTATATACAGCCCCAGAATGAAATAACTGGAGTGTATAACTTTCCAATATTTCTTAGAACCTAATTTAGAACTTGCGTATTCTAACAGCAATTATTATGGTAAATATGACAGTAATAATTTCAGAGAATTACTAAAATAACACGGTACGTTCACTTTGACTCTCAAAACGTGTCTCTTACAAATCTGCCACGTTAAACATTCATGAAATTCAAATCAGAGAGGCCTAAATACTTCAAAACTTTGAAGTTCTCTTAGATAAAACTTTACAGTTCATATCGTTGACTCAGATAGGAGTTTAATTGGTCATATAATACGAGGGCACAATCTTCAATTTAGTCTAGATTGGCTTAAGGGCTGGCTGTGATAAAGTGATAACAATTTCGACGGCTGCGAAGAAGAACGTGCTATCTACAAAATCGGTAGTTTTCAGAAAATTATGTTACCGCGACTTCATGAGAAGTGGTGTTTTTTTATAGTTATATGAATCAAAATACATTAAATAATTAGATAAATGAACAGAACATAATAAAATTAGATATGTTCTAAGACTTTTGGAAATTCGCAAAAAAATTAAAAGATTTTTCATACTGATGGGCCCGATCAATTTTTCATTTTGTTTGAAAAACCAATTTTTTTTTGCGAATTTCCGAAATTCTTAGAACAAACATTGTTCAGTAACATGTACTGAGTTACCCCACGAGAGGTTTTGCGCGTTTAACGTTACACGTTGTATACGAGTATATCACTAGATTTCCAATAAGATCAGGTGGAATCCAGAGCAATTCTTAGATCTTCATCTTCTTATTGCAAATCTACAGTAGAAATCTGTGCTCAGCTGTTGAACTGATAGGTGTGATAAAATATTACGTAATAAAATAATAATTATGTATTCTGTGTGAAAAGGTAATTTTTTCAACAAATGCTATTACAATTGCAATTTTTCAACCGTGAGCTACGGGATAACATTTTGCAAAATACGGCCAAATAATAATCTTCATATTTTTAAAAAATAACAGTGTCTTCAAATGTGAAAAAACTAAATTTCTCAAAAATGCAGTTGTCATTTTGTTCTTTGCTGCCGTGGATTTGGAGAAAAAAGTTTAATCTTTTAGTCAGAGTTATGCAGTTCAATCTCTCGGTAACTTTTGAATGTGTGACGTCATTAATTTAAAACGATCCTATTATGTTAACAGCTTTGAATTTTTTATAAGAAGAAGTAATTTAACTTTCGCTGATGTTCAAATATTAAAAGTTTCTGTAACACGAAGAAACTTTAAATGTAACAAAGAGTAATAATTACAACAATTCTTCTAGTTCGAATGAGAATGTTTTTGACACAAAAATATCTTTTGCTGCTCCAAAAACAAGCGTAGAAGTGACCCAGCAGAAGCTGTGCCAATTTATGATCCATGGTCTATGGTCGTGAACGAAAACATCGTGAGAAAACAAGTACATTATGTCCTTGAATCAAAAATTTAAGACACCATGAGACATCTGCATTGGCTCCGCTGGACGGACAACCCTGCTCTTTAACTAAGAGAAGGCCTCTATCGCTGTAGTGAGAACAATTTAAAAACTTTGTGTGATACGTATTGCACCACATTTTTCCCGTATCATGGATACATTATCATCATCTGCCTAGCCTTTTCCTAACTATATTTGGGCCGGCTTCCAGTTGAAACAGATGCAATTGGATGTCAGTATTTTACATGGAGCAACTGCCTGTCGGACCTCCACAGCCCAGTAACTGGGTAATACAATACCCCATGGTTAGACTGGTTGTTAAAATTTTGAGCTTCTGACTAACAGTAACGACTGTCAAAGATCTACAAATGACAGCCGGGACCAACGGCTTTACGTGCTTTCCGAGGCACGGAGGAAATTCGCTATGAAAGGTGGTCACCCTTCCACAGAGCAACCTCGGCAAGCGCTGCTTAACCCGGAAGATCGGCCTCTGCGATTGTAATTATTTAGCCAAGAGCTCCTCTCCCATATCATGGGTACGTTTACAAATATTTAAATTCATATTACACGAATCTAACCAGATCCTGATTATGTCAATATTCCCTAATTGTTGACTAATAAACATATCGGGAATTCCACATACAAAAGAAGAAAACGCAATTCAAAACAAGTTCCCAAATAGCAGCAAAACAAAAGACGGTTAAGAATAGACACAAGATATTGTTACCACCGAATAGATGTTGTTTTCCATTCTCCTGATATAATCTACCTTAGTTGGAAGAAACTAGAGTACCTAGAAATGGACGGTTATTTTCAGAACAATATACAAGGCTATGTTTAAGTTATTTTGGTAGCAACACGAACTGGAGGAAATGCATTATGTAGCTTGTAAACGGTAGACTTATTGTCGCTGTAGTTTTGTTTTAAAGGTTATTTTGAAATGGTGAGACTGTGAAGTTTACGGGTCTTATTTTGTTTTTTAAATTGTATCTTCTTAAGATGCTTAACTCGATCATTTGAATTTAAAATTAAATCGGGCTTTGGAATCGGATCTAACCACTGTATTTAGTTACGAGACTCAATACCTGTTGATGATTAGCAAATATAAAAAAAAATTACAACTAAGAAGATGGGTTTCAACTGCCGAAAGCCTGAGACCGAGTGTTTCAAATGATAAATATTCGCGAGTGGACACAGACCGTTTTGTGTGTCGGTAACCAACTCGAAGGATCGAACGCAAAAAAACGAACAAGAAAGAGGGTAGACCGTTTTTTTCTTTTTTTTTTGCTCATATACATCCACCCGCAATAACTTCAGTTTATCCGTGATCATGGCGCTTGCAACAGTGCCGAAATATCGGAAACGACAACATTATTATAAACATGGTAAATATTCCGTTTTAAATTACCGTATTAGTGTCCATGTTAATTTAAAAACTTACGAGTATAAATATCCTGAGTGCAAAACCTCGTAACGTGAAGTGAACTGTTACTAATAATACGAGCTGAACTACTGAAAGTTCCATCAATTTTGTTTAAATTCCTTGTAGTTGGAGACCTATTACCACCAAACGGGTAGGGGTCCATATTCTATGACTGTAATGATCAATCCCTGTTGTATTATTCAATAACACTATGGAATCGAACCCAGAATAATATATGAGTGAATGACTTTGTGTGTGAATATTTCGACCACATATAACCCTGCAAGTGACAATCGTCAGACGATACTCGAAAAACAAAAGACTAGTGATGTGTCCAGTGTTGTATGTGTTAAGTGTCTCCAAGTGGTCGGCGTGGTTCTGGGTGAGTAGTATTTATTAATTCTTCTTACTTTCTTTGATATTCTCCGCACAGCGGTCGTGGTTACAACGTATCTGTAAAAAACACATAGCAGCGTCTGTAGTCTGTATTTGTGATTCCATACATACCCTTGTGTTTTCAACGGAGTCGCATTCGCATTAGGAAAGGAAACCAAAGACAAAGGTGGAATTGGACTTGTGGTGTATCTCAAGCTATGTATATGCTATATTTTTCAATTTGACCTCTATTTACCGCAAAAATACATCAAATTGGAATCTAAACTACGTCATAATTGCCATAAAGAAAACATAAGAATTCTAGCCGCCCTCGATCGCATGTTATAATTTGATTTCGCATAATGTATTTCAAGAATAATCAGTGTCTCAATAACATACAATACAAATGGGTTTAACAGTTTCAAAGATCACTTTCAACAAACAAATTCACAAACTCACACCTCGCTATTTCAGTTGCCCTTTGCGTTCCAGTCCCTCGATATCCTGCTTAGTCACTCCTGTGACTCACCCATATTGTGAAATTGCAAAAAATGGGCGTTCCCGCATACTTTCGTATTTACATAAAGTTTCCACTTTTGAGAGAACTTTCCTTAGATGTTTCAACACAATATTCACATTTGCATTTTGCCTGTTTGTAATATTTTATTATCAGTGTTAACAGGTAAAATGACTAGCCATTTGCCTTCTAAAAATAAATTCTATCAATATTTATTCCTGCTTCGTCCAACATCCGATATCTTAAAAGTGTTCAATAAAAAACCGTCGATGTATCTCTTTTCTATGATAAAAAATTTAGTAGCTTTATTTGGCGGATGGTCCCAAGAGAAATATTGGTTTTACG
Organism: Agrotis ipsilon; assembly: GCA_028554685.1. Lineage (NCBI taxonomy): Eukaryota > Metazoa > Arthropoda > Insecta > Lepidoptera > Noctuidae > Agrotis > Agrotis ipsilon. The sequence goes on along the minus strand of CM052960.1, from coordinate 16,106,631 downwards.
TGACAAATGGGATCCGTGGACCCATGAAAATATACTACGCATTTGATATATCGAGTAACCGAGACTTGAAGATACGATGCATTGTTTTGTTTTTACGTCAGGTTACTGCTTTTACTTAATTCCATTTTTAGGTTAAATAAGGATTTTCAATAAGTAGAATAGCTTATATTAACTCATTGCCTTGCTATAGGCTTCTTCGGCGTTGGTTTAAGAAAACTACCTTATTTTTTTTTAGGTCGGGAGATGAATTTCGGTGGAATCAAAAGTAAATTCCCATAAAATAATTTCCGAACAGCGTTGTTCTAGCCTAGTGCATACTTTAACACCGGTAAAAGGAAAATCTCTCTCCTTTAAGTTTAATATGAAACCTTGAATGATACTTGGAACGCTTATCACGTCTTTTCATTCATTGTCCATCCGACTGGACATCTCTACGAGCTGTGCTCTGCCCTTACAAAATTGTAACATTTCACTCTGTCTATTTTATTTGTTACTGTGACTATGAACTAGAGTCTTAGTACATTAATATAATTATTATATTATATTAAAAAATATGTACAATGTTCCTAAAGGTTCTAGGTGCTACAGCGACCAATCAGGCAGGCCGTATGCTTACTTAACAATTTTACGGTATAAACAAAAAGAAAACAATTTTCTCTTCATATTTTTGGACCATTGAAGGACACTGTGGATTTTAGTCAGTACGAGTCTAAGGGCAGAACAGGACGGGGAGGGACTCCCCGGCCCTTTCTGTCCTGAGAGGGAGGACTTATTTGATGATTTTACTACGTAAAAAAGGACATACGTAGTAATTACAAACAAGTCGCAATACTTATAGTAGGTCTATATCAATTTATAAGCTGATTTTTCCAAATAAATTAACCATAATAATTGGCAAGGATTTAGTACACAATTTCTATGAGCTCATTTATTCAATTGAATGAAATTAGAACCATCAAAGCCTATGTCCGAATCACCGCCGGGCATGAAACATCAAACATCATTAAATTCCCACAGGCATATTATAATGAGAGCATTATGTACTGCATTTGAAACACACCAAATTCAAGTACTTAAAATAAACATATACACGACATAACGATACAATATGTAATGGGACTACGCTAAACAGACTAGGCTGCGTACCAACAATACTATGACAAAAACCTTTGTTTGATGCCTAATGTTAGGCGAGCCGTGTGTGTGAGTGGACAGCGTCCTCCCTCCGCCCAAGCCGCAGTGGTAGACGCCCATGTCGGACGCCCTCGGCAGACGATCTCCGGCCACCGTAGGCGCAGGCATTCGTGGGGCGAACAGCTAGGTGACTCGCTGTCCAACCATAGACCATGCCCGGTTTGACGGCGCGTTGTGTCCCACGCGCGCCTCAAAGGGTGTCAGCATGATGACGGGGCCCGGGCCTCTAGAGAGCCAAAGCCTACCGGGGTTACGGGACTTATTGAATTACCGTGACCCTGGAACGTAAAGGGCTATAGAACAACACGGTAGATTTAAGGCAGTATGAGTCTGACAGCTTTCACCCTGGGTGAAGGGACTTTTATAACACTTAAAAAAAGATGCCTAATATTCGAAAGGTTGTGGCTAAATTATAACAGGCGCACAGGCCGATCTTCAAGATAAAGCCACGCTTGTCCAGATGAGTCATCAGCATCAATCATAGCAAGTTATTTACTTTATGCCTTACATTGTCTTTATGCAAATTGTAAATTGACTGTCGTTACTGTAAATCAGAAGTCCGAAAGTCTGACAACCAGCAGCAGCGTATCAAAGGGTATTATAGTATTGCTCATGTTCGTAGTTACGGGGCTATGGCGGTATAACAAGCAGTCGCTCCGTGTAAAATAATGATATTCCGCTGCATATTCTTCTTGTGAAAGTCGATTCCAACATAGTTGGGAAAAAACTAGCCAGATAATGTAGTCCTAATGTTACCTGAAGTTTCAGATTTCTATAGATCTGACTTCGTTTTATTTCGTTTGCATACTATACGCTATATATTTGCTGTGTGTAGCGACTTTTACTCCCTCTCGTAAAAAATATTAATTAAAATAGCCTATAGGTAGTTGTGACGAAGGTGGTGTGTCGATCTGATTATGTTCGCAGGGCAGACATGACCAGAAATTGCCCAAAATAGAGACTTTTGGAAGGAGAAAAGGGAGGCCCTTGCCCGACAGTGGGACACAGAATAAGCTACTAAAAATAGGTAGTTGTTCCAATATAACATTAATAAAAAAATAAACTTTAAAATAACCAGTTAGCGAGGTGGAAACGAAACTATTTTCATTAAAAACTTACAAGATAGAGCGACAAAGTTGACAACATTAATAACACCGCTAAAGCTACGACTGTCTTAATTAAAAATCACTGACTCAATTTAAAATGCATTTCTGATTTTATTTACTGTTCGAGGTAGTGACCTGAATACTGTGGACTCAGTTGAGATTATATTAACGCCGCCGCTTCAGCGAGTCAAGTGCTATTTGCGTCTAAAAGTGAATTTACGACGGTGCAAAGAAAAGTCAAGAAATAGGTATTTGAGTACCTTCATAAATTTCCTTGCTTTTGAAAAATTTGTCTTAATATAAATACCAATAAATTCTATTCAGCTTTTTATGTGTTTAAACGGTTTAATTTGAATCAATTGTGAAAGAAAGCTGATTTAGGGATTTGAAAGCTTTTTAATATGTAATTTATTAATTAATTTTAATGAAATAAGACAGCAACGCTGGCTCCATAACTGACCGATTGACTAGTGCGCTGCGAATCACATGTTTGATTTATTCATTAAAAAATATAAATATGGCCTACAAGGTTTTAGTTTTTTGAGTCTGAAAATGCACCCTTGCACCGGAGATTTTTTCTGCACAAGGTACCAAACTTCTGTGTAACGTTTCACACTTATGAAACGTTACACCTTTTATTCCCGTGTCTTAAATAAAAATTCAAAACTATGCATTTGCTCTCCAATCAACCCTTTGACCATTACTTACAGCCACTACGCAATACCCGTTTCCATCTTCAATCAGCAGCAATTCTACCTACCTACTTCGGTAATGTAAGAGGTTTCGACCTGCTAAACGGGCCGAAAGCAATTTATCGAACACGATTCAGACCGCGGGCGGGTAAACAGAATTTTGCAACTGAATTGCCGTTCCGAAGTTAGAAACTGTTTAATCGTTGGTCCAAGACTTTCTGGAGAAATACGAATTTAAAACAAAAATAAATAACGGTTTTTGCAAATAGATTTTAAGAAATCAACTTAATGTGTTTCATTGTTACAAAGTTGCCCAGTCAATGTAGTGTAGAGTAACTACTAAATTTCTTCACTAGGGAATCCTCAAAGGCATATAAGATTGAAAAAATAACTATGTGGCACCCATTTTTTATTGTTCTAAAAAATCTTCGATATATCCGTATTTCAAAAAAAAAAACTCTGTAACTAATTTTATAAATGCGAAAGTGCAAGCAAAACCAACTTGCTTGTTAACTTTTCACTCCTCGGCCACTGAACCGATCCGTGGCCACTACCAGTTATACTACCAACTGTACTACTAGACCTACTAGTATTTAATTATTTATTTATTTAGTAGAACATTTAAGTAACAGATGGCGACATCTTTTCTTTAGAATCATAATTTAATTATATTATTACAATCAGAGCGCGATCCGATTCGATTATTAAATTTTATAAATAAACATAAACGAGATTGCGGGCAAAAATTGGTCAAAAATAAATATGCCATCAATTTGGGCAAAAAATGCTACATCAAAGTTACATTTTTAAACAGGATTAAAATCTGTGATACATACGGCCGCATACGTACAGTCCGACCAAATTACTGGAGTTCTGATTTCGTGGAATTCAGTAAACCGGTTTTTTGAAACTATCTATTTTGAGGAAAAAATATGGTTTATACGAATTATAATAGAGAACTACTAAATAAAATACGAATATTTTTCCAAAAATCGTTATAATAAAAAATATGATGTTTACTCGTTTACGTGCACTAAAATACATATTAACAAATTAAAAATATTCACAAAATATGTTATTATTACTTAGTTAATATTAAGAATTTATTTAAATCTACAAGGAAGACTTATAATGTTTTCCATTAATATAATTAGATCAAAATGTTAACCGATATTATATTTATATTATATAAATATTTTATTTCATCCTTATTAGAAAGAAAATACACTTTATTTTTTGTGTCATCTATTGCTTTTTTTACATGACGTTAACTTTACGTTCTAATGCCTTAACGTTTCTCTTAGCAATAATATTGCTTAGCAACCTAAATAATATAACAGCAATACAACTTCTTAACACACACTTAGCGCCAACAACAGTATATTATTATCAGCAAATGAAATAAAGTTACTGGAACTTCTCTAGAGACTTCAAAAATTTTCTCGTATGTTCCCAATTACGAATTGATGTACTTGTACGTGTAACACAGAATAGTTAAGAAAGTCAGGTCCATACAACTGATACAAAATAAATGCTAACCTCATTGAGCTATTATTACTACGTATAGAGACGACACCACGCATCACCACTGTGTCCCAGGATGAGTGCGCGCGCCTAGAGCACGCCACAGAGCTGTCAAACAACTGAATGAACTTGTGCGCGTTGTCTCATCCTGGATGGGACACATTGGTGATACGTGGTGTCGTCTCTATGCGTAGTAATAATAGCTCAATGGCTAACCGTCGATTAGTTTACAAGACCCCATTTACTTAAGTTGATCTATTTATGTTGATGCTAACCGTTTTTTTAATCGTGTTAAAATGATCAAATGAGTCCTCCTACTCAGAGCGGAGCAGGAGGGAATTTCAGACTTGCACTGACAAATCCACGGTGATCCTCCAATTGTCATTTACGTTCTAGGTTCCATTTACCTGACGCGATAGTCTCGTGACTGATGCTAACACTGAACGAAGAAAACGGATAAGGTTTTAAATAAACAATAACCGTCTTATCATAAAAATAATACATAAACACCCGTTGAACGCCTGTCTAAAAAAGTGTTACTGCAAAACGACCCTTATATCAAGGAGAAATGTCGTTTTGACTTTGTTAATTTTTTAGATATCTAAGTGTTCAACGTGTGTTTAATTTTTTCGTGGTAAGACGGTAAATCTTTGTCGAAATTAATATTATACAAATTTTAATCTTTTTCTTTGACTGCTGCTTCCGATTGTACACACTGAAGACTCGGATAGACAAATTAGGTCGTTGATTGATTATTGACAAAGATCAGGATTAAGACTAACAGAAGAAGAAGGAGAGAGACTATTAAGATATTTGTCATCCTCCTCATAACATGATATTTGTTTAAATTGAGGGCGGTGGCTGAGACTATTAAGAAATGTAAACGGTGAATTTAGGTCGAAAAATGACGAAGTTACTGAATTAAATGTGGTGAAATTTTGACAATTTTCGAAATAAGGGTAAGGGTTGAAAATTAGAGGTTGCGATTTGTGTCAAACGTTAGGCGTCCGCCTTTTAAGGTCTATTGAGCTGAAAACAGCTTCAAAATCGCACTTATAGTTAAAAAGATATCTATGATTATTTTAAACACCTCACCGGTTAAGTTTGTTCCTCTATTTTCGCTCACTCTACGAACCTGACCTTCTGTCTTCTACATTATCTACATGAAGATATCAACTCACGCGTACAAAGGATAATCTCGCTTCCGACTCGTTTGCTGTCAAAGTTTTCAGCAATATTGTTAGCACAATACCCTTGAACTCGATCTCGATACGTACATAATGTGAAAGTGAACAGAATATACGAAAATACGAAGTTTAAGTGTGGGATCTTGCTGATCGGGACGGATTTTGTATCCGTTGGTGAATATGCTGTGTAAATAGAAAAATCCTTGAGCTTTCCTCAAGGATTTTTTCGAACCGCTTTTGGGAGAAAGCGGGTTTGAATTTTGCAAGATTTTATTTAGCGACCCTTACAGTTTCCACTTGTTGGTTATTCGTGTTTCGTATAAGCTTTTGTCCGGTTGTTTACGTTTGAAATGGAGAGAACTTTTTGTGATTGGTGATGCAAGTGTAACCTAATGTAACATAAAGGACGTTATTTCCTAAAAACAGAGCATTTATATACGTAAAAAACCTCCTTCTACCTTAATCAACGCTTTCATACACCGCACCTACCGACAACTTTTCCAGCAAAAAATCCAGTACATAACATTTATTCGAAAATAATCCGCTAAACAACACACACATTGTATACTAATCCCCCAACTTTTATATTACCCCAACCAAGTTCAGAACTATTTGATGAAATTACATTCATTCATCACTCCATAGTTGGGTAACATTAGCTTGCAGTTTATCATGCGAGTTCCAAGGGTAAAGGAGTTTGACATACTGCGGGCGGGCTTCAAAATGTCGGTAATTAAAAGTTACGTTCGTTAAAATTGGCAATTAGGTTATGATGTTACTTCAACCATCTATTTATGAACAGTAGAAGTGATTCAGTGACAGCCTGATGTCTTGGCCACGATCTAGACGCACGTGTAACGACAACGATTGCTGTTAAAAAAATGTCGCACATGATTTATTTAGATTGATTCAAAGCTTGATCGATTGCTTGACGGTACAGTCACTGCTAGTAGTAGTTGTACTGCCACGCATCGTGTCGCGGGTCCGATTTTACCGCAAGAAACACATGCAATAGTTTTTCTGAGTGTGGGTGTTTGTGAGTTTCGATGATTTTAGACGCAGCTACGATTCCTACAGGAGAAAATGTAGTTTGGGGACAAGTTATAAAAAAGAGAATAGAAACTATTTTATCAAAGAAGTGTCAAATGAAATCGCATGATCCGAGGTCGTGAACGCATTTGTAAGCGTCAGATTGTCAAAGTAATGTTGGTTAAAATTGGTTAGGAGGTTATGTAATCTTAAGTTGACGACAACTTTTAAGTGTAAGCAGGAACTACGGATTTCGGAAGGCCATTACTCTTAGTGTCTTTGATCAGTTATTGTGTAACCAGTAAGAGTTGTATCATCAAAGAAGATTTCCCTTCGTGGCATAGACATATATATGAGCTAGAGGATGCCGTGGGATGCGTTTGCATGCAGCGGGATGCGACGTGTGCTGACAGCACGCTGCAACATCAGGCTTAGGGATGTGAAGGTTCATAACAGCATGCTGACGGATGCCTAGCCTTGTGGCAAAGTGGGATGAGGGGTGACGCAACGAAAGTAAGAATGCATTGCATGCATGCACGGCATGGTATGAGACATTGACGTTCCCAGTGTGCACTGATCTTTAGGCGGAATAGTATTAGCAGTCTTGTAAAAGATGAGCATGACGGTTATCTTTTTAAACAATGACTTTCATAAACCTGATGGCACATTAGCAAGATGGTGAAGCTGGTCTGAACTTCGTGATATCGCTAAAGAATTCCAAACTTTTTGCATGTATGCTTTTGATTGGCCCGAAATTATGCGTATGATTTATGTCAAGGTCATTATCTTTCACTTTCAAGATTACTTCATATTTACCAGAAGGTAATAACAGTATTTTCTTAACAGGTCTCCTGTAATACAAGTTCTTACTTCTATCACAAGCGCAAGAGTAACAGCCTTACTACTTTTGTTAAAAAATATGATTATATTGTACCTAGTTTTTATCCTTTTTTGATGTGCCATTACTAATTTACATTCGGTTATGAGACCATATTTTAATATGGAAGCAAAAAAAGCAAATCTAATATACGTATTTGCATTCATATTTATATCTTCAAAAGACACAAGTGAATGAATCTTAGCATCGAATTGATACAAAAAAAAACTTTGTAAAGAACTACTTCCTCCACCTCTTCAAAACAAAAAGTTCCAAACTGATTAAGTAAATAGAAAACCTTATGTAATAACGTACATAGGATCAAACGAGTTTGATCCTCTACTAGATGAACATTAAATATATTACACTAATACCTATGCCACTACGTGTACCTACAGTCATCCTTAACTAGTTACCACACGACAAGTTCGAGGCATACACGGCAAAGCCCTTAGATCGCATAAAAGCGTTACTTAATACGGTTTATTATGAGGCCGTCGCTTAATTAACAGTGGTGTATGTAATTTTGGTCGTATGTGTAATACAGGCCTATGTTTAGTCAAGTGAAGTGTGAAATTGTATGTGCGTAGGTGTTTCGGGCACTAATTTTAATGTTGCAGGGAGGTTTACTAAGAGCTTCATTTCTTAGTAATTCATTAATTTCATTAGCGTTGAGTAGTTGTATTAATAAACAGTTTTATTGAAAATATAGTAGATACAGATCAATCCAGCAAAATGTGTCAATGTTTCATAGGTTTTCAACTTTATTACACTGGAAGAAGTTTCATGTTCGATTGAGGTTTGACAGATTGTGATACTTTGATATGGTGTAGTCTGTATTTTTTTTTCATTGACGGCCCTTATTCTACCACTACTGGACAAAGGCCTCTCTCCACTTCTATTTTTATGTGTGTCACTCCAAGCTTGGAATTTTTCCTGTATCATTAAAAATGATATTTGGTGGTTACACTATAAGGAGTGTAGGATGAAAAGTGATATCAACCACTCATCCGACTTTACTTTAATCATTTTGTCAGAACACTTTGAAAAATATTGTTTAATAAAAACTATTTAATTTTAGTCAACTGTATACATACATTAGGTAATAATCCTATGAAACGAAAATTAACCGGGCATTCCCACACAGCTTACCAAGCTGCTGCTTAAAAGAGAAACGCCGTGTCGGATTAAAGCAAGCTAATAGTGAATATCAGCGTGCCTGCAAATATTTTCATTGGCCCGATTGATTGCAATCCGTATCAGCTCAGTTTAAAAGCAGGGTTTTCAGTTAAATCGCGTTTAATGGGCCGCTCAAATAAATCAACAGAGATATGGATGCCGTTGTATATGCTACGGTGACTGGGGATTATTTTTCGAAATAGCTGCTTTTTTGTAAGTTATTTTGAATGCAGTATTTTTTTTTCCATTTAGCTAATGAAGCTGTGAGGATTGGATGGAAAAAAAATATGATTGGTCAAATGAAATGATTCATTTGAAAAAAAGCAGCGTTGCCCCACTAAGACTCGGATTTTACCTGTATCGTGTTGTTTAAAATTTTGATGACAGGTGTTTTGCGTGATAAAACACTTGATTTTTTAGTTCCATTTTTCGATTATGGTTGTAAGTGTTTTAAAAAAAAAAGTATTTTATGAAAGTGTAAACTAACCCTTCTTAAATTAAATTCTTACAAAATATTTGGAACTGACCATCATTATTCATTATAATGTAATATTTACTAATTGAATATAGATTCTATACTATCTTAAGCAATTGAGTCAGACAGTCACTCTTTCATTGCCATATACGACACAAAATCATAAAACGAAAAGTGCATTTCAAAGTTCCTCTTCCACATAACACAGGAGAAACGAAACACTTTTGTTTCTTCATACAAAGATACATTACCCCGGGGGTGGGCACCACAAACTTGCAAAGTATCTATTTACTTGCACAAACATCTTCAGTGGGAACTTTAATCACTGCCAGCTATTAAGTTTTCCACCAGGAAATAATGCTTCATTAAAATTTTAACACAGCGGTTTAATTTTCTATACGAGAAGGGATTTTAATGAACCGTGCTACGGGACAAGAGTTTTAATCTTCTGGTTTTTGCGTTCACGGTTAAAATATAGAATGGCTTCATAACAGGTAGTGGTGTAGTTTTATAAAGTTTAGCGTAGATAAATGTTAGCAGGATTTTAGGAATTCAGTTGAGAGATCTTGCGTTGCACGATTTGAAAAGGATTTATTATGGTTCATAAGATTGCTTGTATGGTCATATTCATATCTTTTTTGTATTCTTTAATGTTTGTTTTACAGATCATATAATAGGCTTAAAGCCAGTCACAGCTATGGACCCTATACGGTTGACCCTGAAAATTAAATGTATGTTTTGATATATTTTTTAGTTTATTATATTTTTAAATTGACGCAAATAAAAGAGCATTTTGCAGATTTTTAGTAGAATTGAGTTTTCCTATTGATTGTGCCTCATGAAAAAAAAAGCAACACTTTTATGGTAACCGGCTACTAAAGAATATAAACCAAAGATTTTTCTTTTTTTTTTTCAAAAAAAACTTTATCAACGTAATAATGTTACTAAAATTTATAGAAAAATAACTAAAAATAACCCTCAACAAAATAACAAAACCATCACAATATTAAGATTAACTAACTACTATAAGATTACCCAAGGGATTTTATTTGCGCGCTATAAACCGAAAGAGCTAAGGCATATTAACCCTTATCTCTTGAGGACTGTTTATCATTAAAGTGCGGATTAACCCGCCAGCAGTGTTGTAAACAACAGATTAACTTAAGATTAATATAATACTTGATACCATCAACAGTGTTTCATTGTTCACAACTAAACCGGATTAAGTTTAAAATTTACCTCAGGATTACACTTTGTGTATTTATTTGTGAACATTACTTCTTGAAATTCTTCCAAGAATAATTATGTTGGTGTATCTTATACTACTATTTTTAAATAAATATGTCATCATCATCATAATTAGCCAGAAGACGTCCACTGCTGAACATAGGCCTACCCCTTAGATCGTCACCCTGAATACGCCAATTGCATCCATCGGTTGCCTGCGACCCTCACGATGTAGTCGGTCCACCTAGTGGGAGGCCTGCCTACGCTGCGACTTCCAATCCGTGGTCACCACTCGAGAATTTTTCTTCCCCATCGGTTTTCAGTTCTACGAGCAATGTGGCCTGCCCATTGCCACTTCAACTTGCAAATTTTAAGAACTATGTCGGTGACTCTGGTTCTTCGTCGAATATCCATGTTCCAGATTTTATCCCGCAAAGAAACTCCAAAAATAAATATTATGTACCTACTTAACCGTAATTCGTTCTCTGGTTAAGTGTTGAAATAGAAATAGGTCATACTTTTCCTTCTTCATGAAATTTTGTATAATTTTATTTACTAGAAACAGTGAAGGAATTACAAATTTCAGGATTTGACTTTGTTTTGAAATTAATGAAAACACTTCACAATAACTTACTTCAACATCTGCATTTGATTTTGTTTTCCAAAAATTCATCAATATCAAAACACACACAAAATTCCAGTTCACTGTTCAAATTCCTCGCACCAATCACTTCTACCCAGCTTCCCAAAAATATTTACCTCCACATTCCAATAGACAGAAATACTGCAAAAATTCCCACAACCCATTTCCCAGGTATGTCACTACATAAGAAAAGGGTATAAATTTCCCACGTACCCCAGACTCACCCATTTTCATATGGCTTCAGAATATGGGTTATTCTCAGACGGTTACTCTGATAGATTCTGAGGTTTACGCAAATCCTATCTCTTTGTGACAGTAATTTGTCTCTTCAGGACCCTTTGTTTTGTCCGTTTTCTATGGCACGGATTCAATAAATTGTATTCTGTTTTTCACGCATTTGACATATAGAATTGATGAGTAAAAGAATAACAGATGGGTAAATAAAGAACTGATAAAAATTCTTAGTAATTATAATAAGAGTAAGGGCTGATTTTTAAATAGTCAGAAATTTTCTATAGATAAGCTGTCAAACCACCATTTTTATCCCTCAGATAAAAGTTATGTGACTATTGAAAATTCAGCCCTAAATGCGATAGTTTTAATGGATGTATGTTTATTACTCCGCAGACGGATGAATGGAATTTGGCACAGATGTTACTTATGTTTTCCGGAGCCATGGGGTCCGAGTGCCCACAACGTTTTTAAAGATATCACCAGGCGTTTAGTCGACTCTTCAGGTGACCAGAGGGCTGGCCTATTCCTTGGCCAACGAATTAGCATTGCCATACAACGTGGCAATGCTGCCAGCGTTCTGGGCACTGTTCCCGTTGACAGCGATGTGGACGTATTCTTTGACGCCCTATGAATGTCTTCTCTTTTATTTATTACTAGCTGTTGCCTGCGGTTTCACCCGCTACAACTCCCGTGGGAACATTGAATCGGGATAAAAACTATCCTATGTGTTAATCTAGGTTATAAACTGTCTGTGTACCAAATTTCATCCAAATCTGTTCAGTAGTTTTTGTGTGAAAGAGTAAAAAACATTCATCCACACATACAAACTTTCACGTTTATAATATTAGTAGGAGGTTATAAACTATCTGTGTACCAAATTTCATCCAAATCTCTTCAGTAGTTTTATTGTGAAAGAGTAACAAACATTCATCCACACATACAAACTTTCACATTTATAATATTAGTAGGATTGTTTTTCCTGTATATATTACTAGTAGGTTTTTACTTATAGTTTGTAGTTAATTAAAGTTGATGTTAGTTACAATCTGTATTAATAAATATAATAATCTGTATTATTATCCCCTTGGGCAGTTAACTAACTCCACACAGGTGAAGGTACTGGCGTAAACTAGTATTGTATATTCTGATTGTGGCTAATAAAAAGAATTTCAGTAGAATGAAGAAAGAGTTTAAATAGGATGTTACTTCGACTTCCTCATTGTGTTTAGGATGTTTTGCAGAGATATTAATAATCTTAAGGATAGACCGACAAGGAAAGTCGTCTATATTGAAAGCACGTGTACGTTATTATCTTGGAAATAAATTAATTATAATGAATTTTGATGCTGTTTATTTAAAGTACTTTTTAAATTAGATATCATTTGTAAGCCTATCTTCTATGACTGCGAAATCTGGTTTTAAATTGTAGGCAGGTAAATTAAGCAATATTTTACACGGAGCGACTGCCTACCTGACCTCCACAACCCACTAACTGGGCAATACGGGAATCGTGTGTATCCTTAGTTTTCAGACTTCCGAAATCTACAAATTTCATCCAGGTCTAAGGAACAGACAAACAACATTTAAAAATACTCGAAGAACCAAATATTAAAAATTAAATCTACATTGGCCTCACCCTTAGATGATAGAGAATTGTATTATATAACTCAATTTTCTTATATAATGCCCAAAGTGAAAATTGAATCTTATTATATACTGGTCACGAGCTGACGTTGACTTTTGAATAAGAATATTTTCTTACGTCGCCTCGACGTTGCATCTGTTATGTGCCATAAGTTAGAAGAGGTGCCAGGTGCAAGATAAAATAGATGGAATCAAAAAGGGAATTTTGGCAAAGAATTTTTAGAATATTTTTTTGGACAACCCTAAATGTTATAATCACGATGAAGAAAATTAAAGCAAAGGCTGGTTGTGTTCAAAAACATTTTTGCCAAACTAGGCTGAACCGATAGTGAATCTACACACATATCAGGTTAAACGACGTAATTTGTAGGTTTCAAACCAAAAAAAAATTGAAATGTTCTATTAAAAAAAGTAATGATAGGTACGTTCTATTTGTATGGAAGTTATAAAATTGGTATAATTTGATTTTAACACAATTTTTCGAAAATATAGAAAACATTTAAAAAATAGTGTATTAACTTTTAAGACCTTCTGCATAAGGGCAAGAGGTTTCATTAAAACCAGTTTAGTCATCATGTAAAATAAGAACATATTAGTTTGTTTGAAAAGTCATTTGGCCTTCATGTTCCGAAAAGAAAAATGAAGCAATAAGATGTATGAGGTTGTTGCTCTAAATATGTACGATAAATTATATACGAGCCAACTTTCCAATGAAGATGGAACACAAAACTGGCCAGTCATACAACTTTTAATATAAACCACTGGAACACCGCCAGTAAAGAGAACAAAAAAAAAAAGAAAAAATGTTGACAACACCGTCCCTTCCAGTCGTTAACTTCGGAACCCCTGAATGGAATACTTTCTTGTCTTTCACCGCTGCAGTTCCCCACATGCATCACAACATTAGCATAACGTGAACAGGTGCGGGCGAATAACTGAGCCGTCGCAATGCGGTATAGGGGATCTTATATTCATATTATTGTAGCGACTGAGCCACTGGCCGGGCGGTGACGATTTTGAATTCAGAAATCAAAAATGCTTCAATATAGAATCGTCTACATTGAAGCTCTCTTTTGTGTATGCGCGCCTGGTACTGAAAAGTATTTTTGTATCATATTTTTTGCAATTTATGTCTCCAAACAAATCAATAGTAAGTCTCTTCTTAAAGATAAATTAAAAAAAAAAGAAAAGAAATTTGATTCCGTAATAAATTTGAATAGAAGGTATAATTTTTTATTTCAATTTAGAAACCCAAAAACTAGTTCTGAAATTACATTTTCCAAGCATTTAATTCAGAAATCAAAAAAATTGCTTTAATGTCATTTACTTACTCTTATAGCATGGGCGCCTGGTACGATCGAATACGTTGCGTATATTTTTAATCATACTTTTTTTTCAATACTGCCTCGCCATGCGGAGTTATTGAATTCTAGAAATAAAATTTTAATCAAATTATTCTAGATAAGAAAAAAAAATAACTGAATATAGAAATCGGAATTTCACCAGCAACACTTCCAATCATTTTATATAATAAAATTTTAGCACAGGATAACTTAAACCCTAATATGATTTTTATGTTACTCTATAATATCTACGTACTACATCTGAATCCAAGCTACGTTTACGATGGTAACAGAAATTATTATATTTTGGTATCACGTTTTAGTCGGTAGTTGGTCCCGCGTGGGGGTCAAAATATATCCTGTATCTAGTAATGTCATGCTGTAATTATATTGTCCTATCACACTGCAATGATTTACCTTAGAGTCTATGCACACAACGTTTAATAAAGGCGCCGTTGACGCGCAATTGAAGCGATACAGACGCGATACAAACGCGCGTTTGATACTTTGTACCACGACAACAAACTGCTCTGTTTGACAAAAACGCGCCGTCGACGTGCGTTTCCAAACACGCGTCGAGGGCGCGTTTAAAAAACGTGGTATGTATAGGCCCATAGTAGTAAATATGGTAATCTATTCAACCGTTGGCAGCGCGAGTAAACAGTTTTCCTTATGAGGATACTATATACTAGTATCGACCAAATAAGAGTTCGAGTGACTAAATAAAAATTATTATTTTTTTTTTTTCCAAAGCTGCATTGCTAAGAGTGTTACTTCTAGGCATGCTTCATCGTCGACTAGATAACCGGTTACCATCGGGTGAAAGATCAAAACGAACAAAGAAGAAGGGTCACGGTCCATACAAAATTTACCCAGCCTCGGCGCAAATGAAATATATCTCAGTTTTTTCGTAATTTTATGTACATCAAATAACAGGTTTCTTTTTTTTCAATTTCAGTGGCTAACTTAGTTAAATTGCTTAAATACGAGTTTAGAGAAATGTTAAAGTTACTAACTGTTCCTCGCGGTGTCTCCTGCTGCTCGGCTCCTATTGGTCATAGCGTGATATTATATAACTTACAGTCTTCCTCGAAAAATGGACTATCCAACACAAAAAGATTTTTTAAATTCGAACCAGTAGTTCCTGAGATTAGCACCTTCAACCAAACAAACTATTCAGTTTTTTCAACTGGGCGTTTGTGGCTATGTCCAAAACTATGAGGAATATCGAAAAACATTGAAAGGAGTCTCCAGGCCGATTTTGACGAAATCTAAAACGGCATCATTGGATTTTAGAAAAATCAGTAAACCTGGCTAGGAATCGAACCCGCTGATCTGGAAAAAAATCACTTCCTGTATTATTACCATCATTTGATAGTATTGCTAAAAAAGATCGATTTCTGGGAAGCAATCATATACGGCAAAAATAAGGAAATAGCTGATTTTTGTGAAATTGTTATTTTTCTTGTCTTGTTACTTAGAACCACTGTCTTGAAGATTGATCAGTTTTTCATTATTATAAGTTTTCCTTAAGTTTGACGTATATGATTACTTCCCAGAATTTGATCCTTATTAGTAACACTATCAAACGATGTAATAATACAGGGTGTGATTTTTTTCCAGATCAGCTGGTTCGATTCCTGGCCAGGATTACTGATTTTTCTAAAGTCCAATGATGCCGTTTTAGATTTTGTCAAAATCGGCCTGGAGACTCGTTTCAACATTTTTCGATATTCCTCATAGTTTCGAACATAGCCACCCACGCCAAGTTGAAAAAGCTGGATAGATTGTTTGTTTGGTTGAAGGTACAAATCTCGGGAACTACTGGTTCGATTTTAAAAAATCTTTTTGTGTTGGATAGTCCATTTTTCGAGGAACACCGTAAGTTATATACTATCACGCTATGACCAATAGGAGCCGAGCAGCAGGGGACACCCCGAGGAACAGTTAGTAACTTTAACATTTTTCTTAATTCTTATTTTAACAATTTAACTAAGTTAGCCACTGAAATTGAAAAAAAGAAAACCTGTTATTTAATGTACACAAAATTACGAAAAAATTCAGATACATTTCACTTGCGCCGGGGCTGGGTCACAGATGACCCTTCTTCTTTAGTTACAGTTTTAAAATATCAACGAACGATATCAACGAACGATATCAGTATAAACGTTTTATTAACAAACCCATAGTCAATTAAAATCATAGCACCTATCTACTTATCTGATCCCATCTACGTCCTAAATGTCCCAAATGCTGACAAGGCCACTACCCGGTCTTTACACGGTACTGATTCACTGAAAGTAATTAATAGGGTCGGGAACACGGCCCAGCGCTCCAAGACTTAAATTACTGTTGCAATCCGAAATAGGACTCGTCAGACTAGGTTTTACATTTTCAAGGCTAGGTTCTCGTGTTTCTAGAAAATTACGACATCGAAGATATTTTAGAAAGGTTACGATTTTAAAATTAATCTAAAATATTTAAATCGTCTACAAATTAGTATTTTTTGATAAAAAAAATTAAAAAAAAACAACTGTTTTAGGTAGGTTAACTGTTTGGGTAGTATGGCACGGACGCCAACACATCAACCTGCCTCAATCTGTCAAATTTCTTTAACAGATTTTCAACTTTATCACAATAGTGGAAGGTTAACGCTCGTTTGGTATAATTTGACAGATTCAGATAGGTTGACCTGCTGCTGGCGTCTGTGCATGGCTCAAGCGATACCGATGTCCCGTATATTTCAAGTCCAACTTGACTGAAATGTTTGGTAAAGATGATGATTGTTATTTTTTTTAGACTAAAGATGGAGCGGGCTTACACCTAAGGAACTCGGAACTATTATCAACTTACTTTTTTGTTTTACCACATCCTGTAATATGAGCACAACTTAATGCGAATCTTACCAATCGTGTTTTGAAGTATTTGATGGGGGCTAGCGTATATTCATCAATAGGGCACAAATCTAGTTTTACAAAATTTTGCAGAAAAGTAAAAAAGGAAAAGTAACCAGTTCACAAATGATCATAATACATTGAAAGGGTCTTCACAAATTAAAGTTAATGACTATAAGTCAGCTTCAAATAAACAAAAAAACACCATTTCTAAAGCGGTACATTCGGTCAGAGAGATCGGTCGTTGAGAGAGCCACCAGACACACAGACAGGCAAGTGAAATTTACACCATAACTCCTTTTGCGTCAGGGGAAAAAAATACACTCCAAAGAAATGAGATCTCTGCAAAACCTGCTCTCATTTCAAATGCTAAAAGCTAGTCAGCACGAAAAAAAAGTGTCCCCAATATCAATACTTTGGAGTACATTTAAAATATTAATGTAGTGTAAACGTCAGCTCGACTAACAAGTACTGGGGAACAGGAATAAAATATGACCTTCTGGCGCAGAACCACTGAAACTGTTACTCCAACCTGGCTTCCTGAATATTTATGTGTTCAGAAACGTCGCGGTTTTCACTGCCGTGTATGTGGATGATTTCATCACTTTTGTATGGTGATTCATTTTTATGATTGGTTTTTGAATATCTTACTAAAACAATGAATGGAATGTATGAAGAATTATTATGGTTAACGAGCATTATTAACAAAGGTAGAAATTAGCTAGTTATTTAAGTACTTGCATGGAAATGGTGATATTAATTTGGATCTTCCTGGGATTTCTAATAGACAATCTCGTGTGGAAACAGTATTACAAAGAAATAATAATAATTAGAAAACTTCAGAGATAGATTAGACAAATAAATTATGTAAATGTAAATGTCTTTTTTATTTAATAAATCTCGAGATTTGTCTGCTCTTTAAAATAATTCCGGGATTCAGTAATTCAGAGGCATTTCCATTCTATTCTTTCACTGTATGAAATCAGTGAAAGTACATGAATAGTTCTACCTAATTCCAACCTATGATTTGTACGAGTTCAATTACTGAAAGGTGTCTCTTCTTTTTAGACTGTTTCTGTTCGATCTGTTACAATTTGAGTTCAAGCTAGTACTTCTGTATTTATATCCCATCTTATTTTGGAGTAGAAAAATTATATGAATTGACGTTTAAAAGTGCCTCTTTGATGGCCTAATTGCAACAAATGATTTGACTTTGAATCTTACTACCCCGGATGTAATAGCAGCGAATCTTATACTTACACAAACTAAAAACCACCTTGTTATTTCCATTGCTCTTTATGTTCCAGGTCGCGTTAAAAGTAAAAATGCAATATTGAACTGTTGTGAACCTAAGGCATCCCTGAATTTGCCATTGTTCTAACAATTTTTTTTTTGAAAAATGCTTTGCATGCTCTGTCTAACGCCTAATGTTTTGCACTAGGCTAGTATGTTTGCTTGTATTTTTTTGTTAAAGTGTCACAATTGTAGACAGGTCATTGAATAAAAAGGCTAAAATTGATAAAAATATAGCTTCATAGAATAGAACTAGCGAAATGGTGTACATTTTCTTCACATCTATTTTATTTAATAGGGAGCAAGCCTATTATGAACCAGGTACATATTCTAAGTCCGGGCTGCTACTAAGAAATTCATGCTGAAATGACCCAATAATACAGCATCACTTGGCTCGACCTGAGAGTTGAAGACAAAACCTTGTGCTCGGCATTGTTGCTGGTGCCCAGTAGACTACAGAAATATTAATCTATCGAATTGCTATTTGTGTTAATATTCACAATATAGCGGCGATTTTCCGTATATCGCTGCTATACCGTTACCTACATTTTGTGAGTTAGGATGGTGAAGAAAATCTCCGAACTACTGATCCAATTCCAAGAATCCACTCACAGATGAAATATAATCATAATATAATTACGATTTGCACACGGGACCATTTTTACGTTACTTTTAGGCAAGCATGTTTCTATTTACTTATATAAATCTTGGCTAAACGAAGGCTATCTCTAAGTCTCACATTTACTAGGTTTTCATGGTACAATTTCCGACAAGAAGGCATTCGAAACTATGAGCAAAAGCACTCGCTTTTTATGATAGTTCATAATAAGTAGTCTAAACAACAAACAACAATAATGATAAAACTATTCATAAATACTGAAGTTATCAAGCAATATATAATGTTCCACATTATTCTCGCCATACTTTGTTTGCAATGAACAACTGTTTCGTAATTATCATACTATTGAAGTTTTAAATTAAGTTACGCTCCATTTTCAACTAATGAAACTATTCATGGCGTTTCGCGAAAATACCTTATTCTTACGTGCAGTCTGTACAAGGCCTATCTATACTGATATTATAAACTTAAGAGTTTGTTTGGTTGAACGCGTTAATCTCAGGAATTACTGGATTGATTTGAATATTCTGAAGTGAAAACTTGCTAAGCGTGTGCATGTTGTACACAATTTTTGTAACTGGTAAAAAATGTTAAACTGGCGGAGCTCGTGGCTAAATAATCACAGCCGCACAGGCCGATCTTCCGGGTTAAGCCGCGCTTGCCTAGGTTGGTCTGTGGATGGGTGACCATCTTTCATAGCGAGTTTCATCCGTGCCTCGGAAAGCACGTAAAGCAGTTGGTCTCGGCTGTCATTTGTAGATCTTTGACAGTCGTTACTGTTAGTCAGAAGCTCTAAAGACTGACAACCAGTCTTACCATTACCCAGTACTGGGTTGTGGAGTTCCAACAGGCAGTCGCTCCATGTAAAATACTGATATCCAGCTGAATCTGGTTCGACTGGAAGCCGACCCCAATATAGTTGGGAAAAGACTAGGCAGATGATGGTAAAAAATGTTAAACTCGCGCCAGGACACGTGACCAGATCAAAAATTCGTAATAAGGGTGGAGAGTAAACAGCCTGGCATGGCGTAGGAGAGGAAGTTACTTGACGTTACAACCTACCTTTGCGAATGGGTGTAGAATCATTCCCATCCTATCCCAATTCCTATAATTTTAATAATCGACGTTTAAAAGTGCCTCTTTGATGGCCTAATTGAAATAAATGATTTGACTTTGACTTTGTTAAGATTCAAGTTTTCACTTCTGCCGGCACTCCCGGAGTGCAACCCGTATTTTTTGTGTTGAATAGTACATTAATTTATAATAGCCATTTACCATCACGCTACAAAAAATAGTGACTAATTCGTTCACAATAACTAGGAGTATATAACAAGTCTGCTTCGCCGCACATTCCTTGCCAGAATAATAAAATTTTCTCCATCCATCAGTTTCCACTGTCTAAAAGGAGGCATCTTGTTTCACATATCCTGGAACTGACTTTGGATTCTGATGCTCTTTGACGCAATACGTACGACAATTGTATCTTTGAACTGAAAAGCAAACATTTTCTGATACCCTTTGAAATTTTGTTTCTTGGAATCTTGTCAGCTACTATTTTGTTAGATGCTTCATATCAAATGGTAAAGGTTGACTGTACTATACAGATAATAATAAATAAAATAAATATTCCACAACTTTCACACAACGCCATCTAGTCCCAAGCTAAGCAGAGCTTGTGTTATGGGTACTAAACAACTGATAAATATACTTATATATTTCTAAATACATACATATTATAGATAAATTACACCCAGGCACAGAACAAATGATCATGCTCATCACACAAACATTTGTCCTGGGAAGGAATCAAACCCACTACCCCCGGCATAGCAGTCAGGGTCACTAACCACTAGACCAACAGGCCAGTCAATCAGGTTATACAATTTTTCTTGTCTAGTTATATTCTGTAGAGTAATTGCGATCAGTTAGCACACAATGGCAATACATTTAATTTGGTCAATTTTACAATATTCATTGAGTGATCTAACATTTGAATAATTTGGCAGTCTATTAGCTTTCAGGCTACAATAATTTTCATGTTTTGGTAACGGAATGCTGGTTTAAACCTTGATAAATTTCGAGTTAAATATTTGTAAACGCAATTACAATACAGGAGAAATACCTAGTTTGGCAACCTTTAAAAAGAACTGAGGCTATCATACCTCCGGGGTCGCGGGACTGTCATATCATGTAACCCCTGAAACGTAGAGAGCTATTGAAGGATCACCGTGAATTTTAATCAGTACAAGTCTGACAGATCCTCCTCTCCCGCCCTAGGACAACACATTTGATGATTTTACCACTCTAAAAATAAGGTTAACAACTGGATTACTGAAAATTGGCACTCAATTGCTCCCACGTCCTTAACTTAAGGAAACTTAATTCCAAAGTCACGTTTATCCCCCAAACTATTCCATAACTATAAGTCCATATTTTGTCACCACTCTACTAACCTGCTTCATCCATTGTCCTGACTACGTAACAGATGACTGGCCCACTGCCACTTGAGTTGAGAATAGTTTTAATATTTTCAAGCTGACTTGAAAGGAAATGCGGCATTCCTCGCTCAAACAATACTCGAAGTAGGACCGTGCGGAATTTTTATCCGTGCCAAAAAACTTTTATGCTTTACTGCGTACATTCCCATCGGTTCGTTAGTTGAATTGAGCCGGGTATTTAAGTAATTGAGTCAGATTGCGGAATCCGAAGTGCTCTTTTGAATTACCTCGTTTTTGTTTGACTGAGAAATTATCTGGCTGCACTCGATTGAATATTGTAATTTTGTGAGGCGAATGCCGGCTTGTTTTCGGGTCGTATTTATTTTGAATAAATCTTGGCTGTAATGACCATTTTGTGTATATCTACTTTTGTAAAAAAAAAATCGCTAAGCAGCTGGTGCACACTGCAGGTAACCTGTGTAACTATTACAGTATAAAAAGTAGTAAAGCCATAAACGAAGTGTCATAATTCTGAATTTAAAAACGTATCTCAAAGAAGTTATGATTCATGATTAGTTTCTAGAGGCCTTGTGTCCTTTAAATAGATTATTTGATTTCCCTTAAAATTATAATCCATCAGAAAAATATTAGATAATCATAGTCAAAACCAAAATACTCATCCCCAAACTGTCTAAGTTAGAAAACTTATTTATAATTCAAAACTTTGCCTGTTTTGCGGTAAATACATCGAACCGATCTCTAAATTTAGGAAGAGCTCTACTTTCGGCTCGGGACAAACAAGGGGTATCCGAAAATTAGTTAAAATCCAATTCGATAATTGTTTTTCTTCGGTAACATTTCAAAAGTTTCCAAAAACTTTCCGTAACTCTTTTCTTACGGTTTGTGAAGTTTCTTGGGCACCAAACGCCATTCGCAGAAAATTAATGGCGAATTTTTCCTGCCTTTAACTTCCATTTCTCAAACGTTGAGTCCTCATTATTTTAGTTTAGCTTCGGGTATTTGGAACAATTCTTTTTTGTATAAGTTTTTGGAAGTTTTCGTCGTTGGAATTTGAGGTAGGTATTATTAATTTCTTCTTCTTTGAAATTAATTTAATCGGATTTAGGTCAAGTATTATACAACATTAGAAAATATCATCATCTGCCTAGCCTTTTCCCAACTATAATGGGGTCGGCTTCCAGTCAAACCAGATTCAGCTGGATATCAGTATTTAACATGGAGCGACTGCCTGTCGGACCTCCGCAACCCAGTAACTGGGTAATACGATACCCAATGGAAAGACTGGTTGTCAGACTTTAGAGCTTTACAAAACATTAACATTAACATAACATGAACATTAGAAAATATAAGTACTTTAAATTATTTACATTGAGTTCGCTCTTAGTCTCAATAACCAAACCAGAAACAAAGATAAGACCTAGAGTGGGGCCAACTTACGTTGAACTGGAACTCCAGCATATCGGCGGAACATAGTTATGACTTCTTGGCACAGGTCTCCGGCAGTATGGTGGTTATGAGGCAGGTGAATTCATCTACACGCACACACACTCATCTTCACACTTCTTCTTCGTTAAAGGCCTGTGATGTCGATGAAGTAACTCGGAGTGGACTGCTTGTTTTTTTATGGATGTGAAATCATCCTCAGTCCATCCAACCAGGGCAGGGCAAGAGGGACTTTCAGACTTGTACTGACTAAAATCCAAAGTGTCCTTCAATAGGCCTTTTCGTTCCGGTTTCACGGTAGTTTATTAGTCCCGCGATCACGGAGTAGAATGCTAGGAGTATAATATTTATAACGAACTTAATGTTTAAAAGAAACTGAAACATACAAAAAAAAAAAATAACGCAATCGGGAAAAGATAACGAAAACTAAAAGTTCAGAATATTATTGATCACTTAATATATGAAAACACATAAAACATATCAAAACATAAGTATTTAAACATACTAAGACACACACATACAGTAAGTATGTCTGCAATCATTCTACGAGTCAATATATCAAGAGTTAATGACTTGGAAATAAAATATAGCGTTTTGTCGTCCGCCCTTGTACTTCTAGTTTATATGTTGGCTGATATGTTGAGATCCGTGATATTTTTATTACTTTTGTAATATGGATTTTTGTTAACTTATCGCCTATTCTTTTCTTGTGTAACATTGTTATGTTCTTACACTATCACATTCATAGTAACACTTCTTGAGAAAAAATCACTGTTTTTTCTAATAAAAGCTAAAAAGGAGAATCAAATGAAAACATCTTGACTTGCAATGTGAGCTCGGCTATCATTGTGCCGATTGTTGTAACGGTAAATGGCCTGATGGCTAAGACCCTCGACGACCATCTTGAGAAGCCCTCGTTGCGTCAGAAGGCGTACTCCTGGATAGGGCTCGCAATGTAAGGAGGTTCCTGTAAAAAATTTGAAAATCTAAAAATATTATTAGTTAAATATGATTTAACGGAACATTGTATCGCTGTTTTGAAAAATCTATTAATTGTTAACGCCTCTGCTGGACATGTAGTCCCATTCACAGTTCTAACATAGTGTTATTGGGTTTTTCAATAAAGAATTTGTTAGTAATAGTGACGAATTTTGAACTAGTGCCCAGTTGATGGGAAAAGACTCTTCCTCTAAATTTTTCATTGGAAATAAAACGAACCGCGTGTCCATTATAAACCATCGATCTCTTCAAATTCAGACTTAATCATCCTCTATTTAATTAATTAATTTATGACATTAATTTATGTATAACTAGCTAAATGGGACTTTGAAGTACATTTAAGTACAACAGGTGTAAGATGTTTTCTTAGATAGCCTATTCTTTTTAATCGACTTCAAAAAAGAAGGAGGTTATCAATTCGACGGTATGTTTTTATTTCTATTGATAAAAACGTAATGACTGAAAATATTTTAGACATATGATTTTTATTTAAAATATATAAAGAAAATATATTTATGAATGTGATGACAAAATCACCGTCAGAGTTGATATATTGAAGTGTTCATTCGATTCAAAGTGACATAGAAAGTTTCAGTCCGATGACAACAATTTTGTTCATTTCTACCTCATACATCATATCGACAACATATTATTCACACGTTCCATAACTTTTTCATACAGATCAACAGAAATACTAACAATATTTGGTACAACCAACATTGTTGGAAAACTAAAAAACTCAGTTTAAGGTGGGACATTTTCACCCAGGATTTTTCACTCATGAGTGAAAAATATGGACATAAATTCCGTGGGTTAATAATTTTTATCAAATTCCAAAATCTTATCTCACTACTTTGATGGACAGATGGATGTAAGGATGAATTACTATTTCAAACCAAAAATTATTCAAAGGATTTGTATGTAATTTGGAACACAGTTTATATAGCTTTGATGAGCATAATTATTTGATATTTTTATCCCGGTACGACGTTCTTAGTGCATAGCTGCCATTATTTTTACGGGAAACGAAACGGGCATACACCTACCTATAGACAAATTTCTTAAACGATTCTTCTATGAACTCCAAAACGGCAATTACCAAGAAACACAATACAGAAACACTTTGACATTTAACTAACAATGATAGTTATAGTGTCGTAAAACCGAATAATATCGTTCCATTTAAACCCATCAGGTGGGTTGCAGTGCATCCTATACGTTTAATGGTTATCGATTTACCATAGGCCGGGCATATCCGTATCTCTACCGGGATCTGGGAATCGGTATTGGGTATAGCATTATAATTTATTCATTCTGTATTGGCCGGTGACTTGCTTGGTGTTTTTCTGTGTATTTGTTTGGTTTTGAGATATTGGGTTAAAGAAATGCTAAGAGTGTAGACAAAGAAACAATGAAATGAATGTGTGGAAGATAATATTATGTTCAGATAGTAGGATAGCTCTGAAATGTCAAGTACCTAAGTCTATAATTATCTATTATCGGAAAAAAATAGAGTCTTGTGGAATCTGGGCAGGGGAATAATCATGGGTCGAAGATCCAGGAATAATATTAATTCATGTTGTTTTTTAGCATATTTTTGAACATACTTGGTACTAAGTCAAAAGCTAAGCGAATTAATTAATTATGGCCTGTTTCGAGTTACAAAAACGCGACCACACGCAAAAATTACAAGGTGATGTACGCGCGAGTCACTGTATACAAGTTTGGTTACGATAAGCACAGCTTAAGCCAAGATCGGGGCTAAAATGAATGTACAAATGGCTTAATAAGCACCACTTGCTTTCTAAGTGACATTAGCCTATCTGTAGTTTCACAATCACATATTTGGTGCACCTTTAACAGATATATATTACCAATACAATACCTATAGGACTTTTTAATGTTATTTAAAAAATAAAATACTATTAAATGGCTACAGCTGTATTAGTAAAGCCTTTTATAAACGTTGAAATACTGAATGCAACTGCACTTGCGTGTAGTTATGCAAACAAAATGCTTGCATGTGGAACGCTTACTACGCACGGTATCAGATGGCTTTAGTATCTTGGGCATGTCTGCGTCTATATGCGGCACGAGTGCTATTCCAGCTGCTAAATTATCATAGAAATACACATACATGGTCAAGTCGTTAAGATAAATACAAACCTATAATAGATTATTATGGCATTATACATTTATGTGTAATTGTAACGAAATAAATAGATTTTTACTATATAATTAAATGAAAGTTTCTTCCTTTTTACCACACAAGCTTTTGCCAGCGGTTTCGCTCGCTCATTCCGACCCCTCCCCTCCAATAATCAATGCAGCTTTCTTATTGTTTTCCCTAGTTATGAGTACCTTGAGATTCATTAAAAAGTGTTCAGTTTTTTTTTTTCTTCTATTTATTTATATTGATGCCTACACATAACAAATAATCTTTTTCCTTTAGTATTATTCACTATTATGGATTCTTTTTAGTCTTTGTTTTTTTTTTGTTTATATGGGTTTTCGCGGTATTATGCCCAAATGTTTTCGTTCTTCTCCTCCTATCTGAACCTTCCAAGATTATTAATATGGCGTAAATAAAAACACCAACATGATTTTCTTGTTATTGTTATTGAGCAATGTAATCATCTTCAATTCATTCAATCGAATCAACAAAACTTGGGTAACTTTATTGGAATTCGGGGAAATGAAGCACGATATCTGTATTTAAACAATAACAACAAAGAGATTTTGTACCTCCAATATTTAAGAACTCACTGAGTCATGAAATAAAAATCTGTAGAAGAGATCTTTCGTTGAAAACATAAGTACAAAATCATTACTTCGACATCTTTTTTCATTAGTATAATACTCTGAAAGTCGGTGAGCATGGAAAGATGTATGACTTACTACTTTTATTTATTGCCTTTTTCGTTTTTAAAGATATAAGTTCGCTTGACAACTTTGAACGCATTCAATACTATATTGATGTTCAATTTTCGAATTGTTTTTATAAGTATGTTATCCTATATAGTTGTAAAAGGGCGTTGCACGTAGGGCCGTAGATATTACTTCAGACAGTGAAATACGCTAAGGAAATACCTCACTGCAGGTTTGGTTCCATACAGTTCTTAATCTATGGTCGAATTTCGAGTACAGGGCAAAGTGAGAGGTATAAATCGACCGGCAGCCGTACGGTAAGTGTTTGTCACTCGATACGTTGGACGCACGATGGTCGTACACGGTCCATATGGCAGATACACCTAACGGCTTCACTGAGGCTTTGTGTGCTTCTAAAATGTGTGTCTATAGAACTTCCTGTGGTGTCCAAACAAATATTTATCTCTTCGTCTTTTATGACATAAAATGGAATACCGACGTCGTTATTTTGTTAAGCCGCATTTTATGGCCTAACACGTGTATTCAGAAAAGCACATAAAATAATAATAATGTCGTTTGTTACGTAGCAACACTCACGCGTGAAAAATCGGCAATGTTTTCCGGACCGTAATTCCTGTGCTTACGGCAATTTATCCATTACAATGAGTAAATATTTCGTTTCATTTGTGAAAAGATCTTGTTCTTTAGCTGTTGTTTATGAGCTTTTCCGGAGTTGAGGGAATGTTTGGCCCTTACGTAAGAAGCAACAGCAGGAATTGATTGTGATTTTTGGCCATTTAAGTCTGAGAGTCCCTTTCGCTCTAGCCAGAGCTCTAAATGCGACTTATTCGATGATTTATGACATCACAAAAAAAATCGGTAAATATCCCGTTTTAAAACTTAGTAATAGTTATAGTGACCATGTCAGTTTAAAAACTTACATCACAAAAATGTTCATGAACCAGGAGCATGTGCATGAAAGGCCAATTTTAACAACAATGGTCATTATTGTGCTTAAAGTGAATTATTAACTACAATCTGTTATCGAATAGGTATCAATCATCATCATCTTCAGACCACCTATAAATTATCCCACTGTTGGGACACAAGACTCCTCTCTATGATAGGGAGTGGGCTAAAATCCACAACGCGGGGTATCAATATAGTAATCAGTAAATTCCCGGTATAAGTATATAACTGTTGTAAAACAAGAACCCTGTTTAGATACCAAAAAAAACTTAATTCCATACTTCCCTTAGTTAACCTCGCCAACCGATTAGCTTGATTACACGATACCGACTCCAACTCGTAACACAGATAACAAAGCTTAGGCATATTACACAATAAGCGAGTATTAACACAAAAGACATTTAAGCGCGCTTGCTGTGTAAAATTGAAGTGCAATTGAGCGTACAATCGCATCAGCGGAAACCGGGATTCGTTTTGTTGAGCTCGTCGACCTGGGCTCAGGAACGGCGCAAATATGCAATGGTGTGGGCATTTTGCAGTCGGAATTTTCGGGTAGTGCTATATACTGGGGTCTGGGGTGTTGTGTCTCGTGTTTTATTTGTAGTAAATGAAATTATGTGGTGATACCTGGAAATTGTATTAATGTACAGAATATTGTTAAGTTTTTAGGGAGCTTTCTAATATTATATATTTTGGCGTAGCTAGTGGCGTCACCTTTTTGTAACGAAGTTACTAGAAAGTATTTGACATTAGGCATTTGGCACATCCGATTTCTTTTGGTAGGAGCCGTATGTGAAATAGTTAAGGTGCTATTACCTCAGGTGCCATTTCAGCAGATGCAAAATTTGTGGAATACCAGGTTAATAGTAACAAGGAAACCAACGTATGTTTGAGGCTTATCACAAGTTTTCATTTAATTTTTTTGTTAAAGTAAACGGGTAGATTGACATTATTTTAAGAGTTAAATTAGTTCCTTGTTTACACGGTTCAGACGCTTTTTGTTTTCCAAACAATTTATGTTTGTCATAATGCTTCAAGAACGCTGTATTGCCAAACAAATAGAATCCATGCTAGGATCTCTGGTCGTTCCTTTTAGCATGTCCTTTTAACATCATCTCAGCCATAGGACGTCCACTGCAGCTGAACATAGGCCTCCCCTTTTGATCTCCGCATATACCGGTTGGAAGCGACCTGGGGGGTTATTACAACGTCTTAAAACCAGACTTGTTCTAGTGAGTGAACGAGAAGGCGCTAGACATCTTGTATAGCTCTGTCACTTTCACTCGCCGGAATAAGCCTGGTTTTGAGACGTTGTAATACCTTACATGTTTAGCATGTTAACCGGCTATTAAAATGGCGCCTTCAAGAACGTCCGTCAGTTTCTTTTAAGAGCAAAGACACACAATAGTATGTGCCCTATCTAACATAAAACAGCACTATATTTAACACTCTGAGAGCATCTATGAATCTTTAATTCATTGACTTTTAGCACAGCATTAGTATAATCATAAAATATGACTTCAGCTGTCAATTCAGTTCGACATTTACGGTCTGATATTTTATGAGTCACTCATAAAATAGCGCTCATATTCGTAGGAGTCCTCACTTGTTTGCTTGCGGGCTGAAGATAAATTAATTTATTATTTTCTTGTTTCATGTTAGACTCTTGTCTATACTGTACCCTCAGCACGAGTTTTCTGTAAATCAAGGAAAAAAATTGTTCCTTCTTCGCGCACCAGAGGCGCTGTTCCATTTTTTCCTTGAAAATTGTTAATTTGAAACTGTCAAAGTTCCAGTTTACTTTACGTCTCAAATACTGAAAACTCGTGCTGACGGTACTGATGATAACATGTTCGACGGTAAAGCATGTTTACCTAGCAGTAACCTATTCACTCTTGACTTGAAGACCCCACGGTTATAGCTATCAGGAAACAAAGACCTCGCAGGGAATTCCTCTCCTTAGCTGTGCGCACAATTAATTAACTAGCTACCTAACCCGGCATTGTTTGGATTATCCAACAACAAAAAAACTATCATATCATATCATCGACTACAATAAAAAAAGTCCTCAAGTGATGATCCGTTACACATGAGACATTTTTTAAAATGAAACAGTGATTTTTTATGTAATTACTATTTTAGTCACCAGTTGCTTTAATCAGCCAAAAAAAAAACCGGCCTAGTGCGAGTCGGACTCGCCCATAAAGTGTTTCGAGTTTCAACAGAATAGCTCTTATACTTTCGAAGAAAAGTGGCTGTGACATACGGACGGTCAGACAGACAGATAATGACGAATCTCTAAGGGTTCCGTTTTTTGCCATTTGGCTATGGAACCCTAAAAACGATCAATCCCAGCTTTTACAAACATTATCATCTAATTCGAAAAACAACGAAAAAATACCGTCTTTTCCTTATATTTGGCCCAAATATCTTAGTAATAGTAACCGATACTCACTATTGGGAGTCTCTTACGTAAATTGGATCTGTGAATAGATATGATCTGATTGAATTAGTCGGTCTATCGACGCTCTCTCGCTCTCCTGGGACGGAGGGTATACACCTGTATCTGGGAGGGTATTGTGAGAATTGAGGAGGGAATTTCTTGATGTTGGTTCTCGTATTAGTCGATGTTGGATAGTTTCTTTCTAAGACCAATAAATGCTTGTTTTTTTAAGAAATTTCAGGAATAATTTCGAATGAACAAATGGTGTTTTTTGGAAAAAAAAAACTTTGCCAAAAATGCATGGTGCGTTTACAGATACGAATATTTTACGTCACGTTACAAGAAAGAAAGTTTAAATACACCTATTTTCTTGAGTGTATAGTACTTTTTTCGGCATGAAAGTTTTCATATGTCCATCTCTATACACTTGACACCGTCATCCACCATCATCAAAATTTCAGAATGGTCGAAGAGTTGCTTTGGACGTGAAAAGACCGCAAACAAACAAATTTATTTTTTACATATTTTAAGATATTAGTTAGTACGATAATTATTCCCTAAAAACAAACCTAGCAACATTATTGTTCATTGTTCCCGCGCCTAAATACAGCTGACGTCTAAAGGCGTCAACAGATTAACAATGCAATTACACACACAGGCCAAACTCATTAGTACGAAAATTTAATTCAATAAAAAGTCTGAGAAACACGTACCTCCTCATAATTCTTGCTGAGTAGATACTTAAAGTAACTTCAGAAAACAAGTACTTGTAATGTACGGTGTACTTACTTTTATTGCGAGCGCGGACTTTCTTGGAACTTTTTTTTGTTACGAAGTTTCTAAGTTGTAATTATGTTTTCTGTTTGCCTTGTAAAAACGGCAAGTAGGTGGTAGTGTGATACAGGTTTTTATGGATAAAGTAAAAAGTTTTGTGCCGGTAATTGTCGTAGGTAATTAACTGTTTTAACCGACTTCTGAAAAAGAAGGAGGTTATGTATTCTTTTTCGAAGTCAATGGCAAAAATGTATATGAGGCAAGTAAAAGTCTTGTGTCATGAAAGTTATATAAAAGAGTGTGGTGATTTACTTATTTTGTTTATGTAGATTTTCTTTTTCATTCGATTTAATTTTATGATCAGGAGACGAATTTTTACTTAACCCGGCGCCAATGACGTGAAAATAATCACGGCGACGATGACACCGGGTCATGGTGACCCGGTTTTAATTTGAATTTTTATAATAGCTTTTTAATAGTTGCCTTTACGTTTATTATTGTGTATCAAAAAAGAGTATTTTGGTTAGGTACTCAAATGAAAATAATACTTATAAATCAAATATATCAATATTTATTAACATTCTCAATAACACATGCAAAATCAACTACAAAAATGTAACATGTTGATATTTTTTAATTTGTAGTTATTAATTATTTGAAACAATTGAATTTTATAGTCTTATTGACTAAAAAAGAGATCAATAAAACTTATCATAAAAAAATATATAGTGATCAGTCTTCTTCTTCCTCGATAACAGCCATCGAACTGCTGCAATTATTGCAGTCTGGTACGAAATGTTCTGGGCATACAAAGATGCGGCATGCCTGACAAGTGTGCGATGTTTTATGTCCTTTTTTGATGGACATATTAGACATCTTTTGCGAGATCCTGGAAATTGCATCTTGTTCACTTCCGCTGTTATAACTACGCTGAGATAAGTAGTTATCATCATCAATGTCCAAAGCAGCCTGGGAATCTACAGGATTCGGGGAAGAATCTTCATTTTCAGAATCCGAGTCTTCTAATAACGACATTATCCACTCCGTATCATTAATTGCAGAATTTTTTATTAAACCTAAATAATAACAAAGAAAATGAACACTGAACACTAAAGTAATGAATAAAAGTAAGTCACAAAATTACGACGCCAGCGATGACGCTGGGTCATATGTACCCGTTTCAACTTGACGCAAATGTGTCTCACACCACGAACAACATTGCACCGATCATATCAACGAGGCGGATAGAGGGGGGCTATAACTTCAGCTACACGAACGTTCAATACAAGCGACCGAAGCAAAAAAATAATATGTGCCTTTAAAATTGCCTCGGGTCAATATGACCCAGCGTCATTGGCGCCGGGTTAACAGCAAGTTTTTTTTTATTTAAAGATGCTAAGTTACTAACTTACTTTATTACAAACAGATATTCTTAAGTCATGTAGCTTAAGACCTTTAGAAGATTTATTTTAATGTTCCAAAATTTATTACACTACAAAATATGTCAGTGTCATGGCGGCCGACGTTGAGCCTCTATAAAATATTACGACGTACGGCCTAAAGGACGTAGACGTAATCTGAAAGCCTAGTGTGATATTGCAGCAAGACGTTACTACAAATGAAATTTGCCTCACACCTTTAATGTTATTACATTGTAAGATAATATCACAGCAATTTAAGTTAATGTGCTCTAAAAAACAAACGCAGCGAAGAAATATAAAAATCTTGCGCTTTAAAATTACAAATGTTTCAATCTTAAAAGCTAACGTTCTGCAAATAGCACGATACTACCATTTATTAAATGTTCCTCCTATAATGAAATAAGAAAACATCTTTAATTCAAGTTATAGAATAGCTTACACATTTTTTTTTCTGATCATGTGGTTCTATAAACGAACAAATCATAATTTCTAATTCGACGTTTCCAAAAATATTCAATTAAAAAAAACTCGAATAATCCTAATCAATCCACCGTACCACAAAACCCATTGTCACCCTTATCCCGGGTGAAACATTGGTGAATTTTCCGGCACGTAAGTCTCAGATTTAATGTAATTTATCTGCACTCATGAAGCACTCATTTGAAACGATTTACGCGCGTGTACTCAACACTCATTCCGCTTTTACATTACGTGAAACACTTGTATGAGTCGGGAGGGGTCGTGGGTAAAGAATAATAGTCAGTTAATCTTCAAGGTTGAGCAACGCTTGCCTAGGCTGGTCCGTTGATGGGTGACCAGTGACCATTTATTGTCCAATTGAACCCAGTTGTTAATTTTTATCTCTGTCAGTGATTACGTGTAGTACAAAGACGGAAATGTGATAATCAGATTAGCTAAAATGTAGGTATCTTAATACGTAGCAACGGTGTGGAGGTCAGATATAAACTCGTTGTCACTTCTTATAAAATATCACAACTGCATCTGGCTTTTCTGCGAACCAATCCCAATTTATAAGGAAACTGAAATGATTTGAATAAAATGATGATGTTATGATTTTCACTAATTATGCAACTAGGTCTTTTTTTTCATAGTTTTTTTTTTAGCTCATTTTTGCAAACTAGATTTGGCCGATGTGTATTATCTGTCTAGTCTGAGAAAATTTAATGAAATTATTTATTAAAAAAATCAAATATAAAAATATGATGCATAGAGCGTCTTAGACGTATTCTGTAGGTGCGTCCACACCAGAGCGAGCAGCCTCGCGAGACATTTGCTGCGCGAGGAAACTGCTTCACGAGGCCGACCGACCGAGGTTATTTCTCGATCGACCGAGACTCGAAACAATATACGCGAGCAGAACAAAAAGTCGACACTGGATGTCTCGGACGACACTAGACCCTCGCCCGTGACAGCGCGCGCTCTTGCCTCGGTCGAGACACGTCCGCACTAACCGAGCTGCTTCGCGCGGCAATTCCTCGGCTGCTCGCTCAGTGTGGACGAACCTATTGGTCACTGACGATATAGTATTATCACTTAGTTTAACTGACTGGCTGAAAGTGACACCTTAATGACTATCACATGTTTAATTAGGATGAGCACACACGAATATTGGTTTGATAATATTAAATTAATTGTGTTTACAATGTAACCATCGACTGAATGGAGTCGAATTCACATTGTTTCATTGGTTTCGCTCATTGTTTAATGTTGGGTAAGTATCCTAGGTGGCAATATCACATTCTGTTTTACTATTATAGTGTCAATAATTTAGTTATTAATACGATGAATAAATATTATTTACTTTAGTGTATTGCGGTTAGTGTTATATGTGGTATTTAATTTAACGTAAATGTAAACGCATTTGTTATGATGTGAAACATTTATACTATTGCTTTTGCAGAAGTAATATTGTGAAATGTAACAAAAAAGTGGGTACAAGAAATTGGAACAGAGTTAGTGAAATCAAGATCAAGTTATCGAAGTCTGTCTGTGGAACTATTTTTTCAAAGAAAGTTGGGAGTTAAAGTGAAAGTCGAAGTCAAAGATAAGTCTAAGTTAGAACACAAGTCTAAGGCCGAAATAAATAGTCGTACTTAAGCCAAAGTCAGTGCTAGGCTACGTCAAATGTCAGTGCAATGTCATGGAAATTATTGAAATTTGATGTCGCCAAGCACTGACGACTATTTATTTCGACCTAAGTCAAAGTTTCTTGATTTTGAAACAATAGTTTAGCCCCTAATTCTATTAGAGTGGCATACTTCTCAAACAGGAGCTCAGGAACACATTACTAGGTAACTTCAAACACCGACATAGATACCGATACAGAACACCGTTATTATAGAAAAGAAAACTTTAGACAAGAGAAAACCCCGACGCTAAAATCCTTAGTGATGATTCAAGACATTATTTCTTTCAAAAATAATCATTATTTGAATCCTTGACGACCATTCGGATAGCATCAGTGAGCGGGGTTCACGTAGCTGAATTTTAGGCCAAACAAAAAATATAAAAAAAAGGATTTTCTACTGTATCGTGGGTGCGTTTACAGACATAGAAACTCACATACACAAACACCCAGACCCGGAATAACTACTTACAGGTCGTACAAATATTTGTTCCACACAGCTCAGCAGTCCAATTTTTCAGCCACTGCGCCAAACGTATCGTCAACATGCTATCAACATGCTATGAAGAAAATTTTAATCCTTAACGCCACAATAAAGTCACTTCTACGAAAAAACTCGACACCAATAACTTGTCTTTATGGTAGTTAATATATAACAAAGCACGAAATATTAGTGCCCTAAAAATACCCACGTTTACAATAAGAAACAGAAATAGGGTTCTAAAGACTCGACAATTTTCTGCTACACACAAATAAGCCACAGAGCAGGGCTGTCTCACACAGACTACTATTTTATTTCACCCATTGCGAGCAGAAAATAGAGAAAATTTAATTTTGTGCACAATGTAGTTCTATCTATTGGATCCATGTGAGATTTTATTTATAAATTAAACTGTCAGTCACACGTGCGTTATTGTCAACTACATGAATAAAACCGAAATTTTGATCCTGTAGTATAATAATTTGTTCGTAAACGTACACAGTCTAAAATTTCACTTTCATTATTATATATAAAACCGCCAATCAGAAATGGGTTAAAAAGATGTCATTTTTTTGTCAGAAAGATGGGTACGCATGGTAAATCAGAATCTTTCATTCTGGTCCTAATATTAACATAATAAAAATTAAAGAATGCATTCTCGTGTAAATGATGACTATTCATAACACAGTTTTGCAGCAAGTAATTATTTGCAATAAGATAGCATAATCTTCTATAATATAAAAATGGATCGCTAAATGTGTTGCTAAGTTCATAACTCGAAAACGGCTGGACCGATTCGGATTTTTTTTATTGTGTTTGTAACCCTCGGGACATCGGTCCACACACAAATTAATTTAAGACATCGGGCTTATTTAGAGGACTTCCAACCGTGCGAAGCCGGGACGGGCGGCTAGTATTTTATAAATTATTCAGCGCATAAATGATCAAAATCTGGTTTGATTTAGTCCTAATCAAAAAGATTCTAAAACTACACACTGGTATGTAGTATGAAACTGAATGTAAAATGAAATGTCAAGGAATGCTGATCCTTGAACATCCCATTTTTTATTATAATATAAAGATACGAATAAGTTACACAAATCCTATACAGGATGTTGGTCTTAGTAAGAAATCTCTTGAACATTAAACAAAACCTACAACACAATACTTACGTAATTCTTCAAAGCAACCATATTCACGGATTCTTATAGAGGGTGTTTAAAACACGCAGCCAGTGTGAGTGGCGCCAGTAAGCACACAATTATAATTTCGTATTCGGGACGCCGTAACGCAATAATTTAAGCTTACGAATACAATTTGTACGTCAGGGGGAACGAATGAACGAAATGAACGAATGAAGTGAGCGGAGTGAATAATTTTGTATACAAGTGTTGCGTTGACGGGGTTTTGTTGCGTACTCTGTCACCTGTGCCAAGTAAATTACATTTTTAGAGCGTAAATTTAATTATTTACTGACATTTATGGTAATGTGGAGTGGGCTTTAGAATTTCCGAGTTGTTTGGTATATATTTTTTTTTTGTATAAATGTGCGGTGTTGCCTGAATCTCATTAGGAAAACTAGAGTTTTTGTCTCATAAAAGCAGGTTTTGTTGTTAGTGCTCTAGGGTATGAATGTGTGATATTATATTATGCTAAGCTACTGATAAATATTAGTAGTAGAGTATTTAACAAGTCTTTAACTTATTTTAAAATATTAAAAATTATTTACGTAATTTACGTCTCACAACAAGGCAAATTGATCTGCCTTTTCTACTAAACTGAGCATTTCTTTTTTTCATGGTAAAATCATCAAATGAGTCCTCCCACCCCGGGCAGGGCGGGAGGTACTGTCAGACTTGTACTGACAAAAATCCACGGTTTCCTTCGGTAGCCCTCTGAATACCGGAGTCGCGGTATACGTAGGTATGTCCCGCAACCCCGGCAAGGCTATGGCCCTCAACTAAACTGAGCCTAATCCTCTGAGGACCTGGACTCTTGATATTTTGCTAAAAAAAAACTATACCACGTCGGATGTAAGTTGATTAAAGCATTGGGCCGTAACCATTATAGACTTTTAGAATATTCATTTCTGAACACGTACTTTCTAAAAGCACCCTATTCCTTCCGTTTATTTTTGCATTTTGGGATTGCGGTACCCGGTTATAGAGCGCTAGACTTATTTATCTTTTAAAATAAAATAAATATTATTTAAAGCCCACTTACGGGTGTGCTTTTTTTTTTTTTTTATCGTGGTAAAATCATCAAATGAGACCTCCAACCCCGGGCAGGGCGGGAGGTACTGTCAGACTTGTACTGACTAAAATCCACGGTGTCCTTCAGTAGCCCTTTATGTTCCGGGGTCGCGGTAATAGAAATAAGTCCCGCGACCCCGGCAGGCTTTGGCCCTCTGAGAGGGGGCCCCGTCATTTTGCTGACAGCTCTTTGAGGCGCGCGTGGAACACGACGCGCCGTCGACCCGAGCATGGTCCATGGTCGGACAGCGAGTTGCCCTTTACTCGCTGTCCGCATGCCCGCGCCTACGGTGGCCGGAGATCGTCTTGCGACGTACGGCGCCGTGGGCGTACACCACTGCGGTTGGGGCGGAGGGAGGACGCTGTCCTCTCTCTCTCGCGGCCCGCCGCCTCCTTCACGAGCATTACTGCCTCGCAGAAGGCGGCGACCGCTTCCCACTCCGTCTCGCTCCGCAGCATGGCCGAAACCAATCCCGGGCGCGAGAGGTCTCCGCCTATCGCCGCCGTGAGGACACGTCGGTGCTCTGCCCAAGCTGGGCAGTCTTGCACCGTATGCTCTACTGTGTCCTCCGGGCGATCTTCGCAGTGGTGACACCCCGGCGTTTCCTCCTTTCCCATCAGCCACAGGTACCTCCCGATTACGGGTGTGCTAAGTGTAATACTTTAGGTGTGCTTCGTCTGGGTGTGCTTCATGGAATTCACCTCAATAAT
This sequence comes from Agrotis ipsilon, assembly GCA_028554685.1. Taxonomy (NCBI): domain Eukaryota; kingdom Metazoa; phylum Arthropoda; class Insecta; order Lepidoptera; family Noctuidae; genus Agrotis; species Agrotis ipsilon. Next base: position 16,068,505 of record CM052960.1, on the reverse strand, counting down.
GTCACATCACGACCATAACTAAACTTTCAAACACAGATATTCCATTAAAAACACTTTCATCTTCCAAATTCGTCAATACAAAACAAGTAAAAACAAGAACAAATATGAAAGAACAATAAACATACGTGTTGTAACGTCGTGGATCAAAGAAAGTTCACACAGTTCGTTGCCCGCGAGTATTTTGATGCTTTGTACGTATGGACGACCCATCGATTGTACCTTTACGTTTTTATTTGAGTAAGTTCGTAATACAAACGGTATATACCCTTTTTTGTATCCTTTTTTAATATCTTTGCTTGTTCTTACGCCTGGGTGCTTGTTTTTCGAGGGTTCTGTCGTTTAGAAAGAACCCAAGTTACGCTATACCAATCCGTTCGTCTGTCCACAGCTTAGAGTGTCAAAGTACTACAAAAGTTGTAATTTTGACACGCCGACAAAATGGTAACATGAAATCTTGGACAAAAAACATGTAAATGTTAGATCAATTTTTAATGTATTTATGATAGTTAATTTAAAAAGGAAAGCCATCAAAACTCTGTAGGTTTTAGAATTCTCCTACTCCTATTGTCTTGTCAACCTACGGAGCCTAGTAGTTTTATTACTGCTTGGTAAAACTTGACTTCATTGTGGGTACTTGACAGTGTACCAACTGCTAGTTGCCGTACCAACTGTCAAATATCTTCAAACTTCAAATGACAACCATAAATGGTCCCTACTCTGCAATGATTTCAAAGGTCGTTTGGACCCGCGGGCCCCGCCAGAGTTGGGTCAAACGACCAAAGAGCCATAAATAAGTCAATACTCCTGTCACTTTGTCATTGACACAGAAATATTGCACAAAAAATTTTTGTAAAATCATCTTCCTTTACGAGTACCAATATGTAAGGTATACTTTTCGGTCCATCCATTCTCTACCAATAAATCCTCTGAATAAATAATATTCTACCTTCTACTTCAGGGAAATGTCAATATCTTCCGCTTGCTTTCAAAGCTGCCTTGAATTGTGTTTGTTTACTAATGCAACTACTAAGGTATCTAGAAAATTATTCATCTTAATATTTGTTTTCTGGATTTGTTGTTCTTCAATAATTTCTATGATTACGATAAGTTTAATCTTCAATTTTATATCTTGCTGTAAGACACGTGGGTTGATTCATTCTTGCCTGAAAAACAACAAAGGGAGCCAAACCTTATGCAATTTTAACTTTGAGACAACAGAAAAACCAATTCACAATATAATTTTGTTTTTAGAAACGTTAATCAACATCAGGGTTTTAACCTCTCCTATAGACTTCCAATAACCGACTGGTTGGAAGCGGCTTGCATTTAACGTGATCCTATCTGTATCTGATCTGATCCCGTCTTCATAAGACCGTCTGTCCACTGTATGCTCCACGCCCTCCGGGTAATCGTTGCAGTGGTGGGGTGGACGTCCTACGCACAAACATTATTTTATTAACATACACAAACAGCCAAACCCCAATAACTACTTGTCAGTCACACAATTATTTGTTTCGAACCTGCAACACACAACACACAGCGCACCGTTGTGGGACCGCTAGAAGGTAGATCCCACTCATCCTTAAAAGTATAGACTTTTTTTTTTTTTAGCGTGGTAAAATCATCAAATGAGACCTCCAACCCCGGGCAGGGCGGGAGGTACTGTCAGACTTGTACTGACTAAAATCCACGGTGTCCTTCAGTAGCCCTTTACTCGCTGTCCGCATGCCCGCGCCTACGGTGGCCGGAGATCGTCTTGCGACGTACGGCGCCGTGGGCGTACACCACTGCGCTTGGGGTGGAGGGAGGACGCTGTCCTCTCTCTCTCGCGGCCCGCCGCCTCCTTCACGAGCATTACTGCCTCGCAGAAGGCGGCGACCGCTTCCCACTCCGTCTCGCTCCGCAGCATGGCCGAAACCAGTGCCGGGCGCGAGAGGTCTCCGCCTATCGCCGCCGTGAGGACACGTCGGTGCTCTGCCCAAGCTGGGCAGTCTTGCACCGTATGCTCTACTGTGTCCTCCGGGCGATCTTCGCAGTGGTGACACCCAGGCGTTTCCTCCTTTCCCATCAGCCACAGGTACCTCCCGAAACTTCCGTGTCCGGTGAGGACCTGCGTCATGCGATAGGTCAGGACGCCGTGACGTCTCTCCAGCCACTCCTCAAAGAGGGGTCTTACCGCCGCGATTGCGGCGTGCCCGAAAAGTATAGGCTTACCTCCGCTAATATAGCTAATATAATTTGATGCTACGTATAATTTGTCTAAAATAATGGTAAAATATTGAAGCAATTAGCGTAATCCACCAAAATATAAGCCCATCAATTTACGTGTCTTAATAATCCGGCTAATACTTGTCGTAAATAAGGACCAGCTTCATAAATTTGCTCCCTATTCACTGCGACCTTTAGAAAGGGGTTAGTGATGTCAGGGTGCTAATCCAACTGTGTCACTGCAAATGTCAATAGAACCACCTTTTATTGAGTGTTTGTTTTCGTTTTAAGCTTAGTATTAACATTGTGTACTTCTGGCGTCGTATGTTTGCCTGGTACATTATTTTTGTGAGTAGTTACTTTTTCGAGGGCGGGGCGGGAGGGACTTGCACTGACTTGATTCTTCAATAGTTCCGAGTCACGTTTCAGAGTCATGGTTACCTGATGACACAGTCCCGCAACCCCGGCAGGCTTTGGCCCTCTAAAAGGGCCCCCTGTAAGATTGCTGACAGCTTATTAACGACACACCGTTGTTGACCCGGGCAAAGTCAATGATCGAACAACGAGTCACCCATTACTCACCGTGCCTGAATAGTTACTTATGATTTACCACGCACGAGCAATTCCATTTCTGGGCAAAAGCAGGGTTCAAGTTGTTTAAAGAGTATTTATCCTGAACTACCGGAAAACAGCCGAGTCCTCCCAGTACGCGTCCACGTTGTCACGCCCTTTTGTGCGAGTAGCGAGAGCAACTTGTATAGCTCTGTGTCTTTACCACAGTAGAATTACTCTCACTATAAGACACCATTTTAGGCCACCCGCTCTTTTTAGATCGGCGACAGCGATGTCGGCCATGTTCAATTTAACAGACATCACACCAAAACCTTTCTACTTATGTAATTCTCTGAACAATGGGTGATTGGCAATGCCGGTAGCTTCGTTGAGAAAGTCATTGACATATTACGATCATAATAAATTGACATTTCTGGTAGTCTATCATAGCCTAGAACTAGAAGTAATCTTCTTAAGTGCCAGCAGTCACAAGCCAAATGTTGGCAATCATTGGCTAGACTGTTTGTATTGGCAAGACGATTGATAAGACATATTTGCCTAATATATGAATTATACCAAACATTGACTGATGTGCCTTTTGAAGTCAGACATCACAATATTGATATGCGGAACGTAAGCTGGTTTCTAAGCTACCCTAATTTCATGATTCCCAGTTATAGCCATATTTTATTTTTATTTATTTATTTCATAAAACCACGTATAGCTTTAAAATCTGAGAGATCTCACTTATATACAGCAGACGACGAATGCAAGCTAATGATGATGATTTATAATTTGTGGTAGTAAGGATTGCCAACATTCATGGACCTTATGTCGATGCCCGGCGTCTTTACTGTGTTCCGTAGCCATGCATCAGTGACCCTTCTAAGCTCACTCCATCTTAAGTCTCGTCTTTGCGTATTCTTCTGGGCTAGATTGACGCCAAAAGCACATAATAATTATAATATTTCACAACTATCGCACAACGCCATCTAGTCCCAAGCTAAGCAGAGCTTGTGTTATGGGTACTAAACAACTGATAAACATACTTATATATTTCTAAATACATACATATTATAGATAAATTACACCCAGACACAGAACAAATGATCATGCTCATCACACAAACATTTGTCCTGGGTGGGAATCGAACCCACAACCCCCGGCATAGCAGTCAGGGTCACTAACCACTAGACCAACAGGCCAGTCAAATCAATTGTATACATACAAATTAAACTAAAATAATAAACTGCCTCTTCTTCAAACGACTACCTCCTATATCTTTTAAAATGTCACTAAAATTTGTTGGATGATTCCAGAGATTAGCACGTACGAGCGCAGTATTACGTGATTTCTGTTATATCAAAAAGATTAGTACCCCGCAAAGCGCTAGGATTTAGAACCTAATAACTTATTTCCATAAAGACTAATTAAATGAAGTTCCAGCGTTTCAGTTCGCAATCCCAGACCAGAGCTATGACCACTTCAAAGAGTCACTAATTATTGTTATTTTAGAGTCCTCACAGAACTCGCATAATATGAATTAGTGTTTTGGTAACTTTGTTAGGGACTTGAAAATCCACTGACACAGGTTCACAATGTAGGTTTAAAAGGTAAGCTGTGAGGGACCTACTTACTCATTTGAATTTGTAACTAGGTACGAATTAAAAATAAACGCGAGTGTTGGGATAAAATGCCTAATTTTATACCTGCTGCTGGAATTATGTTTCACAGAAAAAAGCTCGTGTTTTTTTTTGGAACTACATGGGTATTCCAGTTTTATATTTATTAAAGGTCAGTGGAGTATGTCGGTGAAGTTAACAGTGCTCAAATGGCTTAGTGTGAAATCTTTCTCTAATTTTAAAAAGTTGATAAACCTTTCTCAATTCATCATCTCTTTTCCCACAATAGAAACCAAATTTAAATATTTGGAGGTCCGGAGAGAGATTTAAGGAAAGATCCCATCAACTATTTGACCTTGAATAGCGTTGTTTAGGTTAGGTTTCGCTTTAAGCAATTTATTTTCAAAAAGACAAAATAGCCACTAACATGAGAACATAAGATAACATAAAGAAAATACTTAGCTAAGACAACGGCCACTGATACAGGTACAATTATCTTAAAACTAGTTTCCTGTTAAATGGGATACATTGATATTATTATTTTTTAAACTTGAAAAACTAAGGGTACTACCTTATTTAGCCACGAGTTTCATACGTCGTTTCTTTAGTCTTCCTCGTTAAGTATAAGAAACTCCTTCATATCAATTCTCACAAAAATAATCGTCTAAAAATTATATCGCACCCAATAACTGAGATGACACTTCAAGGTCAAACGCTCCTCAAACATCATATTGAGTATTTTAGGACTGACGATTCACTCGAAAACGCCAAATAAATTCCCCCCTTACAGTTTAAGCTTTCATATCACGCGTCGCTGTCAAAATTCTCATACGTTTTGATCGCGTTATTACGTGCGCCGTGCAAAACAAATGAGACGGCTCACTTGGAGCTATTTTACTGGATGGGAGGTGGTTATTTAGCTGATTTTGTTGATAATTATGATTGATTTGTGAAATCCGCTTAATGTTTTTATGTAACAGTAAGTTTATGTAGGTTTTGTAATAGTGTAATAACTTGTAGTACGTACCACGTTAATACGAATGTTCGGGAATGATGTAAAAATTAAAAATTGACCAAAGATTCGTCATTGAACATTGTCATTATTAGTGTTCGTTAAATCATTGGATACCAATTTTCCACTATATCAGACATGCGAGATAGTCCCTCCATTTACCTTTTTTTTTATCAATGAAAGTATAAAGCTACAGTCCCACGGGGCCCGTTTGAAGGCAAGCTGCACCAGGCCCTACCATACTTGGGAATGTCTTGCGCGGGCTCGTAGCCGTTTTAGCTAATTCACGCTGTGTTTCCGTGGCGGTGTAGGTATTCCGGCTAAGTGGACTGCTGGTCGCATGGCAAGTGATAGTTATTTAATTTTAATAATAAACAACATTATACTGCGTTTGTGTGTGAACCGCTACTGCAAGCTGTCTACTTCGGTGTTGGGCCTGTAGCAGGAATTCACACACTTTACATTCATTATAAGTTAAAAGTTTAGATTAAGAATACTAACATGGTGGTTAAGAAACATAGTTACTTACACTTTGAGTCATGAGTTACTTGTAAATAAATGTTAAATAAATAAACAGTTCGCCCCTTTCTCCTTGTCAACTCTCGATGAATCCGACACATGATGACATGCCACGGCAGGCTTTATCAAATACGACAATTTCCACGGCCTTTTGCGATTTGGCTTGCCTAAAATCAAGCCGTGGAACCATAACTTTAGTCGAACAAATTCAATCCAGGTCAATGGCCACTATAGCCACTGCGCTCAAAGTTCAGCCATTCCATTACCTCTATATCTACGGCACAGGTGAGTGCGTAAGCCCCTCTCACGTAGACCTGACTGACTCTGAATCACAAGTAAGAGAAGTATCGCACTTAGATGTGAAATATTTTTCATTCATAAACTACTTTGTTATCGGATATAGGAAATACGGAGAGATGCAGGGTGTTGGAATTTGATTGGGTTTTGAAAATGTTTTCTGATATTGACTGGCCTGTTGGTCTAGTGGTTAGTGACCCTGACTGCTATGCCGGGGGTCGTGGGTTCGATTCCCACCCAGGACAAATGTGTGTGTGATGAGCATGATCATTTGTTCTGTGTCTGGGTGTAATATATCTATAATATGTATGTATTTAGAAATATATAAGTATGTTTATCAGTTGTCTAGTAACCATAACACAAGCTCTGCTTAGCTTGGGACTAGATGGCGCTGTGTGATAGTTGTGGAATATTTATTTATTATTTATATGTTGAGAAAAGAAAGGGTTTGAGGCAGTTTCTTAAAAGCAGATGAAATAGAAATGAGATGATGATGACGAAGATAAGTGTGCTTATTATTACCACAATCCGCAAAACGTCACGAACTAGCAAGTGCGAGGAATTTTTCTATTTAAGATTTTGGTACCCCAGATGTCCGCATACGTGCCCACCTCAGAGTTGAACAAGATGGTTAAAATACTGCTATTACATACATCACCACTTATTAGATCAATATAGTAATTTATTATAGAAGATTAACCCCTTTTTATAACAGGACATTTCAGCACGCTCTAGGTTAGCCACTTAGAAATAAAAGTCTCTAATTCGTTTCAGGATATTTAACAGATCTCAACAAACATCGAGTTTCGAGTATGAGTGTGAGTGAATCTCAAATTATTTTTTAACAAATGGGACTGCTATAGTTGTGTAGATTATAAATCGTTTACAGAGACTTTCAAAAAACTCTCAATTTACTAGTCACTGAACTGAACACACTTTATAATTCTTAAAAATATGGCGAAGTCGTGAAAATTTAATCATAAATTCACCAACCACACATAATCACTAAACAGCAGAACAAAATCACATTATTATGCCAACATAGCTTTAATCACTGTTCACAACGCATTCGCACGATTTATGAACCTAATGTATTTAGCTTGATCCCGTACATTCCATGCCTATGTATAATGTACATCACTCGCAAATGATTCATAGTTATGCCAGCACACATTGGTTGCTGGCTAATGAAATACGTCCATTGTTGCATTTGTAATTAGAAGATCGATCAATGCATTTGTGGAATAAGCAATGGATATAACAGTTTTGTGTGTGCCCAACTTTTTAATCTAAGCTATCATAGCCAGGTACCATAGCCAGGCGGGACTTATTTCCATTACCGTGACCCCGGAACATAAAAGGCTATTGAAGGACAGCGTGGATTTTAGTCAGTACAAGTCTGACAGTCCCTCCCGTCCTGCATGGGGTGGGAAGTCTCATTTGATGATTTTACTACGCAAAAAAAAAGCTATCATAGCCAGCCCAGTTTTTTTTCTAAATATGTTAAGGTTGATTTCCAGACTTATTAAGTGCCAATGCCATTACGACTACTTGTACTTATTGTTCACGAAACGACTGCCTATCTGAACGTAACTATCCAATGAACTGGAGTAAGAGTAAGCCCCAGCCCTCCGTATACTACGCGACGCAAGTCTCCGATGCCTTTCGACTTTGGTATTCAGGTGACTATCGCAATACAAATGTATAGAAGTTCGTACACAGGCATACGTCAATGGATACCAAAGTTATAAGGGTCATAAGGGCTTGCGTAGCCTAGTGTAGAAAGAGGCTGAGGATTAATACGTTGCGTCATCACTACGAACGTTGGCAGCGCTGTGATAACGGACTGCTCCACTGCTAAATTTTGACGATAGAGACGGTCTGCGTACTAGTGCATACTTTCTTGCGTTGCGTCGACGCAACGCAGTTATGGTATAAAATGCGTTGCTCCGTGGCTACATCGCGACAAAACGCATTAATAGGGTAGCCTTTGGTAAGACTAGTAGTCAGAATTTCGGGCCACTGCCTTACTGATCTACAAATGACAGCCGGGATCAACCTACCTACCAACCCAACTGGTTAATATAATGCTTTCCTAGAACAAAAGAAACTTACTATGTATAATCGAATGCCCTTAGCTCATACAGTTTCACTTAAGGTCTTATGTACTAATTTTACCTTATTACTAAGCTTTCACAATCTATTAATATGAAACATAATATCATTGAAGGTTCCTTTCAGTGACATTACTAAGTTAAGTGAGAGCGAAGAAAACACATTAAAAGAAGGTTTTCTTTCATTATACTCAGTAAGTTATATTGGAATATTTTAAAAGGGTTTTTGCAGTCAGCAATAAAGCAAACTTTTTTATTCTTTCTTGCAGTTTTGTAGACCACGACTTTATGCCACTGATGAAATTTTTATTTAACGTGCTTCTAAATTGCGTTAAATTATTGTTATAAGTAATTTAAATATTTTTGCCATATCGAAAAAAAAAGTTGGTTGGTCCCGGCTGTCATTTGTAAATCTTTGACAGTCGTTTCTGTTAGTCAGAAGCTCTAAAGTCTGACAACCAGTCTTACCATGGGGTATAGTATTGCCCAGTTACTGGGTTGTGGAGGTTTGACAGGCAGTCGCTCCATGTAAAATACTGATATCCAGCTGAATCTGGTTTGACTGGAAGCCGACAGTTGGGAAAAGGCTAGGCAGATGATGATGAACAAAAAAAAAAGTTGGATTATTGTGTTTCTATAATTTGTATCACCTACTCTCATCATAATTATGCCAAATTTCAGCGCCGGAGGAATTTTTCGAAAGTCTTAAGTCTTAAGTCGGACTACATACCAATTACAAGTAGCTAATCATTTAGGAAATAGAAACTTTGTTGGAATTTTCTTTACATTCATTTTTATGTTTTCAATCCTTTAAAGGTATAGTTACGTTGTTTATTGTCGGCGAGGGTGTACAGTGGTTTGTGCATTAAATTATAAATAAACATTTTATGCATCCTACTAATATTATAAACGTGAAAGTTTGTATGTGTGGATGGATGTTTGTTACTCTTTCACGCAAAAACTACCAAATGGATTTGGATGAAATTTGGTACACAGATAGTTTATAACCTGGATTAACACATAGGATAGTTTTTATCCCGATTATATATTCCCGTGGGATAATTTTCGAGTTGTAGCGGGTGAAACCGCTGGCAGCAGTTAGTCTAGTATAAAATGTTTACTTATAATTTACGTCCAATTACATTTGTAAGCTATTTTCCTGTTTGTTTTTTTTTTTACTGTTCTTTGAACGTTTTCCTCATTCTGAGCCATGTATTTAATAAATTATATGATTGAATCGGGGGACACATATCAGACAGATAATGTTTTCACAAGTTTTATTTCAAAACTCAGGCGATCATATAAGTGAAAAGAATCAACTACTATATAATATTATCTTCCATCGCATATTGTGTTTATGTGCCAGATTCCCCTACGTACTCTAAAAGTATTATATGTCACAAATGAATACCGAATTTACCATAACATTAAACACGAAAAATATGTTAACAGAGCATAAACCGAGCTTATATTTAATTCATTCGAGCATAAAAGACTATCTGTTTACCCCGGCGTTGACTGCGCGATCAATCATTCAAGCCCAAATTACTTCTAGGCGTCAAACCATGTTGGGGTAACTTCCATTTTGACTCCACATGAGGTATAGCCCAGAGAGGTAACGAAGTCGATTTATACGTACGGCTTCGGTCAGAGGTGGCTTGCTCAATAATTTAGCCGGATAATTCGTTCGAGGGAGAGGCAAACCTATCTATTATTCAATGGAAAGTCCGAAACTCGCGGGAATAGACTAATGCATCCGAAAATGTTTTCTATTTCTGACCTAGTTACAGTTTGATGGATCACTCATACGAATTTTGTTATGATTTAATTTTATACGAAAAAATCTCGGATTGAATCGTTGTTTGGACGTGTTAAAAGATTGATGTGTCGTTTGATTTCTACGGGGAAAACGTTTGCGAATAATCTCGATCGGAAGTTTATTTTTGGTATTCTGTGATAGATTATGTTTTGAGTCACACAATCCATTTTTTTGGCACATTTTCTTAAAACTTCTTTTGTTTTTTTTAAGGCAGGTTTTTATCAAACTACTTACCAGAGTTCCTGGCAAGATGCTCTTGTGAATACAAATAAATATTGATAGTCCACGCAAAACTTACATGCAGCATTCCAATCAAGTTTTCTTTACCTTCATATATAAAAATAAAGAAAAAAAGTGCTCGCCATTTTCGTATTCCCGCTTCCCATTCCCAAAGGATTATTATTTTAAAGACCATCCCAAAAATATGTCTGAAAGGACAAGTACTTACTAGACGTAGGTATTCTGAACCCTTTCAAGTTCAAATTTCACAAAGACAAAGGTATTAATGATAATGAGGCCGAGCTCAGTTTTGGTTTGAAGTTAGAGGAGGAAGCGATTTTTGTAATACAAGGTGAATTTTAGGGTGGAAAGTCTTTGAAGTAACCATTAAGATAAATTTAGATAGAAAACTATAAAGAAAATGACTTTTGATTTTATAAATGTAGGCAAACAAGTGTACGACCAGCCAGATAACAGGCGGCGGGCGCAGCGGTCACCATAGCCTATGGATGCATGAAATACCAGAGGTATCCACATGCGCGTTTCCAACTCCAGAGCTTTTACATGCCCTTCTTCGGGTGTGAAGAGTGTGGTACAAGCATTGTTCTGATAGTTCAATGAACAATAGTTACAGTGAAATATCTTCTCTTACAAATAAGGTTCCAAAACAGTCGATAGAATGATCCCTCTAGAACTTGGCTTACTCACGTCCGCGGACGTTAACACAGACGCACTGACTGACTGCAAAAATAACGAGTGCAGAGAAGTATGGACGACATATTAAGATACTTCTCGAAGTTTTAAGAGTCATTTAAGAGACCAACCTAAAGTGTACACTAGTTTTAAGAAGGTACCTAAATTGTACACTAGTTTTAAGAAGATACCTAATTTGTACACTAGTTTTAAGGTCGTTATTATCCGGAGGTTTAAGGCAAATAGTAATGTGCCTTTTTCAAAAAGCCCAATACCTTATTAGTTAATAGTTCCATAAAATGTTGATGTTAGACTGCGACACTACTAAAAGTGAAAAAAACTAAGCGAAATAACAATTTCGGCTACATCGATAAATAAGATGAAATAACTGATAATTTATTATAATCAAACAATTGAATCAATACAGACATTAGGTAATCGATTCAATTATATTCACATAAATCTATTCAGAATATCCGGTCACAATGTATATTAATTTTCCATTAAACCTTCATATATTTGCGCCAATAACTTGTTACTTCCGTCAAGGTATAAGCCCAAAAGGATTATAAGGGACCTTGCGGGTTTAAGCTTCAATAAATATGTATAACTGGGACAGTTATTATTGTGGTCTCACGTAACAAATATGTATACAAAATAATCTCAGCAGTATTAAAAATGTACTTACTCGTATATTAGCGAACTGGGCTTCGCTAAGTTGAAATTTGAAAGTAATAAGTAGCTTATAATATGATTTACTTGCTAATAAAAATTCTACAGGTGGAAGAATTTTGGGATTCGGTCTTGCTGTTTTTGAGTTTATTCATTGTACAAAATACAAATCTTCTCTCTTTATAGTGTTAGTGTAGACATACTTACTTTAATCCCAATTAAAAACTAAACAACGTCGAATTTTTAACATTACTTACCCTTTTGACTTCGTTGTTATCTGGAAAAATACCCTTGAAAACTAACGTCAAGGACAATCATCATTTTGCTGAATTAGGCTTATTAAAATCTTGGTTAGACTTATTTAAGATTTATTTAGTTATTTTAGTTTTTTCTTTTGATTAATAATGTGCACTTGTGGCATCTTCTTTTCACTTTTCAGTTTACTAAAAAAGGTATAAAATAAAAACAACGAATACACAACGATCCTTTTTATTTTAGGAAATTTCACAATAAAAGTCTTGATTGGATCTTATCCATAAACGGCAATATGCACAGCAAATATTATACTAAAACCTTATCCTAATTTAAACCCAAGAAACTTATGATTTTAAATCCATACAAATATTTACAATGGCCCTTATTCATGAACGAATTTTCATTGAAGCTTAAACTTACCCTATTGAGTACTGCAAACGGTAACTATTTATTACATTTTTATTAAAAAACCTTAAAATTTTGTGCTTTGTCAGTTTAGGATCGAACAGATTTGAATTGAAGCCAAAAAAATAAGTTTACGAATAAGGGCGTAACTTTTTTACAATATTGTCCAAAATTCATACCGAACCGTGGCTAAAATTGAAAATTAAAGTGAACTAAATTCGATACCCTGTTTACGAAAGGACCTTTGCATCCCTTCTTGAAACACGAAGTAAGCATAAGATAAAAAATATTATATTTAGATACAGACACCCAATTTTTTTTTTAAATCTTTTATAATAATCCTTGTTGTTGTCTTTTGTTTTAAATTAATGGCTATAAATTAAATACATTGACATAATTATTGCTTCTGAAATTACTTCTGAAAGTCTTACTGTGAAATAAATGATCATAATAGTAATGTTCCTGAGTGTCGTATCTTTATTATTTAAAAAATATAAACATTATAATATATAATAAACAATTCTTGACTTTGTACAGGTTATACGTATATCGTCTTTGGAAATTATTACGTTTTAACAAAATTATTGCATTTTAATAAAATATATTATGATTGTAACTAAAATAGAATGATGAGCTACAATAGTTATAAATTATAATCTACATCGTTCATTCATGTCATATACTCATAATAATTATATTTTATTGTGTAGAAGCAAATGACAATTATGTTATGAATATCAAGGTGTTGTCTCAGTAATTAACAATTATGCACATTTTTTTAGCAAACTATATTCTATGCTTCCGATAACGGTAAAGCTTTAATGCCCGGTCTACACGAGAATAGTTTTTCAAGCTAGGATAGCAAGCTAGTGTCAGTAAGATAGGAAGCTAGTAGGTACTTCTGGCTTCGTATAGACAAAATTAGCTTCATTTCTAAGCTAGTAAATAAAGCTATTTTTGTCTACACAAAGCCGGAAGTACTAGCCTCTTGTGGCATAACGACGTCATGTTTTTGTAACACTTGAATGGTCTTAAATAAATAATAATCTTAATTATATAAATAACATTAACCAGATTTTAACAAAAAAAACTTTAAAAACATAAATGACACTATATATTTTTATCAAAAAGAGGGCATTGACCTCAAAATCAAAATCAATTAACTTGGTAGGACGACTGATGAACCAGCCGATAACAGTTTTCCTAAAGATGCACACGATGAACTTTCTTAATAACTGGCTGCTGTATAGCTTTGTTTGGATTCTTATCAGAGTACATAGCAAGTAAAACATAATATATTAATAATCTTTCGACCAATGTGTCTTTGTATACCTACCACTTTAGAGTTGTTTTTTCCTTAGAGTATTTATTGTCATTTGCTTCAAATTATTTTAATTATTGACAACTTAAATTACCCCATTAAATTCTATACAATAAAAATGCAGCTTATAGTCAAACATTGATTAATTGCAATTTCATCCTTTTACCTGCCATTAAAATTTTCTATACAGACCCAATCACACATTCCACGATTACCACAAACGATTCTTTCCCAATGTCCTTTATTTAGGCCCATGACCACACTGCTAACTACCAACATATTCTGTACATTTTCTTTCAAAGAAACATTTATTTATTTACACCTTAATAACTTTGGTTTACATCATGAAAAATATTTTTGAATTACGAAATCCATACACCAAGATTTATTATTATCTATTTTTATTTACTTTCAATTATTTTTTGTTGCTCTCAAACACGCACGTAATTTAGGCTGAGAACTATTGAGTGAACTTTATCTTTGCTCAAGCTTAGCACTGTCACGCTTCATTCCAAAATTAACTTTATTTGTTTGACTTTAATATGGATATTCCTTCGAACGACTGTGGTCAAACGTAACATAATAAGAACATTTACTTCAGACAAAATAAGATTTATTATCGAATGAAGCGCAACTGAGCTTGAGCTAAGTTAAAGTAAGCTCTATAGATCTGACAATAAAGTGTATTACATATAAAGCTATTTTTTTTCTGCATGACAATACAAAATTGTGTACCTAAAGCTGTTCTTCCATTAAACCTATTTTGGTTTTGTTTTTTTTTACTTTGGGCTTGACTAGAACTATACGGAATGTGTTAATAACAATAAGCCTTATTCTATTTTCGGTAAATTATGCTCAATTGTCAGTTTCCATTGATACTGAGAAAAAAAGGATATGACTATCAAATGTCATATTAAGGTTGTCAATTACACTAGCTACGTGTCTGACATTTTTGGAAGATGAGGTAAAAAAATCTGTGTTATATTTGATATTTTCATATAAACGAAATTGTCTTGCTGACGTGTTTATGAGACGAAGATGCGAGGTAGGACTGATAAACAAGCCATCGTGAGTGCCATGAAGAAGTTCGCTTCTGAAAGAGAAAAATACATTACATGTTAAAAAAGTGATCATTTCAACAAATTCCGAGTAAACCGATAAATAAAACATTTAGCTTTGTATTTTTCTCCGAAATCGGAAATTGGGAATTATCGTAATAAGTTTGTTTAATGAAACACATAACAATTAACAAAATAATATAAAATTACTTTGTGGAAATTTTCAGAATATCAATGTAATTATCTGGACAAAGTATTATTTTTGACTTTCATCGTTAACACTCGTAATTGCGATATGAGTTGATTACAAGTAAATAAATTAATCACTCTTTTAAAATCTTTCTATACTTTCAGATTAATAAATAAAAATAAGCGTTATTATATTAAAAATGGCAACAAAATAGACGAGATCGGATAAAAATATAAAGATGGGTTACCTCTCGAACTGACTGCTGCTGCAAGCTGCATATCTGCCGCAGTGGGCATTTCAGGAGTAGTACTTATAGGTCCTGAAGACAAAGAATACAATTATTAAACACGAGCTATTACCATCGCACTTTATGACTACTCCAACTGTGATGCTACTCATGAATAATCTTAGGTCATTGAGATTCGGGCAAAATGTTATTCGAGTTTTTATTTGGAATTATTCTAAGTATCAGCCATCATCTGCCTAGCGTTTTTCCCAACAATATTGGGGTCGACTTCCAGACGAACCAGATGCAGCTGGATATCATTATTTTAAATGGAGCGACTGCCTATCGGACCTCCACAACCCAGTAACTGGCCAATACGATACCATAATGGTAAGACTAGTTGTCAGACTTATAGGCTTCTGACCAACAGCAACGACTTTTTTTTATTGGGACAAACCCACCACACTGTTCCCAAACCACTGCAACTCCTGAGAGCCAGAATCAACAGTGGCAACCACCAGAAAAGCCCCGAGACAATGAAGCTCGACGTGTCCCGGAGAATGAATTTACCTGTCTTGGGTCCTGCAACGAAATTAATCAGAAAAGAATAGTGGAGGAGTAGGTAACAACAGCAACGACTATCAAAGATCTACAAATGACAGGTATGACCAACGGCTTTATGCGCTTTCCGAGGCACGGAGGAAACTGTCTATGACAGATAGTCACCCATCCACAGACCATCCTCGGCAAGCGAAGATCAGCCTGTGCAGCTGTAATTATTTAGACACGAGCTCCTCAATATCTAAGTATCAGCCACAGAGTTGAGATTTATGGATAGATTTTGGGAATACTGCATCGTTGGCCTAATTGTTGCAAGGGCTTCTTCTGAGAATGAGATCCTGGTTTAAGTGTCTATCGTGTAAAGTGCTATTGGTTTTCCATATATGGGATTCTCAGTAGCAGTGACTAGAGTTTTTAAGCCGGGTTCATTACAATTCTCTCACCGTCTATCGCTGCTTTCACATTTGGGCGACAGACGCTGCTTATGGGCGGCTTTTCATATACATAAAATGTGAAGGAATGTGCTTCTGCCGCGCTACTGTCGCGCTGCTAACGTCCTTATGCGAAAACGGCCTACATATTATAATTTCCTTAATAAGCATTTATCAAGCACAATAACATTGTTCACCATACATTTATTCAGGATGTAATCACCCTTTTTTTTTCGTGGTAAAATCATCAAATGAGTCCTCCCACCCCGGGCAGGGCGGGAGGGACTGTCAGACTTTTACTCACTAAAATCCACGGTGTTCTTCAATAGCCCTTTATGTTCCGGGATCACGGTGATGGAAATAAGTCCCGCGACCCCGGCAGGCTTTGGTCCTCTGTGAGGGGGACCCGTCATTATTGTTGACCATACATTCAGATTGTAATCACACATGGCTATGTGGTGAGTGATATAACTCTGCTATGAGCCATAGTACTGGACAGCTCTCACTCAGTCTATCCCATTCTAGATTGCAGGTATAAAGTTTCGAGCATTCTTAGTAGACAACAAACAGAGCGATGTAATTATTAGTAGAAGAATTATTTACGTCAATTACAAAAGCGATCGCGTTATTTCGTGTAGATTGCTAGAACGCTTACCATCAAGTTTGTTTAAGTACCTACCCAGACTGTTAGCATTCTCAGTTTACTTGGGAATATTGCTTTGAAGTTTATTGAACATCGTTGTTTAACTTACTATGATTTGCGAGTAGTAAAGTTGTGTATATTGAGATATTGATCAAAATAAATGATAAAAAGTGCTTGTAATTTATGTGGATGTCTTACTTAATTGCTGTTTCTGACATTTCGAGGAATTCTGTACTGTAGAGGATTTACTATGAGTGTTGACCTTAAATGCGATTTATAGGCACTGGCTGAATCAAGCCGCTCAATATATTTGAAATATTATATTTAAAATAAGATGTAGAACAGTCTAGCGAGTGAAAAGAAAAAAAATTATAAAGTGCGCGTTCCGTCAATACATATTTACACAGCTCATTTCTACCTCCTCAATACGTACCACGTTGACACAAACTATCAAAGCTGACATGAAAATCGATTTAAATAGGCGTAATCGCAAATAGGCTCAAAAGATAATAAACGCCAGAACCGGCCAGGTGAAATCAAGAAAATCTAGTCTGCTGCTCTAATTCTCTCTCTATATATATTGTAGTATCCCGGGTGTCCTGAGCTGATGGACATTTCTGAAAATACCACACCAATAACCCAGTTCTTGGCCGATTCAATTTAGGTTTTCAGCAACAATACAAATTGACAGTAAGTCACAATATTCCTACTCCTAACTAAATCCTTTTAAAGTTAACGTTTACTTAAAGCCTCTATTACAAATGTCATTATTTCAAGCTCTGTGTCACTTGCATCCTGAAATTCTTCATGCAAGTTTAAAATTACAATATCGTTAGCCTATCTCGCTACTGCGCTCGGGTTGACTTCATAGTAACATTTTACGTAATTAAATCACCCGTCCCGGGCACAAAAAATATTTCGTAATTTATTTTTTAGTACACGAGTGAAATTCGTTGCAAAGCTTTGTTCATTATATTATTTTGCTGGCTCATCCTCGTTATTATTTGCCCATGTTGGATTTATGACTAAGAGTGAAATTATAACAGTGTTTATGTTTCTTGTTTGTCGTATTATTTAGATTTCTTTTAACATCAAAGATAGAATTCATAACTTTTAGCTAATACTGATCAATCTATCTTTACATATAATAAAATAGTAGGAAAGTCAAAACTGTACATTGAATATTTTTTTAAAAGAATACTTGGGGTGTGATCTACAATCGATACCAAAGCCAAAAATATATTTTTCAGAATTTTTGTCTGTGTGTCTGTTTATCTGTTTGTCTGTATGTATGTCCGGGATAAACTCAAAAAGTACTGGACAGATTTGAATGATTCTTTTTTTGTTGTATAGGTATTAAGTCTGGTCAAAACATAGGCTATAATTTATTTTGAAAACTTGAACAACTGGCGCAGAACCGCAACAGACCAGCAAAACTATAAGAGATACAAAAATGGTGCGATAGCAAAAATTGTTCCACGTGATGAGCATTTTCTGCTGAGAGAATTAGTTTGAAGATCTGGAACACCTGATGTGGAACTCCAAGAGCCCAGCTACACTATAACATATACAGGAATAACGTCTCAGCAAAGTTGTTCGGCCTGATGAGCACTTTCTGTGGACATATAAAAATTGAAGATTTGGAACACCTGATGTGGAACTCCAAGAGCCCAGCTACACTATAACATATACAGGAATGACGTCTTAGCAAGAGTTCTTCAGCGTGATGAGCACTCTCTGTTGACGTATAAAAATTGAAGATCTAGAACACCAAATGTGGAACTCCAAGAGCCCAGCTACCCCGCGGTGGTGGACGCCCACGGCGTCGGACGTCACAAGACGATCTCCGGCCACCATAGGCGCGGGCATGCGGGCGGCGAGTAAAGGGCAACTCGCCGTCCGACCATGACTTAAAGAGCGTCAGCATAATGACGGGGCCCCCTCTCAGAGGGCTAAAGCCTGCCGGGGTCGCGGGACTTATACCATCACCGTTACCCCGGAACATAAAGGGCTATTGAAGGACACCGTGAATTTTAGTCAGTACAGGTCTGACAGTCCCTCTCGCCCTGCCCGGGGATTTTTTTCAACTTGGCGTAGATGGCTATCTTCGAAACTATGAGGAATATCGAAAAATGTTGAAGACTCCTTTCAACAATTCTGGGAAGTAATCATATACGGCAAACTTAAGAAAAACGTATAATTGAAAAAAATGATCAATCTTCAAGGCGATGACTGTATTCGAAACTTAACTTTGTTCAACTCAACGCCCAGTTGAAAAATTCAACCTGTATAGCAATGACGTCTTAGAAAGAGCTGTTCAGCCTAATGAGCATTATCTATTGATGTATTAAAATATAAGATTTGGAACACCTGATGTGGAAATCAAAGCTATCACTAATTTCACGGACTGATTTTCGATGACGATTAATATATTAATACAATTTTTATTCTACTGGCCAAACTCCCATTAATTTCTTACCCGGGCTCTTGGAGTTGGGTATCAGACTTTTCAGATCTTCGATTTTGTCGACCCCATTGTCGCCGGCATAAGCAACAAGATCCGCGTACGAAGTCGCGGGCAGAAGCTAGTATCTTATAAATATTTGTTAGAATTGGCTTTTAGTAAAATAGACTGTAACTGAATAAAGCAGTTTACACGGAGCGACTGCCTTACTGACTTCTACAACCTCGTTAGTACCACTACTAGGTACTACTGGGTAATACGGTCCCTTTTGGTAAGACTCGATGCGAGACTTTCGAGTCTCAGACTACAGGCCAGTTCTTCAAATGACAACCAGGTCCAATGACTTTTTTAAGACTCGAAGAAACCTCGGTGATAAAAATGGTCACCTATTCAGAAACCGACCTCGGTGATCTACAATTGAAGCAAGATTAATACGTCAGTTTATTATTCAAATGCAGGAATGATGATGCAGAGCTACTCAATACTAATATTCCTTGAGACTCGTATATCTCATTATTCCAACAAATAAATCTTCGTAATTCCAACCACGGATAAGAAACTACATGTGAAAAAGCCACCCCAAAAACCAACCAATAGTTTGTCAACACAGTAAATTGGGCGCGTACCCTCGAGACGTCACTATTGACGTGACTAACTAAAAAACTCTATCCATCATAATAATCCATCTTTCAATGTCCAATCTAAAAAGATTTTTCGGAGGTAAAACTTAGTTCCTCGGTTGTTGACTTTTCATTAGGATCATAAGGAACAAACGCTAGGAAAAAAAACGTTGAGCGCCCACCGATATTCTATTAAGCGCATTTACCCTCTACAATGGAATTAACGAAGCATAAAATTATTCACAAGGACTGTAGGAAACGTTCCTCTTGTGTACTTTTAGAAAGCTGTATACACAAACTTTTCACTGATAAAAAGCTTAGAATGGCCCTCTCGAAAATTATTCCGCAAAATTGTTATTTTCATGAGTCCCGTTAAAAAATATTGGTAACATTTCTTATTCTTTGCGCTCCTAGAGGGGGCACTGTAATGACGTTCTTAGGCTTTGAGCAGTTAAGTTGCTTTTGAAATACCTAAATAAACAGCTATTGAGTAGCTGCTGTTTTTTGTGTTTTTTATTAAAAACTGTTTATTTCTAGTCAAATCCGTGAACAGTTTTTAGAAGCAACTGCTAACACACGTCAGCCGTGATGTTTTAATTCTCTAAATACAATGTCACGTGGGCAACAAAAAAAATGCGTCCTTTGTCGTGCCAAACTTGCTTTGTCCAATTTTGCCGATCAAAACATTGCGGACTGACATGTGATATTCCAAAATAACTAAAACCAATTTTACCAAATATCTGGCCAGTTCAGTGGACAGATTTATTCTAAAACTATATTGAATTTATAACATGCACGCACTGGCCGTGGGTGTAGACGACTTGAATGGAAATTAAATTTATCAATTTTGTCACAGTATAAAAACTTATTTATAGACAGCTCAGCAGTAGAACGGTAGAGCAATTCTAAAGAATTTTCCACTGAACATTTTATTCGAATCTTGATTATTCCATTGAGGCACTATTATGCAAATTAAAAACATTTTGAATTCACTCGTTCACTGCTGAGTGCTAAAACATTTTTCACGTATTTTTAAAATCGGATGATGCCAGCTTTTTTGAAGTGTGCAAAACATTTTTGTTGTTAATTACGTTTGAATGTTCATGCGTGTTTTGTCACGGCAAATATATTTTTCGTTAAGATGATTTTTTTAAGGAAAGAAAAATTTTAGATTGCAAGTGGGATTCGAACCCGCGTCTTCTGGATAGGTACTCCAGACGCCTTAACCAACTAGGCCATTGCAATCCACACTTGCAAGCCGAAATTCTCTATCCCTCGTTAACGCTTTATGGCAGCGTGGCGCCATCTCTTGGATTAGTGTTTAACTAACTTCCACCCAACACGTTGACATTACAGCCAAATCAATGTTGTATAATGAGATAGCGTCTACCAAACTAATTAAACACTAATCCAAGAGATGGCGCCACGCTACCATAAAGCGTTAACGAGGGATAGAGAATTTCGGCTTGCAAGTGTGGATTGCAATGGCCTAGTTGGTTAAGGCGTCTGGAGTACCTATCCAGAAGACGCGGGTTCGAATCCCACTTGCAATCTAAAATTTTTCTTTCCTTAAAAAAATCATCTTTACGATGCGCATCGAATGCGTTGATGCGTTTAAAAATAATTAATTAGTTTGGTAGACGCTATCTCATTATACAACATTGATTTGGCTGTAATGTCAACGTGTTGGGTGGAAGTTAGTTAAACACTAATCCAAGAGATGGCGCCACGCTACCATAAAGCGTTAACGAGGGATAGAGAATTTCGGCTTGCAAGTGTGGATTGCCTAGTTGGTTAAGGCGTCTGGAGTACCTATCCAGAAGACGCGGGTTCGAATCCCACTTGCAATCTAAAATTTTTCTTTCCTTAAAAAATCATCTTTACGATGCGCATCGCATGCGTTTAAAAATAATTAATTATATTTTTCGTTATTCGAAATAATAGATAAAATGTTAGATTTTTTTTTCAGTTGGTATATAATTTTCTTTTTTTGGAAAGCACTTTTTGCAAAAACCATCTTGTCTATGTTATGTATAACAGTTGTCGTTATTTATCGAATTCCCAGTAATTTAAAACTTTATGGATTGAAACCACTGTTACAGAATCAAACATTGCTTGTTTTTGGAATCAATAGCTACACATAATGATGTCATTGTGTAATTGTTTTACTCGATTATTCATTGATGCTGTAAATAGTAAAATTTGTAGAATTTTTATAATTTTCATATTAATAAGGAAGAATATATCAAAAATAAAATAATAATATTATACTTTAAAATCTTACGATCATAACTCTTCCTCTTCACTTCACGTTTTCAAACAATCTTCGATTTTCTGTAACCTCGAGTATTCGGTTTTCTACGCGGAATAGATTTGTCGAGAAGAATGTATTTATATTGCCCATTATAGATTATATCATTGAAGAAAGATAATAATAATAGTATTGTGATCAAAGGACATGGTCCAAAATGTATGGACCAAAAACCCAAGGTCAAAGTGTGATCAATCGAACAAAAAAAAAGTGCCAGCATTATAGTAACCCCGGGTCGACGGAGCGTTGATTTCTACGCGCGCCTCCAAGAGTGTCAGCATGATGACGGGGCCGTCTAGAAGGCCAAAGCCTGCCGGAGTCGTGGGACTTATCAATTTACCGTGACCCTGGAACGTAAAGGGCTATTGAAGGATACCGTGGATTTTAGTCACTACGAGTTTGACAGTCCCTCCCGCTCTACCCTGGGTTCCCGGACTCATTTGATGATTTTAACGCAAAAAAAGTACGTCTTTTGATGGATGACCAAAGTAAAACAACGCTTGCTGAGAACAATCTGAGGATGAGTTGCCAAAGTTAAGCAACATTTACCGAGGTCTGTCTTTTGATGGGTGACCACTGTTAAGTAACATTTTCCATAGTGTTTTGTTTCTTAAAGTTGGATGGATGACCAAAAACAAGTGGTGAGATATCAGATGTTATACATCAATTACGACATCTCTTATGTAATGCTGGCACTTTTTTTTGTTTAATAACGTTTTATAACATCTATGGCGTCGTTGGTACGCGATATAATCGGCATGACTACTTTGGCAACACAAACATGAAATCTCAAGTAACAAGATGAATATTTTTTGCACACTTTGACAGCCCATAACTCCGATATCCCATGGGTTCGTTCTAGAGAATCTATCGGCATACAGTTTGACCGTATCGATTAAACTTTGATTTTGGCTGAATTTTGATACCATGGCCAAACTGTTGATAAATAAATTCTAAAATTCTGTTTCTCGGTGTTCACTACAAATGACATCAGTAACCAACCTGGATAATAAATAGCTTCTTTCCTCACGGCGTATTTCGCCTGTGGTATTCTTAACGTGCAGATGAACTCTGCTGGTGAGGGCAGGTCCACATCATTGAGGGTCACGGAGGAGACTGCTGAGTACCTCCCGTTGATTAGTTGTACTCTGTGGTCCACTCCTTGTAGATGTCTGGGTAGAAAAAAAAACAAGCAGGTTAACACAAGAAAGAAAGATCAAAGAAGAATGCCCAAAAAAAACCCAGAGTCGATTAAAATAATTTATGATCATCTAAATAGACCTTAAATAAGAGGTCATAAATACGCTATTAGTTTCGTGGAAAACCATAACCAAACAAGACAGGAGCATAATTATAACAATTTCTGTGTAGGAACTACGACGGTACACGCCTTGCTATATAGAATCGTTATATTCTGCTGGCCTATTTGGTTAACGTTGTAATAACTGGCAGAATATCTGATTTATTGCCTGCAGCAATATAAATTTAAAAAAAAAAAAACATTTTTTTTTACTTTATTATCGGGTTAAAATCATCAAATGAGGCTTCCCGCGCCGGGCAGGGCACGGAGGGACTGTCAGGCTCGTGCTAATTAAAATCCACGGTGTTCTTCGATAGCCGTCGACACGGGCATGGTCCATGGTCGGACAGCGAGTTGCCCTTTACTCGCTGTCCGCATGCCCGCGCCTATGGTGGCCGGAGGTCGTCTGCCAACGTCCGACGACGTGGGCGTCTACCACTGCGGTTGGGGCGGAGGGAGGACGCTGTCCTCTCCCTCTCGCGGCCCGCCTCCTCCTTCACGAGCATTACTGCTTCGCAGAAGGAGGCGACCGCCACTCCACTATTTTTTAGATTTAGAAAATATGTAACATTTTTATAATCAACTAGCGACCCGCCCCGGCTTCGCACGGCTGAACACGATTATTTTCGTCCTTTAAAACCCAGTCCCAATGGTTACAGACACAAAAAAAAAAGAATTATCGAAATCGTTCCAGCCGTTTTCGAGTTATGAGCTTAGGAACACATTTTGTGGTCCATTTTTATATTATATAGAAGATAGATAGATAGAAGATAAAAGAACGTAGCGTGTATTCAGTTGTTTTCATTTATTAAGTTAATAGCCCTACAATAATCCGTAATCACTTTTAAATGTACACTAGCGACCCGCCCCGGCTCCGCACGGGTGCAATCTCCACTATATCATGCATGTTATATACATAAAAACTTTCCTCTTGAATAACTCTATCTATAAAAAGAAACCGCATCAAAATCCGTTGCGGAGTTTTGAAGATATAAGCATACATAGGGACAGGCAGAGGGAAGCGATTTTGTTTTATACTATGTACTGATGCGATAGTGATGATAAATAATGTTTACATAGATTTTAATATAATCAGTAGATACGTAAATGTTCTTTACTCTAAAATCTCTCTCAATATCAAGCACAATTCACAACAATATCATTTGTAAAACCGCTTTAAACAAGTCATAGATTTTTTAAAGTTCAGTCAATTAGTTACGTTTTTTTTTTTTACTTGGTGATGGTTTAATCGAAAACTATCATTGAATTTGGGTTATAGTATGTTTACTCTACCTTGCCACACATAAGTAGTTTTAATCGATTCTGGGTTTTTGCTCCATATATTTTTGGGCATTCCTCTTTATAGAGTGAATTTAGTCTTAGCTCTAGCTAAGCTCAGGCTAAATTCACTCTATAAAAGAGTTAAGCTTCATCCAAAAATAAACCTTGTTAGGACATGGTTGAGTTGTCAATCCCTACAGACGACTATGATCAAGTTTTACATATTATGAACAAGAGTATTAAATGTACCGCAAGGCAAACGGGAAAGCTGTGCGTGGCTACTTATCAATTGGCCGGATACAATTCGTGTCCATCTAAGGCGCAAAGAAGAATTATTGTAGGTATGTCTGTCTTTAAGTGTCATTTTTGGTAGAAGCGTGACTAAGCTAAGGCTAAGCTTATACTAAGTTCACTATATATACTTGGGCCTAAGTTTAATCGTTTTATTCAAAAGCTTAGAATATTGCACTATCATGTTACGTTTTCGTTGCCTATAAGATGAAGATATTTTTTTAAGTCTAAGGCCGTTGAAGCCCATTTTAAGTGACATTTGTTATGAAACCTTAATTAATGCCCGAGAGTAGTCAGTTAGATTGTAATCAAATCAAATCAAAATCAAAAGCATTTATTTCAAATAGACCAATAGGGCACTTTCGAAATGTCAAAGACATAAAAAATACAATTAAATACTACAAAGTTATGGTGCTACAGTCCCAGTCACAGACATAAAAACTGTGAAAGTACCGTAGATGCCCGTTCCAAGAAGTAGATCTCTATGGAGAAGAACGGGCAAGAAACTCCATGGACACTCTTTTTAGATCGCAAAAAATTATTACAAGACCTTTGTTACATCATTCATTGGTGGTGCAGTATGTGAGAACGATGTAGCAAGTGAAAAGTGTCCACAGTAAGAATTATAACATAATTTACTTCGAATTTTTGCCGAGTGGTACCTATATCATTATAATATTTACTATAGGGCTGTACCTGTTAAACACACTTTTTTTTTCTTTGACTATATATGATTCATCGGGAATCATTGGTCAATATTTCAATAGGATTCTACTTTCATATAAAATCAATGTCATAATGACCTGTCATCATTTGAAGATTTTCACAGCAACAGCAACACTGCCTATCTATCTATCTTCTATCTATATATATAAAATTCAAAACTGACTGACTGATCTGACAACGCACAGCCCAAACCGCTGGGCCTAGAAACTTGAAATTTGGTATAAGTCTTCCTTATACCCCGTAGGTGAGCACTAAGAACGGATTTTGCGAAATTCGGCCCCTAAGGGGTTGTTTTTGGGGTTGATAGTTTGTATGAAACTTCGCTACTACAGGTGCTAGGAATTCCAAATTTTGCATGGGGTGTCTTTTTAGAACGTAGATGCTTATTATGACGGGATTTTGCGAAATCCGACCCCTGAGGGGTTTGTTTTTGGGGTCGATAGTTTGTATGAAACTTTGTTACTACAAGTGCTAGGCATCTCAAATCTTGAATGCCGGTTCATTTTAAGACGTAAGTGCTCAACAAGGTAAAAAATTTGTGAAACTCGACCTCTAAGGGGTTGTTTTTGGGGTTGATAGTCTTGAGACTTCATTTTTTACATATGGATTCTTTTTTGGTCGTAAGTGATACTAAAGACGGGATTTTGCGAAATTCGACCCCCAAGGGGTTGTTATTGGGGTTGATAGTTTGTATGAAACTTTGTTACTACAAGTGCTAGGAGCTTTAAATTTTACACCGGGTTCCTTTTTAAGACGTAGACGTAGTTTCAGTGTGTAGTGGACGTAGTTTGCTCATCATGATGGGATTTTGCGAAATTCGACCTCTATGGGAATTGGTTTTGAGGTTGACAGTTAGAGGTCTCAAATTTTGCTGGGGGTTTTATTTAGAACATAGGTGACAAGAGAGGATGTTGCGAAATTCTACCCAGGAAGTTTTCTTTGTTAGTAAGGAATCCCAATTTATGCATTGGGGTTTTTTTTTAGGATGGTAGGTGCTACCCAAGACGGGATATTGCGGTTTGATAGATTTTTTTTGTTGAATTTTGATTTTCCAAAAGTATCCCTTAAAGAAGATGGCTAGGAGTACAAATTCACAAAAGCAAAGTTCTAAAATCACGCGGACGAAGTCGCGGGCGGAGTGCTCGTAAGTACATAGCCCTATTACAATAATGGTCCTTATATATTTAATCCTGATATATTATTATCCATACTTTGCCCGGCCGCAGACTATAAATTTCGGTTTAATGCCGCCCAACTCAATTGGGACTAATATTTAAGTGTATCAGCGCTATTTGAAGCCATTTCGATCTTACTTTGGTAGAAAAACTATTTGTATGGCAGCCATTTTCTTTTGAGCACTGTTGGCTTTATATACAGTTTTATCGTAAAACAAAACTAAAATAAAAACCACCGTTAATAAATACACATGTGTGGTCCCAAACAATCATGTTTTTTTTTTTTTTAAGTTGCCCAACACTGTTCGTTTCTACTGTACCGTGGGTGCGTCTAGAAGCACCCTAACAACTACTCGAAGATGAAAAAAAGATTTGTTCTGTGAGGTAATCGAACCCATGACAAGCACTTCAGCAGTCAACTACTCAGCTACTACGCCTACCGATGTTGTTATCATTGTCCTGTCCTTATGCCGATTCATTTGGAGTCTGTGTTCCATTACTTCTCTATCACTTTTCATCTCATCAGTAACATTTATCTAGTCATTTTTTTCTTCATGTGATACATCTATCATTACTTCTTACTTTGTTCAATTTGTTGTAACAGCGCTGCTCATAAAATTGAAAGGTGTTATACATAAATATATTCATGAATAACACATTCATCATTTTAGTTCTTGGCACCAATACAATTGAACCATTAATTCCAAGAACCAAAAATCATAACAGGAATTGTAACATCTACCAAATTACCAATCCGATCTAGGCGGTCATGAAGCAATATGGCTCTATCCTATTTCATAGGGCAGATGGTGTTTGCTTTTTTTATCTTGGTAAAATCATCAAATGAGTCCTCCCAACCCGGGCAGGGCAGGAGAGACTGTCAAACTTGTACTGACTAAAATCCGCGGTGTCCTTCGGTAACCCTTTGAGTACGTGGTATACGTATGTCCCGCAACCCCGGCAAGGCTATGGCCCTCTATAGAGCGGCCCCGTTAACAGGGCAGATGATGACCGGGAGTGTATTTTATAAGATTGATTATCATATTTCGAACTTCTTCCCATATATTTTTACTGAATCAATATACATCTCCACCCACACTAATTGCTTTTGATCTTTCCTTTCGAGATTATTTCAAAGGAAGGTCGTATCGATTTTCTAATTATACATCATGTTCAGTGTTACAAAGTAATTAAGGGCAATTTTCATAACAGATCTGAGTTAATAAACAAGACTGGCCAATATCGTCTGTTTTAAAATAAATCTCTTTATATTGAAATACAGCGCTTAAATGACTGTTGACAGGGAGACGTTTTGAGTAAATTGCTAGCAAAGTATTAACGTAGCTGCTCCGACGGGTAAAATTGGAACTACAGCCACTTATTCGAAAACATCATTAATTTCAACGGAAAATTCTCCACTAGCGACACACTCGACGAGATGATTTGGTGGATCTGTGTGTGAAAATGTCATCATTCGTTCATAACCCAAATATTTTTGAATCAACGCATGTCGTTTTCTTCTATTCTTCTTTTTCTCTTTTTTCTCGTTCAGACAATCCGTCTATTGTTTATTTATTCTTCTTTCATTGTGTTAGCTACCCACATTCATATGTATTTATAAACAAAATGGCGCTAGTTACTGCTTCTACCACTTACTGGAATACTTGAAAACTACGTCTTGATTAAAATCATTCGCTGTTTAAAAGCATTTTACTTCTAAACAATTACTTTGGAAATCAAAAAGACATGTGTATGAACACGAGTCCACCACTTTCACGCCAATCTTATTTCGAAAGAACAAAAGTAGTTTCGGAAATATAGTTTTGTCACTCGCAGTGGAGATCCAATTTATAACAAATGTAACCAGTTTGGATCTACTCAAATAAACAGGGGTTTTTATCGACAAAGTATACAAAACCTCGCTTAAATTTACACGCTTATGTAAAAATATAAAAATGAATGCAATATTTTTGCCAAGGTTCACAAAAGCAGATGAAAAGTATAAAATGGAACAACAGCAGCTGTCATTTTGTTTAATTTAATTTCCAAAATTAACATCGCTCAGGGCTCTAAATGCAGATGGCTATAATTAAATTTTCTTGCACAAATATTTTTCCTCGCGCCCCATTCATTACGTCAAGGATAACAAAAGGAGGATGCATATTGCGACTTTTTATCACAGAGTAAGAAGATAACTTGGAGGCTTTATTTAGAGGTGGCAATGTCAAAACATTGCATGTAAACCAAGCATGTATGTTTACTCACTCTGTGGCACATGACGCAGGTAAGTGACGATTTTAAAGATAACACGTGATCAAAGTTGATTCTGACCTTACCTTCACCTTGTACATTTATGTTGTGTAACAAAATCCTTCTAATTACTGCAAAATGTTTCTTAGTCAAAGATTTTTTTAGAACTGGCGTATCTATTCACTGGCACGATTTCGTTCTCGGTGCTTAAAGTTAAAGAATGCGATGTTTTACTTTAAAGATAGGGTGCACGCAGTAAAAAATCACCGCAAATAATTCAAAGCCACGCCGAGTCTATGTTCGTAGTTTTTAAAACATTCTCTTTTGATTAAATTTTGTTGTTAGTTTCAAGACATATTTCCCCGAGGAGGGAAAACTTCATTGTTCCCGGCAAATATGTGGTCGCCGCTTGTAATGTTGGTTACACAAAGTTAAATTAGAAAGTTGAGATCGTTTTAGTTTGTACATTCATTATAAAAATATTCGTGTACTGCTTCTTGAGAATTTCTTGGTGTGGTGTAGGACGAGCTACGACTTTAGCTGTTTGGAGTTTAGACGCATCTGGAGACCGCGACAAGCATATAAATTTTAAGCTCAAGTGTCAAATACCTTAAATAAAATATCACAAAACACTCAGATGTATTTGTGAAGACAGAGCCTTTTTTGTTTATTGTTTGAAATATACTTTAGGATTAGATGACAGGAAGAATTTGACTAATTTTGTGAATATAATTATGTATGGGACTGACTAAATACTAGGTTGGTAAGTACTACAATTATTTCAATCTTTTTGAGACTTCTCTTGAATCATTAACAGCAGTGTTGCCCCAAATGAGTTTCTCATATTCCATATTGTTGCTCAAATAATGAGCATAAAATAGTATGCAAATAAAAATACTCAGTGACCAAAATGAAAATTTTTAGCAAAGCATATTTTATGTCCAGGTACTTGGCAGGTGAACCAGATGGTAGTCAAGCTGGCCAAGTTTAATCTTGGCCTCAAACGTTGCCAAGTTCTTTTATTCCCCTATAATCAATTGTTCGAAAGGTGATATTATTTTAAACTATACCCTGTGGATTTTTGAAAGATTGTAAAGTAAACTTTGTGAAGCAGTGAGGTGTTAAAACGTTCTACATGGCCTATTGAAAAGTTTGAATAAAATCTTTTTGGCTTTGTCGATTTGACAGATATTCAAAAGCGATAACTTTGTATGATACCTATACAGATCACTTTTTACGACATAAGTGAATGCGATGATCACTCACTTTGACAATATACCTACTTATTTATCGATACTCCAATGACTTTCAGTAGTTTTTGACTTTTCCATAACATGTTGTTAATAGAACGTCACTTTCTCTATTATTAAGCGCGTTAGTTTAATGCAGAGCTGTAAGATAAAGAGGAGAAACCGCGTGGTGATCACGTTCTAAATCTTAAGCCCTGAATGCATTTCGCACCTTTTGAAATAAGTTTGTTTTGATTTAACTAAGTTCTAGATGACCAATATGAATATTACTAAGTCTTTATACAGGGTGAATTTTTCAACTGGGCGTGGATGGCTATTTTCGAAACTATGAGGAATATCGAAAAACGTTGAAAGGAGTCTCGAGGCCGATTTTGACGAAAACTAAAACTGCATCATTGGATTTTAGAAAAATCAAAAATCCTGGCCAGGAATCGAACCCGCTGATTTTGGAAAAAAAAATCACACCCTGTATTATTACACCGTTCAATAGTGTTGCTAATAGGCAACAAATTCTGGGAAGTAATCATATACGGCAAACTTAAGGAAAACGTATTATTACAAAAAAACTGAATAATCTTGAAGGTAAAGATAGTATTTGAAGCATAAATTACCGTTTCTTCTTTAAAATAATGCTATTTTTAGTTCAACTCAATAATTTCGTACTGCTAAGTAATGTGGGATGTTGAAAAGTCAAATCCAGTGAAACATTAAAAACAATGAAATTTTATAATTTCGAATAAATTATGGCTCAGTAGAAGTAAAGTAACATGGGAAAATAGCCAATTTCATAGAAATGAGCCATTTCCTTAAGTTTGCCGTATATGATTACTTCCCAGAATTTGATCCTTATAAGCAACACTATCGAACGGTGTAATAATACAGGGTGTGTTTTTTTTTTCAAAATCAGCGGGTTCGATTCCTGACCAGGATATTTGATTTTTCAAAAAACCAATGATGCAGTTTTAGTTTTCGTCAAAATCGGCCTCGAGACTCCTTTCAACGTTTTTTGGTATTCCTCATAGTTTCGAAAATAGCCATCCACGCCCAGTTGAAAAATTCACCCTGTATACGAACTAATAACTCTAAAAAATAAATTACAATTTTCGATGTAAGTATCAAATATGGACAAACCCTAAGCAATATATTTCACATCGTTGGATTTTATAGGTGTGTTTAAATAATACGTCTACTCTTTTTCGAGTAAAACCTTATTAAAGCAAAACGGTACTTATTACAATTTTATCAACACTAAACTTTTATAACTTTATTTTTCTAAAACGCAAATGGTTTCGCGAAATAATGTAATTTTATTTTATGGACGAAAATTTTGCTGTGATTTCAAGGATAGCTAATGCAATAATTGTACGGCAACATAACACTTTGCCTGTAATCTGCGAAAGGTCATGCAGAGGTTTATGAAGGGTGGTATTAAAACCACCCTTGAAGAGGTTTAAAGACACGTAAGTATTTATTTTCGATTATCGTAGATCATTATTTTTGTGGTGGACCGTAGCTTGCATATTTTTAAGTCCTAAAGAAAAAGTTTTAAATAAAACGGATACAAGCATTTGATTGAAGAATTCTTGGCGACAATATTCGCCAAAACACTAAACAATATTCTGTACAACTAAAGAGACAATAACCGGGAATTGATACAACAATAGAACAAGGAAACAATACGAAACTAAGTACCGTGAACCGTGAAACACCTCAAATCTAACCGAAATGGTTCGGGACATTCCATATCAAATTGCGCCCAGCACATTACATGGACACTTCCCGCAATGCGGTTGCCATGTGCCATGGGTAACTTCATACATCTATGTCAGACCTCCATATACAGACACCCAATTGTACCCTCAATAACCCTTCTGACGTCAACAATGACATTAACAAAGGAAGGAGCGGGAGGTCTATCTCGGATGGCCGCCTCGCTTCCTTATCAGAAATTGGAAATGGTGGAAATTAGAGGGAAATCGGAGGAGTGTTATATAATTCCTCATTCTGCAAATTACCGAGGCAATGTTCGAATTTGAAACCGACCTTTGTTGAGAACAGTAATTACGAAGAATAATCAAGAAAATGTACCAAAATACTCGGTGTAAAAGGAGTCTCCAGGGAGACATTAACCAAGTATTTTCTACATCAAACTAGTAGTTATTCTGCACACAAATTACTTGGTTAGCAACGACTTTTTGGTGTGAAAATTACGGTACTATTTCCTAAATCTTTTACTATTCAGATGATTATGAATGTTATAGGGATCATGGAAGTATTCAAACTTAAGTTAAAATTTTTGGAGCTTTCGTACTAAATATTTAAAAGAACAAGGAATAATCAAAATTGGAGCTTTGACATTTAATATCTATGTAATTAGATAGCCAGTGGTCTATTTTGTTGAGTGGTAAAATCACCAAGTGATTCCTCCCATCCCAATGAAAAAACACTTTTAGTATTTGAAAAAGTAACATTATGTCATAAAAAAAGTGAAAACTCGTAATAACGCCTCGATACCAAAAACATCGCTAAAATGTTCAATAACGATTAAATTAACACTTTTCCAAGATAAAAATGAAGAACGATTTAATTTGGAAGCTTATTTTGTTGTTCTAATTATGTTATATTAAACGTTTTACGCTCAGATTGGCTTGAGGAAAGCCTACTTAAATTTTACTTTGAACATGAAAACAGTACTATAATCTTCGTTGTTTAAGCCAGGCAACTTAATTTTGTTGAGTTTATTTATTATGAATATTATCAAAGAAAATTTAATTTCTAAGATAAGGAGACGTCGCGTAAAAATGTAAAAGTTGTTTAATTTTAATAGGTTCATGGTGCCCATAATTACAAAACGGGCAAATTGCCCAATTGAACCTTTAAATTGTCTAGGAGACAAAACCGTTGCATGAAGTCAGGAAAAGTGTTATTTAAAAATTCGTATTAAAATCTGGAGACAAAGGTTTGTTTTACTTAGGTACCTCATATTGTCATGGTTTATTTCGTAAATCGCATACATTCATCAATTTCGGTAATTATTCATAACCGGTGGGTACAGGCATTCTGCCCAGCCCTTAGGTCATGACGTGCAAGACATAGTATTACATCTTAAAATAATTATGTATACGGTGTACCACCTACGCAAGCAAAGATTTTGCAGAATCAAATCCGAAAAATTCAAAACAGCAACGAAATAAACAAAACTTTTTTACATAAAACCACATTAAACTAGTAACCTACATTCAGTAATACTCCAACAATTTAGACAGCTAAATTACTGATACTCTAAGGGTACGAACAGGGTGGCAAAAGCTTTCAGCAGAACGTTAAGCAGAGCGTGTGAGCAGTAAAAGAAACAAACTCACTCCACACGCCCCGCTCCACGGGCTCTCTTTTTTTGGGTTTATAAAATAATTAAATGAGTCCTCTTAAACAGGGTAAAGTTAAAGAGACTGTCAGACTCTTACTCAGTACATATCCACGCTGTTCATTCAAATTCTCTTTGCGTTCCAGGGGCCGCGATAACCTGCTTAGATAGTCAGTGTAACCCTGAGAGCGAGCATCCCTATCGTACACTTAACGTGACGAGTGCAGAATTTCGTATTAAACACATGCGATTTGAAAACAACCACGACTTAGCTCGCAAGAAGCTACGCGCTGTGATAATGGTTGTTTCCTTCGTCGCTTACATGCTCCGCTGAACGCCCCGCTCAATCCGCACGCTTTACCACCCTGTTCATACCCTTACATGTCCTCTCACGCAAAAAGAAGAAAAAGTGTAGTTTCAGTCGTATCTAACTTTTTTTAAAAGGAATAATTCCCGCTTGAAACTTTAATTACTGAGAGAGTTTTTCATTGCATAGGTTTTTCTAGTGACGATTTCAAAGAAGACCGTGTTATTTTCAAGTGGTTATGAATTTAGTTTTTTAATTAGAATTTAATAATAATATTTTTTTATATTTAAATTTTGATTATGTCTCTTGGTCGTCTTAATTGAATTGGGTTTCCACTGTAGCTATTTTGTGTCTTAGGATTTAGCAGGAATTTTATGTATCTACTATGTACGACGTAAATTGCATCTTTAGTGCATGCCCAAAATTCACGTTTAGCCCCTTCGTACACTAGGCGACGCAAGGCTCCGATACCTTACGATTTTGACATCCATTGACGCGTGCGTATTTACGAACCTCGATGGATTGTATTGCGATAGTCGCCTGGATACCGAAATCGTAAGGTATCGGATACTTGCGTCGCCTTGTGTACGAAGGGCCTTAGTGCTATAAGCAAATTTTATCAATGAAAAACTAAGGTTGAATGTTTGTCCCAAAAACGTAAAATCTCGCGCTGAGGCTTGATAGATAACAAGATAGAAGAATACTTACTTTTCTGGCGTTGCTATGGTGAGGTTTGGCGCAGGGAAGGCTCCGTCCGCCGCGCAGATGACGTTCACGGTGTCATCATCCGTCTTGTTCTGGATCAGCCGGAAACTCGTCTCCGGCACTGGAATTTGATATTTATGTTCAAGGCGTTAAAGGTTTGTTTAGGATCTTTGTGTGTGTGTGCGTTGACGAAACAGAGTGTAAGTGTTGTTTTAGGGTGGACCTCGGTTAACCTTCTCAAAGTTTGTTTGTTCAATACTGTTACGTAAAAAGGTCTAAGATTTCTAACCTTGACCTAATTCCCAACCTGAAACTTTCAGTTTCATACTGCTGCTGACATTTTAACGATAACCACAAAGGTTACAGAAATATGAAAGTGAGTTTGTTAATTCGTTCGTTTATACACGCTTTCACTCATAACCACTCAACCTATACAGGGTGAATTTTTCAACTGGGCGTGGATGGCTACTTTCGAAACTATGAGGAATATCGAAAAACGTTGAAAGGAGTCTCGAGGCCGATTTTGACGAAAACTAAAACTGCATAATTGGATTTTGGAAAATTCAATATTCCTAGCCAGGAATCGAACCCGCTGATTTTGAAAAAAAAATCACACCCTGTATTATTATACCATTCGATAGTGTTGCTAATAAGGATCAAATTCTGGGAAGTAATCATATACGGCAAACTTAAGGAAAACGTATAATTACAAAAAAACTGATAAATCTTCAAGGCAAAGACTGTATTTGAAACATAAGTTACCGTTTCTTCTTTAAAATAATGCTGTTTTTAGTTCAACTCAATAATTTCGTATTGCTAAGTACAGTGGGATTGTTGATACGTCAAATCCAGTGAAACATTGAGAACAATGAAATTTCGGGACTTGGGGCACCCCGACTCGGACAGGTTATAATTTCGAGTAAATTATGGCTCAGTAGAAGCAAAGTAACATGGAAAAATAGCAATTTCATAAAAATCTGCCATTTCCTTAAGTTTGCCGTTTATGATTACTTCCCAGAATTTGATCCTTATTAGTAACACTATCGAACGGTGTAATAATACAGGGTGTGATTTTTTTTCCAAAATCAGCGGGTTCGATTCCTGGCCAGGATTTTTGATTTTTCTAAAATCCGATGATGCAGTTTTAGTTTTCGTCAAAATCGGCCTCGAGACTCCTTTCAACGTTTTTCGATATTCCTCATAGTTTCGAAAGTAGCCATCCACGCCCGGTTGAAAAATTCACCCTGTATATATTTTTTGAATATTTTACATTCAATCAATAATTTATTTCAATCGATTTTGAATTATAAAATCAAACGATATGATAAATCAATTGAACTGAAAGTAAAAATTAAATAACATTAAAATGAAATTAAGCATAATAGTAATAAATAAATAAAGTACTAAGGCGTGCGAAGTCGCAGGCAAAAGCTAGTTTGCAGATAGTATGACATCGTTCTACAAGTAAGGATTTTTGAATGAAAGCCTTAGACCATTCTGTTATAATTAATCTTATTCTCACAATAAAAGAAAAACGTCTAATTGAACGAAGAACGTATTTTCACAATTTCATACTACGGAATTAAACCGATAGAATTCTCAACCACAATAAAAACAAAAAAAGAAATACTCGCTGAATACTAACAGGTTGTTAACCGACTATTAACGATCTCTATTAAATTATTCTGCCCCCAGTTAACTTGTATAACTTTCAGTGAACACGCAGCTGATACATTTTCTTTCTTTCTTTCCTTAATAAATGAATTGACCAAGTGCATGTCAATTCGGAATTAGTTTGGGAATTGGGCCAAATTCCACCAATTGTGGTTACAAACGTTGTTTTTTGTCAATGAACGAATAGAGTAATACGATGAAACCGGTTTCGACGAATAAATACAGACTTACGAGTTGTAGTAAAAGGATATAGACTGCTGGGGCCTAAGTCTACTAATTTATAAACGTTACAATGGTCTCTCAATGGTGTGTTTTTGACAGTTTTTGTATGGCAAATCTGTCAAAAACTTACCATTGAGAGACCATTGTGACGTATATAAATTAGTAGACTTAGGCCCCTGGTCTGTTGGTCTAGTGGTAGTGACCCTGACTGCTATGCCGGGGGTCGTGGGTTCGATTCCCACCCAGGACAAATGTTTGTGTGATGAGCATAATCATTTGTTCTGTGTCTGGGTGTAATTTATCTAAAATATGTATTTGTTTAGAAATTGTTTATCAGTTGTATAGTACCCACAATACAAGCTCTGCTTAGCTTGGGACTAGATGGCGTTGTGTGATAGTTGTGGAATATTATATTATATTTATATTATATGGAATTCATTTCGAAATTTTCTCTATTAATAAATCAAGATGCTGTTTTCATTCACTTCAGCCTACTGTGGTTAGCAGCTTGTCATAGGCTTTTCACAACATGAGCTTTGCTTTTATCTAGGCAATATTTCACTACAAGCCTTTGCGTTTGAACAGATTTTCATATATTTTGTACGGCAGGACAACCATCAGTTGATTTCTAGCCCTGGGTGAAGCGGAAGGGACTGCCAGACTGACTAAAACCCATTTTATTCGTTGTATTGCCCATTGCGTTAAGGGGGCAACGTAACATGATAAGACAATTCCTGCAACTCCATCAGGCTTTTAAGCCCCGTTAGCCCCTTTTTGCACAAGGCGACACAAGTCTCTAAAACCTTACGATTTTTTTCCAGGCGACTATTGCAATACAAATCCATGGTAGTTCGTACACAGGGACGCGTCAATGAATGCCAAAGTTGTAAGGTATCGGAAACTTAAGTCTATGTATCTGTATGGTGCATCATGATGCACCATACAGATAGGACCTGAATTTTGTCAAAGAGCAGGTTTATTTGTGACTTCTATGCAAGTGAAGTTCATAGGCAAAAACTGATCTAACACGCAACAGATGTCGTAGGACGATTTCCAGCTACCGTAAGCGCGGCCATGCGTATAGCGAGTTATGGGCGACTCGCTGTCCGATCATGAACCAGGCCCGGGTCGACACGCGCCTCAAAAAGCTGTCAGCAAAATGATATGGGGCCACGTCATTTTAGAGGGCTAAAGCCTGCTGGGGTCGCGGGACTAACGAGGCCCCGGATCGTAAAGGGTTATTAAAGGACACCATGAATTTAAGTGAGTGCAATTTTGACAGTCCCTTCCGCCCTGCACTAGAAGAGAGGACTCATTCAATGATACTACTACGTAAAAAAAAAAACATATTAAACGGGATCTCACATTCATGAAAAGTATTTTATTTATCTTTTTCACTAAAATTACATAAACCGTAAAAGCTGAACCATTTTACCAGTCCACATAACCCCGATGGCATAAAGTTGAATTGGAATAGAGCAATTCGGTATAGTTTTATTCGACCGGAAGGCTTACAAGTGTCATTGACACAAAAAACCGGGATCCGGATAGCAGATGTTGAATGTATAAAACTAGCTTGCTTAAACAAAAAGGATATCCGATTTAAGTGAGAAGCTGTGGCGAGTTTTTAAGAAGACATGGAAGACTTTTAAGAGTAAATAAAAAATGCGCGACGGAAGGACTCATTGTGACACCTGTAGGTTTGAATTCTTGTTAGCCTCTTCGTACAGGATGCTCCACTACCTTACGACTTTTGTGTCCATTGACGCGTGTACCTCTATGTATTTTTTGTTTGCGATAGTCATTTCGATATCAAAGTCGTAAGGTATTGCAGACTTAAGTCGTCTTGTGTACGAATAGGCTTACGATGATGTCGGTCGCGTAGGTCGATCGCGATTTCTTTCAATGAGTACTGTAGATATATGATTCTAAAATGATTGATAATATTCTTCAATATATCAAGCTTCAGTGTCATTATGTAAGAAATAAAGACCATCCATAAAAGAATAATAGTTGTTGTTTGTATCAAGATAACCCTTTCACTGTTTAAAGCAGCAATTAATTACAGCAATTGAAAGGTTGACAAACTGTCTATCGATTAAAACGATCAATATGAAGTGTTCATTAAACTCGGTTCAATAAACTGTGTTCATTTAGAGTTGTTTCGGAAACGTAAAATATACACAAGTGACAAAAACTTTACCCTAGTACCTCTATAAATACTTTTTCGCCGCTTCGCCCGCAAGTCAAAAACAACCCAACTGAACATAAAAACTATCCTATTTTCATATTATTGACCTTAATCTAGGTCAGGAGTGACTAAGACAAGGTTGACGGAGCGAGCTTATCCAGAAGATGCCTATTCACTCTAACTTTGAAGAGATTAGGGTTATACAACCCTACTACTCTCTGCCTGCGTCTATGTTTCCGTTTCCATACGCATACGCGTTCGGAAACGGAAACATAGACGCAGGCAGAGAGTTCTATTTTTTGCTGTCCGCATTATAAAAGACATTTGGAAATGCTTAAGCCTTTGTCAAACTGATAGGCGAAACGAATGTGTGCCGAAGCGTTTTTGTTTGTAATGTATGGATTTTTTTCCATACCATACAAATAAAAACGCTTCGGATCGCATTCACCTCGCCTAGCCTGTCTGTTTGACAAAGGCTTTAGTGCGAATTGGTGGTATGTTTTTTTATTGTACCAAAAATTCCGATCCGTTTAAGATTTTTTGCATGAATTGTAATAAACACAAACACTTACAAACATTCTTATTTATAATATAAGTAAATGAATTCAATACAATTTTCACTTTTCCAATACCATTGTCCTATTTGGAAAGTTTTACAGTCTCAAACTCTCTGAATAACTTAAAAATACAAGACATTTCCAGAAGAACAAACTCTAAGTTAAATAGAAATAAATAGAACGAGGCTATCGTGAAATGGAAACAAAACAACATCAGAAATAATTGTTTATCTAACCTTAAATTAATGATAACAATCCGTTAGTTGCAATTTCTACTGAATTTATTTTGTCAACAACATCAAAGTTTGAGAATTACGTCGATCCAAAGTCCTCTTGATGAATAACTATGTAATATAATTCAAATATAATATAGAAAGTAAAAAGAAATGTATTGAAATAATAGTTAACCTATTCTTTTATCTCTTTTCATAGAGAGAAGGCTAAAAAGAGAAAGTGAGAGAGGAAGCATTGATCACAACGTATACGATAACATACTCCTTTTATTTGATTTATTTATTAAACTTTATGCACAACAAAGTACAACGGCGGACTTAATGCCGTAGGCATTTTCCTCCTTTTCATTATTAAGTCATCGTTACTCACGATGTTTTCTTGCATCGATTTCAGAAATGTCCAAGACAAACTTAATTTTTTACATTCTATATTTTATTATGTCTTACTGCCGCAACTTCTCTTTCTTTTTCCCAATCTCTCTGTTTCGAGGTGTTTTTGACAATGGCAAATAATAAATGAGTATGAAAATATAACCGCAAGACTTTCACAGTTTATTATGTCTTGCATTAGGGCTAGTTCCATTTTGTTTCTTTTTTTACGATTTATATTTGCTCCGTGCGGGAATCGAACCCGCGACACGCAGCGCAGCAGTCCAATCGCTCAGTTACTGCACTAGCTGTGCCGACCATGCCATGAAATTAATGCTTTGATTTTTATTAGGTACTCACACCACCTTTGTCCCAACTATAACCAACTTAGCTTATGACAAAAAAAAAAAATTATTCACAATACGGTATTTTACTCAAAAAATGTTATTAGTCCGAAATATAGATAATTAAAAAATATTACACCCGTATTTTTTCTTTCGTCACGTAAACCAAAATTGACGAAGATACAACGCTTCTAAAAATCACAAAACGTCACTCGGTCGGTTCAATTTTACAAGCGCAATGACGTCACAAGCCCCA
Source organism: Agrotis ipsilon (assembly GCA_028554685.1). Lineage (NCBI taxonomy): Eukaryota > Metazoa > Arthropoda > Insecta > Lepidoptera > Noctuidae > Agrotis > Agrotis ipsilon. The sequence goes on along the minus strand of CM052960.1, from coordinate 16,027,798 downwards.
CTCCCGAATTTGGAAGCGTTTTATCTTTGGCAATATTCATTGATTTTTTCAATATTATTTCTGACGGACTAAATAAATTATGAATTTATATAAGCAGTAAAATACCCTATTATAACTAAATAATTTACTTGTTACGTAAATCAAGCAATCCTAATCAAACGAAGCTCTAATACACATTACAGAAACGGTTAACCGTAGTAGGGTGAAAGGGTTACAACTAAATATTATAATGACCTTTCGAAAAGCCAATCACCACTTTCGACGTTACTGTAATCATTTTAATCACACATAAATCAATATTAATTGAGCCATATCAAATACAATAACCGTACATTTGGATAATACCAAAGTTCAAGTTTGATATTCATATGAAGGATATGATTTCGAACTATTTTATGAATATATTACAGCCCGTCCCGGCTTCGCACGGGTGGCCCTCTAAAACCCGGTCCCGATGTTTAAAAAAACAACAAAAAAAGAAATACCTATCCGAATCGGTCCAGCCATTTTCTAGTTATCAGCTTCGGTAGACATTTTGCGATGCATTTTTATATTATAGACTAGATTATGCTTATGAATGCCTTTCTTTGTCCGAGGAAAGTGACGTATGATACATTTGATTGTGTTTTTTTTAAAAAGGCCCTTCTCGTATAAAAGAGCTCTTGATCTTGAAACAGCAGAACAAATTTTGATAAAATGTATCTAAGAACGTTTGCTTGGTCGCGGGACTTATCTCATTACCGTGAAACTGGTGTAAAGACTATTGAAGGATACCGTGGATTTTAGCCCGTACGAGTCTGTCACTCCTATGGCTGAGATGATGATGACATTATACAAAATATATTTCAGAACTTCCACGAATGAGATGGGACATTTTAGTAGGTTACTTTAGAAAAAGTGCTTCCTTTACTAGTCTTTTATATGCGCCAAGTGCAAGCTATGTGTCTGTTAAAGAACATAGATAGTGTCATCTATCACCAAAAATAATGTTAAATATCCAACTCCTTTGAGCCTTTTCTGAAAATTTGCCGAGCCGTTTCGGATGAATGCACCCACAAACACAGTGACACGAAATTTTGGCGCTTTGTATAGACTTATCATTGAATACATTACCTACTGCTTACTCTTCAAAATGAAAAATGCTGTACTTTTACGCCTATAACAAGAAGTGTCGTCAGTCCCTGCCCTGGAAGGACCCATTTTATGATTCTACCCACGTAAAAAAAAAAAAACATTTGCTTAGAAATCTGTTTTCAAATAAAAACAATTGTTATTCAAATTAGTTCACCCGTTTAAGAGCTACAGTGCTACAAATAACCGGACATACCCTTTTTTTCACTGTTTTGGCATCGTAGGCAATTTTTGTTTTATACCAATTTTATTTATTCTTAGCACCGCTTCGCTTATAACTGTGTCAGAGGGTTGAGTACGTGTTACGTGGGGAGGTAAACGGTTTACGAGGAAGGAAACTACAAATATGAAATTCAATGTTTTCTTAGTATGGATTGGATGTCTGGCCTTCGAACTTTATGTAACTTTAACGTGAATTTTCGAATGTAACAGTCGTGTGTGTGCAGGAGTAAAATGTATGGGAATGGAAATGAATGGATGAACCATGTACAATAACGTACAGAGGTTAGGATAACATCAATAATTACTGTAACTTATTGTACTTTGGGTCAATCTGAATTATGTATAATTATTCATTGAGAATAGATATTACTAATGTGACGGACTTAAACTGGAACCCCATGCGGTTTCGGAACAAAATTTTGCTCGTTCTGATTATGTGAAATAACTTTTATGAAAAGTTAAAACTACCGTGAATGGTGACGTATTTGTTGTTATTACAACTATTAACATAATACAAAGTTTCATTCCGTAGCCCACTCAGGTTTGGCCTTGGTGTGGCCAGCGGATCTGAAACGGCCACTTAGCAATGTTCCCAATAAAATTCACTTGATGAATGATTGAACAAGGATAACAGGCTACGGACGTTACATAGTGAATAATTTGGAATATTGCTTAAAGAAGCTATTAGACCCACAGAGCTTACTTTTTGAAGATTTCCATATTAATCAAGAACTCATCAATTTTCATGCAAAGAAAATAGATTTACTTCATGAAAATACTCACCAAAAACTGTCATATGTTTGCTCTTGACATCCTCATCAAGAAACGTTGACACTACACAAATATATTCACCAGAAATGTCCGTATCTAATTTAACTATTCGAAGAGCTCTATACATTTTAAGAGGGTCTTCAGACGCTCTATAATTTAAGTCTACGCGGCCCCTCAAAATGCCAATGTCCTGGGGTTTTTGTGACACTATCCACTGATACACTGGTTTCGTTTTGCTTCTGAAGAACCATTTCACCATAAGGCCTGGAGTTCTGTTCCCGTACGTGTAATCACAGTCTAATATAACTGAGTCTTGAACACCATACTGAATTATCTCTGGCACTACAAACTTCACTATTTTTATTGCGTATAAACCTGGAACAAAAGGAAAAGTTTGGTTAGAAAATGTTTTCATAGCAGCGAAGGCCTGATTTCAATAATTTGATGGTAATACGACGTTCAAACATTAATAAGGTGGCTATTAATATTCAGGAATCTGCCTACATTCTCACGCTACACCCAAGTTTAATGTAAATGGAACAAATACAAACGGCTTCTCATTAAAGACGGGCTACTGTGCTGACGAAGCATTAGAATTCGCGTTTGGAGATTTATTTATTGGTACTAAAACAGTAAATACAAGAGTGCTAGCTCGCTAAGATAATAAACTTAACTTTAACAGCAAATTCTGTGACTGACAACGTCGCATTAGCGTCGACAGCAACAATAATAAATCTGAACGAAATATTGACGGAAATAGGCCTTCCAACCGTTTTCCCGGTAATGTAAATGATTAATATTCATTGGACAGCAACAAACAATTTGCTGTAGACACGTTGTCCCCTCAAGTTGCTTAAAGAAAACTCCCTCCGGCTAATCCATATCCATCAGTCTTGTAGTCCGCGAACCATTAATATTTATGCAATTCCAAGTCAACGCTGTTGAAAGCTCATTTAAATTCATCCTTGGTCCTACTTAAAAGCGAGAGTAGGCACGACCTAAAAATTTGATTCGGTAGCACTTAAAATTTTATTAGTGGATGCTTCTGGAGTAAATTTAGCCAAGTGTTACATAATAAATTCACAAAGACTGAAGATATGGCAGTGTGGTATTTTGAAATGTTTCCCTTCAGGTTTTTGTTGGAGTGTGGGAGGAAGTTTGTGCCAGGCAAGGGTGACGGAGGCAAGCATAATAGCCTCTTAACTGCCAACAAGTTTGTCTACAGCTTTCAACGGCATCGAATCTCTTGACGAACAAAATAGTCGGTTTATTTATGTGTACCCGTTTCAAAGGTAATACCAAAACGGTATAATTTAAACATAGTTTGCTTTGAAGATCTTCCCTTTCAGCAGCTTGCTTTTGAATTGAGTGCTGTCGTCGAATTTACTTCTGAATAAGTGACGAATGACGAATTTGGGTATATACATAGAATGGTAATTAATAATTATATTATTGTATTTTTTTGAATAGTGAATTTTTTTTTACACGATCATCAAGGGAAATGAATTCATAAATATTTTTATTTTTAACAAAAAGACTATAGCTACCATTTAAGATGTTCACTTTGAAAAAGATTTTTATCGTTACTCGCTGGTGGCACGTCACATTAGTTATCCCGAACGTGTGGCGTACTTACGCGGCACCGCAACTTGTAACGCAAAAGGCGACTGAAATAACAGGATGGTTAGAAATTTTTTTCAATTATTGTACAACAAAACATGTTTTATCATATTACTGACATGAGAGACACAATATTCCACATTACAGAAATAAATATAAGAATTAAAAATAATAAAAATGCTCTGTCCTTTATTATTATACTTGGAAGCAATAAAATGTTTTATCAGTTAACTCATAAAAATAACTTTCCAAAATAGGATCTAATCTCGGTACAAAAAACACGCACAACATAATATCACGCGTTCTCGGAAGGATTAGGCGTAGGTGTACCTAAAGTACCGCCTCCTACTATTTCCCAGCAATGTTATGTACTATGTTCGTAAAAAAAAATACCACTGATTTCTTCAAAATGTGACGTCGTTCCTCGCATTCGTATGCTTGTCCAAGAGCACTTGCGGTTTGCACAGGACTTCAAAATTCGCACTAACGAGGTGACTACCGTAGTTGTCACATTTGAATGAAGGCAACGTGAGGTCAGCTGAACTGTAGTTTGGTAGCATTGTTGCGGTCAGAAGGCTTCCTAGACCATTGTTGCTAGACGATAACGTCAGCAATTCAGCGCGAAAGCCATTCCTCCAACAAATATAATAAAACGAAAATGTTTTTAAACCATTCCGGTTTCAATAAAACACAGATGTTGCCCGTAATCTAGATTTGGAATTTAGGATTAAAAATGTTTTTAGAGGCTCATATTTCGACCGTAAAACTTTTATATTTTCATTTCAGTTTGATATTCTACACGAATTTTCCTGTCCATTTTTTGTGGCATGTTCTAAAAAGTGTCAGAAACAAGTTTGGGTCAACATTATTATACAGCTAGTCGTATCTTCAACTTCTTCAACGTTTTTTGGCGAAGTTCGCTCTGTCGTGACGTAAAGCCCCTGTTATCATGTGACAACAGCCGGGACCGGCACTTTTTCTTTGTGGTATTCATAATGTATACTGACTGTGTAAGAATAATAAAAAAGTTTTGTTATTTTTGAGAAGAATGTAAAAGTCAGTCGTATTTTAAATGAAGTACGCTGATATTACAGTTAAAGGGACCTACCCTTTGACGAATATTATCCCTATAATATAAAAGGGGATCGCAAAATGTGTTGCTAAGCTCATAACTCGAAAACGGCTGGACCGATTCGGTCAATTCTTTTTTTGTTGTGTTTGTGACTATCGGGACCGGGTTTTAGAGGACTTCCACCCGTGCGAAGCCACGACGGGCCGCTAGTTTACTATACTAACTTTAAGCTTCACTTTAACTTAACATGTAATGAATTACAACGAAGGATACCCACATTAATATGGAGCTCTGGCCCAGTAACGCCCAGAATGCAGATGTTTGTATCTAAATTCATTGCGGTATTTTATGTAGCATTCGATAAAGATATTTTAAAAGAGCCGTTGGATAGTTTCTAACACGTATAATTCTCCATTCTGGGCACAAATGGGGCAGAACTAGGCATGCTCTATTTGTCACCAACTTTAGGTAAGTCACCCTTGACAAAGTTCTCAAGCCACAAAAATGTTTGGACTAAACTGTCTCTAAAACGGAAGATCCCCGTAGGAAATCACAATTTCAAACCCAACAAAGTTGTGAACACACGAACAGAGATCTCAAACAACTGGTACAAGAGCACGTCGAACTGTTTCTTGTATCTGGTACCGTGGATTGTCTAATTAAACTTGGTTAACTCATTTGCCAGGGTTTTGTCTTTGTGCAAAACACGTCCACGCAAATTAATGTTAACTATTGAAGGCTCTGTTCAATTTGTATCGGCAAACTTTGACAACGATATTCTGGATACAAACCCATTATTACGTACTTCTATTAACTTGATTATATTTCTCCAGTAATAGAAATCGCTTTTCATTTAATTGGCTACGTTGACAATGGTCCATTTCGAGGACACTCCTGAATGACTATCAGTCCATTCGCACACAAACGGTCACTCACATTTGAAATCCATCAAAGGACGCTGGAGTTGGGCCAATATTGGCAATTGTGTACACAACAGGAGCCATTATTTCAGGGTATTGACGAAAACTCATGTGTCGTGGACCGAATGCTACAAAATCAGAAGATGAATTTAGAGTATTTATGAACTATCGGCAAAGGGCAGCAAGGGCATTTAGACTTTACTATAAATCTATGGCTTCATTTTTAATATAACCAAAAGCTATGTCCATACAAAAAAAAAAAAAAAAAACGTTAAATTATGGGCAGTGACAAAATTCTATAAAGAAACTTAAACTGGAGCTCAATATAGACTTTTTATCGTGGTAAAATCATGAAATCAGTCCTCACACCCAGGGCAAGGCAGGAGGAGCCCCGTCGTTATGCTGACAATCTTTGAGGCGCGAGTGGAACACAACGCGCCGTCGACAATGGTCGGACAGCGAGTCGCCCAATACTCGCCGCCTGTATGTGCGGCCTGTGGCCGGAGATCGTCTGCCGAGCTCAACATTGACTTAACATAACCTACAAAAACAGTTTTATTTACTCCAAATAATCTTAAAGATCACATGAAGACATCCAAAGGTTACTTTAACAAAAGTTCTAAAACTGAACTCTCCAAAAGCCTTATCGGTTGAATAACATTGGTAGTATTGAAAGGCGTTATTATTTTTTAATTCGATTCTGAATCCCTGTTCGACCCTCCGATCTTATTTATATTTAATTAGAAGCGAGTGAACACTGGAGGCATCGTATGTATTTGTATCTGAAATCGAATTGGGGCTTTGGTAGTAAGAACGTTAAACTTTATCAATTTCCAACACTATAGCAGAAAATTAATTGGAATTGTATTTGCTGATGGTCCAAAAACTGCTGCTCACCTTTAAATTTTCATTTCAATGATGTTCGTTATTGAGTGTTAAGCTGTTTGTTTAATATTTATTTATGGGAGATTCGATGTCAATTTACTGTTATTTGATTTTAATAACGTTGAGTCTGAGGATTTGAAAACATTTATTTCAGTATCTTAATTTTAAGCTATTACAAAAAATGACACGAGTAAAGAATATAAATGACACGGCTAAAACTTTCCAGTACATTGAGGACTTATTTTAAACGCGATGTCTGTACTTACCTAAATTAATTTCTAACAAAAATAACAAGTTATCAGAAAAAAAAAGATATTTTATGTAAATCTAATATATACTCGTCAAAACAAAATAGGGGCCACTTATTAAATTGCACTTTAATCAAGTATTACTCTTATTCTGTGTACATAATAGATGGTAAATACTTTGTTATAGTTTCTTTCAAGTATTCATATTGTTTCTACTGCATAATTGGAAATCCATAACTTTTTTTAATTAGATATTTGAGATTTCTTAGAATTTACGGTTTGATGTTTTTTATTTTTCAAACTTCTAACGGAGTTTTCTTCGACTTATACAGCAAGTAGGCTATAACGATTGTTTAATCTCATAATGCCATTTATTCGGAGACATATGGATGCAAAAATAGCCACTTGGGGTGTTACGTTAATCCAGGGGGGGCATAGCCAGAACAGGTAGGTCTTATGGTGGAATATTCGTAACCAGTGGTTAAAAAAGTTTGAAACATGGTCTCAAAAGACGGGTAATATCACCAGACGCCGTGATCCAGGAAGAAAGTAAGTTAGTAAAGCCTAAGAAGACCATTAAGTTTGATTAACCGCGCAAATAGAGCGAAAATCTACCGCGCGGACCGTACAAACTCCATTGCGTTGAGCTACAGGCACCACTATAATTGACTAGACTATTCCGAATCGACTCCATGAAGACTAACAATACTCAAGAAGATGCTTGGTTCTCCTCCAGTTAACTGCACTCCAGTTAAATCGTGAAACATTTGCAAAGAGAAAAAATATTTAACTGTTTTGAATGGGCTTCATTGCTTTTTATTTATGACCGCAGGCTTATTTTTTTAAATAAAGATTGATTCATTAGAGTGTAGAGAAGATATAAACAACACGTTTCAGATCTTTGCACTCTTGAAACAGCCTGTTCCGATGAGATCTGAATTTTGCTCTGGGGCGGTTGTCTCTATCGCGCAAAACTGAGCTCGCACTTCCTAATAACGTTGCTGTAACTGCTCAAAATTGCGTAGCGAATGTGGTGCAACTCCACATTATCCCATTCGCACAGCAACGAGTACCTGAATTCATCTTCAAGCAGGACAATGGTCGAGCGAAAACGTCGCGACTAACAGTGCACACATTCGCTGACGTTCGAATTACAATGTTACAGTGGCTACTCAGGATTTTTACCTAAGATTTATTCAGCATTTAAGAGATGAGTTAAAGAGGAGTTCAAAAGAAAGTAAAATTCCCATCAACACCCAACTGGATCTCATTAATTGACTGAAAACTTGTTGGTAGAGAATCCCAAAGAAAATGTTTGGTATTTAATCCTGAAAATTCCACATCCATTAAAATGAGTAGCACAGAGAGAACAGAGTTAAAAGAGAAGCTTTAAAGAACACTTTGGAACATTAAAGACGTTATTTTTTCGAGTTTTTTGCTGTTTTGTGTAAGTTGATACATCCCTGCAATTCTCCACTTTTCATTCAATTTCATTTAATTTAACGATTGATTGGAATACAAACTTAATTTTTGTGTATTTCCAAGTAAAATCGTTTATATTAATCAGATTCAGTCATTATAACAAGTAATATTTAAATATTATTTAATAAATCGACAAAAATCAGTTGGCCCTTATTTTCTTTTGAGTAGTATATAAAATTCTCGTGTCACAGTTTTCGGTGCCACACTCCTCCGAAACGGCTTGACCGATTTTGATGAATTTTTTTGTGCTTATCCGGTATCTATGAGAATCGGCCAACATCTATTTTTCATACCCCTAAGTGTAAAAATAATTTATAAGGCAAAACAACGTTTGCCGGGTCAGCTAGTAATTAGAAATATAATTATTATATACTCGTATACTTTATTGCACACAGTATTATGTAACAGTTACTGTTTTACAATAAGGTTACAATGGCGGTTTTATCGATATCTTCCTGAAACCTTGTAATGCACAACAAACAAAAACACGGAAACTCCCAAAATATGAACCTTTAATACATTTAGAATCAAGTCGAACTAAACACAGAGAGCATTAGGACAATATTTTCGAGTCCCGACCGGCGCACGGCGTCAGAAGGTCACGATATATTATTTCCCAGCGGTAACCTCCGGGCAAGTCCGTGGCTATTAATAATGGGTTTCCTTTGCCTACGGTATATGTATGTGACAGTAACGACAATGCTTTTACTGAGTCATTTATCGTGTCGAGTCCTTTTTTATTTAAATTCTTTTTTTTGTTTGTTTTTGACAGGGTGGAACGCTTTCTTCTCATAGATCATTAAAAAGTTACCTTTTGGTAGTTGCTATTTAATACGATCTTATTTTTGACTTTTTTCCCATTACTGGGAAAAGGTCTTTCCCATGACTTCAAGCTTTGGGCTAGTGACATCTGCTAAAATATTTTATGTGGAACCCTTGCATCATAGAGTACGGCCTCGGTGAGTGCTATTAAGACTGGGTTTTTTTTTGCCTACGGTTTATGTACGTGACAGTAACGACAATGCTTTTACTGAGTCATTTATCGTGTCGAGTCCTTTTTTATTTAAATTCTTTTTTTTTTGTTTGTTTTGACAGGGTGGAACGGTTTCTTCTCATAGATCATTAAAAAGTTACCATTTGGTAGTTGCTATTTAATACGATCTTATTTTTGACTTTTTTCCCATTACTGGGAAAAGGTCTTTCCCATGACTTCAAGCTTTGGACTAGTGACATCTGCCAAAATATTTTATGTGGAACCCTTGCATCATAGAGTACGGCCTCGGTGAGTGCTATTAAGATTGGGTTTTTTTTTGCCTACGGTATATGTATGTGACAGTAACGACAGTGCTTTTACTGAGTCATTTATCGTGTCGAGTCCTTTTTTATTTAAATTCTTTTTTTTTGTTTGTTTTGACAGGGTGGAACGGTTTCTTCTCATAGATCATTAAAAAGTTACCTTTTGGTGATTGCGTTTTAATACAATCTTATTTTTGAATTTTTATTGCGTTTTCCCATTACTGGGAAAAAGTCTCTCTCCTGACTGCAAGCTTTGGGCTAGTCACATCTGCCATAATATTCTATGCAGAACCCTTCAGTGCGTCGCACAAGCGTGTATTCTAACTATGGTGTGTCGCAGTACAGTTTTGTCGCACAAGCGTCCATCGCACTAGCTACACTCTTGCACCGTAGAATACGGCCTCAGTGAGTGCTATTAAGATGGGGTTTCTTTTGCCTACGGTATATGTATGTGACAGTAACGACAATGCTTTTACTGAGTCATTTATCGTGTCGAGTCCTTTTTTATTTAATTTTTTTTTTTTGACAGGGTGGAACGCTTTCTTCTCATAGATCATTAAAAAGTTACCTTTTGGTAGTTGCTATTCAATGGTCTTATTCTTGACATGTAATGTCGTCTTTCCTCTAACTTAAAACTGCGGGCTAGTGACATCTACCATAATCTACTATTTGTTACATGCTATTTAATACCATCTCATTGCAAAAGTGGCCCTATTATTGGGAAAATGGGGCCACTTTGGCTTGTCCCGAGACTTCCAGCAGGTTTTAACCTGGAACGCAAAGGGTACCCAAGGAACAATGTGGACTTACAGTAACAGTCTGACAGTGCCTTACACTCCACCCAGATATTAACAAAAACAAAACGTTGCCAAGAATTACCTACCTTAAAATATATTTTGTTGGCTTAAATATTTCACAGTACAATAGCAAATTAAGTATAATCTATAGCGTATTCTAAAGCTGTTAAGTCAAATGAATTGATGCTTTGTTTTGATTTATATTTCCACCTCGAATCTAGACCAGTATAACTAGCGTGAAATTGTTTTAAATTAATACAACATTTCATAATGAAAATGTATGGCTTTCATTTTGTTACGGTTGCGAATGAAAGTAGTAAATTTTGTAGTAGAAAATATAGAGAATAATGCAAGCAGAAATATATTTTAGCAGCAAACGAACATACATTTAATATAAACGAGTCTTTTGAAACAGTGATGGAAACCATCTTTCAAGGAATCGTCAGGTTCTTGAAATAAAATTAAATAACATGTTCCAGTCTGAACCGGGTTCATCTATACATAATTATACAGAAAAATTAAAATTAAACGGCGAATACTTGGTGTTCCATAAAACCTCTGCCTAACACTCTGAGGTTATAATCATACAATGTTTTACTTTTAACACTTAAAAAATACTCGATACATCCTAGTTTTGAATAATTTAGAACCACTTAATATAATTAAACTGAGAGCGACCTTTATCGATTTTCAGTAGAGAAGCCGTTCGAGCCATGTTTCCTTTATAGGTTGAAGAAGATACAATTAGTACGTACTCACTGAGTAGATAACCTTGATTAAAAGTTCCTTTAGTGTCATCAAAGCAGTATCATTAAGATAAAATTATTGTGTTCCATTATCATTTATGATACCTTGGTGTCAACATTTTTGACGCAGCAACGATTTGATAAAGAAAAAGTTGAAAATATGTGTTTATTTATTTCTTCGTGATAAATAAATGATTCATGTGGCTTTCGTCGAACTGTATCACATTATTTTATAAAAACATGATAAAGGCAATCAATGTAGCCGTAAATGAAGACGTATGGGAACACTAGCTGTTACCAGCGGCTTCACCCGCTACAACTCGAAAATTATCCCACAGGAACATAAAATCGGGATAAAAACTATCCTATGTATTAATCCGGGTTATCAACTATCTGTGTACCCAGCTAAATCCGTTCAGTGTTTTTTGCGTGATATTAGTAGGATTATGCCAGGATTTAAAGAATCCTCTGTATTAATCCAGTACATTAACTAACTGTGTACCAAATTTCATCCAAATCCATTCAGCAGTGTGGAAGAGTACCAATCATCCATACATCCATCACAAACTTTCGTATTTGTAAAAGTTGTGAGATTTCTTACATCATCCATTCTTAAAGCCGTCTCATTGTACCTACATCTATCTAAATATATATAACTCAAAGGTGACTGACTGACATATTGATCTATCAACGCACAGCCCAAACCACTGGACGAATCGGGCTGAAATTTGGCATGCAGGTAGATGTTATGACGTAGGCATCCGCTAAGATAGGATTTTGACAATTTCTACCCCCAAGGGGACGGGGATAAGGGAAGAAAGTTTGTATGAAACTTTGTCAATTTGCTAAAAAATAATTATATATGTAGTTAAGTTTCGACATCCACGCGAACGAAGTCGCGGGCACAGCTCGTATTATATATAAGGCAATAGTTCAAACCGCATAGTGTGGTGAATACGTCACTTAATACCCCATATTGTGAAATCCTATAATCTCGAATGATAGAATCTAATATGATATTACTCAGTACTTAATCTTAGTAATCCTATCAAGCGTTATTATATGATCAGAAGATGACTGCTTCTTTGGCTTATTTGTCGTAAGCTTACATATTGAGTATGATCTTCATTTCCCAGATCGCAAAAAGAATTGTAAGGATTTCTCAGAAGTGAAGTGGAGTCAAGATGTATACCTGTCTAATATCATTAGGCTCGTTTCTTATTATATGGAATTCAAAGTAAACTGACAACATATTAGGAAAGTAATAATAAACTTAAAGTAGTTACACCTCTGTCTTTTGCGTTTCGGAGATAAACAGATTTTTTTGTAGTTGTAAAACCATCAAATGGGTTATTCTCTCGGGGTGCGAATGAGACTTTCAGGCTCAGCAAGAGACTGCGGGACTGTTTTATCATGTACCGTGGCCTGGGCCAGCCCAGCCTAACGTAAAGGGCTATTGAAGAACACCATGGATTTTATTCAGTACAAGTCTGTCACTCTTTTCCGTCTTGTCCTGGGTGGGAGGACTTATATTTTAATGATTATACCACGTATTAAAAGACTTGCTGACTAGCAATCCATCCTGACAATCCATCCTGATCGTGCTCCTTAAATATCCCTTTGAGTTCCAGTCCCGCAACCCTGGCGAGAAATACAGGCTTTGAGTTATTCAATTGATCCAAATGATTCATTATTTCTCCATTATCTGTACTTTATCGAAGCGTTATCGAGTAAATGAACTTAATAGATAGTAACATTATATAAGTACGATCTAGGTTAAGCGTTTTCACGATATACTTGTTACTGAGCTCGGGTTACAAGATTTAGTACTAAGTTCTGAGTTACGATCTACCTTCTACGTTAAAGGCTGAGATATCGACGGTTCTATTAATTTGCATGCTTAGGGTTGCAAACTTACGTAGCAATTATAGACCTCGTATTTGTGTGTTTACTATTTCTAATGATAAAATGCAGTAAATTGAAACTTCTCTAAGGATATACATATCGGGCATGCGGACAGCGAGTAAAGGGCAACTCGATGTCTGACCATGGACCATGCCCGGGTCGACGGCGCGTAGTGTTCCACGCGCGGCTCAAAGAGCGTCAGCAAAATGACGGGGCCCCCTCACAAAGGGCCAAAGCCTGCCAGGGTCGCGGGACTTAATCCACCGTGACACCGGCACATAAAGGGACATGATATTGAAGGACACCGTGGATTTTAGTCGGTAGGCAGGCCGGCAGGCTTTGGCCCTCTGAGAGGGGGCCCCGTTATTACTCATTGAATGTTTACCAAGAATTTGTAGAAGAAATGTAAACAGCCCAACAAACAAATGGGTGGATGATTAACGAAAAATGGCACAAAAGGGAATGTCATATCTTATAGCCAACAGTGGATAAGACAGGACTGACAATGATGATGCAAAGTTGACACTGAATTAAAATGGCAGCAATAAAAGAGGGGATCTGTTAGTAAGTGGATTACTCCATTACTTCCAAATAATTATTATGTTAATTTTATTACACTGATATTCAGGAAAGGGGTCTTGTTCACCTAAAACCTTCAAAACTTTAGACATTATCAATATCTTAAGTCTTCAGAGTTTGGACCTATTTAGAATTCGTAATAGTGAAAGGGTTTGAATTTGATTTCAAAGTTAGACAATTTATACCTGGTACTGGATTACCTAGAACGTGATGTTCAACGCTACGGTTGTTGTAACCTTGCCAGGAAAGTTGGAAAGATTTTAGAGATAGTAATAATGTTGTACTACTCCTATATAAAATTATAATTTAGATTTCATATTTTTAAATATATTTACTGTCTATGTACATATATTTATGATTATTAAATGAAAATACAAAAATTAAATACAAACTATAAATAGAAACAATTTTTCAGGCATTAAGTTAATGTTTCAGCTGTTGTTATTTTGCACAAAATGGATGCTGCTTCGTACAAAAACTACCAAAGTCTTTGATGCTAATGTTGAACAAGAATCAATATCCTGTTTGAAAACCACGAGTTAAAGATCCCCACGAGTTAATAAACATAAACCTGAGAGCAAGTAATGGCCAAGTACCTTGCAAGAGACATCATTCACCTAGTTGAAGGATTCTCTCCTTTTCATGGAAAATCAAGATTTTTTTAAACCCTCTTGACTATAAAATATGGTTTAATTTTTAGTGATCATAATGCTCCTTAAAAATCAAATCGTATTTCCCATTCTTTCAAAATTATGCCGAATCCACCAACATCTTTGGATCTATTCAAACCGTTGATGAACTCACAAAGGTACGCTATACTACATTATAAGTGTAAAGTGGGTCTCTCAAACGCGATTAACTACAATTTGCCCAGCCATTCAGCTTTGACAATAGTTATTGAAGTGAATGATTCTTATGAATGAAGAATTTTAGAATAAAATTGGTTGTGGAAATAAAATGAGAGGAAAGAAAGTGATGAAAAGGTAAGTTAGTTTAAGATAATCTATTTCCGTTGGAAAGTCGAAGTTATTTTTAAATTAGAGACATTTATTTCATTTAAGAATTCGAGTGAAAAGGGTTTGAAAAAAGATTCCTCCTAGAGTAAAAATGTTGTCCTAAAACACGTAGATAAACATGGCAGAGAAAAAAATTTGCTCGTTTGGTATTTAAAAAACTCAGTGATATTGTACGTTATATGTATCTATAAATCGTTACGAAAATTCTTGACACAGCACAGGAATTATCATGAATGCGTTCAGGTATTTTTCAATCGTTGTAAATCAATTCATCTTGTTGAAAGAAGCATTATCATTCTGCTTAGCCTTTTCCCGTCTATATTGGGGTCGGCGTCCAGTCAAACCAGATACAGCAATACATACCCCACGTCAAGATTGGTTGTCAGACTTTAGAGCGTCTGACTAACAGTAACGACTGTCAAAGATCTACAAATGACAGCTCCCGGCTTTACGTGCTTTCCGAAGCTTGGAGGAAACTCGCTATAACAGATGGTCACCCATCCACAGACCAACCTCGGCAAGCGCTACCCAGAAGATCGCCCAGTGCGGCTGTTTTTTTTTAGCCACGAGCTCCTCTGTGATAAAGAAGAATCAAACCAAAATCTGTCGCTTT
The DNA here is from genome assembly GCA_028554685.1 of Agrotis ipsilon. Classification (NCBI taxonomy): domain Eukaryota; kingdom Metazoa; phylum Arthropoda; class Insecta; order Lepidoptera; family Noctuidae; genus Agrotis; species Agrotis ipsilon. The sequence continues at coordinate 16,012,495 of CM052960.1, read as the reverse complement.
TAAATCAAACGAAGAAAATCAGTACAATATTTTAAATTCATTTAACGCCCAATGTGTTTACTGAATAGCGCGAGCCCAAATCCATTATATACCTACTCGAATTGAAGTCCTTACAAGTCATCTTACTTACACTCAATACGACACGGCCCCTCGTTCCAAAGAGGAATCAGCATAGGCGACCATTAGTACCCATACAAAGGCCATTCAACCAATTATTGGACACGACGGTCCTTGTGCCACCGCAGTGGTGTCTAACGATCTAGGACGGTATAGGGCTGGCCTGAATGGAATAGGCTGTAATTTAGACATCTAAATATTTAGACGTTCAATAGAATTACTCGAACAATATAGCTAGATCTACATAGTGTGTAAAAAAGGATATGTCTTTATTACAAGCATTTTGTTTCATAATTTTAGTAAATGCTTTCTTTTTAGGGTACCATACCGAAAGAGTCAAACGGGACCCTATTACTGAGACTTCGCTGTCCGTCTGTCCAACAGTTAGGTACTTGAATTGTTTTACAGATGATATATTACTGTTTCCACTATAACAATAAATAGGTACTAAAAATAAGAATAAAATAAATATTTTATAAATAATGGCACGGAACCCTTCGTGCGCGAGTCCGACTAGCACTTGGCCGGTTTTTATAATAGGCAAACTGTACGTGTAAGTACTTGCGTTGATGTATCTTAAAGAGTCAAGCATACATCAATAGATAGCAAAAAATCAAGAATTAATTATCTCCTGAAAAACTCCAGGTATAAATCCAAATGAAAATTACCCGTTATCGTGCAGTGTAGTTGCCGATATTTCTCAAAATACCCAACCACACCACATTACACAAAACTTACGACACATTCGACAATTTCAGACATCGTTCTAGCATTGTTACCCAGTCGGGTAGATTTCAAATCAACTCCATTTAATTTGTTACCCAAGTTACTAAATACAATAACTACCACGAAACTAGAAGTTAGTCTAACAGGAGCTATAAAGGACTTGATTTAGACTTTAGATGATTAAGTTTGTGGGTAGAATAAAGAAGAGAGTGCTGCGAAAGTTTGTACATAATATAAGACTGAAGAGTATATTACCTGGATTACTGCCTTGTTTACTTGGCAGGTATTTTTATCTTTGTTGTTTACAACAAACATAATTATGAAGAAAAGTGTGTAAATGATGACGTGATGTCTGACTGAGGGAATAAAAATAGAACGTGTTGCACAGGACCCAAGTACTAGTAGAATGGGATAAAGATAGGAAGATGATTATAGTGAAACAAAGCATAAATATAATGTAACTGGCCAAACCCGGTTTCAGGAAAAATTGGTTTGGCGTAGGCTAATCTAGCTCTTTGCGACCATCCTCTTCGTGGTTATTTTTTTAAACCACACAGAAGTAGGAGCCCCGTCGAGCGGGGCTCCGTTGACTTACTCCTGTAAAGGAAGAACTAGTTGGTCCTGAAATCAGGTTTGACCTTTAACATATACAAGAAATAACTTAGAGATAAAAGAGCACAATGATACCATTTATATTATTAAGAAATCTCTTCCGACTGACCAATAAAAGGAGAGATAGATAAGAAACGTAGACACAGTGTAGAAAGAATGGAGTCGATCACGTACTTAATAAATTTGTTATCTTGAAATGCCATTACACTTTAAGTTTGTTTGATATAATTGTAGGGCTGTGACAGTTACGCATTATTATTTTTTTAGTATTGTGTTAAAACATAGTCGAACGTAGCATCCGTGACTTTGACAAGACTATTTAATTTTGTGTAATAAACGAGCATTAATTGTTGCCATAAAACTGAAAAATATAACAAACAGAATAAAAAAAAACACTCCAAAGCCGATTATAACTTCGTTGTAATGTTATGATGATATTTAAACCCACGACCGTCCGTCCATGAATGGTCATCTTGTTATGATTTAAACGCCCACTCACAATTTACGTAAGCCCACCCCTCCTACGCAAATAAAGAATCATAAAAAAAATAATTTAAAAGTGACGTAACATTTTCCAGGCCATCTTCAAACCAGCCGTTCATTTCTAAAATAAGGAACAAAAGAACATTTCAAATTACCACCTCAAAAATTGTACACACAAAGATGGAACACGCTACAGTTTTAATTAATTAAGGGCCAAACGGCGGATGCAGAACAAAGTAGCTTTTGCCACACAAAAATATCGTTGTTTCTGTGAGATGGAAACGAGCGCAAAATGTAGGTCAGACCGTCGTGAAGTAACTTACAAAGATGTAAAACTGAGCTCTAAGTCATGAGCGGTAAGAGGGTAATTATAAACTTTTACATGGCGCGTATGTATACCTAACTGGAACTATTGATAGATCTGTCTATATTCTTATTGATAGAAACACTGTAAAAAATCCCGCGTCGTACTAGTAGAACTACAAAGTCAAACCATGGGTAATAAATGTGTCTATTTATATAATAATTTACGAGTAAAATCTAAAATGATCTGTCCTTTTTTGCAGCGATTTAGTTTTTCAAAATCGAAAAAGCGTTTACTTAATCGAGTTTTATTGGTTTCACCAGGTCGAGCCTGTTTCCACAAACAAGCTACAATTTAAAACACTGAGCCATTATTGAAAGATTATGCGTTGAGTCTATTTAGACCTATAGACGGTAGACCTATACATAAAATATATGAGTCATAAATATAATTAGATAGGTCTACCGTCTAAAATTACTTGGGATCTAATATTTACTAGCTACTTCCAGAGGTTTTGCCCGTACACAATTTATAATGAGTTAATCAGTAAAATTGAAGTAACATTTCAAGCCTTTCTCTCAAGACTTACACCAAACTTAAAAGCTGCAAGGCGTGTAATTTTACGTGATCTCAAAACGTGGGGCGGTCCGCGCCATTCCGTTTGTCTCTTATTTTGTTAATATTATGTGTTCCCGTTTTTCATGTACCTACCCACATTTATATAAGAGCGGATGGAGTAAAGAAAATCTTGGGAAGCGTACCTAAATACTAGAATAAAAAATGGTACTGATAAACTTTTAACAGGATAGCTCTTTCGAAAAAAAGTAGCTGTGTCATACGGACGGACAGATAGACAGAGAGACATACATGACGAATCTATAATAGTTCCGTTTTTTGCCATTTGGCTACGGAACCCTAATAAGTAAACATCTCACTTATTTCACTATCATTTGTACATGAAACTTTAAACGGTTTTTAATAAATGTGAAGTATCAAACACAGTCATCCCAAAGAGTACTGAATTAACCAAGAGTTGAAGAGGTCAGATCGCCTGTCGCTTCATGAAATTAATTAAACGCTGACTCCAACAACGTTGACTTGATACTAGGGTGGGTGAGCATAACCGTGTGTCAGCGAGACTTCCTAAACGGGGTTCTGTGGCCCTGAAACGCAAAGGGCGACCCAAAGAACGGGATAGAGTTTTTGTCAGAAAGAGCCTGACGGTCACTTTTAATCCACTCAGTTCGGGAGAAATCATTTGATGATTTAATTCCCAAAATATTATAACGGTTTGACTGCCTTCTTTAAATTCAACTTCAATAAAAAAAATCTTGTATTATTTTATGTTTTTCATTTCTCTCCTAAACATAACTTCATAAGGCTTATAAATATCAGATTTCGCCACATACCATCTCGTTAGTTCTACCAAATACTCTTTATGGACACCGTTTACTTCCATACTAATATAATAGCAACAGGAGTAATATCACAGTTTACGATCCTCTTTATAGCTGTCTTGACATGTCAGAGGTGACTTTTTATAGAATGTTTATTACCTGGTTTTAGAGGTAGCATCAAATCTTTTATATGACGTCTGTAAAAATGTTGAAAATACGACACATGGATTAGTGAAAATGTAAATTATTTTCTTTTCACATACGAAACTAAGCATTAATCAATTAAAAATATGGTTTATAATTCTGGTCTTCCTAGTAACATAAAAAAAAGTTTGTTTGGATGGATGGATGGATGTTTGTTACTCTCCGGCAAAAACAACCGAGCGGATTTGGATAAAAATTGGTACACATAACAGTTTATAACCTGGATTAACACATTGGATAGTTATTATCCCAATTTTATCTGCCCTGGGATAACTTTAGTATTGTAGCGGGTCAAACAACACTTTTGGCATAACTGTTTCGGCATAACTTTACTTTATAACTATTTTTAGGTAAATTGGATCAAATTTATTTTGATAGTGCGACTAATTAGGTGATAATCATATTTTTTCAGTCAACTTGCTTATAATAATATTTACCAAAATATACAGGGTCAATAATAATAGGTCACATTCTTAATTTCAACCAAATCTTCACAAAAATACTGCCGACAAGATAACCAAACTACCAGTATATAGATAACCAGTTGTTTATAAAAACCATTATCACTAAATTATAATTATGTTATTATTACATAACGGTAATATATTTTTATGTGTGGATCTTACATCCGTGACGAGACATATCATGAATAATGTTATGTCTCAAACTGTACTGATTATGTCTCTCGAAGATAGGAATAACTTTGATTAATTGTGTTTTTGTTTACGTCTTCCAAATTATCATTGAATGTATAGAAATTGATAACAAAGGTCAAAGGGAAAGTATTTATATTGCTTGTGTGTGATAAAAAGTAAATATAGATTGAGTTGATTTAGAAATTATTACAATTAATAATTGAAGAAACAGGGAAATTTTAATAATGATGAGTGTCATAATGTCATCCACCCTATACAGGGTATAAAAAGTCATTCTATTTTTCATTACAAAAAAAATCTATTACTTGTTTTTTTTTTGCAATTTTCAACAATATACATCAAAACCAACCCTTTTCATCTTTACCCTCCAAACAAGAACCACTTAGTCACACACCTGACCTTGAAACCAAGCCGTGTCAAATGTCAACGTCTACAAAAAAGTTACATCACCTCACTTCATACATATTGTATCTCGTCACATCAACAAAGGATACATCATTTCACATTACACGCGGGTAGTCGTATAAAAATAGCGCACGTCTACTGCCTGGCCAATTTTCTTGAAAGCGCGACGTATCTTGTCTGACATTTGATACAAACGAGGTCACTCTCGTACACTTTGATAAGTATTGACCGGGTTAAATAGTTCTCTTGTGGAGACCACTTTTGTGCTGAACTAAGTGGCAACGGAACAAGAAAATGTTGTCAAGAGAGACTATTAAGCTGTGTAAGTTTAAAAAAGAAGTAAATAGATAGATGCTCGCATTTCTTTTTGTTTTGTTTGTTGGGAAACGTTGCATAATTTGTACGCGTGGTATGACACCGAAGCAAAAGTTTTTGTCTACAGAAGTATTGACAGAATGTATAAAGATTTATTTTATTGTAAGCATGACTGTGTTTGAAATGAAGGGAAAAGAAATGATAATTTTCTTTAGTCGTCTAAGGATTGTGCTGAAATCGGGCAAAATAAAAACTGTACCTACCAATGAATGGGACAGATTTAACTTGGTCCATTCTAAGTTTTTATCATGCTATGAATTTTAGAGTTTTGAAGAGTCAGTAATTATGTAAATAATTGGCGTTTAGCTACAAGGAAGTTTAACTCGTAGCTTACCCCAATTAATGTAAAATAGTGCAGCAGATGATGATTGTTTTAATACCTATTGACAATAAATTATTATTTTATTACAGTCGTTTAAAAACCCTAACGATATTGCGCGTCGATCAGCGTGCTGAAGAGGAAATGGTTTAGTCTGCATGCGAATCAGGGGATGGTCGACGGATGCAAAATTAATGCTAGGGTGGAGACCACGTATGGGCAAATGTAATGTAGGACATCCTGCGACACGAGGGATCGATGATATTAAGTAGGTAGCTAGCAACTCCTTCGATCACAAATATTTTACTGCCAAAAGAATGTTATAAAGTATTCCTGTAAATGTCAAACATACGCTTAAGAACATCATAGAAACCATAACGTTACGTAGATACGTAATAACCAGGAACCAATCTTCAGTAAAGCTTCCATTTATGAGCAGATATGACAAAGCATTCTGCAAATGACATTTGTGCCATTAACACAAAGTGTTCACTCGATAGACTCGGAACCTAAGATTCAGCGGAGAGAAATGGGTCGTTATAGTGCACGAAGTGGGTTGGAAATCGATTTTAAGTCGCAATGTAAGACTTGAGTTTTCAAGTGATGCCTACACTGGAAGACATAGTTGAAATACTTTGTCATTAAAATAGGGTCAGGTAATAATTTCGGCCTGAAGTGTAATACCTGTCAAATGTTTAGGTTTTCTATTTATAGGTTAGGTTTTGTCAGCGGTATCGCAAGTTTGAGGTTCGAAAATCATCCCAAGAGAACGTAATATCGAGATTATATGTATCCCTTGTGTAAATCTAGGTTATATATACCATACCTACCTGTGTACCAAATTTTACCAGTTTGGAAAATTTGCGTGAGTAATTACATCCAGATATAGATTTATATTTGAGCTGGAGCAGTCTCGGCATTATTTTGGTTTCTTTTCAATAACTCAGGCGTAATACCATACCTGACATAGTGGTGAAAAAGGCTATCTTGGAACCCTGCTGTCTAATTAAGATCTCAAAGTAGTTTAGAAGACAATAAGTCCTTCTAAAATTATAAGGTAGGTATTATTCGAATTAAAGCAACTAATAATAATTTCTCATTAACTATTAGAACCGTGTTTTCTTGTAAACAGACTGCGCTGCGAGTTTTAATACGGTTTTTATTATATATGAGATTTATTCTGTAAATATTTAAGTGCACAATTAATTTAAATTGAGGGTTTACATAATTGTTTATTATAACAAAATGTCTAATTATTAATATCATTAAAGACCATACGAGTAAGGGACGGTCCCAAATACATTATATACCGACGATACCTAAAAATATCTTTACCGAGAAATCAGAGTTAGGGGCAGCCCCAATCCCTTTTACCCGCAGTGCCTAAATTATTAACATCAGATAGCCAACATTAGGTAGATAAGGATCCCACAGGAAATGAAAAGCTAATTCATTTTTCATGTCTTCATTTTGAAACTTTTAATAGAGTTGTGACCTAAGTAGATTTCGAGATTTTTTTTAAGATAACTTTTACGGACTTTAAGTTTTGAAAACATATTGAGAGAGGGTATGACTGACCATGGATATCAGATAATGATGACTTTCAAGGTATAGGTATAGGTACTGTTATAGTTTTGTAAGGAGTTTTTTTTATATCGTGTACCCAGGCCAGGGCTGGAGGGACTGTCAGTTTTAAAGGACTTAGAAAGGCAATTGACATTCACTATGCGACTACGATGAAAAGAAAATACAGTGTTACTCTTGTAGCATCATAATTATGCCGTCATGTGTGTTTTTTATTCAGGTAAAATAAAATGACCAAGAAATAGCGATAGCAAATTATTGAAAAATAATTGGTATTTTTTTGTTACCCTTAATTTTCATGTCATATTACATCTCTCTCGTCGTATGTTTTTCTTATACAAAACTTAAATATCCCTGTCCCAGCAGTGGGGCCATTACAAGTTACATGTTAAGTTATCCATTAAGAGTATAACTTACTGGGAAAGATACTTTAGCTTTAAGAACACAATTTGTGCAAAGTTCCTTTCCACTATAAGAGCGATGTCTAACTTTCCAGTTTGTGCCTAAAATAGCTTGAGAGGAAAACTTGTTCCATAAGTATTCGGTCCCAGACAAAAGTAGACCGTCATAGTTGATAATTCTGGTATACTTTTAATTGCTGGTACTTCAGCAATATTCTCTTGAAAGGAACACGTTGATGTAGCTCTAATATTTTTTTGCAACCTGTATTTACTGGAAAGTAGATGTGACAGAAAAAATTAAAAACGTTTATTGGCAAACTGGATCACACAAATTATAAAAAAGACATAATAATAAAAGAATTATAACTTAAAAATCTAAACAAAAAAAAAACAAAAAGATAACAAATGTAGGCCCTTCGTATACAAGGCGACTCCGGTATCCGATACCTTACGACTTTGACATCCATTGACGCGTGCCTGTGTACGAAACTCTTGGATTTGTATTGCAACAGTTGCTTGGATACCGAAATCGTAAGGTATCGGAGACTTGCGTCGCCTTGTGTACGAAGGGGCTAAGTGTTCGACGGCTATTCCAAATAGGTCCAGTTCAGCAAAATGTCAGGCAACTAGTGCTCAACACTGGTTTTCAACTGGACCTGTGTTTAAATGTTTACTGATGAAAATAAATAAGTGACAATAGTAACTAGAGTTATAAATGACCAAGATGACAATTAATTCTAGAGAATTAGAACAATTAATCCTAGAAAATAGTCAACAAGTTACCTAATACATAATATTATTTATTTGTAGTGACTATACTTAAAATAACCACTGAAAACGAATACATGCATGAAAAATTCAAATGTCCACATAATGTCACCAAAATTATGTAAATTCCATTCCGACTGAGACTGTTCATTTCACAAATTAATTCAAATAAAATGCGTAGGATTGAATGTTACTGATTTTAGGACCCGAAAAAGTTCATTCACCTTTCCTGTAACTGAATAAAATTGAAAAGGATATTCATGAATATCCTGGAAGAGGATTCCAGGTATGGAAGTCAATTTGTTTTTAGATTCTTTAAAAATACGGTAGAATAAGAGAATGTGGAACCATTTTTAGAATTTATTCTTTGAAGATATTATTCATGCGAAGTTGCGACAATGTTATGTCGTAAAAACGATTTTCTTGTAAAAATATGTACATTAGTACGTACGTAGGTTCATTATTCTTTTCTCTTATTCCATTTCAGTGAGATGTTATCTTTATAGAATGAACTTTGAACCTTAAAGTAATACTCTAAATATATCTCTACTTGGGAAAAGATAATTCAACATCAAGTTTAGTTTATCAGATACAACTGTCAACTGAGCTTAGTGGTACTGAGCGTAAGGTTTTCGGTTCGAATATGAATATGGCAAAATTAATTGATCATGTTTTCGCAACAGATATTTTTCCTTTGAGTTGATTTTGAGTTTACCATCATTCGATGATTTTACCACAAAAAAAAACCTTAGGAACGAACGTAAAATTTATACTGTATGCTACATATTAAACAATATGACTGGCCTGTTGGTCTAGTGGTTAATGACCCTGACTGCTATGCCCGGGTCGTGGGTTCATGATCATTTGTTATGTGTTTGGGTGTAATTTATATAAATATATAATATGTATGTATTTATAAATTATTTAATATTATATATAATTATGTTTATCAGTTGTGTAGTACAGTCGAGTTCAATAATATGTTGGCATTGTCAATGATTCAAAATATTGTGAGCGTTGATAAGCTCAAAAAATTCTACAAATCTAGAGATAAAAAATATGTACTCAAGTGAAGGTTCAATAATATATAATTTGCATTAGGCAATAATATGTGATGACCTTTTAATAATATATCTATACTGTATAAGCTTTAATAATATCTGAGCAGGGTAAGCTTCATAAATATGTCTACATGCATAGGATAGAATATTATTTGTTCGAATAAATAGGATCCAGTTTACATTGTTATAGAAATTACAGTATTTCAATTGTTTTCCGCGCGAATGCTTTTTAGGTATTTTGAAATGAGTATTTAAATGCCATAGTTTATTTTTTATGAATGACATGTGCGTCAGTTATTTCTTTTTAATAAAAAAAGCAACGGCACTTGATGGAAAACTAGGCAGTGATACCTAAATAATGTTGCAAACTCCTTGACCACGCAATTTTAAGATTGCTAGTAAATTCATCTTTATGACGTTGTAATAAGGTTGAATTTTTACGTGTTGTGAGCTTATATGATTATGAATTGTAAAGTGAACACTGTTCAGATATCAATTATCTTAAAGTTGTTCATATAAAAATGTCCCTTTGGCTGTATACATGTTATTGAGAAAAAGTAGTCACATATTAATGGATCTGAATCTTGATCACAATTTAATGATGCTTTAGTTGTCACAATATTCTGAATTATTTTGATGTTCATATATTTTTGAAGTCCAGACGTGCCAACATCTTAATGAACGCGACTGTACCCATAACACAAGCTCTGTTTAGCTTGGGACTAGTTGGTGCTGTGTGATAAAAAAATACTATTACCTACATATAAACCATTTCATTTATGTAGGTACAAAGTAAAACGTTCCGTGCAATAGTTTCTTACGACGACAGCTTGTTTAAAAGACGTTTCGTTTTCCCGCTTCCGCGCAGCTTACATAACGTGACCTGAATTATTTCAGCTAAATGTTTCAGGAACTTTGTAATTTATAAAGTGTTCTTTATTGAATCATAATTTCAGGTGTGTTGTGAAATAAATAGGTCATAGAAGAACTGTACTAAAGTGTGTGCGTTATAAAAGAAAGGCTACAGTTTAAATGCCCATCAAGAAAAATGCCCATCAATTTGAAAGCTTAAATGGCAAATGTCAGTGCAATTGTTTGTTAATAACTTTATATATTAGTCTGTAAGCTTTCCGAAAATTAAATAAATATTTTTTTTTGTATAACAATAAGGATAAATGCTCTCCAAATCTAAAAAAATCGCTTTTGCAAGATTTCAGGAATACTCCCCTTTTTTTTTTTATCGTGGTAAAATCATCAAATGAGACCTCCAGCCCCGGGCAGGGCGGGAGGTACTGTCAGACTTGTACTGACTAAAATCCACGGTGTCCTTCAGTAGCCATTTATGTTCCGGGGTCACGGTAATAGAAATAAGTCCCGCGACCAGGAATACTCCCCTATGTTTGGTTTGGTTAGGTTGTATCGTTTTTTGGTTTTAAAATAGGTACTTTTATATAAACGTATATACACAATACAAAAAAAAGTTAGTTTTGTGAGTTTCTATCGGCTAATAACAGGGAAGGAAAACATCGTGAAAAAAGCGTCATGTTTTGTCTTAGAACAAAAAATGTGATATGTAACATCTTCTAACACACACTGGGCCCGCGTGGACGTTTGTCAGCCTTTCCCTCTCATAGAGAGGAGAAGAAGCCTGTGTCCCAGCATTGACAATATTATGAGCTGATTTTGTTATATATTAAGTAGCGCGGGGAGTATATAATGATCTGTGACAACGTATTACAGACGGCTGTGCCGATAAAGTTCTAAGAGAATATCAGTTGTTGTTTTTCATCGTCTTCGAATTGTTTGTGACGATAGCGTATACATCATCATCATCTGGCAAGCCTTTTCACAGCTATATTGGGGTCGGCTATCAGTATTTTACATGGAGCGAGAGCATAAGACCGTTTGTCAGACTTTAGAGCTTCTGATTAACAGTAACGTCTGTCCAAGATCTACAATTGACAGCCGGGACCAAAGGCTTTACGTGGTTTCCGACGCACCTAGAAAACTCGCTATGACAAATGGTCACCCATCCACAAACCAACCTCGCAAAGCAAGCGCGGCTTAACCCGGAAAATCGGCCTGTGCGGCTATGCGCACGTTATTAGGCGTATACACATATTTTTATTAAAGCCAAATAACCAGCAAAACACCAAGCAAGATAATACCTTGCCACGTATTTCTTACAAATACAAACGTGAACAGAAAACCTTGCAAGCAATAACAGCACGTCAACTCGTATAAGACGGAACGCTCCACAATACAGCACAGCACGTCAACTTATATAAAAGACGCTCGCTTGCCTCAGGGCAGTTCAAGTTTAAGCTGAGCCGGTTGCTCAAAGGCTATAAGGCTGAGCGTTTTCTACTATCGGATGACCGCGGCCTGTTCAGGTAAAACCTTCAAAGATAAAATGAAAACATGCCTGAACATGGCCGTGTGTTGCTATATTCAGGCACGTGTATAGGGTTGCCAAATTAAATGTATCAATTTCCGGGTTTAATTTTGGATATTTGACGAAAATTCCAGATTTAATTTAAAAATTTAACTAGGTTTTATTGACGATGACTACATTAATCAGTTGAATGAACGAAACAAAGTTTAGAATTTTCTTGCGCCCTGCGTAGTCTCTATGATAATCATACTGAAAGGACCTGCACAACTAGTTGATTGGTGTGGATTTAAAAACATTAAATGTTTATCAAATTGAAAAATCTAATTTATTATCAACTTGGATTCTTCTTTTTTTTAACGTGCTAATATCATCAAATGAGTCCTCCCACCCCTTACTGTCAGACTTGTACTGACTAAAATCCACAGTGTCCTTCAATAGCCCTTTATGTACCGGGGTCACGGTGATGGAATAAGCCCCGCGACCCCGACAGGCTTTGACCCTCTGAGAGGGGGGCCCATCATTATGCTGACGCTCTTTAAGGCGCGCGTCGATAACGACGCGCCGTCGACCGGGGCATGGTCCATGGTCGGGCAGCGAGTTGCCCTTTACTCGCTACCCGCATGGATTCTTCTTACGTATATAAATGCATTCATAAAGGAATTTTGGCTGTTCCTGTTTGAGGTTCCCCGTAATCTGGAGAAAGGACTATTTTTCGTTTGTCGGCAAGAATACGTACCTATACGCTTAGGACTTGTTGTGTGTTGGTAATAGATTTACAAAGTTATCTTGAGCTGGCACATGTACAGTAGGCAATCAAAATTGCTGTAGCTCGCTATTAAAGAAATAGCTTAACGTTTAGTTTGACTTACGACCTTCTATTTTCGAGAGCCACAATAATCCATCAACTTAATTTCAAGTAGAGTTCATAATTTCAACGTTAAAATGTGAGTCCGGCTAGCTGAGTGGTTTAGGCGTTTACATAAATGCGTGAATCGAAAGAGGTCCGAGTTCAAATATCACGCAGCGGCTGTCAAACTTTTTGTAAGTTTTTACTCGATTGTATCATATTTTTACACACTGGCAGAAATGGCCTTGTATGGAATTTCTGTGTGTTGTTGGTTAGTTAGTTAACTCAACAAATAAAAATTAACATAATCATTTAAATAATACTTAAAACAATAAATGATATATAACTTCTTTAAAAGTGAACAATAACCGTAAATATACAAAATAATAATAAATAAATAAGTTATTTATTAAAAATATTGTCACGAATTCAACAATAATAAATAAATAAAAAAATGTTCTCTTTAAATTAAAGATTGATTTAATGAAAACAAAACAACGTAACTAAGATTCGAACTCAAACCACATTGATCATGACGCCACGCTATCCGCACAATCATGTTAGTTAGATCATTACTAATGAAAGCAATGCAATGGTCACCATCTGTTTTTGTTAGTTGAATATTTTCACTAGTTTCTTTAGTACTGCTTATTGTCATTTTATTTCGTTTTAAATTTTTGCCAATGATGATAATTTATTACCTACAGGGTTTAGAATAAAAATGCATGTTTTGTAATTTAACAATAATAATATTATTATATTTTAGTTGTAATGATTATAATTCTATATTTTAGATAAAGTTATAAAACTGCTAAAATTATGAATATTCGAGCTAAATATAATTTGAAATAGTTGTCGTAGTAAATCGTAGATGCAATTTTTATTATTTAAACAAAATTATGAAATTATTTAAATGGATCTTTGACTTAATAAAACAGTAAATAAGAAAATTTAACAATTTAAAAAAATATTCTCTTAAAATTAATACAAGTGGTTTTAAGGGTAACTTACGTTTTATTATGCGTAGGTAATTAGCAATTACAGGGTATTTTTATTTTTATATTGCGAACATCTTAGTATGTTATTTTCTATACGAAAAATAATAAAACCGCATTCTTTTGGTAAAGTAATTAACAAAAGAAATAATAAAGTTATCATTATTAAAACATTTATTTTAAAACAGTATCAAGACACCGCGGCCCTGAAACGCAAAGAGCCAGTTGCCTTTTGCGTTACAGTGCCGCAAAACCGAGCAAGGCGAGCTCGGTATTCGGGTCTCCCCGACTCGGACATTTAGATTAGGCCCTGGAACGCAAAGAGAAAGTTGCTCTTTGCCTTCCTGGGCCGCAAGAGTGAGCGAAGTGAGCTCGGGGTTTGGGTCACCCTGACTCAGATCGATTATGTTAGGTTAGGCCCTGGAATGCAAAGGGCGAGTTGACCTTTACGCTCAAGAGCCGCTATGCCCCGTTACTATTCCAAAATAAACGCCTTTTAGCATGGCAGCTCTGGAACGCAAAGGACCAGTTGCCCTTTGCGTTCCAGTACCGCGGTGCCAAAGAATATTGAACATAATCAAGTTTCTTCCGTTCCACCAAGTTTATTTTGGCGATAAAAAATTACCAAACTGCATAAAAAATACCCTGTTACAAGATATTGAGGTAAGTTTAAGGATCGTTTTCTTTACGAAAAGATGTTTGAAACCATACCTCAATTCTTAATCCTTAAATAATAAGTTATCAATAAAATGATGTTTACGTTTTCAGTCTATTTACAATAAAAAAACAAAATTCATATCAAAAAAGGTCCTCGAGATAATCATAACTTTTTTTTAATTCCCATAAACATAACGTTTATAGCTGATATTCGTTAATGGAAGCCTTCAATGTTGAGTGCACGATGAACGGTTATTAATTTCGTGTTGAATTAGTTACACGGAAACCATTTTCCTTCCTATTCATTCTGACGTCCCTGTTTATTCTTAACAACTCATCTCATCATCATGCCATATCTCATATCCCACAGACTCATAGTATTACGTCACTAGAACAAAACATAGAATACTATTATTATCTTTATGCAAAAACAGCTGTTGATCCGTTTTACTAATAAGAAAAAACTGTAATAAAATAGCACATATTAAGTATCAATCACTTTTCTTTTACTTTTAAACAAACACTTTTGAATAGGGAACCTTTTTTATAAAAGAATATTAACATGAGAAATAATTAAAATTTAAATGTTAATACTCACACTTAGTCCGGTTTCATTTCATATTTTGTTTTAAGTTTCATCCACATATTTTATGCAGGGCTATATTGTTCGTCCTTAATATTTATATAATTCCCACTGTTAATATTTCACTGCAAAACCATAACAGTGATCTACACAGTAAACAATCGTCACATAAAATAACCAGGAATCAACAACGTTCTATTATAAAACTCGAAACGAACTAACATAGTAATGTCTACCTCACAAATAAAAATAATTTACGTTTGTCACTTTTGTTTCGTTTTCTGTGATCTACCTACAAAGCTTTATTATACTAAAATTATGATCATAACCACAGATATAGATAGACCATCTATATCTGTGATTATAACGAACGACACGCAACACTGATGACTTATATTAGTAATTCTAACAAAAAACAAATTTAATTATCAAATTCCTACTAAAAAAGGTATTAAAAATGTTGAAATAGTAAAATAATCCTTCTCCTATTTATGTTATAGTCTATGGTAGTTGGTAACACTGGCTCTATGAGAACCCCGTTTTACTTTTGTCTATGACATCACTAAAGCTGTATTTCGTTTTGCTATAAAATAAAGTTTTGCTTATATCTAATTGTAAACCGGTTATTTTATTAATAATTCAACAGGTTATGGGCCCAGTAAGCCCTGTAAAGTAAAGTCTGTAATAAAAACAAAAATCACTCAGTGCATAAAAAATATCAGTGGTGAAAAAAAAGGACATAACCTCAAACCGCATTGTCATCAGTTTTATCATCTTTAAAAACAAGAAAATACACAACAAATCATGTCGGCAAGTAATTCATTGGCATTAATTGAGAGATTAACGGGTCGTGAAAACTACGCTACATGGCGTTTTGCCGTAAAAACTTATCTTCAGCATGAAGAGTTGTGGGACTGCGTGGAACATTCCGAACAATGCAAAGTGGATGAAAAACAAGACTTAAAAGCCCGATCCAAAATTATACTACTTGTGGATCCTATAAACTATATCCATATACAAGAGTCTAAAACAGCGAAAGAAGTTTGGAACAATTTAGCTCGTGCTTTTGATGATTCTGGGCTAACACGCCGGGTAGGTTTGCTGCGAAGTTTATGCAATACAACTTTAGCGGGATGTCAGACTGTGGAAGAGTATGTGAGCAAAATAATTACTACTGCTCATAAGCTACGGAATATTGGTTTTCACGTCGACGACGAATGGTTGGGAACACTTTTGCTGTCGGGCCTTCCAGAAAACTATAAACCAATGATTATAGCGATCGAGAGTTCAGGAATGAAAATAACTTCTGACTCAGTAAAATCGAAGATACTCCAAGATGTGCAACAAACTGAAAACAATACATCTGCTTTCACATCTTCAAGTCAGAAAGAACATAATAAAAATAAAAAATCTGCAAAAGGCCCCCGTTGTTATGCCTGCAACAAATATGGTCATAAAAGTAATGAGTGTAAATCAAAAGTCAAGGATCAGAAATCTAAGCAAAAAAGTAGTAATTCCTATACTGCTGTCTTCATTGCTTCTTCCGAACACTCTGATGCCTTCTATATTGATTCTGGCGCCTCTGTACACATGACTAAACATAAACATTTGCTGAAACAAGAAACAATTCCACAAATAAAGAATATCAAAGTTGCAAATAACAAAATGTTACCAGTTCATAGCTCCGGAGAGATGAGTTTATCAGTGTATAACAAAAATGGCCAAGAGAACGAAATATTATTTAAAAATGTTTTATATGTACCTGAACTAGCTACAAATTTGCTCTCCGTTAGTCAGATAATCAAAAATGGTGGCCAAGTAAAGTTTAATCAGAATGGTTGTGAAATATTAAATAATAAAAATATTATTGTGGCAACTGCAAGCTTGATAAATAATATGTACAGGCTGGATACGCCTAGTGGCTATGCATGCATATCAGATGTTATTGAGCAAGATACTTACCTTTGGCACCAGAGGATGGGTCACCTGAATTTTCAGACAATGAAAAAGTTGACTGAAAATACTGCCGATTTAAAGCTAAGCCAAGTGAAAGAGAATGTTAAGTGTATAACGTGTCAAGAAGGGAAACAGACACGTCAGCCATTTCAGAAGCAAGGTAATCAAAGTAAAGGCCTGCTTGAATTGATACACTCCGATGTCTGCGGACCAATAGAAACACAGTCTCTAGGCAAAGCCAGATATTTTGTAACATTCCTCGATGATTTCTCTAAGAAAGTTTCTGTTTATACTATGCATAATAAATCAGAAGTCTTAGAAAAATTTAAAGAATATAAGAATCAAGTTGAGAATCAGTTGAACAGGTCAATAAAAATTCTTAGATCAGATAATGGCCTAGAATATGTCAATGGAAACTTCTCAAAATTCCTCAAAGATGCAGGAATAATACATCAAACCACGACACCCTACACACCAGAACAAAATGGTACAGCAGAAAGAATGAACAGAACATTGATTGAACGTGCAAGATGTATGATGTTGAATGCTAATTTAAGTAAAATCTATTGGGCTGAAGCCATACATACAGCTGCTTATATTATCAACAGATCCCCAACATCATCTCTGTGTTTCAAAACTCCAGAAGAGATGTGGACAGGTGAGAAACCTAAAGTCTGTCATATGCGTACATTTGGATGTGAGGCAATGGTTCATTTACCGAAAGAAAAAAGGAAGAAGTTAGATCCAAAGGCACAGAAAGTAATATTTATAGGTTATTGTGAAAATACTAAAGGGTACCGTTTCATAATAGCCAATACAAGAACAGTGATAAAAAGTAGAGATGCTGTATTTTTGGAATCCACAATCAAAAGGGATTGTGTGCCTATAGAATTGAATAAAAATGAATGCATTATCATGCAAAATAAAGATGATGAAGAAACTATCTCAAATGATGACTCATTTAATAGTACAATTGAAAACAAACTATCAGATAGTGATTACATCCCTGAAGTGAGTATAGATTCTTCTCCTGAAAGAAATATTACAATGAGAACCAGAAGTCAATGTAAACAAGCTAAAAATCAAGATGAAAGTTCTTACCTCTGTGTTGATGAAAAACAATTCCAAAATTTAGAGGTTCCTGAAAATTATGAAAAAGCTGTAACCTCACCTGAAGCCGAAAGATGGATGAAATCAATGAAGGAAGAACTTGATGCTCATCAAAAGAACAACACATGGTCATTAGTGGACAAAAACGATAAAATGCAATTGATTGGATGCAAATGGGTGTATCGCATCAAAGAAGATGTTTCAGGTTTACGCTACAAGTCTCGACTTTGTGCAAAGGGTTACTCTCAGACCCAAGGTATAGATTACCAGGAAACATTTGCTCCTACTGTAAGGTACGACTCCATTAGATTGTTGTTATCAGAAGCTGTACAACAAAATCTCCACATTGTACAGTTTGATGTAAAAACTGCTTTCCTGTATGGTGAGCTTGATGAAGACATTTATATGTCTATACCAGAAGGACTAGTATGTGATGTAAACAAGGTATGTAAACTTAATAAGTCTTTATATGGCCTTAAACAATCACCCAGATGCTGGAATTACAAATTTTCTGCTGTTCTAAAGAAATTTGGATTTGTAAATAGTAAGGCAGACCAGTGTGTGTATGTGGGCACCATAAAAGGAACAAAATGTTACTTGTGTCTGTATGTTGATGATGGGTTGATATTTTCAAAAGATAAAGAGGCATTAAATCATTTGATTAATGACCTTAAGACTGTATTTGAATTACAATTATTTCCACTTAAAAACTATGTTGGAATGGAAATAGAGAAATATGAAAATTACATATTTATTCACCAAACAAAATATATTGAAAAATTATTAAACAAGTTTAATTTCAATGACTGTAAACCCAACAGCATTCCAGCTGATCCACACATGCAATTGGAAAAGGGAGAAGGAGAAACAGCAAAGAACATTCCCTACCGAGAAGCGATTGGGTCACTGATTCACCTGGCAACCGTAAGCCGTCCAGATATATCTTATGCAGTAAGCTTGGTGAGTCGATTTTTGAATTCCTATAATGAAAGTCATTGGAATGCAGTGAAGAAAATCTTCAAATATCTGAAAGAGACAAAAGATTATGGGTTGTACTATACATCTTCTGAAAGTAATTTAATCACAGGATACAGTGATTCAGATTACGCTAATGATCCTCACACAAGACGATCAGTCACTGGCTATGTCTTCATTAAAAACAATGCTGCTGTGACCTGGGCTTGTCAGAAACAGCAAACAGTAGCACTTTCAACCACCGAGGCAGAGTATATGGCAGCCTGTGCAGCCACCAAAGAAGCTTTGTGGCTCAAACAAATGTTGTGTGATATTGGTGAA
Source organism: Agrotis ipsilon (assembly GCA_028554685.1). Taxonomy (NCBI): domain Eukaryota; kingdom Metazoa; phylum Arthropoda; class Insecta; order Lepidoptera; family Noctuidae; genus Agrotis; species Agrotis ipsilon. Next base: position 15,993,244 of record CM052960.1, on the reverse strand, counting down.
TTTAATCAAAAATCAGTGTGCTTGAATCTAGATAATCAAAGTGCTATAAGTTTAATTAAAAACATTAATTTTCACAAAAGATGTAAACACATTGATATCAAGTTTCATTTTATTAAGGAAAAATATGATGCAAAAATTATAGATTTAAATTATGTTTCAAGCGAGGAACAGTATGCAGATATTTTTACAAAACCTCTGTGTAGGATTAAATTTTGTTATCTTAGAGACAAAATAGGCATGAAATCTTGTCTTGAAGTTTCTCAAAATGTTATGTAATTAATAAGTTAGTTTTGTTTAATTAATGTTGTTTGCCTTAGATTGTAGAACCTTAAAGTGTAAGGAAGGTTTATTTTAGGAGGAGTGTTGAAATAGTAAAATAATCCTTCTCCTATTTATGTTATAGTCTATGGTAGTTGGTAACACTGGCTCTATGAGAACCCCGTTTTCATAGAGCCAGTGTTACCAACTACCATAGACTATAACATAAATAGGAGAAGGATTATTTTACTATTTCAACACTCCTCCTAAAATAAACCTTCCTTACACTTTAAGGTTCTACAATCTAATTGTAAACCGGTTATTTTATTAATAATTCAACAAAAAATAACAAAAAGAATAAATTAATTATTGAAAATTAAATTAAATAAAGTAATAATTGGAAAAAAAGTGAGGATCGATCCATAGCCGCAGCGTACGAATCCCACGACGTTTACCACTGCGCCAGCATTACTTGTAGTATGATGGTTGAAATTATGAACTATATCATAAGTTAATTTGATTTGTATAAAATTAAAACAACTTATTATAAAAGGACGTAAGTCAAAGTGAAGCATCAGTCTATTGCCTTGAGAAGTTGATCGTGGATTTATGAACCTGACTGTACACTAGAAGTAATTTTTTTTTTTATTAAAAATATTTCTCTAACATTCGATAATTTAATAATTCTTGGGTGATACTTACTGCGATTATTGTTAACTAAAACTGCGTATAGCGGGTTCACTTACCGCGCGGTACAAAAACCTACTTATATTTTGATCTGGCTGTTTGTGTGTATGAGTATAAATGTTTGTTACCGCACCCACGATAAAGGAGAAACACACAACCCTAGTGAGAAGCAACGCTTTTTTAAACTGACTTTTTTATGGGACCAACATCAAATAATTACCATTATTCTTTCCCATACACGTTTTACTGATTAAAATAACTATTTTAGTTAAACCTTAAAGCCGATTTCAAGTAAGTTATAAAGTCTGAAGTAAAATTGGGTCATTAAAACATCTCTGCAGTGTAGATGTACTCGCAATGCATTAATAATGTTCTAGTTAACTTCCCTTACAAAGCTGAATATCCTGCAGTCTATAGAGGAGTGTTCAAATACAGTGACTTTTCATAATGGAGTGGAATAACATGAATGTTAAGACGGTAAGTAGGTACAAGTTGATTTTTCCTTCAGAGAATCTGTGATTTCTTTCATTGGTTTATTTGGTTGCCGTTTATACAATTTAGAGTGTTTAAGGAAAGTTTAGCTTTGGCCTAAGTTTCGGGAGTTTTGTACTCTTTAATACTTACGGACATAAGATTAGTTAGTGGTAGGAACTTAAAATTCGTGGAAAAATAATTGGACAGTTGACACAACCTCGGATGTGTTGCTAGATGTTATGAGTTCAAAACCAATAAATACAACTAGTTAGTTAAGTAAGTTCGCCTAAAAGTTTCAACTAAACTAACGTACGGAACCGTATCTACGTTGACGGACTAAGAGAGTAAACCCTTGAGTGCTCCTTGATATATCATTGAAAAGAGAGCTTCTCTAAGCTAACTAAAAATTAATAGTCTTTATTATACGTTACAACTCAAAAATAAAAGTAGCAATTGAGAAACTAGACAAAGAATCACATTTTAAAGTAACTAATTCAATACAACCCAAAACTCTCCCAAAAAAAAAAAACCACAAACACTACAAACTTTACACGAACACAATTACTGTGACCACAATATCCGAGCACATTTTAAGGACATAAAATTAAATAGCACAAAAACCACTTTGCCGTATCAGTATTCAACACTCATAACACAAACGACTCCACTTTTCCCCGGCATGGGCGAGCTAAAATGACAAGGCATGACTTTGCTCCGACTGGCTAAGTAATTACATACACGTCATGTAAGCGGAGCATATTCAGCGTTAGTGTAGAGTCGCCATACTGTATGTTTTTGAGAGACTGATTTTGATTAATATTTTAGAGGTGTGTTAAAGTAAAGCTGGGTGTTTATTTGACAAGTTAACACTTTTAGAATTAGTTAATTTTAGTGTTTGTTTTTTTGCCTGTATTCTGAGTTTTTATTCTATTTTATTAGACTTGTTTTATCTAACTCAACAGCTGCTCCAATTCGTTAAGTAATTACGTACATGTCATAAAAACGGAGCTAATTCTGCGTTAGCGTAGGGTCGCCATGTTAAACATTTTTTTAAGACTGATTGGAAGAAAGTTTTGCAGGTGTTTAATATAATGTCGGTTTTGACATGATGGCAGTCTTGACAATATTTTGTTTATAAAAAAGACTTTTACTATATTAATGTTTTTGAAAAGGCCCTACATGTTTTATTTAAACCAAAACCTGCTAAGTAATATGATATGTTAGCTTAGCATAATGTTCAATTTAGGAATGGTGTTTGTTTTACTTGTCTTTGTAAATTAAAAGCTTCAAGTACAAATTTAATTATTTTATATTTTTATTATATTTACATTTTTATTTTGACTATCACAAATAACAATTTTAATCTAGGCAATTATCATCCGAACCTCCAAGAGAGTTTGTTTTATGTACGGTGATAAACAGCTCAAAAAAGATAAATAAATAAAAAAAAGGTTAATTTACGTTTTTGCGAGATGAATTCAGAATAGTAGGCTTTATTCAGCTTTTATACAGCAATAAACTTCTCGTAAATTGAATTCTCTCTTCTTTATGACTACCTAAAAAAGAAAAATAAACGTGAACATAAAACACTACCCATCTAAATCTGGATTAGTTTTACAAGGCCTGTGTTCACAATAGAGTAAACACTCGTCTGGAGTTTTGGTATTCTGTCAACGTAGGGAAATAAATAGCCAATTTAAACGGAGCCTTGTTCGCTAATAATGTAAGGCTTTAGTAGTCATAGTGTAAACTAAATACAATTATAGACATAGCGTTAAGACAAAAAGCATTTTATTATTATAGGTATTTATAAGGTTTTTAAAGTGATGTATCTTTAAATTGTTTTATTCTTTTCCTTACATCATGTTTCTCTTCAACTCTATTTTTTTTTCAAAATCAAAATGTGTCTCAGTAAAACCAATACAATTATATCATCATCTTCCTGCCCTTATCCCATTTTACTTGGGTTCGGCGCAACACGTTTCTTTCTTCCATTCTCCCCTATCACAAGCCATAGTATTATTTACTCGTTTTTCTTTCATATCCTTACTTATACAATCCATCCATCTTTTCTTTGGCCTTCCCCTTCCTCTCCATCCATCAATATTCATACTCATCACTCTCTTAGTCACGTGAGTGTCATCCCTCCTCATCACATGTCCATACCATGATAGACGATTCCCTTTCACTTTTTCTATAACCGGCGCGACTTTCAAACTGCCTCTTATAAACTCGTTCCTTACTTTATCCATTCTTGTCACTCCAAACATCCACCTTAACATCCTCATCTCCGCTACATGCAATCGTTTCTCATCCATCTTTTTCACAGCCCAGCATTCCGATCCATACAATACGACAGGTCTTAATTAAATGTGTTTTATAAATTATACATATTTGCTTCTACATATCAGGATAGGTATAGAAATAAAAATTGTATTATTTAAGGACTCTGAATTATGTGACAAGCATGTTTCAACTTTTGTCTACTTTTGGAGTCGAAACGCCACGAGGAACTTATGTTCCTGCCCTTAGGCCATTCTACCTGGGGTCAGCATAAAACTTTTTCTTTTCTTTGGTATACTTAAGTCTCCAATCGTCAGTAGATACTCATTCCTATTACTTATTTTATCACGTGTGTTTCATACCTCCTGATCATGTGCCATTTCTAAACATCCTTTTTAAACTTATCACTCCACTCATCCAGCTTAACATTCATCATCTCCGTCACATGCGATCATTCTTCTTCCATCTTCTCCAGAACGAAGAAACTCATTAATCCTAAAAAGTCTCTCTGACCTCTGAACCATGGCCACCATATTTCACACATAATGCCAAGGCTGTGAAAGCAAGAAGCTGACTTGTAAATAAATAATGTAATGAAAAGCTTTATTTTGTAACTTACTGATTAAATAATGTAGTAATTGAATGCTATGAAAAATTAGACTTTCATTTCACGACTAATATTGATTAGAACTTGGTGAACCTAATATTAAATGGAATTATTAAGAAGAATGTTTGTCAGATTTATTTTAGTGAAAGCTTGAATAATTAATTTTATTCATTTATGTTTAGAAGTTTACGTAAATGAGGTGCAAACTCTTTATGCAGTCTTAATTAACAATAAACGTTTTGTAATACGTCATACTAATGACGGGGCCCCCTCTCAGAGGGCTAAAGCCTGCCGGGGTCGCGGGTCTTATACCATCACCGTGACCCCGGAACATAAAGGGCTATTGAAGGACATCGTGGATTTTAGTCAGTACAAGTCTGACAGTCCCTCCCGCCCTGCCCGGGTTGGGAAGCCTCATTTGATGATTTTACAACGATAAAAAAAAGTACGTCATACTAAGCGGACTTAACGTAGTACAGTTTCAATAAAAATAAGATCCCCTTAGACCTTAGCACGAGTTTTCACGTTTTATTTGACGGGAAAGTTTGAACTAGAGATCCTTTGTATCCCTCTTTTAACATTGGATCTAGTTACTGGATCAATGTGACTCAACCTATACATCACAATCGTTTATTTCATTAATTTTAATCTCCTGTAATCAGAGTCCAAAATTACTGCAAAATATTTTTAGTCACCGCTGTAACATGTAACACGCCAAAAACTTTTTCATTTCTAACTCAATGGAATATTTTAGGGTACATTTTCGTTTGAACTTTTAATTAAAAACGACCTCTTCAATTTGATTAATTCCGGAGAAGAGGTGTCCTCAAAAACATTGGTGCATTTTTTCTAATTCCACAGTGTGTAATTTCTTTTTTTGCGAGTTGTACATTTTCTAATTAAGTCAACTGGCGTCCCTAGGTGAATTAAAAAGAGTAATGGAAATAGGGGTCGAAAATACAATTATGTAAAGACGAAAACTTCATTACATAAGATCAAATCTAGATTTCTATTGCTAGAAGATTACTATTGGTTTAAATTATTACTCGAAAATGCCTATTACTGCAGAGGTTTGCGACTAAATACTACTATAACTACATATAAAATATTACGAGTACCTAGACTTTTATTTAAATAAGTTATGTTAAAATTTAACAGTATAAAATTCAAGATATAATTTGACAAGAGCCTAAAATTCCATTAATCACAAAGTACCCGGTATCCTTAGATCCCTAATATCTAATCGACGTCAACAAAATAAAGAATTCAGAGACAAATTATATAACATCTTCGTTCTCTTTCGCTTCTAATGGCACTTTGTATATGACGAGGATCTTCTTACTTAGATATAATATAATCACTTTGTTTACTTAACCTGGCTTGTTGTCTGGAATAAAGTAAATTCTATTCTTGTAAATAGGTTTACCTTTACTAACAACTAGTCAATCTGTTATATTCCTACTAGTAGGATAGAGCTGCTAGGCAACTGGGCTTCTCCCAGTTGTAATGTCCCTTTGTGCGGATTGGCCTTGTTTTGTTCTGTCTCCTGCTTGCATGGAGGGAAGTGGAAACATATTTTTTCCTACTCCTCCACTATTCTTTTCTGATTAATTTCATTGCAGGACCCAAGACTGGTAAATTTTCTCAAGGACAGGTAAAAACTCGGCGCTTTTAATGTGGTTGCCACTGTTAATTCTGGCTTTCAGGAGTTGCAGTGGTTTGGGAATAGTGTGGTGGGTTTGCAGTGGGATAGAGGTCTCTTTTCTGTGGGTTTGTAGGCCACTTCTACTCAGTTTTTTATAAACACTGTCTTAAATCATATGAATTTATCAATACCTTTAAAGTAAACCAAAGTTGTAATAAGAACTTTTCATATAGGGGTACTCCTATTATTAAAAAAACGGACGGAATCTTTTAAAAATTTGGTCATATTCATTGTAAATTTATAAGTTCTAAAGTAAACGTTTTATAGCAGCCACTCTACTCATAAACACTATCACTGAACTTAACATCAATATTTAACGCGAAGTTTCACTGAGCTATAAAGATAAGACTTACTACTTAACAGTCTATACACGAGAATAACGAACTTATACACCTGCAATCTTGGAAACTGGCACGTTACGAGCATCGAGCACTCCCTGAGCATCTGTTTCTCACAGCTGGAGTACTGTCTCTTGGGAGGAGGCAACATTCATAGTAGGAAACCTTGATACATTATTAATATCAAGCCCCTTGAACTGAGCTAAGCGTTCGAGTCGGTTGACCACGAGAATCCAACAGTTCCGAATTCCAATTTTCGGGAATATTCGAGAGTCTTCGTTCCGGAATTGTATCTCAATTGTTTCGTTTCAACAGTACTATAGCCTGTATCGTGGATTTATGGATCAATTGGTATACTACGATATTGGATTCGATACAGACTACAAAAGAGTTTTTATTTGATGAACTTCGAATGGATTGACGTGAGCCCAATTAGGACAGTGAGTAATTGAGTGCTGGTATTTGGGTTTTAAATTGAAGCCATAGATTTGGATTTCCTGTGTAATAAATCAGAACAGACCCCTATAGTAATCATGGCAGGCACATTTAATTTGAGCCACATATATGAATACTATCTACCCCGTGGGACTGAAAATGGGTCTATAAAAATGTCACAAAAGTAATTTTTCATGTCCACACCACAACAAAAAAGTAATGTACTACGTTTGCATAGCAATGTCATAAAAGGTTAAACAAATTGTAACGAACAGGAGTTACAAATCATTACGACTCGTGACGTCATCCGTTCACGTCACCCCGCTTACACTGCGGTGCAAAAAAACAACTCCAACAAATGATAACAGAGGGAACAATGGAAAACAAACATCAATAACTGGGAGCCACTCTGTTACTCTGTTTAAACTCTAATAGCTTTTGATACTCAATTATTTTGGGATTATTTGCACATCAAAATGTATGTTTGTGAAGGGATTTTGTGTGTGGATTTAGTTCGTAATCTGGGAATGTGAGAATGACTGTACTTTTATATCTAAAAGTAATTTTCGCTTACATTTATTCGCGTAATGACCGACTAGTTTTGTATTTCGACATTTCTTCTTTCGTACTTTTTGTTTATTTTTGCTTGGTAAAATCATCAAATGAGTCCTCCCACCCCGGGCAGGGCGGGAGGGACTGTCAGACTTGTACTGACTAAAATTCACGGTGTCCTTCAATAGCCCTTTATGTTCCGGGGTCACGGTGATGGAAATAAGTCCCGCGACCTCGGCAGGTTTTGGCCCTCGGTGACGGGCCCCGTCATTATGCTGACGCTCTTTGAGGCGCGCATGGAACACGACGCGCCGTGGACCCGGGCATGGTCCATGGTCGGACAGCGAGTTGCCCTTTACTCGCTGTCCCATGCTTCTTTCGTACTTAATGAAAGTTTTACTGGGAAAGCTAATGGGCGTAAGTTGGAAACAAAAATTTTGTACAGTGTCAGTTTGCCTACTGCTCATGTTTTTTATATGTCAGAACATTGAACTATATCCAATACCCGAATTTGATACTCTTGTACGACATATAAGTCTATATAAATCTCATGTCATATCGATGTTCAAGAAGTGCTGATCCTGGTTTGAATATTTTTTTTGGTGTTTGAAAGTATCTGGTGAACATTACTGTTTCTGGATTATCCATTATTTTGGCTTCCATTTCATGCACATAAATTAATTCTCTCTTTTCCCTAGTCAAAAAAGCCAAGTTAATTTCTTACGTGAAAAAGTATCTCAAAAGAATAGAAAAGGAAACCATTTCATAAATCTCCCGAAATCCCATTTTGGCCCGTTTCCCAAAAAGTAGCCACAAAGTATAAAAATTGAAAGTTCATCAAAGAAAATAAAAAATTATATCTATAATAGTAAAGTTCAAAATTAAATACTGTGACCTTTCAAAAATAACTTTTAATTGATAAAATAAAGTTTCATTCATAACTTGAGTGTTCGAATGACATTTATTAAAAATGAATATCACAAAATCTGTTTATGAATTTTCCGTTGGGAATTACATGAGTTAAATTGCTTTAATTGCTCAAAGGTTTGTTCTCTAATTATTAGAAAGTAGTTAAACGTTTATCTACCGAATTATCCTTTCGTGTAACATAATTATTCTTGTCCAATTTTATCACTATAAGATTCAGTCGTGAAATCTTATCAAAGCCTACTGATAATGAATTTAAATGTATTTTTAACTAGCGGCGCGTCCCGGCTTCGCACGGGTGGAAGACCCGGTCTAAAACCCGGTCCCGATGATCACAAATACACCAAAAAAAGAATTAGCCGAATCGGTCCAGCCATTTTCGAGTTATGAGCTTAGCAACACATTTAGCGATCCATTTTTATAATAGATAAATAAGGAAATAAAGATAAATAAAGATAAAGATTAGAAATAACATAATATTTTCTCAGGACAGTATTAGGTAGTCAATGACACGAAAGTCTGACAAATTAGTCTTATCAAGGGATTCACATCACATTGACCACCCCGTTAGTACTGGTATATGGAGGTCAGACATAACTAAGATGTAGCTAGTTACATCCAGTTAGACTGCAAGCCAATACCAAAAATATATTTGAGAAAAGGTTAGGTAGATGATGAAAAGGTAGCGGAACGGTCTATAAAGATAACTTTGACCCTGGAACGCAAAGGACTACTGGGGTTGATTTTTAGACGTAATGAGTCTGACAGACCCTTCCTACTCTACCCTCGGCGGGAGGACACATTTTATAATTTAACCAACAATCCTCCCTTCTCGATAAAATATTAGTATGTAGGTATTACGCTAACAACATAATAAAATACCTACTTCAACATAACACGCGGCTCATAATTTCCTTACAACTACCTAACACTTATTTTATTAAGACCCAGTAGGCGGCTATAATGCCATAATAACCTTTATTACCGTGGAATATAAAACAAGGTGTCTTAAAATATAAAGGACTAGCTGTTGCCAGCGGCTTCACCTGCTACAACTCAAAAATTATCCCACGGGATCATAAAATCGGCATAAAAACTATCCTATGTGCTAATCCAGGTTATAAACTATCTGTGTACCAAATTTCAGCCAAATCCGTGGTTTTTGCGTGAAAGAGTTACAAACATCCATCGACACATAAAAACTTTCACGTTTATAATATTAGTAGGATAGGATGTTAATAATCCCACGCAGTATAAAACTACTGAGACATACAATGTCACTTACTTGTAAGACGTATGTCACGTGAGTTAAACAATTTGTCACTATTTGAAGCAATTTAATATCTGAACCGTGTCTTCGAGTAAGGCCGCGTTTACATCGAACCTTTCAATGTATGTATAACACGGTATACAATTCCTGTATACCATTGGTGAAGGAAAGTTTCAACCAGAAGGGTGTTGAAGTCTGGTTTGCCTGGTTTGGATTTTTGTGCGATGATCGTTTTCTGAATTTTCTGTATGTTTCAACCTGATGGAGAATGTTTATTGCACGATACATAGAACTTTACTTTTCTTTGACTTCACTCCATTTTTAGTAGATGTTACATTGTCAAATTTTTGCTTCGAAGACGTTATTGGATCTTCAATTTAATGTTTTTTTATAACGATTTGAGTTTATTTTTGAATCCATGAGCAGAGTCAAAAGCCTTGACATACAATTTTTAAATCGCTAATGTCAAATCACGATAGTTTTCACCAAATTGCACACGTATTTGGTGTGAACGCGACCTAAGTGATGCAGTGCTGACGCGTCCTCTTGCGGTGTGTGGTCTCGGGTTCGATTTTCGCATGAGACTAATGTTTGGAGGTATAACAGATATAACGTCTGGAGTTTAACTGAGGTAACATTGATTGCTTTACCAATTTCTTTACTTTGTGGGTGTGTGACAGAAAACATCTACTTTATATCTTGTGACTGTAGCATCATAATGTAGTAGCACGTACTTTTTTTATCCTTGACCATTTAAAAGTGCCTGTAAATAGCCTATTTGAATTAAATGCCTTATTTTTAATTTCATGAATTATTTTAGACTCATTGCTTTTAAATTAAAATACTAAGGTATTGTATCAACAGAAAAACCATTTCATATTATATACCTTCACAACATGATGTGTCATTAAAGACTTACTTCCCTAATGCACTTATCATACACATTATTACACAACAAAAAGGCTTTACCATTTAAAACGACACTCCGACTACACAAAACGATCAATTTATTTAACAACTTGCCATCACAAACAAAGTAGCCTTCAAAAGAAAAATGGAGATTAATGACCGAAAAACTAATAACCCAGCTTTTCATTTTTAAATATTTAAACACATTGACAACACAGCAGTCGCAATAAACGTGTCATTTTGTAATCGATAATCGATAAACACCAGTTACATTTTGTGTAATTTATCACTGTGTGACGTGTTTGGCCGTGTTTGGTGATTAGCACCCCTAATGGTAGGTACCAAATATAAATGTGTGTATACTTTATTGTTCACCGATGTGTATTTTTCATACGAGTTTCACGTTATCATGTTAGCTGTCAAACTGACGCGTGTTAGTAATTTGTTTGAAGTGGATTTTTTGACAAATAATTTAAATGGAACTTCGCGCATCCAAGGGTTGGGCAAAAATATGGCAAGCGTCATTGCCACCAACTGGACATAAATCAAGGCTAATTTTCATTTAGAAAATCATCAAATAATGAGTCATTATGCTTTATTTTTTTTAGTTTCGTAATATCGTCAACAAATGAGTACTCCCACGCAGGGCAGAGCAGGAGAGACTGTCATACTTTTACTGACTAAAATATACGGTGTCCTTCAATGGAGTGGAAGGAACTGTCAGACTTGACTAAAAACCAACCTGTTTCTTCATTTGCCCTTTGCATTCTAGTGCCCTTATTAAGACAAACCCGCGACCCACTGCCTATTCCCTTATCAAGAAAAGTAATACCTACTGCCACTGATATCGGGTAGATGGTAGCTACAGTAAATTATAAGTTATTGCAGATATCTATAAGTTCCAGAGTATGTTAACACTGGCCTAAACTTTAACTGGCCTGTTGGTCTAGTGGTAAGTGACCCTGACTGCTACGCCGGGGATCGTGGGTTGGATTCCCACCCAGGACAAATGTTTGTGTGATGAGCCTGATCATTTGTTGTGTCTGGGTGTAATTCATCTATAATATGTATGTATTTAGAAATATAAAAGTATGTTTAATACCCATAACACAAGCTCTGCTTAGCTTGTGACTAGGTGTGATAGTTGTGAAAAAAAAAACACCCTATTCGTAGGTAGGACCCAAAATGGGTCACTGACTGTTCCCCTATTGGAGGTTCCATTTGACTTATTTTGTCAACGGCAGGCGACCAGTTGGCCGGAATGCCATGTGCGTTGTCGTACGTTCTGTTTTTGTCGATAAAAAACATAACCCTTTTCTTTGCAGTTGAATAAATATTGGTTACCGTTTTGGGCCCTGTCCTTTATTTATAACGGGAGCGTAAGCTGTTGAGTATTGTTATGAAAAGTTTTCGGATCAAAAGGTAAGAAATGTGTATTTTTTCTTTCTTAATTGTCATCAGAGAGTAAGTACATCGTTCTTGTGTTATGGCAATTTTATTGTTAGAGTTTTTGTAGAAAGATCAAGTGCGTAGTATTCATAACTTGCTTGCTTTAATGCCCAGGTGTATGAAAGAGTACGAGATTGGTGAAAGGGGAATGATCATAGAAGGTGGTGTTCTGCGGTTTCTGCTTACCTTTATTTCGTATGGGTTTGTTTGTTAAAATATGTAATGTCACGCAGATTAACCACCAACTATACAAAGGCTTTATATTTTAGAAGTAAGTTGGTTGTCGTCCAAAAACCCCAACTCTTGTTCTAAAAGCCAGAACACCCGATCACACAATTCAACCATTCGATACTAAAAAAGTACTTTCGGCGCGAAATAAAACGAAAAAAAAACCGAAACAAAGCGAGCACATAAAACTTTAACCGGGCAACGGCCGGAACAGAGTCAGAGCCGGGTCGGACCCGGGTCCATCGAGGCGTTAATGCCGGCACAACATGCCGGATGTCTATGTCCGGCACGACATTAAAAACGGCGGTCACGTTATCTCTAACGATTTTTTTCGGACAGATCCAGTAACCCCTTTTTACGTGTGTTATCTGTGTTGGTAAGGGTTGAGATGTATGTATGTGTGGAAAATTGTAGCTTGCATGTGGTTTTGGGCTGCCAACTCTATTATAACTATAAAGTTAGTTTTCAGCACTAAAACTGTATCGAATTGCTAGCGGTATTTTATGCAATAAATTGCTTAAAATCACATGTTACTATATCCTTTGACGTGACTCGTATTGCCTAAGGTCGTAAGTTATATAATTACCCACACAACAAATTTTGGAATTGCTAGCGATTTCTTATAATTAAAAAAATATATTATTTCGAGTATAAATAAAATAAATAGCTAAGAGCTCGCCTGGAGTGACTTCGTTGCTTGTAACTCTAAGGCCCTTCGTTAACTAGACTTCGGTATCCAAGCGACTATCGGAATACAAATCCGTAAAAGTTCGAACACAGGCACGCGTCAATGGATATCAAAATCGTAAAGTATCGGATACTTGCGTCGCCTAGTGTACGAAGGGGCTAAGATAACGTGTGTGAACGACTGCCATATCCTTTGACGTAAGTCGTATTGCCTAAGGTCGTAAGTTATATAATTAATTACCCACACAATTAGGATGGAGATGTACAAATTTTTGCTAGCAATTTTTAAATTAATAAATATTATTTCGAGCTAAATAATGTAAATTGCTTAGAGATCGTCTGGATCCACCACAATGCTTGTAACTCTAAGGTTAGATGTGTGACCCCTAGCCGTATCATTTGACGCAAATCGTAAGGCCTATGGTCGTAAGTTAGATAATTGCACATCACACTATCAAGTGTTTTATTTACCTATTGCATTTATTATTTTTTCATCATGATTTTTCCAGATTTTATTGCAAAACTTTACCCTATTTTTTATGGGTGGTGAGTTTGCTCTTAAATCTAGTCCAATAAACCAAGTTTAGACTCAGCAGTTATTTCTTGTTCCTCGCTTTTATGACTGTCACAAGATGATACGCAGCTGGTGCATCTGCATGCGCTGCGGTCCTGTTACAATCTCGATTTACATGGAAACTGCCCGTGTCAGCTCGTAAATGGCTCTGGACATGGCCCTTTATATAAACTACTGCATCGGGCGCTATGCAGCTTTACTTTATCGTGTCGGCCCCAAAAAGAACTTTGTTAATAAAAAAACGGACGTAATACCACGGTTTTGGCAAAAGTTCGTTGGTAATTTTTTTTTTTTTTTGAAAAACATCAAGTCCTCACTTGTCACGGTTTGGACTGGATTTTTTTTTCATTTTCTTGTGAGGATGTGGTCACTCTCTGATGAAAAAATTCAGAATGAGAAACCTGTTGTTTCTTTGGTTAAGAGCCGCGGTCAACCTTTTACGACTGTTCCGCGATTTTGGCAGGTATTTGACCCTAGCCGGACACGTCGTCAATTTGCCATCCTTTACCATCCATTACCATCATATGTATAGGAAAAACTATTTAGAAAATACTATTGCCTTTTCCCTTTGGCATTATCCTTAAGTATTACAACACATTCAGGTGAAAAATAACATACACTTCGTCACAAGCCATACAAAACAGAAACAATACACTCATATACAATTACTCAAACAAACATTATACATGTCATATCCCTGAATATGACTCAGCTTATATCAGGAGAAACGTTCTATTATTCAACAGAGGCTGTTTGTGCCAGATGTAGGGGACATATATAAAAATTCACGTGTCATTGCAATATGTGCTCTATTCCAAATGCGACACCTATCTCGATGGTTATTCTGCAAATCTGGATGAAGAATGCAACTGCGTTTCGGGACGGATCGGAGTAACTCGTGCATTGTGTTCTGGAAATTGCAGTAGCTGGAGTGAAAAGAGGTCATCGTGTTAGTCTTTTGTCAACGTCTTGTTACTGCGAGACTTATCAAAGATCGGTTGTTTTAACTAACACGCCCCGGCTTCGCATTGTATGCATTATAAGATATCAACCTTTTTTTGAATGACTCTGTCCTTTGATGAAAATCGTTGCGTAGTTTAAAATACCTAAGTGTATATAAGCGAGTTTAAACCGGGAAATACTCGTAAATTTGAAAGATAGACACACCCATGGTTTTGCTAAAATGAAAACACACCCATTAAAAAACTGATTCAAAAGTGACTGATGAAAAAGTTGATCGTCTCCATCTCTTGACTTCCATCTATTTTTAACCAGATCTAATATGTATGATAGATTTTATTATCATCATCACTCTTCTGCCGTTATGTACCACAAAAAGTATCGAGTCAGCAGAGCATGTCTTCTCCTACTCATCTTTATTGTACAGTCACTACCTTTACAACCACATCATCCTTCGCACAACCCATACATCGTTTCTGATCCACTGATCACGACAGTACTGATTCCATATTCATCAAGTTACAAGATAAAGACCCTAACTTACCTACCAAACCTCTACAAAATACGGACGACATTACCGTCTCATTTAGTATAACTAAACTTAAAATACCCAGCGATATGTAAAGTGACCGTACTTGGTATAAGTGGGCCCTGTACGGCATTATAATAACATATTTTATGGAGCGGCCATCTTGCTTCTGACATTAATGACTGTTGCTGTTAAAATATGGGGCTTTTTCAATCCTGACATAGAAAATTTTGGGAGGTTAATTTGGAGTGCAATATTTTAAAGAGATTGTATGCAAATTAGTTGATGTGAAGGCGAGCTTGAAGATTAGTGAGGGGTTTTTCACTCTTTAGATTATGTTTGAGGTCATGCAAGGTGCACTACATAGACCTGTTTTCATTATGGTATCATTTCCTAGATTCGGGAATCCGATGAGATACCCGTAGAGTTCTATATTTAAGGACGAGGTGTTTGGGATCCACTTCATTGCGCTCTACCAACACTACCACAAGCCTCCCACTATAACCATCCGTGGCGGCCGAGCAAACCCACAGGCGATGGCAGGCCATACCAGGGTTGCCAGTTTCACCCAACCATCCTGTCGTTAATAGTTTTTACTACTTTCTGCTTGGTTTTGGTCTCATGCTTCTGGACTAGATTGAGGCCAACAGCAAAAGCAGTGGCTTTCAAATGAAACGATGACACTACCATGCTTAAGTTTTGGAAAATAGCAATCTTACGACATAAACCCGTTACTTATATAGTCAATCATTCGACCCTCAAGGTGCATTCACACACTTCAGTCACGTCACGTCACCGAATGAAACTTGTATGGAAATATGCCTGACCGATGACGTGACTGATAGATCACGTGCCGGTGACGGGACTGCGACTGACGTGTGGGAACAAATATCAATCTAAGAGTGTAGAAACATTATGTTTTTTAAACCGGGCCAGTGATGTGACGTGACGGTGACTGATGAGAGTGAATGCACCTTTAGTTTGGTTTATTGCCTTTCAGAAGACTTAATAAAACCAAAGTGCAGCATAAAAAAGCTATTCCCTGAACAAAGTTTTATACCAAACAGACAGTATTGATGGAAATTCCTATCTAGCAAATGAACCCTTCACTTTACAATATTAGTTTGAGTTAAAAGCTTCGTACGATCTGTACCTACAGTTGTACACTGAGGTACAAAAATGTCTAGTTTATTTGAAAAATCGTTTCACTTCTTTTCTGTTGCATTTACAGAGTAATACATAACAACAATTGAGCTTTGCCTGTAATATGAAATAATAGAAAGTTCAATCAATTGAATATAAACAAATCAAAATTATGTACTGTCCGACGGCGAGTACCATTATGACAAAAATACTCATTAGGTCAAGTCTGAGCCCTTGGTGCAGCAGAAGGGACTATCAGACTTTTATTGACAAAAAACGCTGGTCCTACGGTTGACCTGTGCGTTCTAGGGCCGCCGTATTCTTTGTAGACAGTCCCGTGAATGGTGTTTGCTAGAAGATATTGTTTACATTGACAGAATGATCAATAGGTGATTAAAAATTAAGTACAAGATAGTTTGCGTTCCAGCAAGTAGGGTTGATTTATGAAGTCAATTGACAGTACAATAAATTGTAATTATTGAATTTTCAAAATATTACAACTACATATTTGATAACACAATACTAAGGAAATACTTATTAATTTTTTATTTGTCCCGTTCGCATCGTATCGTGGACCATGAAAATAGATCTTCTGTTGCCCTATCTTTTTTACGGCCTACCTTTAGATAGCTTGTGAGGTATTCAGGGTCAATTGAGTGGGGTGACAGGGCTATTGACCTTGACCATCCGTTGTCTTTATAATGCCTACTTTTTGGGCCCTGCAAAATTTCACGGCCAATTTCGGGAAAGGAAACACACACAAGTGGTATTTGTGGGTTTATTTTCAAGGGACAACTAAGCTGTTTTCAATTAAAGTTGTGTAGTGGCCACTTTTCTTTATTAAAAACTGTCATGTTTTTTTTTCTTTTTTTTTTGCGATTTTTTTTTTTACCTGATAGATACATCACATTTTGTTCCATCAAGGGAAATTAATACCAATGCCCCTTGACTATCCTAGTTTAATAATTGTGTGGTGGCAGAGCAATGTATTTTAAATGTGTGGTTTATCATCCTCGTATGTATAGTATAGTCTCAAAAATATTTTGATAATGTGTTCGACTGGGACATCGTCCTCCTCGCAGTAATAGGTTAGAGAAATAATTTAACACGGAGGCCCGGGATCGGGAGGATGCATTGGATGTCTTCCTTTTAAATAATTGTAAAGAAGTAACTTTTTTTTTTTTTTTTCTCTTTATTTTTAAGGGACTTATATCCTATAAGGCATGACAGCCCCATCGTACCCTAAACTAAGTTAAACTAAAATTTATATAATATATAAACTATCCGCTACAAAAATAAATGATTAGTACTAAACACTAGATGAGGTCACCGACCTATAGCCATTCCATACACAGTCTTAGCTCAAAGAAGTAACTTGAAATCATGACCGTTGGTCGATCGGGGAATATAGGAATAATATCAAATTAATGTTTGCCATAATCTTAACATTATATTATCTTGTTTATTGCCCGTTTCTTCAAATTGCACACCACCAGACATCTATTACTCTATGTTCAGATAAATAATTATGAAAGAAAGGTATTGATACCATTTCCAACTCCATTGTCTAAATTAACTGTCTTCATTTTATCACCAACTAATTAGAAGACATTATAGTTATTGAAGCATCTCTTTGTGTACGAAGACACATCGAGTCAACGAAGAAACAAAGGCCAGGATGTCTTTATTTTGGGAGTGAGTGACATGTAACACGTAAAAGTACTCTGTCTCCTGACCTAGGACTATGTCTTGATCTTGCCAATGCTTTTATGATTATCAAGGGCAATAATAATTAGAATTACGTGAAGAGATACAGACATCATGTACATCAACCTAACTGGATATGTTTTTAGTTGAAAGTAATCTTTCTGTGTTTGTGATAAAGCTGAAAATCTTTAAAAGAACCTTGACGGTTTGGCGTAGGTTGATGTCCTGCCGTCTGTACCTCCACAGAACATGAAAACATAATAAAATATAAGTGTTGCCTTTCAATAATGAAAATTGAAGATCAACACACAGTCATAATCAATTCCAACATCGATTCTCAGAAAACAATCCACTGAAACACATAGAAATTAGACCCTACAATTTGGCGTTTCATTTATTCAACAGCAATACGATATTAACAATACGACCTCGTACAATTTGTACGTACATTTACGACGTATAAGTCGTCGAGGTTTTTTTAATAATAAAGTTAATGTTAAATAACGGTTATCAACAACTGGGCGGTTGATAATGAAGGGTTGACGACGAATTGATAGGTAACAGGGGTGATTGACGCACAAATACTCGGTTATTTTAGGGCTGTTTTATGGGGCATAAAAAGTTTAATACGTTTATTGTTTTGTTGCGTCATCAACCTTTTGGTTACCGTGCTGGTGAGTTGTTATTTCAAGAAAGAGCTTTATGTAGGATAAATTGGATGGAGAGTTCGTGTATTAATCGATTTATGAAAGTAGACAACGCTGAAAGGGTGTGTAAGGATTGGTGTAGATCATCATCATCATCCACAGCTCTTCTTCACCCACTGCTGGGTATAGGCCTCTCCTTGTTTGTGCCAAGATCCACGGTCTTGTTCCAGCCTCATCCAGGACACTCCCCCAATGGCAATAATGTCGTCTGCCCATCTCGCCGCCGGACGACCAACACTTCTATTTCATTGGACGCCAGTCTGTCACAGCTTTACTTACTTTGGTGTAGGTAGTGTTCAAAAATTCTGGCTACCGCAATAGGAAGAGTTTATAAATAAATCTAGATAATTTTTGCAATCAGCTATAAGTCAATTTTTAATAACGACGGAAAGTATATTTTGTATTTAATTAAAAATGTTCATAACGTGCTACTGAAAAATTTCGTATACAAAAACCCAGTAACACTAATGCTCGACCTGGGAATGAACCTGAGACCTCTAATTAACAAACAAATTAGTTCCCAACAATTACCGCAATTTCAGTAATTAGATAACTACTAGGTACTAGTTGAAATAGTAGGTTAAGAAAGTGTTAATTTTCTGGAAATTGTCAAGTTTCTTTATTTCTGACCAACTAGAATTTTTTCACTAGGTAATTAAAGTTTTTTGAACAATTACTAGAATTTGTCCAACAAAGAGCAGTGGTGGCCCAGTGGTATCGGCCCCGACTTACGAGTTGTAGGTCGTGGGTTCGAACCCAGCCTGGCGCATTACTTTGTGTAATTTGTTTCATCACCACTGCTCTCAAACGGTGAAGGAAAGCATCGTGAGGAAACCGGCATGTCCTAGAACCATCAAATTCGAAGACATGTGACATCTGCCAACCCGCACTGGGCCCGCGTGGTGGATTATGGCCCACTCCCTCTCACAAGGTCAAGGTCAAGGTCTGTGTCCCAGCAGTGGGAACGTTATAGGCTGATGATGATGATGATGATGATGTACAACAGAAATCTTTAATCATCTATTTTTTCCGACCAAATAAAATGAAAGATTAGAGCAGGAATTGGTCCAATTATTTCTTCCACGATGGAGCGCTCGATTCTACCAAAATCTGATAATAGGGGCATACATTTAAAGGAGTGACCTCAAACGTAGAGGTCATCAGTTAGCAGTAATGCCGTGTCATGACGTGGCCACTGTTAGAAAATAATTGTATGTGGCGATGTAGAAAAGTTTTGCAAGTATACGACTGCCTACTTTTAGTACGTATAAATAATTGAACATTTTAAGTGGGTCAGTGAAAATGAATGTTGTAAGATTATTTATTTTATTTTTCATCGATAAGGGCCTGTTGTTTAATCAGTACTTAAGTTAACTTTGATTTACATTTTTAAGGCACTGTTATCTGTAGGTGTTTTTTTTCTTTTTATCTTAATAACTAGCGGCCCGTCCCGGCTTCGCACGGGTGGAGGACCCAGTCTAAAATTTGAGATTTAAACTATCCTATCTCTCAAGTTGGATCGAACTGCACATGGTGTGCGAATTTTATTATAATCGGTTAAGTGGTTTAGGAGTCCATTGAGGACAAACATTGTGACACGAGATTTATATATATTAAGATTATGGTTCGGTTTTAAAATACTTTTAGAAACTCTTAATCTGGACCTGATGATGGGCCGCAGGTACGTGGTTGATTGAGTTAGGTCACATTAATGACAGCGTCTGTTGTATTCATAAGGCTCTAGAAACCATATTAATATTGAAATGTTGACGTGCCATCCGAACAATTACCTGCAATCTTATTAGCAAGTTGTTTGATCAGTTGTCAAAACCCCAAACAATTTGATAAAACCCCATACATTTCTTTAAAAATTGTCTAAGATTTCAGCTTAGTTTAACTATTGATAAAAATTGGTCTTTAGTGATAAATGTCATCGGTGTGGATACGAACAAGAAAATTACAGAAAAAGAGTTATGCAGTTGACAAGGTCATTTTAAATTGCTACAATTTAGTACTCTCTAGCATGGTGTAACTTAAATACGAATTTCAAGGGACTGGAATTCTGTTAATGTTTTCAAGCCAATGAACTAATCAACTCAACTTTTAATTATTTTCATGAATCCTTCATTATTTTCAATAACATGAAACTTTATTCAATTAATATTCATAACTAGCAAGCACATTTCTGATAAATCATAATGAAAACGGATTACCAGATTAATAAACACATATTTTACAAATATCATTTTCATAATCCCGAAATTTATAATTACAGAATAATTTGGTCACAGCCGCAGTACACTCATATAAAAGCAGTACGTTAAAGAATACACCTTATCAAAAACCACTTTTCATATGCAAATTATATAGCCATGTTAATTCGGTTCATATTTAACGCGACCATTACCACTGATTATAAAGTTGTAATATTCTTTACAAGACTGCGATAGCGTGCGTATGCCACATAAAATTGTAATGTATAGTGGGTATTGAATTTATTAGTATAAACAAAGTGATATTACACGGAATACTGACGGGTATAGATCAGAAAAAGTGGAAACATACGGCGGGCGTGGACAGAGCGGTCGCTTTTTTGTCTTGTGACACTTGTATGGTTCTGTGATGTGTCACTTTATTTCTACAAGAAACTTCTATAAGAAGTCTAGATATAATATCTTGGAATTATATGGTACCAATTACGAATAAATAAATACAGTTCCAAAACGCCTAATAAAACATAGGTAATCATGTACTGCTTTTTGTAATGTGCAATATAAATTCACTCTTTTCTTTGTTACTTGAAAACGTTACTTTGTTAGAATATATTATGTTTGTTACTTTTTCACGCAAAAATGGCTGAACTTCAGATTTTTGATACACAGATAGATTATATCTATTTGACTGGCCTGTTGGTCTAGCGGTTAGTGACCCTGACTGCTATGCCAGAGGTCGTGGGTTCTGGAAAGACGCTGTAAAGTAAAAGAGTGAAAACTCGTGCTAGGGGTACAGTACCCTTAGCACGGGTTTTCAGTATTTGAGACGTAAAGTAAACTGTAACATTGACAATTTTCAAGGAAAAAAATTAGTTCCTTCTTTGCAGACCAGAGACGCTGTTCCATTTTTTTATACAAGAAACGCTGTAAATACTGGAAAGACGCTGTAAAGTAAAAGAGTGAAAAGTCGTGCTAAGGGTACAGGGGAGGCTTGTTTACCTACTAGCAGTGATTATGCTATATAATATGCAAGATAATGAGTATCCAAGTATTCCTAAGTTATCCCCATGTCCTATTTTATTCTAACTTTAATTTTGTTTGCAGGTAAGTCAAACTCAACAGAAGTTACTCAGGTAAGTTTCATATTTCAAAAGTTCCCAAGTTTACTTCCACGAATTTCACAGTAGTTCTGAAATACAATTATTTTAGGTATTTGAAACTATTTCTTGATAAGGCAACGATGTGTGCCTAATCTCAGCTACAAGTTAGGCCTTAAGCTTTTCAATGTGGAACAACTTCATTTTGTAAACTGGCTTCGTTTCATATTAAAAGTCATGTAATCAATAGTATAGTGTAAACAAATACGTCACATTTTACCAGGTTTGAATTTTTAGAAAACTACAGACCCTATTCCAAAAATTATGTCATTATTAACAAGCTACATTATCCCCAAGTCTCAAAAATATTTTTGACCGAAGTGCAAGGGAAGCGTGGACCGCGAGTAATAGATAACTCGCCGTTCGATCAGGAACCATGCCAAGGTTGCGATAACCATGTCGTATCACACGCGCGGCTCAAAGAGCTGTCAGCAATCTGACGGGAAGAAGGCAAAATGCCTGTCAGGGTAGACTGGTTTTTATCAATAGTGACCCTGAAACGTCTTTATGTTCCAGGATTACGGTTACCTGGTTTGCTAAATTGCTCTTAGGCAATTGAAGGAACATGGTTGATTTGAGTACGAATCTGACAGTCCCTGCTCCACCCAGTGTTAGGACTCATTGACTGATGATTTAACTACCTAAAAAGAGCATACCATAGCAGATTAGATTTGAATCTGTCTCTGGGTTAATTTTAGATTAGGAACGCTGGAAGCTGACGGTAAATGGTAGTTGAATATTAAATCAACACAGATCTCACCATTTCCATCCAGGCAGTATGTTTCCACGATGATTTAACTGTAACGCGGTACTCTGTGGTACATTATAGATGGGATGTGATTTCTTTGATCGATGGGCCCCGATTTGAACGACGCTCGTTTAGAAACCCTGGCCGACTAATATTTTATTCACAAAATGGCGACGTATACCTACCGACTGATAGATACTTAACCTTCCAATTTTATAGGATTTTCGATTATTCATGTTACGGTTTTTGTCGGTATTGTCATTTTTTTCGGGTTGAATTACGGTTTTTGGGACAAATTATATGATTGATATGAGCGGAGGTGGAATGTCAGAATGGAAATGTTTGTTAATGTGTATTTTAGGTTTTCGATGAAATGGAAGAAGCTTACGTAACAACCTATTTTTGGATATTAATACGTAAAGAGCTCTTGATGATAATATTTAAAATACAATGCAAAAATATTTATTAAGTTTGTTACATAAGTAGTTGTGTTTTGATTTGGCCATAAACTATCAGCCTATCAACGAAAAGAAACAATACCTTGAGTGCGTGATGTAACTTTAAACATTTACTTCGATTATAATTGAAATCCGAATTGAAAATCGTTTCTAAAATAAATAAAAAAACGTGAAAGTTAATGAGCAGTTCATAAGCCCCTGAAAAACAAGGTCCTTAAAACTAAACTCTATGGTAAATCTACAAGAACCTCCGTACTAATAAACTACTGAAGATCGTAAAACTAACCCATAATTCAAAATAACAACCGTTTAACGTTTTTAAGTTGAAGAATGAAGTTTAAAAAACTGTTTTTCTAATAACTAGTTTCAAGTTTATGGAATTTGAACTTTTTGATAAAATTTTGCATGCAACAGACCCCTTTTTTATGACAGAATTACGTCGAGTTTTATGTTCTGGGCTGTACCAATTTAGATTGTTAGCGACACACTTAGAAGAAGAGACCAGAGGGGTGATTCTCGGTTTTAGAGATGGTGTCGAACTCGACAAAAATTTCTAATGACGTAATTTTTTCGACAAATTTTAAAAGTCGATACGTCAAATTGGCCATTTGTGGAAGGCTAACGTTAGAGTTCTGTAAAATTTGTCGAAAAAATGACGTCATTAGACATTTTTGTCGAGTTCGACACTATCACTAAAACCGAGAATCAGCCCCCTGCTTACGTGAACATTTTTGATAACTTTGCACTGTCGTTGCATTGAATAGCATCTTTATTTTGAAGAATCACTACATACAACATAACTACTTTTTGGACATGTGATGAGGAGGGATGACACTCATGTGACGAAGAGAGTGATGAGTATGAATATTGATGGATAGAGAGGATGAGGAAGGCCAAAGAAAAGATGGATGGATTGTATAAGTAAGGATATGAAAGAAAAAGGAGTAAATGATACTATGACTTGTGATAGGGGAGAATGGAAGAAAGAAACGTGTTGCGCCGACCCCAATTAAAATGAGATAAGGGCAGGAAGAAGAAGACTACATAGTATAAAAAAATATACATGCTTATATCTTTAAAACTGCGCAACGATTTGATAAGTTTTTTCGAATAGAAAGAGTGATTCAAAAGGAAGGTTTTTATGTTTATAACATGCAAAATATAGTAGAGATTGCCCCCATTATTTGATTGAGATTCCAGCCGGGGCGGGTCGCTAGTAAAAAATAAAGATTAGACCGTTAGTCATTCATAGTTTAATTTAAACGAGCGTGAAACAATGCTGTTAAAAGAAGCAACAAAACATTTGAAATAATTATGCATAATTGTGCCATTTGCATTTATGTTTTGATACATAAAAATGTAGTTACTTTGTGTTTTATGTTATAAAATTATAGCGTGCGATGAAACATATATTTACTTTATTTACATGTTGACAGTGACAGTGGTGGTTTTAAAGTATGTCTATAAACAAAATAACCAAAGAAAAAATTCAGAGGGTTTTTTTAAGCGTGTTTTAATCATCAGATGAGTCCTCCCACCCAGGGCAGAAGGACTGTCAGACTCATCACTGACTAAAAGTTACGGTGTCCTTCATAGCCCTTTACGTTACGGGGTCACTGTAATGAGATAAGTCATGCGACCCTGGGAGGCTTTGGCCCTCTAGACCCTTCCAGAGGGCCCCGACATCTTATTGACGCTCTTTGAAAAGCGCGTGGAACACAATGCGCCGTCGACCCGGGCATGGTCCATGGTCAGGCGGCGAGTTGCCCATTACTTACCGCCCGCGTGCCCTCGCAAATTCGGAGGATTGGGCAATGTTGAACAACGTAAAAAAGCTATTAGGTATAATAGTAGTAGAATCTAAATAAAACTAAGTTTCTGAATACCGATCGTTAGCAAATGGAAGTTCAAACGTCAATATAGTAAAAAAGTTCCAGTAAGAAGTAGCCAAGTTATTTTATTAGCCGTAAATCTCGTGAAGTAGTGAGATATATCTACTGAAGAAATTAAGTGTAGATTCTTTTTTTACAACCCACTGAAGTGATTTACGAGAACAGATAAGTAGAAGACAAGACGAAAATTATAGGGGATTTTCGAGATAATGTATCAACATTGTTCTACACGTCGTTTAACATTTTTTTCGATTTAAAACTTGGCTTTTCACTGGGTAATACGGTACCCTATGTAAGACTTATTGTTAGACTAGAGCTTGTGACTTGTCTAGTAATGACTGTCAAAGATCTACCAATGGCAGCCGGGACCAATGGCTTTACGTGCTCTCAGAGGCACGGAGGAAACTCGCGTCGACGTTACCCATCCACAGACCATCCTCGACAATCGCGGCTTAACCTGAAAGATTGACCTTTGCGCCTGTAATTATTGAGCCACGAGCTCCTCTAGAGTTCATATTATGACGAGGTACTTATAAAGTTCATCAAAGTAACCCAATTTTTTACTTAATTTTCTTCAAGATGGATACTGAACCAATTTGGACTAACGAGACATCATTTGATTTATCTTATCTTACTGAGCGCTACCAGTTTGATAAAACGGTGTCTAAAAACTGGAAATTAAATCCGCTCAATCTGTTTTACTAAGAGATTATAACTCAGTTTTGTCACTCGAAAATTAAGGAAAGATTTTATAGTACGAATATTTCGATTAAAAAAAGAAATCCTGATGGAATCAAAAATAAACACATAACGAACCCGTAGAATATGATATTTTATAAAATCAGGAAGCCGTAGGATACGTAGATATTTTATACATTCAATGAGGACTGGAAAATTACTATGTTTTGACGATACATACCTAGATGTAAAGTTTTTTTTTCTAGAGAGGAAAAATACTTGCGCGTTGGGGAATCGGAAAAAAACGGAAATAAAAATAATTTGAAGCGGTCCCCCAACGCGACTTATGTTTTTATAATAATTATTAGTACATACTTAGGTACTTAAGATTGATTGATGATGATTTTTTTTAATTTTTTTTTTTACTTTTTAGATGCAATTTGGTTTTTTGTCGCGTTTTTTTTTTATTTGAATTCGCTATGTTTGTTACTGACAGGACCAGTATTAAGGAAAAAGAATGTGTATTTTTTTAATACGCAAACAACAGTAACAATTGGTTTTAAAAAACTTCATAAATATGTAACTATATCAAGACATTTATAAATAAAATAAAGCATTTTAGAAATTAATATGCTGTTAGAATGTTAGATTCTTTGATCTACACGTTCTCCTTTTTTTGTTTTTTTACAGTTATTATTACATAATTGAATAATTTAAAACAAAGACTCTGAATTTTTGACTTTAGTTTCGAGGTACAGATAAAGTCTACAAATCAATGGGCTTATCCAGAAAAAGCCCGTTCATTGTAACTTTAAATAAATATCCGCGAAGTAAAACAAAAATGTAACAACACGAACTAACCCTTCAACAAAAACAGTATTAACTGTCAAAAATCACATGACCCACCCAACTAAACACCTTACAATCTAAAACAATCTTTAACTCAGTTTTAATAAGATAAAAAGTTAAATAACTCTGTGATAGTCCAGCAAGAAGTTAGGGCGACACTTACATCAATTAGGCAGGAGTCAATGAAGCGGACTTAATCTGGGGTCTTTCGATCTTTATGGGAGTCGTAAGCTGATCTCTGTCTTACCATAAGGTACATACGATACGATTTAAGACAAATAGGTTTAGTGTGTGGAATAGGAAAGTAATGGATAATGGTCTGGTCAAGACAAAAGGTTATGTATAAAAAAAACTGTAGGAAAATGACAGTTAATTCCTTTTTTTGTAAGCAACCAACCAACTTTGAGTTAATACTCTTTCCAGTAATAACTTTTGAAATCGGACCACGCTACGAAAAGTTATAGGTATATAATCATGTCGAATTGAAAAACTCCTTCTGTTCTTTCGTCGGTAAAAAAATAGTGATAAGTTCATAAGTTAGGGTCACGGTACTACTATTTTATCAGGTAATCGGGAACGTAAAGACCTATTGAATTATATACGTGAATTTTATTCAGTGCGAGTCTGACAGAACTTCCTGCCCTCCCGCGGATGGGGAATTTACGGACTTTTTTGTCTTGGTAAAATCATCAAAATGAGTCCTTCATTTAAAGACTACCAAGATATAAGTTCAACAAGTAGTTAGGATAACATAACAAAGGTAATTTACTGGGTAGTACTCAGGTACTGGGTTCGATTTCTAATTCGGGTATCATGAATAAGGGTAGTAGACATCATTTGGGATTTCTCAGAAGCTGAGGTATTTGGGTTCAATTGTTGGTTATAGAGTCTTCTTAAATTACATGATAATGCTTATTTAACTAGCGAAATATCAGATGTACGCTTTTTTAAACGGTTCGAGGATCACAGTTAGTTTATGTTTTATAAGGCACTGAATTAAGGGGAGTTCCAAGCTGATCGTGGTTCAACATAACACAACACGTACGATTAAAGGGGTAAGATATGTTTGTTTGGGGTAGTTAAAAAGGGGTGAAGAGGGATGTTGGCGAAAGAACGTCCGGTGCGCGTACGATAAATCACTTGCTCAAACCGTGGAGTTGAAATTTAAGGATTTATTATAGGTTTCTTATTTTGAGTTTGATAGTTTGAGAAAGATTTTTCCTGTTGAAGAAGTTGGAACTATTTATATGGGTAATAATAACATCAGGAACAGTGTAGATAAGTATGGTGTACAAAGTTTTCACTTCTGTCTGTCATTGTCACTTTACTTATCTATAACTTAAAAGATAATCATTTTAGACCAACCTACCAACTCACTGCACCGTGGTGGAATACAGCCAATTCCCGCGCATATAGAAGAGGCATATGTGATAATAATGGGAACGTTATAGGCTCAGTATGCTTACCTATATTTTTCGAGTTGGTAAAAAATATTTTTTTGTATGGTAACAGATGACAGTGAAAAGAAAAATAAACTGATAATAAAGATGTTTTCTATAAAAATGATTAAAGAATAAGATAGCAAAACCTTCCATTTTTACCTACATTTAAAAACTCTGAGCTCTTTTCACCAAATTTTCAGAAAATCGAAATCGAGATCGCTTTTTTTCCTTTTCAAGATCGTATCAATTTCAGGGAAAAAAAAGTTGGCAACTAATTTCAAAGCGAAGAAAGAAAGAAAAGGTAATGGCCGAGCTCTTTAGACTTTTGGAGCGCTCAATTTCAATATTCACTGATGTTTATTGTTAAAAATATGAATATTTTAAATGAAACTCGAGAGCGATATTGAAGTAAATAATGTTTAATATAGTTTAAGCTACAATATAATCTGAACGAAATTAAATAAAAAATGACGTAGTAACAAGCATACTGGTATAATTAATTTTTTTCTTGGGGTAGGTATTTCTTTTCGGTGGTTTTAATAACATTTTCTAAATGATATTTTATTAATTTCAGTGATTAATATTATTTATTCCTGGATTCTTCATTTTTCAAAGGTATAAGAAAGGTATATAAAAACTAAGACCAATACCATTGAAAAAGTTATGTACTCAATTAAATATTTACTTTGATAAAATTTTAAAATAATTTTATTTATTTTTGAAATTTTGCCTACCATTTCTCTTTTTGAGTACATTATTGAACAAAATATAACACCATCTAAATGTGAGTACCTAATAGAATTATTGATACTGATCTAAGTGTAACTATAAATATATATATAATATAAATTATAATAGATATTTGTATCGTTTAGTTCAAATTGTAGATATATTTAGTTGAACTTCGACGCACCTTTCCAATTTTGTGAGTGCTATTATTATTTAAGATTATGATCACAAGATATAAATAATAATTATGTAAGTGGTATCATTTTATTTATTTTGATGAAAATATATTACTCTATTTCAAGCTGAATAACATTACTGATTAACATTGTATCATTACTTTTCAATAATATTACACCTATGTGATTGTATGAACTTAATTGTTTTAGTTGAAATGCGTTTGATTACTTCTTTCTCTTTTCTATCTGATTACATTCGACTATTTACATCTTATACTTACCAAATTAACAGTTATTCACTTGTACAAAGACACAAAAAAACAAAACAGCAAAGCCTGAAAAGCCTTTTGCTTAGTTTCATCTTATTTGAAAATAAAGATATAAAATCTAAAAGGTACCTACTTTAAAAATCCTTTCTTTATATTAACTCTCAGTCTTACTTATTTTAATTTATATTTCAATACATAATGGGATATTTTTAAACGAACTGCTAATTTCCATATTATTTACTAACGACCCACCCGGCCCTATCTACATTGTACACGGGTTAGCGTGCAATGTAGATGTGTTACTTAAATATTATTCCTCTATAAATTGACGAAAACGTCATTAAAATTGGTTGAGGAGTTTGAAAGATCGAAACATACACACGGCGGGAAGTGATGTTGCTGTATACTAAGTAGAGTTAAGCAGTAATCACTATTAAGTCCACGACCAAGTGAGTTTTCCCCGAAAATCTCAAAGCTCAATTTTTCCAACCAATTGCTATCATAAATTTCATAATTTAGCAAACTCCTTCATCTGCAAGTTATTTCAGCGAGAATTAGCCATTTGAGACTGATGACTTTTAAATGAGTTCGTCAAAAATGGAGATGGAGGCAGTAAAATCATCCATATAGACATAAAAACTGAAATTCAGACTTAGACTGGTATAAATTTCATTTAAGTTGAACCGACTTTAGTTGGTTCTAATTACAAAAGAGAGATTATTGCTGTAAACTATCATTTACAATTCGATTTATTTATGTGCCGAAGTTAATCAAGAATTTAATTTGGTAAAAAAAATTAAGGCTAAATCAAAATTCTTATCAGTTTAACAATACTCACAATTGTTCCAGAACAACCCTTTAATCGCTTACCATAAAATACACAATCATTACATCATACTAAATTCAATAAACTAAATTATACGTGCACGAAACGACCCATAAAAGACAGCCATCAAACGAAAAGCTCGATAAACAAGTTTTCAATTACAGGGTAAACGAACATAAACCTTTCATGTAAACGGTACACTGCAAACAGAATTTAATTTTCCATGCTTTGGACGATCATTGAATTCGCATAACTCTGAAAACATATACAGTCCAACGAATACAGAAGGCTCGACGTTTTTATCGAATTAACTGCTGAACGAATTTTAAATTCCCCGAGCGAAATATCGAAAAAACAATTAAATTACCAACACGTATTAAACGACAACATCATTCGGACTACGTAAACTTTGTTCTAAAATAGAATAATAAGGTTAAAACTTCGTAACGGTCGAGACCACCGAACCGCGTCGAATTACCCCGCAACCCCTCTTTGTACAATTTGACCCTGGGTAACAGAACTTACCGTTGAAACAGGTGACCAACCACAGCAGGGTGGTGCAGGCATGCATGATGGTCACTCGCTTTACACCTCTACAACGCACCATCGCACTTTTATAGAATCACCATCCCACAGAACCAATTGATGTATTACCCTCAGAAGGGACACTATTATCTACGATCAGAATTTCACCCTCGCCGTACGTGTGACGTAACAGAAAGTTCGTATCGTCCGTATTCTCGGACGAGGCAGCCGCTCTCGTTGGAGCGTCCCGTACAACTGAACTGAACACGCCGTTAAAGGCACCGAGGGTGAGGGGAGGGACGATATCAAATGTTTTGTATCCTCACAGCTATTTCCCTCCAAGAGCGGGCACCACGTGCCGTGTTTAGTCAATTTTCGTCTGAATGGCCCGTCGGCTATTTGTATTTTTATTGTTGTCATTAAATGTAACATAATTAGTGTCGGTTGTACTTTGTTGATTGGCTGCTACTGTTCAAACGAGTTTAATTGAACAGTTTCGTTCTCGTTAATTATGAATGCTGGTGTTTTTTTTTTGCTAACGGTGGGTTTGTTAACTGTTTGGGTTGAATTGTGATTTCAGGACTGTAGGATCATTTTATGATTAAAAATATGCACAGTTTGATTTAGAACAACTTTTTTCGGGGTATACCTCATGTAGACACAATAAAGAAAGTAAAAGAGGGCTTCGATTTTATAACGATAACGTCCGAAGACGAAACTCGTATTAAACTCGGTGAAGATGGGCAAAGTTTCTTCGGTTTCGTGCTAGGCTGGCTTGATACAAGGAGTTTTAACTTCAAACACACGACTTTGGGGGTTGATACTCGATTCCCGAACTTTATGAACTACGAAAAAGCGTAAAGATTTTATTATTTTGTTTGATAGTACTTATACTTGGATGACTTTTCGTTTTGAGAAGTTACTTGTTAATAATACTGCCATTTTATTTTGTTGGAACCTTTTGAAAAGTTTACTTTCTATTTTGTACTTCAGTTTTCTGTTTAGAACTTAGGCACTTTGTAGATTAGCGCTTTCAAATATTTAAAAAATAAGTTTTTAAATATCCTTATTTTTTCTCATACCAATCTCTTTTAACAAATTAAAACTGTGACCTTTTATGACCTTTAATAAATAAGTGTGTTTTTGACATATCAGTACCCTGAGTAGGTTGTAAATAATTGTACAGTAAACGGCTAAAAAACAATATGTCAAAGTTGTAATGAAGGAGTTAGTAATTTTCCAGCATGACACATGAAATTGATATCAAAGACGCCTAATGAGTCATTTACACAAAACCCTACATTAACGATAAGTATCTAGGTTCTATTCTGATATAGGTCGATGGTGCCATATAATTTAGTAGTTCACAAATAATATCAAATTAGTGGTATTTGAAAAAGTCTTATTTTAATATAGAAAACTATTTCAAATAACCGACCTGACGATGATTTTTTTTGAAAAATCTCTTATTTATTTCTGATAAACCTTGCCTTGGGAGACCTATGTTCAGCAGTGGACGTCTTCCGGCTGATGATGATGATGAAACCTTGCCTTGCAAAAAACGACAACAAATAATTATATCGAAACAGTTTTCTCTTTTCTCCATCGGTGCCCAGGAGTTCTAGGCTAATTTTGGGAATACTCGCTGTATCTTAGAAATCATATTTTATCACTACGTGTCTGACAGTCTCTTTCGCTCCGCAAAGGGTGATGGTAGTCATTTGATGATTATCTAAAACTAGCTGTTGCCAGCGGCTTCACCCGCAACAACTCGAAAATTATCCCACGGGAACATAAAATCGGGATAAAAATGTTCAACCAGATTACAAATTATCCGTATACCAAATTTGATCTATATCCGTTTTGTGTTCGGGAAAGAGTAGCAAACATCTATCAAAAGTTGTTTTGGATAGATTCTATCCAAAACAACTTTGAGTTGATAATATTAGTGTGAGAGCAGTGGTGGCCCAGTGGTATTGGTCCCAACTTACGAGTTTTAGGACGAGGGTTAGAACCCCGCCAGGCACATTACTTTGTGTAAAATTATTTCATCACCACTGCTCTCAAAACGGTGAAAGAAAACATCGTGTGGAAACAGGCATGTCCTAGAACCAAAAATTCGAAGATACGTGACATCTAACAATCGTGAAATCTAACAAACCGCCTGCGTGGTGGATTGTGGGCCACTGCCTCTCTCAGAGAGGAGGTCTGTGTCCCAGTAGAGGGAACATTATAGGCTGATGATGATGACAATTAGTAGGAGGTAGGGTTAACTACATAAAAAGCAGTAATCTATGCTTCTGAGCTAGATTGAGGTCGAGAGCAAACCCAATACATTGAGAATAAGAAATTGCAAGTCTCCATACAATTTTCATGAAATAAATTAATATTTTCTAGGTTCCCATTCCCATACTAAATTAAAGTAAAATATTTCCAATTCACACCTTGCGCTGCAATACAATTTTATCGCACGAGGTTATAAGCTAGCAAATATGGAAACGTGTTCTATTGCAGTCAATTTTGAATGCTAATGCTGTCTGGTTGGTATTATGTGTTTGTATCAGTTATATCAATGTTATGAACAGAAATCGGAATAGGTTGAGATTATTTTCCGAAATATAAAACAAGGCATAGTTGAGCAGTGTAGCAGCATTTGTTTGTCTATGGTTCGATCGCATTACGGAACAAAAATACTTATATTATGGCTCCGGATCTGGTTGTCCGTCTGTGTGTATGTTTGTAAGCTCACTTAAAAGACTTTTTTTTTCCAATTATGAACAGTTACAGTTATAATGACAGCTGTTACAGTAATCTTGAAAAGTCATTTGATTATATTATTATAATGCACTGTTGTTTTGTAAAAACTTTAAATGATTTTACAAAACAATATACAATTATAGGTGTATACATATTATATATATTTTTTAAATCATCAAATGAGTCCTCTTACGGGAGGAACTGTCAGTCTACATATAATTTTGTAAAAAAAAATCTGGAATAAAATAAAAAAAGTTTAAATTCCACCATGGTCAACAATAAGGCTTATTTATTTAAGGCTACCTTATCAGTGACGCTGGTCATCAATGTAAATCAGCCTAAAGTCAGCGAATAAAAACTATGTTTTACACATAATGTACGAAAAAGTTAAATAATCGAAGCCAGTATATATTTTAATGTGACTTCTAAAGTAAAAAATGTCAACTGACTTCTGGAACTCACTGTTT
Source organism: Agrotis ipsilon (assembly GCA_028554685.1). Taxonomy (NCBI): domain Eukaryota; kingdom Metazoa; phylum Arthropoda; class Insecta; order Lepidoptera; family Noctuidae; genus Agrotis; species Agrotis ipsilon. The sequence goes on along the minus strand of CM052960.1, from coordinate 15,959,629 downwards.
GTCTGTATATATGGATGTAACGTATATTATTGTCGTGTAACCTGTCATTTCTGTTATCGACGCATCGTTTTATGTGCTCATCGCAATTTTTCTGATGGCTGACATTTGTTTTTATATGGATATCGAGGTTTATTGGATCGTGTGACGGTCAGGTATTGTTTTGTTTTGTTTGTTTAAACTTATTGGCTTCACGGATTACCGTGTGTTGGTTCTTTATGTGTAGATGATTGTGGTGATAAAAATTTATGTAAATTGGCTTCTGAAATAGACAGAAAATGTTATGCATGGGTTTTCCGTATGCTAAATTTTTATTTAATACTGATAGTTTGATTCAATGGTTGCTTGTACTATTTCTTAACAGTCTCAGTCGCAGTCCTTCCTCAAGAGTGAATAAGGTACTATTCTTCTGTTCTAGGCAAGCATCCTAACCTCTCGCGCCCGGCATTGGTTGTGGCCATGCTGGGGGGCGAAACGTAGTGGGAATAGGTCGCCTCTTTCTGTGAAGCAGTTATGCTCGTGAAGGAGGAGGCGGGCCGCCTGCGTCGGACGTCGCAGGACGTCTCCGGCCATCGTAGGTGCGGGCATGCGGGCGGCGAGTAGTGTTACACGCGCGCCTCAAAGAGCGTCAGCATGATGACGAGGCCCCCCTCTCGGGGTCGCGGGACTTATTTCATTACCGTGACCCCAGAACATAAAGGGCTATTGAAGGACACCGTGAATTTTAGTCAGTACTAGTCTTGACAGTCCCGCCTTGCCCAAGGTGTAGGACTCATTGGATGATTTTAACACGTAAAAAAAAGGCAAGCGTGCTTCACCATCGACCACCATCTTCGCTTACCATAAGGCGAGATAGTGGTCAAACGTGAACCTCTTACTAAATAAAAAATGAAGTGTGAGTATACCATAGTTACGCCTCTGTCAGTCCCTTCAGAAAAAACATTCGTAATGTCATAAAAACGTTTTTACGATTCGAAATACGAACAAACTGCCGATTGATCGTCAAGCGCATTTACGCACGACATCGCTTCAAAACGCAATCAGTTGAGAGAAAAAAATAAACCAAAAGTGATGAAGTACTTCCAAAAGTACTAACGACTGTACAGCATGGTTTACAAACGGAAAAAAAGTTGCACAGCCATGAATTTCGTTTTGATATTAGTAGGACTGGAAGTTTTGGTATGAGGCCTTGGTCAAAGATTGGTCATATCACCAATGATGAGTTTTAACGTGGTAAAATAATCAAATGAGTCCTTCCACCCAGGGCAAGGCGGGAGGGATCGTTAGACTCGTACTGACTAAAATCCACGGTGTCCTTCAATAGCCCTTTACGTTCCGGGGCCACGGTAATTCGATAAGTCCCGCCCCGGTAAGCCTTAAATCTTACCGGGGCGGGACTTATCGAATGCCCATGGCAGTCATCGTGCTAACCAATGATAATTAGAGATAGTATTTTATGTAAGTAGGTACTTTGCTTTCTCTGAACTTCAGAACCAAATAACCTTACAGACTTGAAATTTTGGATTTTAATTATGTGATTATAGCTGACTGGATAACGAATTTCTGCGTTCTGGTCTTATCCAGAGGTTCTCAAAAAGAGGCCTGAAAATGAGGCGAAATGGTTCCAGTACAGCTTGGTACGGCCGTATTTGCTTTGCGCTCCACTTAGGTGGTGCCACTGCCGTGCCCCCCGATTATTTTGAGACATATTTTGCTAAAAATGTTGTAAGTTTTTAGCATAACTACATTAACCAAAAGGTGGCAGCGATGATGATGCAGTTCAGTAAAAAATACTCTTTATTTCCTACAACAGAATATCTTTCCAGCTGTAATTTTGTAACATAAAAATATTTTCCATAATCAACATTGCATCATGCAAATAAACAGTCACACGCAACATTATTTGTAGTAGTGGCATATAATTTGTGGTTCGAAACGCACCCACATCACAATAACAGAACCCACCTATTCATATAATAAAACCAAAAGAGCATACAGTTTAATTTCCATGAAAACAGTAGTACACCAGTTTTTACAACACTATTCGGAAATATATCTTTTCGGATAATATATCAGTGATATTACGTGGAAACATTTTATGGACGCATTACGTAATGGGGTCCGACAATATTTTATTCTAATACATAAATGTCGGTGGTGGCCAGTTAGTAATGGGTTTGTATGTTGTTCTTGAGCAGTGGTGGACCAGTCGTATCGGCCTCAACTTACGAGTTGGGTTGGGTTCGAACCCTGCCAGGTACATTACTTTGTGTAATTTATTTCATCGCCACTCTCAAAACGGTGAAGGAAAACATCGTGAGGAAACCGACATGTCCTGAAACCAAAAATTCGAAGACATTTGTGACATCTACCAACCCGCACTGTGCCCGCGTGGTGGTTTATGGAATTATGGCCCACTCACTCTCACAGAGAGGAGGCTTGTGTCCCAACAGTGGGAACGATTTCAGTGGGATTATGATGATGTTGTTCTTGCTGGAATGTGTGGTGGTGAGTGTTTTACTTTGCATTACGTTTGTAATACTCAAAGGGTTAGGCATATGTACACTTAAAAATACCTCTACAGTCATGTTTCGTTAGTATAAAATTCCAGGACCGTCTTAACAGGGCACCGCGGTAATGGAACGCAAAGCGCAACCGAAGGAGCAGGAAGGATTTTTAGTCAGTAAGAGTCTGACAGTTTTTTCCGCTCTATCTAGAGCGGCAGGAATCATAATTATGATGATTTTATCAAAAAAAGTATGATTTACCTATATCGTGGGTGCGTTTACAAACATAGAAACTCACATACACAAACACCCAGACCCCCGGGGGCAAAAACTTGTAGACCATACAAATAAATATACCCATATTTTTTTAATTTCTTTGAGTAGAAAATTGATACCAAAATCTGATCCTTATCTACATGGTATTCCTATACATTCCAATACAAAATTTGTGAACACAGTACAATTGATTAAAATACGTATACAGGGTGCCCCCGGTTATTTCCGCGCAGTATTTTGTCGGCCACGTTACGCTTGGCTAGCGAACACCCTCATATTGGAGAGCCCTCAATAACGTCGCATATGGTGTGTCCTGTCAATAACAAATCCAATAGATTCTTATTAAATAGTCAGTGAACCAAAATACTAAACGTAGTTGAAGATTACAGACAGACATCTTGGAACATTTATTTTGTTTTTAGCGCGGTAATAATATCAAATGAGTCCTCCCGATCCCAGGACAGGATAGGAGGGACTGATTACTGTTACTGTCAGCCTGTATCATCCCACTGCTGGGCAAAGGCCTCTCCCCATGACTTCAAAATATTTCGATCTAAGGCTAGTGTGAGCCACTGGTTGTTAGTTTTATCCAGCTCATCAGCCAGCCAGAGGGACTGATGTTTGTTACTATTTTACGCAAAAATCCCTGCACGGATTTCGATGAAATTTAGTACACAGATAGTTTACAATCTTGATTTACACATAGGGTAGATTTATTTCTAATTTTATGTTCACGTGGGATACTTTTTGAGTTATAACGAGCGGAGCCGCTGGCTACTAGTAATTCATATGACCTTTAAGTTTTGTTTGTGAATCAAAACTATAATGGTTGACCGATATAAAATGTTATACAAAACAAGGTTTCAGTAAATAAAATGTCAGATTTTTTTTTGAAAGCTTGTATTAATAATGGATACTAGACGTACTGATAATATCGCTCATTGTATTTAGAAGGTAAATTGTGGTTTTGAAGTTCCACTCGTAATAAATTTAAGGTAGCCCGTCTAGGTAAATAAACTTCGAACATAACCATCAGATAACATAGAAATCCTCATAAAACAAACCATACTATAACAAGAACTCATACGCAGAAGTTTTCCCATAAGTTTCACATTCACACCCTCAGAGCATACCCAAAACTTCACACGGTCATTGCCCTTGTAAAACAATACCAAGGTGATAACAGTAACAATAATTCAGTGATATAAATAGCTTACAATTGCAATAAGGGTCTAAAGGAGCGTCTACACGGGCAATATTTTTATTGCAATGTTTGGCTACTGTAGCGTTATTTTTTAATAATTAGCAGTTAGCAGTTGAAATAATTTATACTATTCCGTTGCCCCCCACTAAAAGCTAGGAGGCTCGTTGGCGACGTAAAATTGGTGAATGCCAAGCTCCATCGCCGCAAAGTTACCTGCCAGTCGGTCTTCTACAGACTGTACTTCGGAGAGTGTGCCCAAGACCTCCACGACCTCATCCCACTAGCCCCCTTCTATCATCGCACATCTAGACGTACGGGCAAACTACCATCCTTACCTTATTGCTATAGCAAAAATTCGCACTAAGCGTTTCCAAACGTCGTGAAGGAGATGGCGGTTCGTGAAGGAGATGGCGGGCCACGAGAGAGAGAGGACAGCGTCCTCCCTCTGTCCCAACCGCAGTCGTACACGCCCACGGCGTCGGCAGACGATCTCCGGCCACCGTAGGCGCGGGTATGCGGACAGCGAGTGAAGGGCAAATCGCTGTCCGACCATGGACCATGCCCGGGTCGACGGCGCGTCGTGTTCCACGCGCGCCTCAAAGAGCTGTCAGCAAATGATGGGGCCCCCTCACAGAGGGCCAAATCCTGTCGGGGTCGCGGGACTTATTTCTATCACCGTGACCCCGGAACATAAAGTGCTATTGAAGAACACCGTGGATTTTAGTCAGTACAAGTCTGACAGTACCTACCGCCCTGCCCGGGGTGGGAGGTCTCATTTGATGATTTTACCACGATAAAAAAAAGCGTTTCCAAATGTCTTTTATAATGCGGATAGTGAAAGAGTGGAACTCTCTGCCTGCGTCCGTGTTTCGGAACGCATACAACCCTAATCTCTTCAAAGTTAGAGTGAACAGGCTTCTTCTGGGTAACCTCGCTCCATCGTCGAACTTTTCTTAGTCATTCCTGATCTAGACTAAGGTCAAGAGCAGACCCATCTCACATAAAAAAAACCTTGTTTTCGCATTAGGGGTTTAATTTTATGCAGGGTTGGCGCAGTGGTTGAGTGATCGACTGCTGTGCAAGTGTGCAGTCAATTGCGTCTCGGGTTCGATCCACGGACGGAACAACGTATGATCTGTAAGTAGTTGTTCCAGATCTAGATGTTTGTGTATATGAGTTTCTATGTTTATAAACGCGACCACTATAGAGGAGAAATTCCTAGTGTGGGAAAGAAAAAACTTTATAATTTTGTAAAGATGGATGTTTGTTTCTCTTTGAATGTGGGACATAGCTAATTTGCAATTCGTGTGGCTACACCACAATGTTGGCATGGCCAAGACAGGATTCCTTGGTTTTGAAAGAATGAAGAAAGAAAAAACGTTTATTTGAGTAGCCGGTACACACAACATAAACAAATAAAAAAAAAAAAAAAGTAGTAGGTAAAAGATTAAATTATATAACATAAAAAATTAATATAACAGCAAATAATATAGCAGCAGTTCAGCAAATTGTCGAGCAGCTAAGTGCTCGACGCTCGTTTTCACTGGACCTGCTGTTTTCCATTCCATTTCCATCCTTGCTCATTTCTCATATATTTGCAATTCTTTTACTATGTATTTGCTACAAAATTATTATATTTTTACTTTTTCAATGTAAAACTACTTCCCATTTAAACGCACCTTTATATCCAACGTTCAGGAACGTTTGGACCGGCCATGTTGTAAAGCCCATCTGTGACCAACGGCAATTCGCTCCAAAAATAGGTAATATTTCTTGTCCAACGTTGTATGTTTGTAAGTGCTAAACATTAACACGCTATTACATAGCTTTTTGGAAGATTAGTTGGGTGTCTTTATTATTTTATGTTGCTTTTAAAGTATAAAACTGATTTTCGCTTTTGTTGCTGTTTTTTTAAGTGGAAAAATCATCAAATAAGTCCACCCCTTTCTGTCAGACTCGTACTGACGAAAATCCACGGTGTCCTTCAATTGCCCTTTACGTACCACAGTTACCTACCGCCCATTGTGTCACCCTATGTATAAGATATATTCTGTACCAGTAATTTGTAAGGTGTGCATAATAGAGTCTTTCATTTCTATAAAAGTTCTATCTATCTACTATAATGTATAAGTTGTATTGTAAGTGATATTCTAGGTTAAAATAATTTAAGCATAATTATAATTATATTAATTCCATCGGATTTAAAAAGGCAGTCATCCCAGACAAGTAAGGCATACTCTGTACCAGTAATATGTAAGGTGTGCATAATAAAGTGTATTCTATTCTTTGTAAGTTGTATCTATCTACTATGTATAAGTTGTATTGTAAGTGATATTCTACGTTAAAAACATTTAAGTTTAATATTATTTAATTAATTCCATCGGATTTAAAAAGGCAGTCATCCCACTGACGTTTTAAATTAATCCTTGTCTGATTAAGTATGTTTTAAAACCCGTTTTTCTATATTAAAATAAACCTGGAATACTCTGACCAATTGAGGTATATTTAGAACGTGCATTAATGCTTAATCAGAATGACCACTAGCGTCCAGTGTAGTGATTCTGATTCTGGCCAAGTTAAGGATCTTATTTATAGACATAGAAGACTATTGTCTTTAAAGTGGTTGCAACTTGACAAAGAGTTAGACTGGTAAGACAAATACCGTATCTTTATAAGATACCGATATTTTCCATTTAACTATAACGTAGTTATTTTCGATTCCATTTTTTCATTAATTGATGCTCACCAATATCCATCGATCGTAATCATTATTTGCTGAGCATCCTCTGCAAATAATGGTCTGTTGTATAACACAAAAAATTATATTTATATACGGGGGCGAATGATATTTATAAATTGAACGACCAAGGTAAAATACCTCAGCCTATCGCAGTTCCTTGTAAATAGCACTCCCAAATAATGCCACAACCTCTCGTGCTCTAACTTAACATTATGACTGAGATTTTGACAGGGTTCAAGTTCGAATAACTTAGTTTAGGAATTTATCCTTCAAAGAAACTCCGAGGATACTACACTTTTTACTACACCATGTCAAATTAAAGGTAACTTAAAGAAGACAGTGCTCAATTTCTTAGATTTTCCACATTCAGTACTGGACAAAACCTAGCTTCCTCTTTATGGACCAAGCAAACAAGGTATTCCCAAACCTTTTGTAAGTAATATCTATTATACCAAATCTCAACCCGAACAAGTACACCCACAGGCGAGCCAGTAATAACACGGCCATCTTTTTTATGAGCCAGCAGAGTTTAATGTTATTAGTTCTGGACCGTCCTGTGATTTACAAGGATAATGTCCTGACCTTAATAGACTGTTCCTAATGTCCAAGTAAATTGTGGTCGCATGAGTTGTTTTGTGGGATGAGGTCGCGTAGTAAATGATTTTTTATAGGCATTGCTGATAGAGGTTCTTAAAAAGGTGACTTGGTCCAACGGGAAACTGGAAAAGTTTGTGAAACAAGAGAGACCCAGTTCTTGACTGATAATGTGCTATTCCGACCATGCTATTGAAGGTTGAACCCATTGGTTTCATTATCATAAGCACGATTGCTGAGCACGAGGTCCTGATTCCTGGGTTGGACAAGCTTAGTTAGAATTTCTCAGTAGAAGCCTGGAGTTTGAAGTTGGTGTATTATATTCTGGTGTCTCGAAAAGTACATTTAGCCATTTAAGTCCTGCTAAAGCCTGCCGGGATCGCCGGACTTATACCTTCACCACCCCGGAACATACGGTACAAGTACAAGTCTGACAGTCCCTCCCGCCCTTCCCGGGGTGGGAAGACTCATAATTATGATGATTTTAGGAAGATACAAAAAAAAAAGCCATAAGTCCTAAATCTCTCTTTAGTCGGGTCGGGTTGCAGTCCCATCGAAATATGAAAGTGAAGGAACAGAGAGTGCACTTGGCCCTGCGCACACCCGTAAGCACTACGCTAATCTTCACTGAGCTTGGCAGCCGCAGCTGAAATTGTTCAGAAAGACTACAGAAGATTTAAGGCCTTACAGGCTATTTTTCTAGTTATGTAAATAACCTCAAACGGATTAATTTATTCTTAAAGTCAAAGTCTAATCATTTATTTCAATTAGGCCATCAAAGAGGCACTTTTAAACCGTCGAATAATTAAAATTAAGGAAATGGGATGGGATGGGATTGATTCTACATCCATTCGCCAAGGTAGGTTGTATGAAGAAGAATGGGCAATAAACTCCATACTTACTCTTTTTAATAATGTTTTACAATATTTTTTGCATCATTTAAAATAATAATGTAAAAGCAATGTACCGTGAAAATCTAGACTAAAAATGATTAAAAAAAAAAAAAGAAATTAAAAAAAAAATAGCAAAGCTTAGTGTGGAGAAAGCTCTTCCTTCTTTTTTAAAGAAAATAAAGAAATATCAGACCAACAAGTCATGTAGGTACCCCAGCTCAGCTAATAGGTCATTGCTACACCCGTGGGTGACATGAAAGGAACAAACATTTTATTTCGCCCACATATCGTTATTTGGGACCTGGTTTTATGTGACATTGGTGTTTGTAAACGGACACACTGTCTATACAATATAAATTTATTGTACTGGAAACGTTTTAAAATTAACCGATGTGATTTAGAGTGATACTGATAGGGTTTCAATATTTTTATGGTATATTTTTATTTAAAATGGGTTCGCTAATTGGCCTCAATGTAACCCACAAGCAAAGGTACGGTAATTTTATCTAACGGTAATAAATCCTACCACCCAGGGTGGGACGGAAGTTACTATCAAACTCGTACTGACTAAAATCCACGATGATCCAATAGGCCTTTACGTTTCAGGGTCACCTAATGAGATCCCGCTACCCCTGCAGGCTCTGGCATTCTAAGAGGCTCCTTCAGATTGCTGACAGCTCTTTCAGGCACGCCTGGCACACGACGCGTCGTCGTAAGATAAGGCTTAAGATGGAAAGAGTTGAGAAGGAATAAAAACTCCTGCGCAACGCAAAACAGTAAATGCTATTTGGCACCGGACTCCTACAAAATGGTCGCTAGCCACCACACAGGTCGCAAGAATATACGGCAGGTTACAGATAATCAGGCTCAGTGGTGCCTGAGTTTTTCTGCTAGGAGGTAGATCCCAGCAGCCATCATCTCCTACCACCACCTACATGTTGTAGATCTTACTCATTTTTAAGGATAAATGAACGTTTGTTTATCTCTCTTACAAAAACTGCTGAAAGGAATGGGTTGAACTTGACAGATAGCCTGAATTAACACATGGGATACATTTTATCTAGATAAAATGATGTTCCCTTAGGATAGTTACCGAAGTGCAAGCGGGCAATGACGCGGACATAAGCTAGTATAATATAAGGATTTTTAATTTTACATATTAACATAACCAATAAAGAAAGTGATTTTATGGAAAAGATTTTCATAAAACTACCATGTTTTTTTTATACTCACGTTGACGTGATGTTAAAATATACCGAAAAACGCGAAAAAAAAGTGTAAAATCTGGAATAATCAATGGCATGAATATTATAATGGGCGCGTTGACACATTTCGCAAGTCATGTGAATAAATGGCCGTCGCTAAAGGTAGTCATTACAGGGTAATCTAAAAATTATATCGTGTCAAGTGGAAGGAGGTTGACAAAATACCTGGGCTTCGTTTTTCCTCCAAAAATGAAAAGTTGTTTGGTGCATGAAGAAGCATGGTAATTGATTGCACTGAAGCCGTCTTTACGTATCCTTCGTTTCCAGAACGGTTTCTACTTAGACTAACATATATTTGGGCATGGTTATTTGATTTTATGCTGCTTAGTTCGTGTTGTAAGTCAGTTGTGGGTTTACATGCACGTCACTTTGGAAAATAGACAGTCTATTGTTTTACCTACTCAACGTGTTCTGGTCAAGATAAACCTTCGCGGCTCTCGTCGATAAGCTTATAAGCGCGTTGACGCTCGTACCTGCTATAGGATTGGCAGTAGTTTTGGGAAGCGCGCTTATTCTTGTTTCCAGAAAAGACCATGTACGCGCCGAATATACGCTAATGTAAGCTATGGTCAAGATTTTGGATATTAAGGCCTGTTTTCAAATTCTATCTGGGTATGACAATCATGTACGTCTTTAACAATATAACACAGATATATAGCTATACAGAACTTGGGGCCAGAAATTGGCATTCAGTGTGTAATCCAAGAAAAGTGTTATCAGATTGGAATATTACCATAATTCACCAAACCATCCTACTTCCCTTCAATACGATTGTATGATAAAATGCTAATACTATAAAGAACAACACTAATATTTCACAGCTATCATGATCACTAAACGGCTAGCATTACGACTATACGTAACACACTATATTACGAAACATAAATTGTCAAACATTACCCATATTAAACCTTAAAAACAAAGGAAAAACATGAATACGTTTTGTCTTAAAAATTACGTGTCCAATAAAAAATGTTGTAATATTTTTATAAGACACTTTCTGTTAATAGAGTCTTTTAAATCTAGCGGAGGGACGAAAGAACGATGTAAAAAGTGGTATGCGATTTATACCCCGCCGCAGCGGGCAGCAAAGAAAGTCGTTTAAAAGATATATTAACTGAGAAAATGCAAGAGAATATGGGACCACGTTATGCATCACGAAAGCGCTTGATTTAGAGAAGCTCTTTATTACCAGAATAATTGAGAGCCTCGAATTCAACGTTCATAGAAATACTCTTTCGGAAATAATGAATTTTAAGAGCTTTCAAAAATTCTGTTGTATCTTTTTGAAACAAATCAACTATCGCAGAATTTACGCATGGCAAAGCTATCCAAAAAAAGTATACAGATTTATCTCAAAACGGCGACGATACCAAAAAACTATTGGAAACGGGCCAGGTTGGTAGTATTTCGGATAAGCCGTAACAGCGCCGAAGGCTCGCTAGCTATTTGTCCACATAATTTGCCACTAGACGACCAAGATAGTTCCGCATAACAAACTTTAAGCTTCAACAGTACATACGTGTTAAGTTGCACCAAAACGCCCAGGAATATCCGAGCCATTTCGCACCCCGTAACACAATGGCCTCTATAAATTACTAATATTGTGCTCCTTCGATAAGGACGATATACAGCGCTGCTTCGAAATAGATACCAGATAGCCGTAGTGTTAGAATACCAGCAAACAATTCAACGTTCTATTTTTATTCCAGCGTAATTTACAGTCCACAGTTGTCAGTCTCGAAGCGAAGACAATGGTATTAAGGTACTTTAACGGTAGAGTTACAGTAAAATAAGTTAATGGTTCCGTGATGACTTTAAAAGAGTTGTTGGAATATTTTACAAGTTTCATTCGAAATTGACTTTCTAAAATGCAAGTTGCATGAGTAAATGAAAACGCTTTTTAAAGTGTACTTTTTAAAATTTACCTTTTAAAATTCGGAGTATAACTGACGGCACTAATAAAGTCGGCTGGCCAAATAATGTTTGTTAAAAGCCTTTTATCGTTTTTCATTTTAACCAATAAATGTATGTAAAAATATGCCGAAGCGATTATTTTCTATTGCTCTTAGGTTTTTAAAAAAACTTGACGGTTCAGCGGTAAAATAATATAGCTATACAGACATTTTGCATGCCAAGTCACGCTCCAACTAAAATTTTGTTGAATTTATTTAAAAATCAGACTATAAAAATGCTATGTTGGTTTTCGCTTTTGAATATTTGCTGTACCGGCGATGTCTCGACAGATTAAAATCACGATTTACATTTGGTCCATTTTGTTTCTCGTATACCGAATTTGCAAGCGGACAGAAGTGTCTGGCCAAAGGAGTTCTGGCTAAATAGAATTTACTGTTACCATAGTATATTGCGTCGAAATGTGTGTATATACGTGTGTAAAAGCAACTACTGCATTCAAGTTTTGGGGAAATAATCGTAAAATTAAATTATCTAGATGTTGCAAGTATCCTTGTGATATTGTTAGAAGTTCTCGGAAATTAGTTCAGACATTGCAATTGTACATTTTGGCTAACATTTTAAGCTACTGTAGCAGTTGGGTCGATCCTGCAGAAAACAAAGTAATAAAGAACTTCAATAAAATCCAGCCAAATGCGTATCACAATGCATAACGAAATGCAGTCATTACACAAATTGAAAACTCCACACTGAACGATGCCAAATATCCTCCATTTGGGATGACAAGATACATTACGTTGCGCGAAACATATTCGCAAGTCACAGCAGTTCACGACCTCAATTTCGCGACCAAACAGTTTTTTTTGAACTGACAAAGCGACCACAAACTCGTATGTCGTATGTTGGGTCACGGCCTTAGTAAATCCTGCGGATGTATGCAAAGGCCACGAACGGGAATGAAATCTGATCAAATGGAATGCGGAGGATTCAAACTTTGAGGTCCGATGCCATTTTGTGGATTTTACGCCCTCGATCTGCTCCTATGTTTGGTCTAATCGAATCAAATAGTTTGGAACACATGCGTATCTGATATCTAAGTTTTGGTGATTTGGATACAAAAGGCCTGTTTGGTTTATACCAGATGCTAGCGATTTTATTTATATTTTTTGTTTGGTCCTTATGTAAACTCCATGCATTTATTTACTCCGATGTAACTGTTGCTGCTTTGAAGTACATTAGCCCATATTATTTCTTGTTAAGCTTATTGATATAAATGATTCATGATTCAATATGTAAATCATCGTCAAGCGATCATGTGTTACTACACCATATTCACATAGAAAACAATAGTGAAAAATGTGTCTCATGAATAGCATAATAGTCATCATCCTGCAGATGTTACGAACCAATTGGAGGAAACAATTTTGTTATTTAATGGGTATCAATCAGAGTTGCTCCTAGGTGACCAAGTGACCGGGTGATTCGATAACACTTAAGGAGTTGGTACTGCGACCTACATTTCAATCAAATTAGATAGCCAGTCGCTCTTTTGAGCGCTTAAGAGCTGGAATTGCTCCGCAGATTATCTGGCAGGTGGGATCCACCTTCTAGCGATCCACCCTAGGAAACAGCACCTTGCCGGGGTCGTGGGACTGCCGATCAGGTGACCGTGACATTGGAACGTAAAGGGCTATTAAAGGATCACTGTTGATTTTAGTCAGTACAAGTCTGACAGTCTCTTTCGTCCCGCCATGGGTAGGAGGACTCATTTGATGATTTAAAAAAAAAGGCAACAGCACCGCCTCTGTAACCTGTAGCGACGGCTAAGTGATCATAATGACAGTGTTGGGTCTCAGTTCTTACTGAGGCCCAACAGGTGATCGCTATCCAGGTGGAAGACCACCTGGATAGCGATCTCCATCCTGTTGGAATAGGCCAGACAACTTTTAAATCTTCCGTCTATCTTCAATGTTCCGCCATTGGTGCAATAGTTCCTTCTGGCTTGTATCTCTCCATCTTTGCTTCTACGCTAGATTGCAACAACTAAGAACTAAAAAGAAAAAGTAATGAATTACTTCTACATGACGAAAGAAAATCTAAACAAATACGATCGTTGACCCTAAAATATAACCTTTTTGTGTTGAAATCGATGAAAAGTTCGTACACGCGACGTGTACGAAGTTTCAGCAGCTTATTTAATTTGACCCTGTAGAGGCGTAAATAGTAGGATAATTATAGTTGTTTGATTCACTTTTCGATCAATATTTCTTGCTAAACCTTTTTTTTATTCTTATGAAGAAAATTCAAATTTTTCATTGCTTCGAAGGATATTCGTCATAATTTTCTTCATGGTTCATACTGTAATGCGAAAGTATGGATGAATTGATATCATTTTTCCTCAATCACGACAGAATGGACTTGGATGTTTGGTGCAGATATAATTAAGTTATAGTCTGGAATAGCTTAGGATACTTTTCATCCCACACTATCCCACGGAAACGTAATAAATCAGGGATGATTTTCGACGTATTCCCAGGAGAAGTCGGTCTCAACAGATAGTAATTGTCTGCTACTATATTCATCATCTGCATAGTTTTTTCCCAATTATATTGGGGTCGGCTTCCAGTCAAACCAGATGCAGTTGGATATCAGTATTTTATAAGGAGCGACTGCCTGTCGGACCTCCACAATAGCTGAGAGAGCCCCACGGTTAGACTGGTTGTCTGATACTATAGTCATTTACCATTCAAATTATACAATAAAAATATTGTAAAGAGGCAGTTTATTAACTTTGGTGTACAATAAAGTATATTTTATTATATTCTATTCTATTAAATTCCTCGACTATTTTAATTAACTGCATGTTTTGGCAAATCAAACCCCGGTTCGTTGATTGGCTGTCGAATCAATTCAGTTGTTTCAAATTCCTATGCATTTATGACCTCCGGCTATGATCAACTAAACTGGTTTGTTGTGTCAATGCTGAAACATACATTATTTGTAGGGTTGACTGTGATTCAGTTCAACGGGTCGTGTGAACTGTACGCTTCGTTTAAAATTGAATCAAACAATATTGCTGGTATAAAAACTGGATATTTGGGGTTTCAGACACAGTATGGTACCTATTTATTTAAAGCTGAAACCTGTTATAACAAAAAAAAACTAGAGAGTGTACTCCGACCGGCAGTCATACAAATGAATGTAACACTTCATACGAATACGATTAATAAATCTGAAAAGTTATCCATGGAACATTTTATAGGCGCTTTTAAAAATATGTTTCTGTGTTTCGCTTCATTTTATTTTAACATATGTGCGCGACGCACCTTTTTACAGTTTTATTCTTTATTTTTACAGTGTTTTTTTATATTTCGAATGTTGTTTTTATTTTATAGTTTTTGTTCCTTTTTGACATTATTAAAATATGAGTCTTCAACCAAGCACCATCGCAGTGGTTTTCTTGACGTAAAAACAGTCCCAGATTCCAGCAGTGGAAATACAGATCCAGTCCGCTTTATTGCTGGTCCTTCGACAACCAACTTAATAAATAGTAGTGATGGTGCGTACTCGTGCGGGTGCCAAGATGGGAGCTGAAGGGAACGCTGTGGAGAGGGAGCTGGAGCAACCAGAGCCAGGGCCCAGCCACTCACACGCCGACACGGCGGCCGCAGTCCAGACCCCTTCGAGGCCCGTCTCCGGCAATCAGACCCCGCCGAGGTCCGTCTCTACCATCCAGACTACGTCGAGACCCGTAAGTAGAACTTCATCTCGTTCTTCTGCCACAATGGTGGCTAAAAAGTTAGCCGCAGAGGCCTTGCATGCTCGCCGTATAGCTAGCATAGAATTAGAGAAGGAGGCCGCAGAGAGGGCCGCCGCAGAGAGGGTCGCCGCGCGAGAGCGCGAGGCAGCAGAGTTGGAACTTCGAGCAGAATTGGCGGCTATAGATGCGGATGCCAGTCATCGCAGTTCGAGAAGAAGCAATCAGTCGGTCAATGACTGGCTGCAGAACTCGGAAGATGCTCTGAAAGCTGATCGAGTTGGTCTAGCTGACCCCGTTGAATTTACTTCAATTGTTTCGGTCGGCCGCTCCCGCTTGGCTTTAGTTAACCCAACCCCAGTATCGCCTATAAAACCGGCTGACCTAGCTACCACAGCTACAAACCCTAACATGCATCTCTGTTCCAGTGATTCAGACCGCCTTGTGAAGTCGTTAGGCATTCTCATAGATAATGTTAATAAAGGCGCTTGCCACCGTAGGGGTGATAGGGATTTTCCGCTGCCGTTTTTCGACGGTAAATCGCATCTAGAATGGCTTTCTTTTAAAAGAGCCTTTCTGGATACGATGGACTCACATTCTGCATTGGAAAATCTAGCTAGGTTGAATAGAGCATTGAAGGGATGCGCGCGTGAAGCAGTCATGATGCTGCTGGCAACGGCGCGCGAGCCCGGTGTAGTGCTGCGCGCGCTCGATACGCGCTTCGGCCGGCCCGAACTTATAGTGGCTCTGGAAGCAGCTGCAATGCGCGCTTTACCGCGCGTCTCCGGTGAAGGTAAGGACCTTGCTATTTTTGCTAGTCGTGTTCGTAATTGTGCGGAAGCGATTCGGTTACTCGACCAGCCTCAGTACCTAACATCGCCAGACTTGATTCAATCCGTTATTCTAAAGTTCCCCCACTGTTACGAGCACAATGGGTGGCCTACGCCGGCAGTCACGCGGCCAGTGGCCTACCCATACTCGACATGTTCGCCGATTTCCTGGCCGACGTAGTCGAGCTGCAGTCTAGATTCGGTCTCCTCCCTGAATCTGCTAGCGCGCAGAGTTCGACTTCTGCTGTTAATCCACGAGTCAGGGATAAGGTGCATGCAGTCGTTGATGGAGACAAATCTAGATCAAAATCTTATAAAAATAGTTGCAAAATTCATTGCGTTTTATGTCATCAACAGCATTCGTTGACGCAATGTGACAAATTTATTTCCTTGTCAGTAGATGACAAGTGGCAGTTCATAAAAAAGAAAAGAATTTGTCACAGGTGCCTCAACGAAGGTTGGCATAGGCTGAGTTTGTGCTCAGCAAAAAGTTTATGCGACATTGGCGATTGTAAATTCCGCCATCATAGATTGTTGCACAGTACTAGTGAGCGCACAGCCGCGGCTCACGTAGGCTTAGAAGAGGTGGACGATCCTGCGCCGTCCACATCAAGCTCCGCCCCGTGCGCGTCGAGCTCAGTACCGATAGTTACTCTTGCTGAAGAGAAAGAGATTCTGTCCCATGCGTCAACTTCTTTTTCAGCTGAGAGTCCGGCGCGATCGCTGAGTCTTCGGCCGTTGCTGAAAGTTGTTGCTGTGACTGTGTCTGGTCCATCTGGTAGTGTCGATACTTATGCCTTGTTGGACGACGGGTCGACCGCTACTTTCATTGATGCGGAGGTCGCTGCTAAAATAGGTGTTAATGGGCCAGAAGGACACGTCCACGTAGATTGCATAGGGGGTCTTAGCAAGAACGCACTGGTGCGTTACGTCGACTTCTACATTAAGGGTCGTCACATGAAAGATAATCACCTTATTCGTAGGGTTAGATCTATTAGCGGTTTAGGGGTGTCGTCTCAGTTTGTCAACAGGGACGCCGTCACGAAATACCCCTACCTTGCGGATCTTGCAGATGAGTTGTGTTACGGTGAAATCCATCCGATGCTCATCATTGGCGTTGATAACTGGCACCTCACCGTATCTAGGGCCACACGTAAGGGGTCTAAGTCACAACCTGTTGCGATTCGTACTGCACTTGGTTGGGCATTGTTCGGTTTCGGTTGTAGTTCAACTAATCAGGTTGATGTTGTTAGCCACACCACATTGTTTGAGTCTGCGACTGTAGACCAAAGCGACCGTTCCGAATTAGAGCAGCTTATTAAGGAGCAGTACAAACTCGAGTCTATAGGTATTTCGAAACGCGAGGCACGTAATGCTGATGACGAACGTGCTGGTCAGATTATTGAGCGCACAGCACGCCGCTTGCCCAGTGGTCGTTTTGAGGTGGGTCTGATTTGGAAGTCTGACGTTTTATCAGTACCAGATAGTTACAACCTCGCCTTATCTAGGTTTTTAGGCTTGGAGAAGAAGTTGTGTAAGGATGCTGGTTACGCGGAGCGGTATCGTGCCAATGTTCTCGATATGGTTGGGAAGGGCTACGCCGAGCTGAGTCCAGAAGCGCCCACAGGGCCACGTATTTGGTACCTGCCTCACTTCGGCGTAGTCAACCCAAACAAGCCTAATAAGCTGCGGGTTGTGCACGACGCCGCTGCAAAATCAGAGGGCGTTTCGCTAAACTCGTTGTTGTTACCAGGCCCAGACCTACTTCAGCCACTATTGGGCATTCTTTTTCGGTTTAGGGAAGGCAAAATTGGGTTAACTGCGGACATTCGGGAAATGTTTCCGCAAATTAAAATTCGCTCTGAAGATCGCGACGCGCAGAGGTTTTTGTGGCGCGATAGTCCGCGCGAACAGCTGCGCGTTTACCGGATGTCGTCGATGATGTTCGGTGCCGCTTCTAGTCCCTTTACGGCAATTTACATTAAAAATAAAAATGCAGCCGAGCATCAGCCACGATACCCGGACGCAGCGCGTGCAATCATTTGCGATCATTATATGGACGATTGCATCTGCAGCCTTGACAGCGTGGATAAAGCAGCAAAACTGGCCGCTGATATTTACGCTGTCCACAAAAACGGGGGTTTTGAAATGCGTGGCTGGACCTCCAACAACGCTTCGGCGCTGACGTTGTTGCCTAAGGAGACGTTGCTGGAGGCGCCGGTGACGTCATCCGTAGACCTAGGCCACCTGGCCACTCCTGTAAGAACGCTTGGTCTTATTTGGCAGCCCACAACGGACTGTGTCGGTTTCAATGTTGGATTAAAAAAGAGTGGGTTGCCAAAAAAGCTTACCAAACGGGTGGTTTTGGCCCACGTGATGCGGGTTTTTGACCCTCTCGGTATTCTTGCGCCTCTAGTAGTGACCGGTCGCATCATGTTCCAAAATGCGTGGCGCAGGGGTATCGAGTGGGATGAAGAACTTTCACAGCAGGACAGTGCAGCGTGGAGGCTATGGTTTCAGGATTTGTTTGGGGCTGCCGAATTGCAGATCCCACGCTGCTACTGCCTAGCCGACTGTGAAGTGAACCACTGCGAGCTTCATATTTTTTCCGACGCCAGCGAGTCCGCCTATGCTGCGGTGGCTTACTGGCGGTTCGTACTTAAGGATGGAGAAGTCAGGCTCACACTAATTTGCAGCAAAGTCCGTGTAGCTCCCCTAAAGCCGGTTTCGATTCCACGGTTGGAGCTGCAGGGAGCGTTGATCGCCGCGCGCCTCGCTTCCACAATCTGCGACTCTCATCGTTTCAAACCTGTCAGGCAAGTTTTTTGGTGTGATTCAATGACGGTGTTGAGTTGGTTACGAAGCGAGGCCCGCTCATTCAAGCCCTTTGTTTCGCATAGAGTCGGCGAGATCCTGGAATTAACGAGTGTGAGTGATTGGCGGTGGGTGCCTAGCGAATTGAACGTCGCTGACGATGCAACTCGGATAAAACGCACTACGTTGTCCCCAGAGTCTCGCTGGATCACTGGTCCAGAATTCTTGCTTTCTTCTGACTGGCCTATTGAACCTTCTAGTTCCTCAGAGTACAAAAGTGTAAATGAAGAGAGTAGGAATCCAGGATATACCATTGCAAAAGTTCACCTCATCGGTAGCGTTGAGAGGCATGTGCCTATCTCAGCTGATCCCAAGCGGTTTAGCTCTTGGCTGAGATTGGTACGAGCAACATTTAGAGCTCATAAATATTTAACTCGGATCAGAATCCATTCCTTGTCACGTAGGGGACTTCATGTAGAGAATTTAGTGCGTGAGCAAGGGGGGATATTAACGTTTTCTTTTCAGCCGTCAAGTTCTTTTGGCTCTCCACACTCAACGCATGAGACGGCTGCCGATATGCGCCTAGCCGAGACGCACATTTTGCGCCAGGCACAGCTGGATTCATTTCCCGACGAGATGATGCGTCTAAGTAGCCTCTCACCCCTGCCCATACCTCGCACCAGTCGGTTGTTTCGACTTTCGCTGATTGTGGATGAAGAGGGCATTCTACGCCTATCCAGCCGAATCTCCGCAGCCGTGGGAGTGCCTGAAGCCACAAAGAACCCCATCGTCCTCGACGGGAAGCACCCTGCCGTCCAGCTACTGGTGGACCACCACCACCGCCGAGCCGCCCATGCCAACACGGAGACCGTGGTTAACGAGCTTCGCCAGAGCTTCTACTTGTTTGGCTTAAGAAACGTCGTCCGTTCCGTTGCCTTCCGTTGCCAGCTATGCCGCATTCGCCGAGCTGAGAAATTCCAGCCGCCCACCGGGAATCTTCCGGAGGCACGTTTAGCTCACCACAAGCGCCCATTTACATTCACTGGGCTAGACTACTTCGGGCCAGTTCAGGTGACTATTGGTCGAAGAAAGGAAAAAAGATGGGTCGCTTTGTACACGTGCCTAGTCGTTCGCGCTATCCATTTGGACGTTGTTGGAAGCTTGTCTACAGATTCTGCTGTAATGAGTCTTCGGCGCTTCGTGGCTCGCAGAGGAACGCCGTCTGAGATCTGGTCTGACAATGGCACCGCTTTTATCGGGGCAAAAAGAGAACTCCGTGTACTCTACGGGGACGCAGCTATGCAATATGCTGCGACGGAGAAAATAAGTTGGCGCTTCATTCCTCCGTCGGCTCCATTCATGGGTGGAGCATGGGAGCGACTGGTGAGAAGTGTGAAGACAGCACTCCGAGTGACCCTCACCGAACGTGCTCCGTCAGAAGAAGTTCTCCGAACTGTGCTGGCAGAAGCAGAAGGCCTCATCAACTCCCGCCCCCTGACGCACGTCTCGGTAGAGCCCGGCAGCGAAGAGGCGCTCACTCCGAATCATTTTCTTCTTGCAGCTTCGTCCGGGCGTCCTATTACAGCAACCTTGACGGATCGAGATCTGGTGTCAAGAAGCGGCTGGCGCAAAGCGGTCAGACTGGCGGACCACTTCTGGCAGCGCTGGGTTAAAGAGTATTTGCCGAGTCTTATTCCCAGACCCGGGCAAGGTGATGTTCCAGAGTTGGCTGTGGGTGATCTGGTCCTGGTGGCTGACGGCAACCTACCGAGGGGCTCTTGGCCGAGAGGGCGTATCTCAGCTACTTATCCGGGTCGCGATGGGGTGATTCGAGTGGCGGACGTCAGGACCGCAGCGGGCATACTGAAGAGGCCCTTGAAGAAGCTGCTCAAGCTGAGGGTTTGACAAGGGGGGAGGAATGTGCGCGACGCACCTTTTTACAGTTTTATTCTTTATTTTTACAGTGTTTTTTTATATTTCGAATGTTGTTTTTATTTTATAGTTTTTGTTCCTTTTTGACATTATTAAAATATGAGTCTTCAACCAAGCACCATCGCAGTGGTTTTCTTGACGTAAAAACAGTCCCAGATTCCAGCAGTGGAAATACAGATCCAGTCCGCTTTAACATATGTTGTCCCACTGCTGGGCAAAGGTCTCCCCCATAACCTCCCAATCTATTCTGTGTGCGTTACGCTTATAAGATGTTTTAATTTTTATAAGCTTATTTTTGACTTAGCATCTCATCATTAGCATCTCATGTGTATGCAAAGTGTAGTAGGATTGGTTGAAAGCATTTACGAGATTCGCAAGAGCGTTTTGCAAGACAATATAATCACATTTTTTTTCATTTTCATTTATAACGAAAAAAGAACTAACAATTCTGTTGCACAACCGTGCAACATTTCAGTTTTTACTTGTTCAATTCTAAAATTACGAACAACCGCGACATTTATGACGTAAATAAACTAAAAACTTGTTTGGTATTCCATACTCAGTACAAATTCCACAACACAATCACAGTAGCCGTCTACCTAACGGGTGTTCCGAACACTCCAAGTTTGCGGGCCAGTTTGTCACTCCGAGTCAAAAGTTCCCCCCACTTTAAGCGATTCGACTCGGACTTTGCGTGATTCGGAACCAAAGTTTCCCGTCCTACGCCTTTTTATTTTATGACGGGTGTCAATTACTGGATATCTTTTGTTCTTTTCGTCGAGTTTGAGGAGTTAAACTTTCTGACAGTTGGATGTTTTTATTTCAGTTCGCTAGTGTATTTTGATATCATATTAAGGAGGAGTTTTGTATTGTATGTGCATTACAGTTTGTAACTGTGTTTTTGGGACAAAGAGAATCTGGTTTTCAAGAAAGTTGGAGCTTTATTTGTTTCATTGAAGCTGGGAGTAGTGCGCAAGGCGGTGAAATCCGGATCCTTGGATGCTTCCGCCTTGCAAGCGGAGTCTTGTGGTATATCTGATGTGTTCCGGCTCCATATTAAGGGCGTATCCCTCCAAATTACTGAAAACATCCGCTACTATAGTACGTGGCAGACTATTTGGTATTCATGGACGGTTCGAACAACGTATCAGGCATTCTTTATTAAGATTACATGACAATATATTCGTGCATTATCGGAATGTGATATGCGATTGTAGCTCTTAAGTAACTGGATATCCACGTCAATTGGGTGTATTTAGATAAACATAACATAACATCTGAAATCCTCGAAGGGTTATACAGAGTTGTAGCACACAAGTAATACACTTACATTTTGCTAGTTATGTTCAAGTCCCACGTAATTTAATTATTGTAAATACCTACACCCTCTTTACAGGGAAAAAATCCTAGAGTAGTGCAAAGCGTAAAAAATATGAAAACGAGCCCTATTGCATTCGACAGGGCACAAAACCCTAATAGCAGTTTTCCCGTCTTTCTCCGTCACCGAACCTTCGCGAGTCGAACAATCAAGTTCAGGAGTTGCGCTTGCGACTAATAAACCAACTAGCCATCTGACTTAAGATTGCACTAACGTATTAGTTACTGGTTTCTGCATGATTAAAATGCATTAGTTCTCTATTGTCACCTAAAGCTTGGTCACCTGCAAATTGCCTGAGATCGACTAAGCTGATGAAATTATGGTCACTGATCTGTGCTAGACTATTCTCCATTAGTTAATACCAGATTAAATCCGCTCACGGCTTGCAGTTCGCTTTGAGCGATATCTGGCTATAAATTAATATCGGGATGTAGACCTGAGAGCTTACAGAAGTAGTGAGGGCTTTGAAAGCTACTACTTCAAGGTTAAGCCGCGCTTTCCAAGGTTAGTTGAGTGATTATCTATCAGAACCAGGTTCCTATATCCAATAAACCATTTGTCTTAGGTGTCATCATTGGCAATAATCGTTACAGTTAGAATCCTGAAATTTGTACACTCGCTTCACATCGGACACCGTGTGAGGGCATCGGAGTAGGCGTAATAAAACGCGCCGTGTAAAGCAATCATTACCCAGTAACTGGGTTGTGGTTGCTTTACACGGCGCGTTACAGAAAACCGTGCCTATCATACCTAGGCACGGTTTTATGTAAAATACTGGAATTCGGTCACTTTCGTTTAAAAATGTTGTTACGTTGCCTGAGCAAAAGTCATAGATTTCTCATGGTATAAAAGCTTCCAGTTCATTCAACCGAGTTAACTAGCACTTTACAACTCCTTTCTTATAAATAAATGTCAAGACGCGGAAGTCAATTCAGCTTATTAATAAGCCATTACAATACTCTTGGATCCATTAAACCGCTAACGACTTGGACAAGAGAGCATAAAAGCTGCGCGACGAAGGATAAAAACACGGCGTGCTAGGCCGCCTCAGTATAATCCTTGCAAAGCTGTGGCAGCCCCATTTTATTGTACATTTCCCTGCAAAGTGCCTAGAAAGGCTGAAAGCTGAGCGAATACTCATTTGCATAAAATGTTACAATATAATGTTGCTTTTAACTCGCCACCGCGAGGAATGCTTCATTTTGTTCAACCAACAATAGGTTTTTAACGAAGCTGATTGATGGAGATGAAATGGCGGGGTTTTAGGTCAATGGAGGCACGCTTCGGGTAAAATACACAAATTATTGGAAGAGAAAAAATCGGTGGCGACACAGAAATGTGCTACTTTTGTTTACTGTTATCCTTTGGGTGGATACCCGAAAATGACTACACACTTTCCGGAAGCGATCCCTTAAACGGGAAATAGGGACGTGGGTTCAGTGTTTTCTTACTGAATTTTGTACTTACATCATTCAATTTAAATTATTCTGTTTCCTTAAACATCTTTTTTCTGGGCATTTTATCCACTCGTGTAAAGTACGTAATTATAGAACTGTTTTTTTGGAAAAACACTCACCGAAAACGGCGTGTAAAATAATTATCACACGCTGATTTACCTCTTCATCAAAACACAGGGGTTGTCAACATAATTTTAATAACAGAGGACCCTTTACATTTTCCTAGAAGCTCACACCTGAATAGCTAGATATTATCTACCTACGTTGTACAGTAAATTGCAAACACAAATACACGCGCCACTGTTGTGCAAACTGTGTTACTTTGAATTAGGGGCCGGACAAACAAACAGACGTTTGAGGCAAATTGCCGCTGGCCTTATTTATTACGGGACCCTAAAATAATACGGTGCGAATGCCTACTATTGTCTTGCTTTCTAAGAATCTGATGTTGGGTTGTGAATTTTCATCTGGGTTGGCTATTTTGTTTTGTATAAATTAAGCAAAAAATTTTGGTCCTTAGGTTCAAAATTGCTGTGATTGAATTACAAAGGTAACTTTTTTTGTCAATTTTCAGCTCAAATTGAAATGGCGTTTTTTTGTTGCTAGACTGATAACATAAACTACTGTGTAATAGAGCAAAATTGGCCCATAATGACTGTTCTCACTGCCGAGACACAGCCCTCTTTTTTATAAGGAGAAATGAGCTTTTATCCACCAAGCATCGATAGAAAGGTGTCATATGTTTTCGAATAAATAAGCCTAGAACATATTCATTTATTGAAGGGTTATAATCAATGGGTTATAGTCAAGGGTTAAAGTCAATTATAACAAATACAAAATTCGTCAAAAAACTAATCCTCACTTTATGGTTTCACCACTGCAATGCCCAGTGTTTACGGCTCCATTACTTTTTGTGGGAACCTAATCAAAACAGTGGGGAAACCACCATTTCCTAAAAGACTGTTAAGACTATAGGTCCGCGTGGTGGATAAAGTCCACTCCTTTTTTCAAAGAAAACGCAATGGAAACATTATAGTCTGATGATGACTACAATGAAACTACAAACAATACTGAACTAATAAAACAATCCCACACAAACCGAAGAAAACAATCCGCTTCTTTCTATTATATCTCATAACTTACTTAAAGTGCTATACTCACACAATAATTCCCGACATAATGTTACGCTACAACTTACGACAACATAACACATTTTCATATACAACAACTATGTATCCACAAAACGTTTGTCGACAAAACAAGAAAAAAAATGTATGGAATGATATTATTTTTTTATGATACCTATGCTACTGTTATTCTATTCCGTTGTCGTCGACTCCCTTTATGCTTCATAAAAATTTAGTAGATACTTATATTTCTGCTTACTAGTTACAGCAGAATTGTATTACTGTTTATGTAACTTCATTTTTTATGTGCGTAAGCCTTTCTCGAAGTTTGACGACTTTTTCTTGCTTTTTTGATGGCTGTAATTAATTTTATTGGGGTTATTCAACGGTCTGAGCTCTCAGCCTTTTTATAGAATACAGCATAGCTATATTTTTAATGTTATCTTTACATAATCGCAGCTAGAAGCCTTCTTTTATACCACATAGGTATATACAATACAACCCGCCTCAGCACAGCGGTGACCGTAGCCGATGGAGCCTGCAACATCAGAGGTGTCGCTTGCGCATTGCCAACCTTTCAACATTTGCAAAATCTTTTTTGTGGTGTGAATTAAGAAGAGCAATAACAAACTGGGTTATGGAGATCCGACAGGCAGTCGCTCCTAGTAAGATACTGATATCCAGCTAAATCTGGTTTGACTTGAAGCCGATCCCAATATAGTTGGGACTAGACAGATGATGAAGAAAGAAGAACAATATTTTCATGACATGATTGTGTTTATATTAAGTCCTTTAGTTTTTAGCATAACAATTGCTCAAGAAGAACTTTAATTATCCTGGCCTTCACTCCAAGATTTGTCGGTTCTATTGGTTAGTCCTTTGACAAAGTAATGTGGCCGACCCAATACCTCAGAATGCTTTCTTGTTCATAACTTATCAATATTAATTTCTTACATTGACCTTTAAACATAAGTGACTTCGGAAATGCTTTATTGAAAGTTCAATGTCAAAGGTTAAGGATAAACTACCTACGTGCTGAACTTTCTACCGTTCCAGTTTAGAATATTAAACTGATTTCAAACCCTTAATTAAAGTTAAAGGTTAACTCACTTTTGAGTAACGGTGATATAGGTACAATTGCTCCTAATCCTAATATTTAAACTGACGATTAAAACAATCGTTATAGGAACCCTGTTTGCTCTGTACCTTTCGACGCCTAAAATATTACCCTAGAACCTAGAATGACTAGTAATGGTTAACTCGCCGTCCAACCAAGGACAATGCCCCGATCGACGGCGTAACCTGTCTCACGCGTGATTCTCCGTCAGGAGTCTGACAGGCCTCAAGGCCTCAAGAGGACCAGACGCCTGCCAGGATTACGGGACTGTCTTAAAATTGCACTGTAGTACGTACAGGAACGCAGTAGAGAGATATATAGATATATAAGTAGATTTTAATCAGTAAGAATCTGACAGTCCTTAATTATTTGATCAATAATTAAATAAACCAGAAGTTAAATATTATACTGATGCTACTAATCAAACAACTGACCACTGAATAAACACATCTTCAACATTAAACAAAGCACAACATCCGAGCACTATTCATGAAAAACTCATTAAACGCCAAACATTAAGAGAACTCGGAAAAATCCTACACAAATAGACTATTAACGTAACTTTTAATGGCTACTACGGGTTACATGAGGTTAATGGAGTGCAATATTTGGCACCCTCACTTATATCTTGAGCCTCGCCGAGGATTATACGTTCGAATCCCGCGCGAAACTTAATTAAAGTTTTAATGAGCCACGCAATATATGTATTTTGGAATACTGGCATAGGTTAAGTTTGGACCTAGCAACAGATGGGTCGAAGTTTTGAAATCACATTAAAATTTCAGTACTTATATAACTTTCATCATGCCTCATAATATATTATACGGATTTAAAGCTTGTTTAACACATAATCAACTTTATTTTCTCACCACAATATACATTAATTATTTTACATTTTGGTCAGATAATGGCAAGCCACATTATCCTACAATACATTTTAATTGCCCCCGCAGAATAATTTCAGAGCAAACTATGTAGTTGCGTATATTTTAATATTGAAAATATTATGACGTCATGATAAAACCTGCCAATAATAATTTTTCTTTGACTGTATAGATCAGGATGTCTACTTTCTAAGTCCGTAACACAAAAACACGAATGGATACAGATTTACGCACCTAACTAACGTCAAAATCAAATTGTAGACAGATAATACCGCTATAACTGAAGTCATTTTGACGCGGCGCTAGTGTATTTGTCATTACATCAAATTGCATTAAAAATATAGTACCCTCAGGTGCGTATGCATGCATGCATGAGTGGTGGTGCATGGTCTAAGGAGCTATCTGTCAAATCGTAATTTATCATTCATTCTTAGTTCGGACTCGTTTTCAACACGTCTGTCACTAAAGCTGTTCTTAAGAAGTGCTTAGAGATTAGACTCCCAGAGTCGTTATGCAGTAGTTGCTGGACTATTAGCGTTACCTAGGGACGCCTAGGAAACGCTAGTGTCTAAATTAGATTAGATTAATGTGAGATTTTCAAGAGAAAACTGTACAATGGAAATTATAGTGGATGGCTATGGAGAAGCCTTTGCCCAGCAGTGAGATAAAATAGGGTAAAAAAGATCAAACATTGTCAGCACCCAGTTGACAAAACAGAGCAATAAAAGTTCTTTTCCAGTCTGTCATAAAAATGAACCTACAATTAAGCCTGCAACAAGACAGTTCACAATCATAATTTTATTCAGTCTTTTATTTTCTTTTAGCCTAGCCAGAGATACTTATCATTCCATATTATCATTTTACTGGCCCATAAGTGTCTAGCCTTTGCATAAATTGCTACAATGAACGATCGTGAGGAGATATTGCCTCGGTCATTATTCACTAAAGTTGGCAGGCGCCAGGATGAATTGTAGAAAAATGTGGAGCATTGTTTTTAGTTTAGCTGTAGAATGAAGTTGCAACTACTTTCCTGGAGAGGAGGAGATCGATATTGAAGATGTTCTTTTAACTTTGAAAAATAAACGCAGTTTCTTTTAATTGTTCCGCACTGTCTCATGGGGAGGAGGACTGTGTCCCAGCTTTGAGGACATGATAGCCTGATTACACTTATGCTATTTTCCCGATTGATGACTTCATCTCTATTACATAAAACTTAAATAGGGCAGGCAAAATGAGGTTGTGCCATTGATACAATCTTCGAACATTGTTTAAAGGCATAATTACTTAAGACTATCTGTAGAACATTGGGAATTCAGAATAATGTGGCTTATGAATTCATTGTGAGAGTCAAGTAGTTGGCAAGTATTCTCAAGGCCATGGCTTTTTGTTAATAAGATCACAATAAGATGCTCAAATATATTTTTTACTTATAGTATCACAGGACAATACTGTATCAGTGTTCAGAAAGTCTCTAAGGTGAGGTTCAGAAAGCTCAGGTTCATGGCACTTGCAGCCGAGATAACTACAATCATATAATATATACCTATATAAAACAAGAGAGATGAACAAGAAAGACGTAAAAAAAAAATAGCTGAAACTAAAGACAAAAATCCAAACACATTAAATTTATGAAAAAAAAAAATGTATTAAAGAACGCAACAGAGATTAAGAAAACAATTTATGTATACCTATAAAACCTCCAGTATTCTTTTGTCAGACTTATCTAAACTACATCGCCGTACTTGGCCGTATTCCAAAGTCCGATATTAGTACAGGAGATTTGCAGATTCACCTGGCCCAGATCTTAAGAGTACTTAGCACCTCGGCGCCTTTGACATGCCAGGGCTAACAGAGACTTACTGGCTTTAATCTGGGCGGACGTGTTACATTTGTGATGCGATTACTTTGTTTGTTTGCTTGTGTGATTGTTTTAGAAGTCTTAATGAAATTGTTACGTAAAGTAATAGCAATAAAAACTGTTATTGTCTTTCCTTATTTCATTAACCTATGAGAATTTCGTGGATTTTTTAGGGAACCAATGATGCCGTGCGGTGTTCCACTGGGGTCGGTTCTGGGACCGCTCTTGTATGACATGGCTTGCAGTTTCTAAAAAATCTTGCTTAAAACAGACAGTCTCGCTACCAGTAAAAGTCTCTTTCACTGCAGTCAGGGTGAGAGGACTCAGAAAAAAGTCGGTCTGCCTTTAAATTGAATTTTGAGTTGAACCCTAATCGACTTGTGATGAATTACTACATAATATATATTTTGAATGCACGTGACAAATAAGCTTCCACCGTATGGGGTTTACAAAATATGACGAATCAATCTTGTGACATCCCTTTTGTTGTATCTCAACGTCCAAAAAAAAAAGATTATCGACAACGATTTTCAACCTTCATTAATATTTTACGGACCGTACCAGAAAAAAATGTCGTATCTGCTCTCTATTTTAAACCGCCAATCTTAATCTTTGGCACCAAGTTTAATTCTATGCAATGAGCGATACTCTAGTTAATTTAGATCAAATATTTCTGAACCTATTAACCAATAGTTTTGGTTTAAAACGTACGTTATTTGTGAATTAAGTCCGGCATGATTGTGTTTAAGTTCAATATTGAATTTGTGTTATTTGTTCAACAGTTATGATAGTTCAACAGACATAACTAGTTTGACTGTTTGGCGTAGTAAACAGGTAATGTTGTTCCTGTTTACGTTAATTACTCTTTCATTATTTGTATAACGTGACGTATTTTAATTAAATTTACAGTTTTAAGTACCTTTCTTATGATTTATTTTCGTTAGATACCAGTTTTAGATATTTACTATTTTCATTCAATCCCAATGTGCGCTTTGTTCAGTGTTGTTAGCAAGAAATTATTTAGGAAGTGCAGAATTCATATGCAAAAGCATATATTTATATAACTTATACATAATTATTATGTGTTCTGTAAGTGTCATTATAAATAATTATAAGGTAATAAAATCCTCGATTTTACCGTCGATTCACTTCTGGGCCTAATAGTACTAGCACAGGGTATGTGGGGCTGTCTCAGATGACTGGAACGTAAACGGCAATTGAAGGGTCACGGTGGATTTTTAGTTAATATAAGTCTGAAAGTCCTCTCCACTCTTCCCAGGGCGAAAGGACTTATTTAATAATGTCACCACCAAAAACACAAATTAAGACAACTCGAAACCAGAATTAATAAGGACTCCTGCGGATCGACCACCCATATATTTTTTACGAATGACGCAACCAATGGTTGCCGCGCCATTGGTTGCGTCATTCATGAGAAACGTATTAAGCGCACACGTTTTGTAATACTATAGAACTTTTTAATATTATGTTATATATAAACATATAAAATTTTGTTTTTCTTTGACTACCCTCGTCCGTGTGTCACTACGTGGTGTCAATTGAAAACCAGCGCCAGGTGTCTTTCGTCCAGCAAATGATGAGTTGGTAACCCTTTTGGTGTGGACATGCTCAGCAAAATTCTTATTTTATTTAAATTTTATTTTTAATTATTTTTGTGTGTGTGTGTTCTATATCAAATAAATACTTTTCTATTTTACATAATTCTTTTAGAAAACATCTCCTCAGAAGAAATTATGTAGTCTATTTCCCAAAGTGGGTAATAGGTATATCGTTCCTCACACGCAAAGCGGTAAAAGCCAGAAAGTTATAAGAGTTAGCCAGGGCAAGTGAATTATTGTGATACTTCTGAGCTAAGAACTTGTTACTATTAAAACTTGGTGCAATAATGCTACCGTTATACTGCACCTGTTTACTTTAAGTATACTTAACTTTAAGTTTATTTAACACTAGGCTTCTTTAAGCATAAAATACTGGCAATATTCTTTTTTCAAAAAAAAAACGTAATTAATAATATAGGCAAGTGCTGTATCTATGGACGCTTTTACCTGTAAATACCGTTAATTCTGAGGAAAAAGATGGCGATACGTCAAATCTGTCAACCATAGACAAATGCTTACTGCTGTGTTCAAATAAGAATGTTAGGGTTACCCGTTTTCCCAATAATTAACGGTGTTCACAGGTAAAAGCGTCCATAGGTACAGCACTTGCTCCTACTTAAAAAGATTCATTACAGCATAGATGGTTTCTGCACTCATAAAATCTTGCAAGCAATCCACAGACTGCCACATAATATTATTTTACTTTAACCTTTACTCCCGGCTCAATTCACTTAAAGGTTTTAATAATTATCCCTCGGGAATTTATTATCGGGTTAAAAAGTATCTCATTTCAAAGCTGTGTTTCTAAATGTTGTAAGCTTGTTTCTCATCAGAAACAAGCTTACAACATTTAGAAACACAGCTTATCATCATATAGGAACTGTGTAAACGCGATAATGCGGTGCTGCACAGTGGTTTTAGTCAGTGTCTTTAAGGTTAAGCCACGCTTGACGATGTTGGTCTGTGGATGGGTAACAATTTATCATAGAGGGTTTTTTGGTAAGCAAGTAAGGCCGTTGGTGCCGCCTTGTCAATTGTATATATTTGATAGCCGTTAATCACAGTCAGAAGCCCGGAAGTCTAACAACCAGTCTTACCCAGTTGCTGGGTTGTGGAGGTCAGACAGTCAGTCGCTCCATGTAAAATACTAATAGCTACTGAGCCTATTCGGCACAGTCGTGATGCACACGGTACTTACTGCTATGCCGGGGGTCGTGGGTTCGATTCCCACCCAGGACAAATGTTTGTGTGATGAGCACGATCATTTGTTCTGTGTCTGGGTGTAATTTTTCTATAATATGTATGTATTTAGAAATATATAAGTATGTTTATCAGTTTTCTAGTACCCATAACACAAGCTCTGCTTAGCTTGGGACTAGATGGCGTTGTGTGATAGTTGTGGAATATTATTATTATTATTATATTATTATTCATTGTATTCACGTAATTTTTAATTGCAATTGTGTACATAAGGCTTGCCAAATAATTTTTCTTCTTTCTTAATATTCAGTTGAATCCGGTTCTACTGGAAGCCGACCCCAAAGTTGGGCAGATGATGATGAATCTTAAATAAAAAACATCTAGTCAGGTTTCTCATAAAAATCGATAAAAAATAATCAAATTAAATCAATGTAATACGCAACCGAGGTGTATGTTGGCGCCATTCCAACGTTCTGATGCCGTCTGCTGCCGACCGTTTAGACCGGTAATTACACCAATATTTTATATAATGCTTTCGTAAAATCATTTGTATTAAATTTGCTTCGTTTGGCTAACAAATTAGAGGGGTTGGGAGAGATTTGATTAATTTTCGTAGTTACTGTATTTCATCTCGTTTCCTTGGGTATTGCTAATTTCTAAAATCTGATTTAGTTGAAATACTGTTTAATCCTGTAGGTCAAAGTACTTAATTACAAAAAAAAAAAAAGAATTTGGACTCGAAACACACGTAATAAAAATCCTTGAAAGACTACACGTAATTTGTTTAGTTAATTAGAATTTTATTTAAGGCATTTATTAATGTTTATTCTTAGATACCACTGACAGAGTTAAGGATACGACATAACAAAGGAAAATTCACTGAGAGACCAACAGTTTTATAGATCCGTGATTGCCAAGTCACTTTAAATTAGCGTGGTTGTGCTTTTGCCTACTGAGGCCTTCATGTCACTTTAGTGCGACAAAAGGTAAAATGACGACGCCAAACGCCAGCTCCGGTTACTATTAAGCACTGTATGTAAGCGGGATACCATAACCCTGAAACGCAAAGGGCTTTCCTTTACACAGGAATACAGTGGTTTTTGGTCACTAAGAGTCTGTCAGTCCGTCGTCCTCTCCGATTCCTACAAATTTGGAGATTTATTATAACAAAAAAGTTGGAAAAATTTGGAAAAAACTACACTGAAAAGTAGTTAAAGGTTAAAGAAGAAGGCTCGAATTATTTACTCTTCTGTTTAGAACAAAGTAAATTAACTCAAGCTACGAAACCATGTAACAGTAATATTTTTCTCATTACAAAATGACTACTATTCCAGCCAATACACTGCTCAAGCCCATTTCAATAATGTGCCATTACTAACACATCTCCAAAGGACCATTACGGGCGATCCATTTCCTGACTTTTACAACTTGCACCAGACAATATAGCCTTTATGTCCTGCCAAGTAAACCCACATTATGCCTCTAAAAATAATGTCCGACAGAATAAACTTAAGCTCCCATTGCACCCTCAATTTAGATTTTTGTCATACTTTTTGTACTGAAGGTAGTTACGGCTTCTGGTGTATAGAAAGTTGCGTCAACAATAACTATATTTTTTCCGTTATAGCCAATTAATTTGTTGTTGCAGGCGTTAACAATACGGAGACGATTTTGTAGACCATTTAAGGTACTTGTCCCACCGTACGAAGAAGCGACTAGCTTTCGCTAAAAATGTACAAAAGACAGAAGATACTACGTATTACTTACTAAAAACATGAACCATGGCCGATGATCCCCGATGTCTTTGATGTGGTGTGTTTTTTTGTTGTGTGGTGCACCTTGGGGTGACCAGGGTGTACCACTTTGAGTCCACATTGAGATGAACAGTGGTTATCACAAACACAAACGACTATTATTATTTACTCCATGAATTTAGACCACAATAATCATTTTTAGAAAACATCCGTTTGCTACAAAAGTACAATTTCTATTTAATCAATATATATTATGTGGACAACCATTTGTGTAAACCGATGAGTAGGTATTAGAATGATGGGTCACAGTGCTAGTCGTAAATAAATAATTACTATTGATATCGCTGGCGAAAACTCTATCGCTTGTTTAAGTCGGTTCTCGCTATCGCCTGCTGTGAGACCAATGCCTTAGGTTGGTAGACAGAAATATTGCTAGTTGAACGTGAATTACCTTTTGTTACCTGGGCGTTACTACCAACCTATTCTGCC
Organism: Agrotis ipsilon; assembly: GCA_028554685.1. NCBI lineage: Eukaryota > Metazoa > Arthropoda > Insecta > Lepidoptera > Noctuidae > Agrotis > Agrotis ipsilon. The sequence goes on along the minus strand of CM052960.1, from coordinate 15,926,023 downwards.
AAGTTTTTTTACTTCTTTTGGTACTGTTTTTATTTAAAAGTGAGTGAAAATTACAGAACGCCACTTCTTACGGTCCTTACAGGCTACTAAAAGTTATTTCATAAGGAAATAAAGGCAAAGTGGAAGACGCCCAGGGCGTCAAACATAGTGGTTTAATTTTTGGAAACCGTAGGCCAGGCCATCAAAGCCAAGGCCCGAATCGGAATCGGATCTCTCAGCAAACTTACAGGACTCATAAAGGACCAAACACCTTCCGAGCCCTGGGACCCTTTATGCGGGATACCGCGGGCCCTGGAAAGCAATGAGCATGTTTTTACCTCGAAAAAATGAAGAGGTAGTCGCTCTGTTTAAAATACTGGCATTTAGATTCATCATGTAAGTCTCTCGATCTATTTTGTAAAGGAACTAAATGCAAGTTTCGTAAGGAACAGCTAATTACGATTCAGTTCAAACGCAGAAATGAGTTTCCATTCAAAGACATTCATGCATCTTAAGCCGACGAATGTTCTTTTGTGTTTCAAAAGTCTAATACCCGTTTTGAGTCTTCTTCCTCCGTGTCACTGGCACGACGTACTTGAAATTTTGGAAGGCGTAATATGCTATGGTTGGATTTTCCACCTACAACGGTGTTTTTTTGTAATGTAGAATATTTATCAAGATGCGTCCTAGGTATTTGTCCTGTATTGTTTTATGTGTGTCTGTGTGTATGTGAGTTTACATACACACACGAATGAAAACGATTTCGGAAAAGGTGTTATTATTGTTGCTATTCACCATATTTTTATACAAACTTACAAATTACGTTATAAAGCTTTACTAACTGTTGCTATCAATTAACTGGTCAATACCCTCAAAAGTCTACGTAACAGGTCACGAAAGGTTACGTTATCTCAAATTCCGTACAAATCGAGAAAAGCAATGAACCTGCCAACCTTTTCAATAAAATCCGGCACCATCTAAAATATCACAGGTCAAAATCTCCGGCAAGTGCGAACCTAATACAAAACGTTCCGTTTAAAACGCAATAATCTGACGGACCGGATCCGGACTGGTTGGCGCGACGCCAAACATCCGCACCTTCGCAAGGATACGTACGTTTCCTGTTTCTGAACGTACCCGCCACGACACGTTAAAATATAGGTCGTGCCTACGTCAGCAGGTGTACTGAAAATAGACAGGTATTTTAGATAGTTGAACCTTTTTTGAGTGTGAATGCAGGTAGTTGAAAAGGATGTCGTGAATCGGGGCTAATGTGCGGTGCAACTAGGTCATGATTTGTAGAGTTTTTGATGTATTTCTTGAAAGGTTCCCAACATTGATTTTATGGTCACAACCATGTTGAAAATGTTTTCTTCTTACTTTCAAATTTAAAAAAAATAATAATTTCATAGTTTTTTTTATGTAATATCAAATTATAGGTAACATTTGTCGCTTTTATTTATAATGTTAGTTCGCAATTCATGTCCGTATTTATTTAAATCAAAACTAAATTTTGGCTTTCTTTTAAGACCTATAATAATGAATTTTGGTAACGTGTCTTAACTTTATCGAAGAAAAAGGACATGAAAATTGTTTATTAAATTCCATACTGAGTAACGGCTCTTAAACATACTGGTGCAGCAAATTCTAATTTTTGCCCCCAATTTTTTCTCATTTAACTGGATCAATTGTCTTCACAAAGATAATCATCCCATCCCACATAACTTTGAACGTTTCTATAATCATGTTTGCAATACAACAATCGAACTCTTTCTAAACAGTGAATTTTAATGAAAATACTGCAGTTATACATAAATTCTTACATAAATTATACATAAATTCTGTGTTTCATCCAACGGTTACTACCAATTTCTTCAATTCTATGTTTCCAGCACATAATCTCATTGCCCCCGCCATTAGGACCCCGATGTCGGTGATTATTGAAAATGTTTGCGGTTGGTTATCTTGACCGGTAAACTAATGTCTAACAACTGTATAAACGCAAAAACGAAATCCGATTAGGGTAAGCGTACTTAATATTGCGATAAGGACTGTATTTTCTGTAATTTAGGGATAAAACACTTAGGTTTAGCCAAACGTTTGTGAAAAGGATCGATTTGTGTGAACCTTTTTCCGCATAGGTATTTAAAACCAAACGCCTTCATTTGTGTCAGGATTCGTAATCAGTTTCCGAAAATTAGCCCAGTTTTGAATTCCAACTCTGAAAATAAAAATGGTCAGAGGATCTCGTCTCTTAAACCGTCAACCACGACATGAGCCTGTTCAAAAGTAAATCGAAACTTTTGAGTGATCCCTACTACTACCCTACCCCAATTGTTTTTGAATTAATTTCTAACAACACATTGGAAGTCAGGACAACTAACGGTCCAATCATTTTGACACAATTTTTAGTTCGTATTACTAATCTTATGTCCGTAAGTGATAAAGAGAAAAAAACGACGGAAACTTTGGCCGAAGCTACGTGTTTCGTAGTAAGATGAGAAGTACCCAAGACTCGACTGACTAGAAACATAAACGGAGTACTCTATTGTCTTATTCGGGTGCGGGTGCTGCACAGGTCAATCTTCAACCCACGCTTGCCAAGATTGGACTTTGTATTGGAGACATTTCTAGATCATTGATGACTAGATCATTACATTTAGTCAGAAGCTCGAAATCACTTGACAAATCAGTCTTAACAAAGGGTATTGTATTACTGAGTTACTGGCTTGTGGAGACAGATGAGCTATCACTGCCAAGTACTCCAAGTAAAATACAGATTTCTAGACACATCAGGTTACACTGAAACCCGACCAAAACTTGTTTATGTAAAGGATCCGCAGATCATGAAACATTTTGACTGGCCTGTTGGTCTGGTGGTTAGTGACCCTGACTGCTGCGGGGGTTGTGGGTTCGATTCCCACCCAGGACAAATGTTTGTGTGATGAGCATGATCATTTGTTCTGTGTCTGGGTGTATCTTATCGATATTTAGAAGTATATAAGTACGTTTATCAGTTGTCTAGTACCCATAACACAAGCTATGCTTAGCTTGGGACTAGATGGCGTTGTGTGATAATTGTGGAATATTATGTTATGTTATATTTTGAATGTTCATTATTCTGGTCTTTAATTACATAATTTCGACATAAATGAAACATGAAACACCACAAGGAATTTTAATAAGAGATTTTAACCCAATTCTTCACATTGCAATTTTTAAATAAAAGAACCAATGAATTGGACAGAATCCTTTGTACGGTGTAAATATCGCAGGTGCATGAAAGCTTTGTTGAAAGCTCTACACAACGTGTGTTGGACAAACTTCAGCGTCCACGTTGACGGATTAGCCTTTGTCCTTTGACGGACCTCTTGCATTCAAAAGGAACTATAGTCGTTTTTGAGCTTTTGTGAGAGAGCCTGAAAGAAGTATTTTGAGCAAGGAGTTGTGAAACGGAAAGGTTTGATCATCAAATGAGAATAACGATGAAAGCAAAGAAGAAAACAGTAAGAAATAATAATAAACTTTATTGACATATACCCCGAGGCATAAGACCACGTAAGTAATGTCTTGTTAACAGCAATATTTGTACCGATGTTTTAAATAGTACTCAATTTAGTTATTTAAAAATACATTTAAAAAGCTATTCGATGATACAGTTCTTTACTTCGGGCGTTCCCGGGGCAAACCTCAATGCCAAATTGGGATTTGGTCTTTCTCCTGTATCGTGATTGCATTTACCGAAATTTTTACTCACAGCCAGATATGATTCAACTAATATATACACATCATCATCTGCCTAGCCTTTTCCCAACTATATTGGGGTCGGCTTCTAGTCAAACCAGATTCAGCTGAATATCAGTATTTTACATGGAGCGACTGCCTGTCGGACCTCCACAACCCAGTAACTGGGTAATACCATACTGGTAAGACTAGTTGTCAGACTTTAGAGCTTCTAACTAACAGTAACGACTGACAATGATCTACAAATGACATCCGGGACCAACTGCTTTACGTGCTTTCCGAGGCCCGGAGGAAACTCGCTATAAAAGATGGTCACCCATCCACAGACCAACCTCGGCAAGCGCGGCTTAACCCGGAAGATCGACCTGTGCGGCTGTAATTATTTAGCCACGAGTTCCTCTAATATGCTTCAAGTAATATATATGTCACAGTCAAAACTCTTAACTAGTCAAAAGTACTATTGACTAGCAAAATCAGTCAAAAGCACTTTTGACTGAACAGGTTGGTCAAAAGTGGTTTTGACTGAAAATTATTGGTTATTAGTACTTTTGACTGCAAATTTGCGGTTAAAAGTACTATTGACTGACGCTCTTCGTCAAAAGTAGTTTTAACTGCAATAAAGCATCAGTCAAAACCACTCCACTCCACTGCTCCTACTTTTGGGTGATTTAAAACAATTCTAACCTAACCTGTCCGTGTCGGGGTGACCCAAGTCGTTTTTACCAATATTTTTTTTCTCAGTGCCCCATTACATACACTCCTATCTAAATACCAGCTGAACAACACTATGCTTTTGAACGAGAAGAAGACGGTCGACTTCAGGGGCACCTCGAGGTTCGGTTTGGTTAGGTTCCTTTAAACCTTATAGACAGAAAAAGGAGCCCCGCGTAGCGGGGCTCCGTCGACCTTTCTTCGAAAGCCCTCTTCCTTCGCTTTAGAAATAAAACGAGCGCTCCGCTTTAGAAAAAAAAAACACTCTACAATGAAGAATTATTTATTCATGCAACTCAACCTATTATGGCACTTTGAATCACACAGCAAAAGCAATCGATCAAAAGTGGTTTTGACTGATACAACCAGTCAAAACCACTTTTGACGGAATCACTTAGTCAAAAGTACTTTTAACCAGCTCCATTGGGCAAAAGTAGTTTTAACTGTTATTTTAGTCATAAGTACTATTGACTAAAGCATACGGTCAAAAGTACTTTTGACTGATTTTGCTAGTCAATAGTACTTTTGACTGGTTAAGAGTATTGACTGCAACATATACAAATATTTTACGAAAATCAAATCCTCGTCGGTAGCGAAACAGCCTATCGCTCTTACCTAGACAAGAAGACGTTTCTAATATCCTGTTTAATTAGACAATCCTAAACATGAGACACCTAATATGACGCTAGCTATTAGCCTGCAGATTACAAATATAATAAAGCATGCTTAGTACACACTACGTCATGTCTTAAAATTGAGCAAATATTTTCTTTGTGTGTTTCTTTTTCACTAAAGAATTTTCCTGTAGGTGTACTGGGTGAGCTTATATATCCCACAAACACACTCACTTAGGCCTCGTTGAAGGACACGCGTCGCGTCGAACGGTTGCGTCTGAAAGAGCGTGCCGCCCAAAACATAAACATACAGCAATGTACAAAGCGTTTATGAAGGAGTAGATTCGCACACGTTTGTTTGATTTGTGGCAAAAACAATTATTAGGTACTATTCAAACAAAACTCTCTGGATGAAAAGATGCCGTGTAGTAAGCTGCGTTAGACAGCGCGGTCACCTAAAACGGGGATAAAAATGGTTGCGCACCGCCCAACACGCCGCGTCTCCTTGAACAAGCCTTAACAGCCAAACCTGGTAGATAAACGAGGAATAATCCAAATATCGGTTTTGTAAGCGAATAGAAACCTGCGATATGCACAGCAGCAGCAAATTAATCAGCCACTGCGCCATCTATACTATCGAATGAAGTCGATTTCTCAGAATCCCTTACCACAGACAAGACGTACCTAATATCCTGTTTAGTTAGACATAATCCTGAACACGAGACACATAACATGACGTTAGCTCTTAGCTGGCAGATTACATCAGCATAAAGCATACTTAGTACACGTCACGTGCCTTAATAGTACATTTTGGAAAACAGAATTGTTTATCCGATGCCAAATTCTGGCGAGCAGCCAACGCACGGTACAGCCAACACCTGAGCCAGTAATTGGCCCGCATTTTGGCCTGATTGTCGGCAACGGATACTAGATGATATTTCATTGGCATGGAATTATTATTGGTATTAGTAATAGGTTTGGTGTTATTTGATAGGATTGGGTAAGATAATATCTGAACCATTTCTATCAAATAAACACAAACAGCAATAGGTATTAATGTTATGAATATTGCTGTTACTTGAAAAATGGTGGAAAAACTTGTAGTGTGTCCGTTCGCTTTTAAGAGTTAGTTTTGCGCCAAGAAATTTACACCTTCACAGTCAATATAAAAACGTTCAGTACGGTTTCAAATTGTTGTATTAATACTTGTCAACAGAGACGAGTTGGCATAAAATTTATATTTTTACATATAATTTTGTTAATTATGTCCCTTAGCCTTTACACAAACTTTACAAAAACTTTAAATCACTTTTCGGCGACCTAAGTATCAATCTGCTAGGACCAAAGCGGAACTTGATAAGGTTCTCAGAATTAAAATTATTTTGTGAATACAATATCATTTGGAACAAAATACAGTTAGTATTCAGGTGTTTTCAAACGTCTAATTGTATGTCATTCCAATTAAATATTGAACTCACAGAATAATTTAATTCTCACTGTTACGGAAATCAAACAAAATGTCTGGTTTAGCTTTAAACAGCTCGATTAATATGTAAGACAGAAGACAGAATCGATAATGTACAGACAGCCAATTAAGGCCCATCGTTACTAACATGAATTATAAATTACTATTGAATAAATTATCTGGATTCACACGCTAAACTGCTTTTTGTCTGTTAGAATTATTGATGAAGCTCTATTTTAATGGTAATTATAAAAAGGGGCGTATTTTATCGATTTTTAATGATAGCTTAGACGATACATTTACCAGCTAAGCAAGCAAGATCATTAATTAGTTTATTATTTACAAGTCAAGCAAGCAGGGTCATTAATTAAAACTCTAGTGGCAAATTAAAAATGTAGGCCTTTTTTTTCGTGGTAAAATCATCAAATGAGTCTTCCCAACCCGGGCAGGGCGGGAGGGACCGGCAGACTTGTCCTGACTAAAATCTACGATGTCCTTCGGTATCCCTTTGAGGAGTCGCGGTATACGTATGTCCCGCAACCCAAATAGGCCTAGTAGTTAATAATAAAACGCACAATGACGACAATATTTAGGTATTTTTGTTTACTTCAAAAGGTACTTCGGAGTCTTTATTTTGTTAGGTATCCATATTGGCTTAGTATCTCATCGCCGTGTCAGCCTATTAGCGTCCCGGTCCTGTAACCCCGACCAAAGCCTGCCGGGGTTGCCGGACTTATTCCATCACCGAGACCCCGGAACATAAAGGGATATTGAAGGACACCTTGGATTTTGGTCAGTACAAGTCTGACAGTAAGAGGGGTGAAATGACTCTTTTTATGAATTAACCACGTAAAAAAAAAACCGTCCCGGTCCTGGGCAGTCGTCCGTGACTCAGCCAGTCAGTCATTCTTTTCAAAGTAGCGATTAATGGGTTGACGATACCGTTAAGATCGCAGGGAATGGATGGATAAGAGACGCACAGAACAGAGAGATATGGCATGAAAAGGGGGAGGCCTATACCCAACAGTGGGTGATCCCGGGCTGATATGATGATGATGATCAATGTGCCACTGCGCGTCTCTCGCTACGTTTGCCCATACGTCGTCTTCTATCTATAACTTCTCTGCTCCATCAGTTGAATTAAATACTTAACACATTTCTTATCCTTAATCTGATCTTGAGAAAGCTATGATTAAAACAAGCAAAAAAAACTTAGTCTAGACTTTGTTCACTTACTAACCTTCTTGACCTTTGTTAACTGAAATATTTTTTTATCAGACGTCTCAAGTTACATAATTAGATACCTTTAGGCTATGTAGCTAATTAGACTTGTAAATATTTAATTCTGAACATGGATCGAACATTGTATAGACTACATTAGAGGTGTTTTACAACTTTCAAACAAATGAGCGTCACAACTATAAAATTTAGAACGAATAAATTCAGTTTTAATTCTTAAAATCAAATAACATCAATCTTGAATTGAAATTCAACAAATATACATAGTTTCGTTTATTCGGGAAAAAATGTTAATTATAGATTGAATACTATAGATGGAAACGCAATCGTTCAGTAACATACAGATGACATAAGCTAAGGCCACTTTACGTCTCATTTACTGAAAACTCGTGCTGAGGGTAGCACGAGTTTTCAGTAAATGAGACGTAAAGTAAACTGGAACTTTGACACTTTCGAATTGACAATTTTCAAGGAAAAAATGGAACAGCGCCTCTGGTGTGCAAAGCAGGAACTAATTTTTTCCTTGAAAATTGTCAATTTGAAAATGTCAAAGTTGCAGTTTACTTTACGTCTCAAATACTGAAAACTCGTGCTGACGGTACAGTTTGTACCATTTCCCATGGTAGTCAAAGAACACCGCGTGAATAGTTTAGGAGTCAGGTAGGCCCTTTTACACCCCGGAGGACATCCATGAAAATTCCAAGACGGGAAAAAGACAAACTAAAAGGACCATTTACGCCAGAAATCATTAAATTCATCTAAACGAATGATATTTTAAATGGCTACGTTTACCGTTGAATATATTGAGCGATTGTTGGAGAAATAAGCCTTCATTCTCCATTTTACTACGTAACCCCTAAACACCATAATATCACAATAACCATGAACAAAACAAACAAACACTCATTTATGTTGAAAGTCGATTTTTGCCAACGTTGAGCGGAGTCTACGTAAGCATTAATTACTCGGCTTGACCGGCGCGTGGCGTCGCATAATGTTTGGACAACCTGTGATCATTTATAACTTGGACACGTTTGGCTAAGAGATAAGCGTTTGATGGTGACAGGCAGTGTGTGGACAAAATGTAGACCGTATTTTTGGCAGGCAAGGTTCGTGATAATATTATTATGGAATTCTGATTTGGGTTTCATGGATGATGTGAGGGAATCTGTATTACACGTGAAGGGAAAACTTTGTATATTTTTTACGGAAATTGCGCTGACGAAGGAGTATGCAAGTTTCATTCTCATAACTGCCAGTACTCTCGATTATGCCAGCTTGTCCTGCATCTTCTAAACTTGCCGCATACCCCACAAATTGTGGCCCAAAATAGCAACATTGTGGAGCCCTGACACAACCGGAAAGCAGCGCGCCAGACCTCGTAGAAAATGAAAGTAACATTTTTTTTCCTTTCTAGAACACACTCACACTGAAACTCGTACCAAATCTGAACTATTCCCTTTAAAAGTTAAACAAAAACCCTCTAAAACATTCACACAGCAGCAACACAACATTCCTCAAGCTAAATCTTGAAGCAACTACTTCAAACTGACGAAAACAACCTGGTAACATATCAGTATTCAAGCAAAATTGCAGAGACGTACACTCCGGTCTCACACATACAACTTTAATGAACTTTCTCGCGTCGCGTCGCGTCGCCGTCGCCCGTTGCCGTCAGCCAACTTCGTGGCCCCGTACAATAGTAAATTTGTTGGGACTAAATGTTTATTAATGTGTTGTGTGAGTTGGTTTTGTTCTGAGCTAGTCTTTATTATTTTTGTTATGGAATGTAGTTTAGTTTACATTTTTTAATCTAATTTTGTGAAGTATGGACAGAAACAATAACGATTTAATTGTTGTAATGATTGTACAGGCTTATAAAATATGTCACCGTATGAATATTTTTGGTTTATAAAACTTGTTTCTTGTAATTATAAAAATCCTCTCTATGCTATAATGGTGAACTGCAACGAAATTTTCACAATTTATTACATAATTTTATTGATCTATCCTTGGTAAATCGACCTTCATCGTTTTGGATATTTTTGGTTTTTTTTTGTTAAGAAAAATTAAATCTCGCGAAATCGATTATACACTATCTTAGTTCTCAGTCTTACAGTGACTATACTTTCCGAATAAAAAAAATCTTCAAGTTAACATCAAAGTTCTAGTTTACTATACGTCACAAAAACGGAAAAGTCATAATGTGAGAAACAATGTGTATTGGCTCTTTCGGTACAACAATAAATTATTGTAAAACAGAAAAGTAATGATCTACAGTGAAAACATTTTTAATTTTGTACCCTTTAAATTCTCTTCCAAATTATTCATTACGTCCTTCTACTTTCAAAATTCAAAAACAAACCCACAATATAAACTAATCAATCGATATAATACCAACCAAAATACTAGAGATAGATTAGGCACTATCGAAATTGATACGGAAGCCATAGACAGGGGGGACTCGGTGTGAATCGATAGGATTATCCTTTTACGGCGACACCTCTACAACCTCTGCTTTCACACGAAATTGAGGATTAGGGACAGTTCGGTAAAATTAGTTTTTTTTTTGACGTAATTTTATCTTTTTTGTGTAAAAATATGTTCCGGGTACCGTGAGAAAGTAAAGCATATGGATGCATCGCAGTTGTGGGTTGGACGTGTAAATTTGTTTGCTTATAGAACACAATCTTTCGCCAGCGGTTTTTCTAGTTGTACTCTGCTTGTAATAGTATAATTCAATCATGATTCGTTGTTGTTGTTTCTTTGGGAGTGGTACCTTTTATGGGACAAAAGTTAACCGTCTTCGTGCACCCGTCAAAGTGGCAACATTCAGTGTTTAACCGTTAAAACGTAACAAAAAAAAAACTTTATTATTATAATAATTATTACTTACGGAGTTTAGGATAAGGATTTGGAACCACAATCCAACCTTGTGATTAAAGTCCAATTCTCGTCACCTATTTTTGAGCCAGCCACGGAGGCGCCGTCCATCTCTCGACACCTATTGTATGGAGACTTGCCTAGCAGTCATTGTTCGACATTTTATTTAGTCCGTAAAAATAAATCGATAGCCATAAATCGAGATCTTACACAATATCGAAGATATAATAGAACAAGAAAAACAATAATGGACCATAAGCATAACATAGAACTTTTTCATAATAGACAGAATCTACCAATCATAACAGGAAAAATGACAGTTCTAGTACAGTTACTGATTTCTGAGCAATTCTGGCATATGTCCAGAAAACTTCAAGACAATAGAACAGTACTCTATGATGAAAATATTCATGAAAAAACGCTAACATCAGAAACATTCACAGATACTGTCGCTGCTGATGTTTCTGAAGTACAGGAAAACGATATAGGAAATATCCTTTCTGTTATAAAGAATCTGGTAGCAAAAGACAGCTGACAGACCTTGCAATAAAATATTATGTTTATTAGTCTGTTTTCTTTGGTCCCGTAATGTCCTTTGGTCCGATTTGAGGGTTATTTATTGGGGTTATACATTAGGATAATGTGGATTTTGTTAAGTCAGCAAAACGGTAACTGAAAACGGAGCTTTTTGGAACGATTGATGAAATTGAAAATCCGTGTGGTAGACAAACTGGGAGAGAAGATGCCTTTGGTCAATGCGCCCACCTGTTCGCATTTTGAAGATGGTAAAATGCTCTTAAAAGAACTAAAACGATAGCTACATTCGATCAAAACAGTGTGATTCTTTGGAACTGTTATATTATGATTGTGTCTTCTAAATTACGAAATGAGTATCAAGTATAATAGTATCAATCGCTTGATACTATTATAGTATTTGTTTCGGAAGGTTCTGTTAGAATATAATAACAATGTGAAGTACAATTCTCCGAATATTATGACAAGTTACTATTTTATTTGTCAAGAAACAGTGAAAATAGTAAAATTTGTATCATGTGCAAAATAAAGAGTATCATTTAACAAGACATAAATTCTGCTAAAACTCTTCATTATTTCTTTACAAACAATGTTTGTTCAAATAAACTGACGAAAATTACTCACTACTAGACCATTTTCAAAGGGAAACCTACACTCATATTCCTTTTCACACAAATCGCATTAACTTCTTCATTGTCAACATTTAACGTTAGAGCACTTATGAAATAATTCCCTTCATAGAGAAAGCTATTGTGTTTGGAGTTTATTTCCTCACTCATTTTTCAAGGAGGATCAACAGGAACTGTGTCTTACATTGATTTAAATCATAGATGTGCCTTCACTGAATTTTGATCACACCAGAAAATGTCTACATGGAGATGCTCATCTCAAGAATTAATGTTGCGGTCAGTCCAATATATCATAATTTGCTACAATACTATATCATACAACAGTTACCTTAGTTCTAGTCTATGTTTAATTGAGGATATCGTCAATAAAACAGTCTTACCACTGTTTTTTTGCCTATAACGTTCCCATTGTTGGGACACAGGCCGCCTCTTTTGTGAGAAGGAGTGGGCCATAATCCACCACGCGGGCCCAGTGCGGGTTGGCAGATGTCACATGTCTTCGTTGTTATTTTTCTGAACCAGAAATAAAGCCATAGATTTTAGTCACAGTGGCCGAAATCGGCTAGATGGCATCATTATCCTCCTTTGTCTACTATCTGACTGAGCGAGAAAATGAGAGAGCGAAAAACAGGAACATCTTTTGTCGCATTTTATATTTTGGCAGGTCTATGATTTAAATCAGTGATGTCTCGTCTATTGTTTGTTACGTCCTCATGTAGGCTTATTGTGGTATCGCCCTACTTGCCAAGTCCCTCGTTTGAACTCCACGTCCGAATGTCCGAGACACTTAGTGCACTCAGTTTGACGTCCTCTTGAGCACTGGCTTGAATTAATCTGGGGAATCAAATTGAGAATTGATCGAGGACTCATTCGATGAACAATATTGTGAGCTGGTTATAAGGAGTTTGTGCCATGAGTTCTTTGCGGGGATTCTAATTGAAAATGTTTCTTCACAAACTTTTTACGGTGGTCGCATATTTATATCCGCATCGCCGCATTTTATGACGTCATAGGCATTATCTAAAATGCTGAGACCACGGCAAGGTCGTGCGGTGCCATCAATTATATGCGATGATCTTTATAATCGCTGCACTCTCGATGTCGTTTCACATTCGCGCCGCTATCCCTGTCGCTGCCGCTGCCTTCTGCCATCAAAATAATTTCAGATCACTAGACAAATTTGCATCATGCAAAAATTTGGAATTACTACCACCGTTGCATTGTCACCGTAAAATTACCTACAGCACATTCATCACACAAAACTATTACATTTATTTATTAGTAACCACCATACACAAAGCTAAAGAGCTTTCTGAATCGAATTAAAAAATAATTAAATAATACGCCTAAAGCATCAGTCCTTCCTAAAAATAACCCAGACAAAGCCCATATAAAAGTTAACGCTGATGTCTATTGCGGTTCATGCGAAAAAAAAGTCGTACGACACTTAAAACATCCGAACACGGACGGAGAAAATTAAATGACGGCAGAGTAATAATAAAAATGAGTGTTTGTAACACAATGGGTGTGCCTCCGCTACTACAATTTGGTAAAGGGAAGGAGGCGAGTCATTCAAAAATATTTGGACAACACTAACATGCTCTCGGAAACGCACACTAACGAAACCTGTTGGAATTCTTGCGAGATTTTCTGACCCCAAAAAATATTCACAGAAGGTCACAATATCTTTCATAATATCCATTGTTTTACAGGCGTTCCCCAATCTTTGCCACGCCACGTCTAGATTACCGCGACCTTCACTACGAGTAGGTAATGTTCGCGGCCTACCTTTTAGGCTGGAGTTCCACTGAAGCGGAAGGGAGGCGAGTTGTGCCGCGATTCACCAATCACATGGCTTGAAATCAGCAACTCTTCTCCACACTGGCACTGCGGCACAGCTCTGCTCCGCACCGCTCCATAAGTTAAAGATTTTCTACCAATGCATCTTTGGCTATATTATTATCACCTCAAAACACTTCAGCCAAAACGCACCCTTAACGACCGACACGTTTCACGTACTTAGTTCAAGTGCAAGCATACTCGAGACATTCGGGTGCCTTTCATACACATCTTTGTCATCTGTCTTCGCGTTTGTATGAAGCTAGCCTTCTGTAGATACCTCCTCATTTTGCGACTGTGAGTCCTATTTGCTTTATGCATGTGTGTCACTTTCGCATACACAATTCTTATGTGTGAGTTTTAAGGTTCCTTATGCTGAAGTGAATTTCGTCCACGTTGTCACTGGGATGACCCTTCCGAGTACAATGACCAGTGTCCATTATTAACGGACGTGTGTATAGCGGACGATGTCCGAGGTATTTTTGTAGATGAGAAAATCTTTTGAAATGAGATTTTGCCGAATGGGTTAAAACGGTTTACTGGTTTCGCAATTTGGGTGTGATGAGCACCGGGAAAAGTGCCTGAAAATAGAGTTTAGAATTTGTAGTTTCAAGGCAAATGTAGATACTAGAACAGGCTTTTATGCAGCATATTTTTGTTATCGTGGTAAATTCATAAAATAACTCCTTTCACCAACAACGGCGGGACTGTCAGACTTGTATCAACGATAATCTACAGTGATCCTTCAACAGCCATTTACGTTCCAGGGTAATGGTTACCTAGTCCCGCAACCCCGGCAGGCTTTGACCCTCTATGTTGCAGCATCAATTTACGAATCTAACTAATCCATCAGTTACAGTTGTGAAAAATAATGAACACGTATTTTTTCATCATCATCATCATGATCTCAGCCATAGGACGTCCACTGCTGAACATAGGCCTCCCCATTTGATCGCCACAAGTACCGGTTGGAAGCGACCTGCATCCAGCGTCTTCCGGCGACCTTCATAAGGTCGTCTGTCCACCTTGTTGGTGGACGTCCTACGCTGCGCTTGCTAGTCCGTGGTCCTTGCTAGTCTCCACTCTAGCACTTTTCGACCCCATCTGCCATCCGCTCTGCGAGCAATATGGCCTGCCCATTGCCACTTCAGCTTGCTAATCCGGTGGGCTATATCGGTGACTTATTATATTGACGTATTTTTTACTTTTGTTAAATCAATGAATATTCGGTCGCGGGACTCGAATTACCGTGACCCTGGAAACTAAAGGGCTATGAAAGACACCGTAGATGTTAGTCAGTACGAGTCTGACAGTCCTGCCCTGGGTAGGAGGACTCATTTGGCGATTTTATCACTATAAAAAACCAGTAAATATTCACAAAGATAAAACGCATCAAAACTCTAGAGTACAACAACTGCCATTAATGAAGCATAAACGTGAATTTTCATTAAAATGCAATTAATTAATTCCAACTGTTGATTCTGATGTGTTCAAGTAAATATTGCTGTGGGAATCTTTTCAAAGAATTTGTACCGATATTATTGTGAAACGTGTCCAGAATACATACAAATATTGTAATCAGAAAGTAGGTCACTTTGTTTTTCTGCCCTTCTGTTTGTCTGTCATGTTTTTAATTGTAACTGCTCAACAGCTCTAGCACGAGTTTTCACTCTTTTACTTTACAGTGCCTTTGTCAGCGTTTCTTGTTTAAAAAAATGGAACAGCGCCTCTGGTGTCCGAAGAAGGAACTAATTTTTTCCTTAAAAATTGTCAGTTTGAAATTGTCAAGTTCCAGTTTACGTCTCAAATACTGAAAACTCGTTACTAAGCTAGGTCATACAATAAATTATAAACCTCTGTATTGTTTTTCCGTGGGATAATTACAGACCTAAACCCGGGTGAAACCAGAGGCTCAAAGCTTTACTAGGTTATAAGTCGAAGCAACAAAAGGTCACTTTAATTACTCCAACCCAAACTCAGTACCTACTTGGCTTAGTATTTTTTTGCATAACGATTTCATTTTGTTTGGTTTATATTTTAGCTTAATAATTATAATGATTAGTAAATTCAGCCTTGTTTAATATTTTGAGCTTCGAGAATTCTTTCGCGGGGCAGTCACGCGACGAGATTCCATAAAAGTAAAGAACAGGTACTTGGAATAGTTACCTTGCAATTCTCCTTTGTGACTGTGTAAAGTTACTGTAGGTACTAAAGTAACAGCTTTTGTACTAAGTTACTGAACACTTAAATCTAAGGCTATATTTGGAAAGAATAAAGTGAAAAGTTAGAGTACTTTTAAATAGTTACCTATGATGAAATCTATCGAAAAGTAAAAAAATAAACAACCGTAGAAAAGCTCTTAGACGCAGTGCTTGAGCGATTGACTGTTGCAAAAGTCGCTAATTTGATTTTTGAACGAAAAAATATAATCTGGGGGCACGGCAGTGCCCCCGCCAAGACGAGCCAAGTAAAATGCAAGAGCACTACTAACCTTTTCTCGAAGTGTTTCGTAGTTTTTTTGAACCATCATAGAGTTGGTTCCCGATGTACTAGATATATGTTTGATTCTAGATTTCGCTTTTGATGTATTCAAAAATTACAGTTCCAATTCCCAAAGGACTTTCCAACATAATAACTAGAAAGGTTTTTACAAAAAAAGGATCTATAGCTTTACAAACTAGTTACCTTTTCCCTTAACCACATTAACTGCGGTTTAAGCAAAACAAAGCTTTGCAAATAGTAGTTTTATTTGCGGTGAAAGTTTACCATCGACTTGTTAGCTCAGTATTTAATGCGTATTAAACGATATAAGCCGCTTGAATTTTACAAGAGGCTCTTTGACCAATTTTTATAAAGGCTTTCACGATTTGTAATGAATTATTGTTGTTTTATGATTGGTAAGCGACGTAAGTGATAGTTATTTCTTTTTGGAAATGAATATCTAGGGGTTTCGTTGAGATATTTTATTTATGAGTGTCGAATCATTTACTAAAGATTTTTATTAATCTTGAACTAAAAAAAAACTCGTTGCATAATGAAAGTTCTCGTGTTATGTGGGTGCGTTTTCATGTATTACAATAAAAAGTCACATGTATTTTGCTTGTTATTGTTTTATAATATTTTTCTGCTAATTTAAACATTTTTATTTATGTAAATGTTAGTATTTTGAATATATCAATGCGGTGCCGTTCAGCCCCCGACATAAGATAGGCCCAAATGTTTTGGAGTACCTCAGTGAAACTGGTATAATTATTTAAAAAAATGGCCACGTTTTATTTAAATATTTCTAAACAACTCCAAAAACATGAAAATGAAACTGATATTCCATGAAGTGTTAAATAATACATAAAATATGATGTGAGTTCATAACATAGTATACAAAATCACGCCACCCAACCTATGATTACCGTTCAATCAATACATATTATTATATATCAAAAAGCACCATAATTATACCTTCATATTTTCTTCAAAAACGTTATTCAAAAGTGATATTTAAGGAAGAAAGTAATAAAAGTTATAGTCAGTTATCTATAGCAGCAATTATTTGTTAATTGGCTTACATTTATAGGCCGTTTTAAGGTAACAGAGGGTATTGAATTGGCCTAAGTGATGGATGGTGAGCGGTCAGCGCGATATACTGAGCGTTTGTTGTAACCAATTGATTCATTTTTGTAGACTTGTGTTTTATTTATTCGCAAATCCAGGCATATTGTTGAAAACAGCCAAATAGAATATATTGGCTGTACGCTATACTGTGTTATAATGACGTCTTGTCAAGTTTAGTTGGGGTTAAAAAATGTCAGTGTCATTGTTAAAACATTGATACTGGCAGCCCTCCAAAAGGGGTTTTGATTTTTTGATCGTACTTAGATCCTACTAAATTCAAGTTGAGCTTTCTTGTGATATTCTCGTCATACTACGACTTTGTTTTCACACGTACTTCTAGTGTGGCGTGAATCCGGCTTCCCAAAAAAAGTTATAAAAACGTTCAATTCGCTTGTTCTTGTTTGTTTGCTTCTAGCGTCTCTTTTCTCTTTAACTACTTGATTTATTTATACCTTTGAAACAACATGTTAATACAGAAATATTTCACATAATGCAACTTCGCATAAGTTTTCCAATACAAAAGTGCAAGTTTCGGAATTCAGAATCGCTAACGCTTCCGCTTATCACCAACTCCCCACCCAACTTAACCGTCACGCAAGCACCCGCTTCTTTAGGCTCAGCGATTATTTAACAATAAATTATTCGTGCCACAATAAATTTACATATTCAGAATCGCCCTCCGTTGAGTAGTAAATAAATTACGTTTCGTTACCTCCTCACTTCGTCATAATTGAGTGGTAAGGTGTATTGACTCGGCGTGCGTTCGTGACCAAATGAATGTTAGGGAAAGGGCTTTGTGTTGCATTTACTATTGTTATTACAAGTAAATAGCAAAGAAGAAATTTCGTGACATGAAAAATAAAATTTAGGCCATTACAAAAGTAATTAGAAATTAAAATAAAAATGTGTGTGAGAAATGGACAGTAAGGGTTATTTTTTTTGCAACCCGGCACTGGAACTTTTGAGTGGATAACTGATAAAATTAGGTATTTTGAGTCAATCAAGTAAGATTTCAACTTACTTGACTGACTAGTAACTAAGACGTAACTTTAATAGTTGATCCTTAATTTGACTACTTTGCTAAAATGTCTACAAGCAATTCAATTACTAAGTTTAATTTTCAGACTAACGTATACCACTGTTTATCCAACATGAATAATTATTGTATTCCAAGATTTTGCCTTTCTGGAATTAACTAAAAATCCAAGCAAACAATAGGTTAAAATTAATTAAAATTCTCAGAAAACAGTAAACTTTAACAACTATAATTAAAACATAAATCACTTCAGAACTTCATTGCAAAACATATCAAGGTTTAGCAGGAAAGTTTTCTAAGGCTAAATATTTTACACGTATATTAAATACCTTTACATAAGAAATAAGAATTTTCTTCAAACATTCAATTTATTCATAGTATGGCAGCACGCAAGTGCACGACGTCGATTTTTCTTTTCTTTTTTTCTACATTCATTTCGTTCAGAAATATGAACTAGTGAAGGGTTATTTTTCAATATTAAATTGCGTACAAAGTTATTTTCTGATAATGATTTTAAGTAAAAGCAAAATTGTAAAATATTTTTATTTTTTGAGTGAGTTATGATTCCACAGTGACGTAATAAATTTTGATAGTGTGACGGGCTTTCGAATATATTGGTGGTTAAAAATATTTTTTTATGTAGATGAAATATTAGTTATTTATAATTAAAGGAAAACATTTTTTTTCAATGCTTAGAATTTTGACTTTATGAAGCTTAAATAGATAAGACTTGTCAATAATTTGATCTATTTTATTGATTTTTTTTAAACTAATTTAAAATGATTACACCTAGTATTTTAAAGTATTTTGATGCCCTTCTTGGCATTTCACATCTACTTATTATATTATGAATTTGACTGAAAGACGAACTTTCATTGTATAGCTCCAACATAACCACCATAATTATCTATTGTCGACTACGCTACGAACAATCCAGGAACGGGATACAAAATGTCACTCTATGTAAAAATTAATAACTAAATTGAAAGTTATCTATAGAGTACCTATCAATTAATAATTATTTTATTGCAAGTTATGCATCATAAATATTTTTCTTGACAGAGCACCTATCATCTTACACTTTCACGATACTTTATTATTTGGTCATAATGATTGAAGTATTCTGATTGTTTACTTTATTAGATATTGCTAGCGGCTTTTTTTTTTTATTTGGCTTACGTTTATCTTGGAAATCACACCAACGAGAACGTAACACCGGTTTGTATAATTATTTTAGACTAATTTTCATTCATCCATAATTTCTATTCAATAAAATTAGTTAGATCTATTTGTAGCTTAAATAAACAAATATCTACGTGTTTTTATCACGGTACAAATAAAGCTGTGTACCCCTAACACGACATAACTTTACACCATAAATATTCTACACCTGTCAGCGTTAATCCCTAATTTTGTTAAGGGATAAGTACCTTATACTATTCACACTCCCCCTACTTAAATCCCCCTTAAGTCAAAAAACCTCATTGACACAAGGTGTAAGCCCCCCCCCCCACCTCGCGTGACCGCAACCAAGGGATCTAATACAGTTGGCCACTTAGCCAATTACCGTGGGGTTGACGTGTACTGGTGTGATGGTTCAATTAAACCAATAATTGTCGGTATTTTCACTGGCTCTGAAATTATTATTTGATGTTTTGTTATGTTTGTTTGTTTTGTTGCTGATTTTAAACCTATCGCGGAGGTTGGCATCTGGCACAGGCTGCAAAAAATTGTTGATAGGAGCCGTATGTGGAATAGTTTAGGTGCCATTGACTCAGGTATCATTTCAGCGGGTGCTCAGTGTGGAATACCTCCTTAAGCGGCATTAGATTTAAGAAGTACCATAATTTTATTAATTTTGTACTTTGCTCTACACTAGGCATTTTTCCTGTATCGTGGAAGTTTACAAACATACAAAAAACACCCAGATTCGAACAACTACCTGCAGATCAAACAAACATATTTTGTTACAGGCGGGGATTAAATCCGTGACACACAGCACAGCAGTCGATTTCATTTGCTTGATTATCCACAACTTCCATTAAGAGGTAGCTTGTGTTAAAACTGATTAAGATGAAAATGTGTGGGTTAGGTACAATCACGTGTCATAGGTAATCATATTGTGTAAACCTACGTGTTCTGACTTTCGTTGTGGTTACTGTTTACCTAAATTACCAAAGAAAATATGCTAGCAAATAAACCTGACTATAAGTAATATATACGTACAGCATAATTATTATTAGGCCTGTGTCCCAGCAGTGGGAACATTATAGGCTGATGATGATGATAATTATATTTTTGCTGTTATTCCACTGCAGCCCAGATAATTACATCAAGCATTTTTGGGATCTCAGTTTTCAAGATCAATATTTTTGACTATTCAGTAACACAACTTAAAAGGCTTCGTGCATGATATCGATCAGCAAAGAGTAAAAAAAACAACAAAATACCCCTAAAACGACGTACTTGCCAGTACAATTATAATCCTTTTTATACATTTAATTTAGAACCACAAAAAAGGCTAGCTTCCTATGCTGAAATATAAACAGACCATCATAAAATTCCAAGCCACATTGGTCGAACCTCATAACGGAAGTTTCTTCTTATTATCGCGGAATCGCCAACAGTTATAGCCAATGGAATGCTGCAGTCGAAAACCCGATCAAAGGGGTGGCTTGCGAAATAGTTGAAGGCCGGTTTAAACTGGTTCTAGCCAGTGGAATCCTGTAACTTTGTGTAGTACAAGTTGAAAGAGATTAATGGTTATTTTTATTTTATTTTCACTAGGCAATGCATGAATCGGGTACCATATCTCAATGGATTGTTTTTTTTTTATCAAATTATTTAACACTAGCTTCTGCCCGCGACTTCGTACGCGTATCCTGTTGCTTATGCCAGCGACAACGGGATCGTCAAAATCTAAGATCTGAAAAGTCTTTTACCCAACTCCAAGAGCCCGGCAAAAAAAATAATGGCTTTTGGCCAGTAGAGTACAATAATATTCATCGTCATCGAAAATCGGTCCTAAACTGTTACCGCCTTTACTGCGTGGAAGAAATCCCAGCTTATGTTATTTTATAATTTGTATAATTATAAAATACTCACTATACCTACTAATTTCACTGTATGTGAAATTAGTGATAGCTTTGATTTCCATAACAGGTGTTCCATATCTTAAATTTTTATTCATAAACAAATAGTGCTCATCAAGCTGAAAAACTTTTGCTAAGACGTCATTCCGGAGTGGCTAGAGAGACGTCACGGCGTCCTTACCTACCGCATGACGCAGGTCCTCACCGGACACGGAAGTTTTGGGAGGTACCTGTGTCTGATGAGAAAGGAGGAAACGCTTGGGTGTCACCACTGCGAAGATCGCCCGGAGGACACAGTAGACCACTCGTAGCAAGACTGCCCAGCTTGGGCAGAGCACCGACGTGTCCTCACGGCGGCGATAGGCGGAGACCTCTCGCGCCCGCCATTGGTCGAGAACATGCTTCGGGGCGAGACGGAGTGGAAACTCCGTTCGGTCACCTCCTTCTGCAAAGCAGCTATGCCCGTGAAGGAGGGGGTGGGCTGCGAGAGGTAGAGGACAGCGTCCTCCCTCCGCCCCAACCGCAGTGGGTAGACGCCCACGGCGTCGGACGTCGGCAGACGACCTCCAGTCACCGTAGGCGCGGGCATGCGGACAGTGAGTAAAGGACAACTCGTTGTCCGACCATGGACCATGCCCGGGTCACGGCGCGACGTGTTCCACGCGCGCCTAAAGAGCGTCAGCAAAATGACGGGGCCCCCAAAGCCTGACGGGGTCGCGGGACTTATTTCCTTCACCGTAACCCCGGAACATAAAGGGCTATTGAAGGACACCGTGGGTTTCAGTCAGTACAAGTCTGACAGTGGGGGTGGGAGGCCTCATTTGATGATTTTACCACGCAAAAAAAAAGACGTCATTCCTATATTTTATATTGTAGCTGGGCTCTTGGAGTTCCACATTAGGTGTTCCAGATCCTCAATTTTTATACGTCAACAGAGAGTGCTCATCAGGCTGAACAACTTCGCTAAGACGTCATTCCTGTACATGTTATAGTGTAGCTGGGCTCTTGGAGTTCCACATTAGGTGTTCCAGATCCTCAATTTTTATACGTCAACAGAGAGTTGTCATCAGGCTGAACAACTTTGCTTAGACGTCATTCCTGTACATTTTATAGTGTAGCTGGGCTCTTGGAGTTCCACATTTGGTGTTTCAGATCCTCAATTTTTATACGTCAACAGCGAGTGCTCATCAGGCTGAACAACTTTGCTTAGACGTTATTCCTGTACATTTTATAGTGTAGCTGGGCTCTTAGAGTTACACATCAGGTGTTCCATATCTTCAATTTTATTCTCTCAACAGAAAATGCTCATCACGTGGAACACTTTTTGCTATCGCACCGTTTTTGTATCTCTTATAGTTTAGCTGGTCTGTTGCGGTTCTGTGCCAGGTGTTCAAGTTTCCAGAATAATTTATAGCCTATGTTTTGACCAGATTTAATACCTAGACAAAAAAAAAGAATTATTCAAATCCGTCCAGTACTTTTTGAGTTTATCCCGGACATACATACAGACAAACAGATAAACAGACAAACGGACAAAAATTCTAAAAACTATATTTTTGGCTTCGGTATCGATTCTACATCACACCTCAAGTATTCTTTAAAAAAAATATTCAATGTACAGTTTTGACTTTCCTACTATTTTATTATATGTATAGATATTATTATTTAACATATTACAATCTAGCCTAAAAAGGCTAATAAGCAATTTATATCTAACTTAATTTGCTAACAGTACAATTATATCTAAGAGCATGTCCATTGCGTTTACTTAGCGTCTGTTAAGAGGAAGTCACTTTGTTGTTGCGTCCATATAAATAGCTAGGCACTAATTTTCAATCACTGTTAAAACTATCTCAATTGTGGTACAGCAACGGTATGTGATAATATGCTGGATGCAAAAGTCTTTGGCCTGACAGCACCTCGAACAGAATGAGATCAATATAATATTTTCAACAAATATTTTGACCACAATGAATGGCCGGAGAAAAACACCTGATCCATAACTTATTTTAAAAGCCATAACACTTTGGATAAACTACAGTCTGGCTTAAGGTGGTTATAACTATATTTTGATAAGCGAAGTTGAAAAAAAAACTGCAACGGCAAAAACAGACTAGAACACTTCACATGACATGACAAAACATGACAACCTAAACTCCAGGAAACTACCAAATCCTGTCGTCATATCCAACACGCCGTAAAAACATCCGTGTGAACGTTACCAAGCAAAAACCATCCGGAGATTGAAAACGTCAGTCCTGTAGTACGACACTCCGAACTCGATGAGACAATTTGTCAATCAATATGGGATTTTGTGTATCATATTTTTCACTTTTCGAGGCCATTTTTCCGTGTTGTCCTATATTCTGTTATTATTTTTCGTGTCATTTCAGCAGTTGTTCTGTTGCTTTTCGATACTGATAAATTTATTGTCCGAAAATCGACCCAGTATCTGTACCTATAGTGGAAGAGATACTCGTCTTTAAATGCTCAGGCTAAACTGATAAACTTCTCTAAAAAACTGAAAACTGCATACCTATGACATGACCATTACATAGGGTAGGCAATATACAAATTCATTTCATGCCAAAATACTACAAACATTTAAAAAAGAAGAATTCTAAACAGGTTGTTTTGCAAACTACCAGGAAATTGTTTATTTTTGCAAATAACAGATATTATTACACCAGATTCATCAAAAATTTCGAGACTCCTAGAAACAACCCTTTCAGTATACGCCCAGATCGATGGATCATCTCTTTCTGGGCTGGCCTAAATGGCACCGTCTATCTATCTCCTACTGTGTGGAGACCTTTCTCCTGTACGCGTCCGTTGAATGGACCCACCCAATCATATTTCAACCTAGCAGAGAATTCATACCATTTTTTTTATAACTTGGTAAAATCATGAGTTCTCCCACCCAGGGCAGGGTGACAGGGACTGTCAGACTCGTGCTGACTAAAATCCACGGTATAGCCCTTTACGTTCAGTGGTCACGGCAATTCGAGAAGTCCCGCAGGCTTTGCCCTGTAGAGGGGCCCCGTCACAATGCTGATACTCTTTGAGGCACGCGTGGAACACAACGCGCCGTCGACCCGGGCATGGTCCGTGGTCGGACAACGCATCGCACATTTACGCCGCCTTCATGCCCACGCCTACGGTGACCGGAGATCGTCTGGCGATGTCTACGTTCGTTCTTTTATTTCGTTTAAAAAATTTAAAGTATAGTTTATATTCCAATCACTGTAAGCCCATCACTTAGACCATTATCATAACCACTAAAACTTTGCTTAGGAATGCTCTGAAGTGGTTCCATGGTTTTTGAATTATAACATTAAGCTTTATTGTTTTATCTACATAATATTGTATTCATATTATACTAGCTTAGATTATTATCTATTCGTAAGATGATCTACTGATTTGTAGAATTATAAATTGTGGTAATTTTCATAGTTACTGTTATAATAATATAGGCTTTTCTCATTTAACATGTTTCGCCCACAAGTCTGAACAAGAGGCGTTAACACCAGAGAGTGAAGTAAACGTAAAGGAAATGCCCCCCCCCCCCCCATACTATACAGTAACACCCGGACCCGGAATAAGAAATTACAGATCATGGTAGTATTTATTTCGTGCAGGGTTCGGACCTGGGACGCGCTGCGATGCAGTCAGTCGATCGTTCAGTCACTACATCAACCGTGTCATCGTTGTTTTCGACATTACAAAATCCTTGTTGTCATTGGTCTATTTTTTGGCTAATGTGACATAATGTCAATATTATGTGGAAATATATATTGATTATTCAACCACTTACATTTTACAATGTACTTGATACAATTCATCCATCTTTATTACCCTTTCTCTTAATTACTTATACAATTGCGTTAACATTATTCTTTAAAAATTTAATGGTCATAACCCAGTTCCCTTTCCATTACGAGTTCGACAATATCCACTTCCATTTTCCAAATTTCGCGCGAATCCGCAAAAGGATTTTGGTTTCCCTCCATTTTAATTAGTTTTATTTCACGAAATCCGACTTACAGATCTTATAAAACGTTGTGGCCGAACAATTTTAATGAAAGGATTTACACCATCAATTCATAAGAAACTTGTTTAATTTAAGTCAAAATTGTGTTTTAACAAAGTGTAAAGCGTCAAGCAGTCAATTTCGGAGAAACGAACTTTAATTATTTTATTTGTCATCCACAAACCCTTTTTAATAATAAATAATATTATTATGGAGCGGGTTTTGGCTCTGTGTTAATTTATATTTTTGTCATGTTGTTGTTAATATTTATATCGTGAGGCTTTTTCTAGCAGTGCTTTCGCTTCTTGTGGATACTGTGGCTAAAAAGTAAGTATGTTTTGTCACTTAATTAATCAACTCCAATCAATGCTTGATGTAAATAATGACTTTCTCATTTCTGTCGTAATGCGTACCAATAATAAAAACATAAATGTAGTCATCATTGTTGTAATCATTGTACCAGCTAGGTAATTTTTAGGATTAGACCAGAGGCCATAATAATATCAGTAGTTTTGGGCATTTTACGTAAAAATACTTCAAGTACGCTACTTGACGTATTTACCACGTTTATTGAAGGAAAAATGACAAAAAAACACCTCTAATTTACGAACGAAGAACTATTTTTTTCCCATCAAATTAACGTCTCAGTCCCCGTTTACTTTACGTCACATTAACGTGAAAAGTCGTGCTAGGTGCCTCTGATGTATGAATGTGGATGAGGCGTAAATAGTATGTAAAGGTCGTAACTGGTGTCGCTCTGTGTTTCTGCCTTATCACTTGAAGACACACTTGCTGAGGATGTGGCCATGTTTTTAACACATATTGAAATAACCCATATTATAATGTACCTGTACAGTACCTAAATACATAATCCGAACCCGTCACAAAATTTCTACCATCCCTAGCTCAGAGGTAAAGCACGATGAGAATTTGTTATTAATGCATGGGTTTCCTCGCGGTGTTTTCCTTCACCGTCTGAATTTTAATTATTTGACTGACCTAAATTAATGTTAAAGGGTGTTTTTTATTTTTTTACTAAATGGACAGGAATATCGTGTTTCTCGCTGAAAATTTCCTTGTGATGGTCAGAACTAGGTAAGTACTTTATTTTTTCTCTTAGTAATTCGTGCAGCTCTTGGTATTGAGTAAAATTTAAAAAATGTGTTTGTTAAAGCTTTTCAAATTCAGTACGTTTAAACATAAACGAGTTACATGAAATGCCTTCCAGAACGGTTGTGTATGAAATGATACGAAAAAAAATATGCCTCGTAGGTTTAAAACCGGATCAGGTTTTTTTTATGTTCCTGCACCAAGTTGAAGATCTTGATTTGTCGATTGTAGCCACTGAACAAGAAATAAATTAATACAAAAAAAATATACAAAGAATAAAATTAAGAAATAAAAACTAGTTAGAGGCCCCTCTTTTTCAATTCATCATTTACTCCATTTTTTATGTCATTCCTTAACCAATCCATCCGTCAAGCAACATTCATACTCATCTCTCTCTTAGTCACTTTAATTTTTGTAACAGATCAGGTTTATCAAGTCCTGGTCTACATAGCCGTCTCCTTGGACAAGCGACCCGAGGTACTGTAGGTACTGGAAAAAAAAAAAAATTAACGCAAATTCACGAAACCATAAAATAAAACCAACTCATCCGACACAGAATAACCAAACACACATGGAGTGTGTAAAAAAGTTGCATGTCGGTCCAACTTTTCAGCCACAAATTTGTCGTTCACGAGATAAACAAAGCCTCTCCAGCGATACAACATGGAGTTGGCGCTATGAATATAAACAGTTAAATTAGGGGCGCTCCGGACGGGCTCCTAATATGATATACAGCATATGCGGATAATTTAATTTCACTCCGCGAATTTAGTAACGTCCCATTAAATTCCTTTTCATAATTTTACTTGTTATGGGGAGTAAATGAAAAGTATGATGTTTAATGGGTTGTGAAAAAAAGCGGGGTTATGTTTTATATAATGGAGGTAAAATAAACTTTGAAATTAATTTGATGATTAAAATTAATTCTTCGCCGTTTTTTTAATTTTCAATAGGCAGTTAACGAGGTAATAAAATAGTACATACAAAGTACGGTCAATACACAAGTTGAATTTGTGTTAGGAGCTCTGGTCATCATTTTCTAACTATGTTGGCGTTGTCTTTCAGTCTAAAGCACAGGGCAGACAGAAAAGACATAAGATGAGGACTCGCTGTGGACAGCCGCAGACGTAAGACGCTGGACACACAGAAAGGACGTAAGACGCGGACGGGGTGCGGAAATGTCTATACAGCGTCCCTTACTTACAAAATGTATAGAAGCGTCGCGACGAAAAAACAAGCAGAAGAGTCGGGTCGCGGGTGCAGACAGAAAAATGATCCAAATTTATGTTCCGTGGGATAGTCATAATACCATCTACGTACACTTGTGGAAGCAACTAATATATTGGGTATTAATTTTGGAGTTGCAGCAGGCGAAGGCGCTAGCAACAACTAGTTCAATTATAATGCCAAGTTTTCGTAAGAGTTAAATCAACTCAACTGCGGAACCCGGTACTATGTGCCCAACATGCACTTGGCCATTTTTTTTTCTACAGATTATCCCTATCATATTCTTATATGATAATATTCTCCGATACGCCAAAGGATTTCCCACTTTGCTATGTATTGTGAATTTTCTGAGACCGGATTGTAACCTTTCATATCGGCTTTACAAAATCCGGTCGTCGGCGCTTCTTACGGTTGTCACGGGGTTTCACAGAGGATACCGCCTTTAAAGGCATACAAATCCGTCTCACCTTTGGTTAGGAAATGTTATCTGAAGGATGTGAAGGGGGTTTATAAACAAACGGAATTTATGAATTTTATGATCACAACTGTGTTTGACAGTAATTATTTTGGACTACATTTGCCCATGACTTCTCTTGCTCCGGTATATTTCTCTCTCGTCTTCTCTTGCTCCGTTTCTGTAAAATTGTATGCAAAAAAAGCCTTTAACCGTCAATACTGCCCTAAGTGCAAAGGCGGTATCCCAAAATCCTCAAAAACCATCGGATAGCTTTAAAAAATATGCATCTCATGAACTAAGCCTTTTAGCGCTATCTTGTTCAACACATATAAAAATATCCTCAACAAAAAAACCCTTTTTCAATTTTACCTTAAATCTTTCATTCGGTGGCACAAAAATCAACTTTACGAATTACAAAAATTAACTTTTTTTGAGATACCGCTTTTGCGCGTAGTAGAACAGTAGAACATTTTTAATGGCGTCTGTAATTAATGGTCATCAAAATCGGCTCAGCTATTTATGAGTGCAAGAATGACTGACATAAGTGATGAATACTCACTTAAGCATTTATAAAAGTCACAAATGCGAAAGTTAGTTGGCTTGTGTCCGAGTTAGTTAGGATACTAAAACACTATTAATTAATTTAGAGTGCACTGTAAGCTCCATTAAATTCCTTACTTAAACAATGTATTTTAGTACTCTAAAATAAAACTAAAAACATTGAAAGTCTGCTTTAGAAATGCCGGTTTTATCCGCCTTTGAAAACCCAAAAGAGATAGTGCAAAGAAATAAAATCTGCGGATTATTATTATTTTCTCAGATTTTTTTCCTTTTATAAAAAAATCATTTTTTAATTAACTCGTTAATTAAAGATGTCTGTCTGAGTAATAAAAAATCTGCTAACAATTCATGAGACGTAGTAACTGAGGTTCACAAAAAATGGATATCTTTATGGACTTTCTTTTTATAAATTTTTGGGTTACTGACTGAAATAAAGTCTTATAGTTATTTTAAAAAAACACCATAGTCAACAAAATTTTAAATCGATTTAATTTGAATTTCGAACGACAAAAAATATTTTATCATTCTTAATCTTATCGCAACGTAATACACCTATTTACAGATAGCGCGCGAGTTGAATGCAGTCGGGGTCTGAGGTGAAGAGACGCCCCACCTCACGCGCCTGCAGTGTAGTACTTTGCCATACTTGTCAACAGCAAAACCGCATTCCTAAGCTCTGCATTCAACTCGCGCGCTTAGTGTATATTTTTATTTTGCCTTTTTATTCCGAATATTTTCATAATTTACTTTTTAATTTCGGCTTATTCCACTTTTCCCCGTTGGATGATCCCCATTGATGGGGATTAGTGAACTTTTTGTTCACTATTCCCCGTTGACCCAAATTTTTTATTTAATGGGGATAATTGAACTAAAAAGTTCAATAATCCCCATTATAGGTAGGTACGTTAAAAAAAAAAAAATATATGAATCATGTTACATTTATTAATGAAAAATATAACTTTCTTATACCTAATAAAGTCACAGATTGTTACAATCATTAATTTAAAATTGTAGCATGAAAATATTTCTTTCTTATACCTTGTAAAATCAAAGATTACAATCACTTAAGTTTTTCTAATTAGGTACGTTAAATAAAAACAATATAAAAATAAAATATATGGGTCTTGTACTTTTATTTTTATAAGGTAAGAACGAAATTTTAAATTACCTACATACCTACTTTACGATTTTATTAGAACGAAAAACAGATTGTTGCCCCAACGAAATTGTTCTAACGATGTTTGGGAATAAGACCTTATATCTATCTATCTAATAAGATACACAATACTGTAAAAGATCCTCATTTTCTAGAGACGCGCGCGCAAGGCGGTGGCGGAGCGGGGTGTGAGTTAGCTCGTATGTGATTGGTCGACCCATCTTTTGTTTTTGTTTCGTAGTCGTTAAGGGTTAGTAGTGTGTAGTGTAGTTCAAGCGTGCAGTTCTTATCAGTTCGCAGTTATTAGTTTAATATAGGAATAAATAAAGGAAATGGCTGGTAGTTCAACTGACGTTTGTTTAGAGTACCATACTTCTCCGGGCCGGACATCAATACAGTAAAAAATGCAAATATAAAAATGGTGGAGTTTTGTGGGAGTGTACCACAAGAAAACAAAGTAAATGTGCCGGATCCATCACTGTCATGGTAAGTTACTTATTATATTTTGTGATTAATAATGACAATAATAACTCAGGTTATGTGTGTTATCAATATCACGTTTATCAATATCAAAATTTAAAAATCAACGTTAAAGTTTAAACACTGTTTCTGTCATGGCGGCACGTGTGACGTCATTCTTTTGTCAAACAAGTCTATTACACCTAGTGTAGCTGAAGTGAATTGTATATATTTAATTATTATTACATATTTTAGTAATCCATAAAGTGAAATATGTTTTGTTGAACTATTCTGATAGGATAACAACAATTTGTTATAAGTTTTAAAGGTTGTTAAATAGCCTATTTAATTTTGTATTCTATGTAAGTGCAATATTGTTTACTTAAAAAATAATGTAAAGTAATTAATTATTATTACTTAATTTTACAGGACAATCAAGTTGTAGCTGAGAAACGACACAATGTTTGTGAACCTGATTTTGCGCGGAATGAAGTTACCTTGAGGTTATTCAAACTAAAAACTACACTTGCGGATCCAGAAGCACCTGCTATTCCCACTGCTTACAACGCGGCTGTGAGCTCACTAAAAGATACCGGAATTGACAAAATAAAAGAATTCCCTGCCCTGAAGTCTATCAAAACAACATTATATAAACACAGAAATGCAGCATTTGAAGTAAGTAAAATTGAGTTCAAAAATGTTGAAGAAGTTAAAGTACCTCCAGCTCATCAGGAATTTATTTTAGCAGACTACAATGACAGTGGTATCCGTGTAATAGCTTTTTGCTCTGAATTTGCCCGACGTCAAATGAAAAATTTGAAGATGTTCTTGGGTGATGGAACGTTTTGGATCTGTCCATCTCCCTTTTACCAACTCTACACCATTCATGGGGATTTGGGCAGTACAGAAAAACACATAAACATTGTGCCACTTGTTTATACCCTCATGAGCCATAAAAATCAACAAACATATGAAATTTTATTTAGTATGCTAAAATCTGCATTACCTGATTGGAATCCAGAAATATTTAAATGTGACTATGAAGTGGCTCCGATGAACGCAATGCGAAATGTTTTTGTAAATATATCTATTAGCGGCTGTTATTTCCATTTCACCCAGGCAATATGGAAGAAAGGAAAACAACTCAAACTAACAAAAGATAAATTAACCAGAAGACAAGTTGCACTTAGCACTGCTTTGGCTTTGTTACCATCAGATAAAATCATTGCGGGTTGGTTTTATGCTGCCTCTCAAAGCCCTGATGATGATAATAGCAAGGAGTTTAGAAATTACATGCTCAGACAATGGCTACAAGATGATTTTATTAAAACGTGGTGTGTATTTGGACAGACTCATCGCACTACGAATTTAGTCGAAGCATGGAATAATAAAATAAAAAAGCGTGTGAAAATAAAGAAACCCAACATTATGAAGCTCCTCACAGCGTTGGCTGAAGATGCATCGTATTACGAAGTTCTTGCATTGGGGGTTTCTGAAAATAAAGGTATAGCGGAAAAAACAAAAAAAAAGCATCAATCGCGATAATTATATACAGGAGGTCCAAATGGAACTCATTAATAATGAAATTACGATTGGGCACTGTTTAGAAAAACTTAAGTGAGTGTAATCTTTGATTTTACAAGGTATAAGAAAGAAATATTTTCATGCTACAATTTTAAATTAATGATTGTAACAATCTGTGACTTTATTAGGTATAAGAAAGTTATATTTTTTATTTTCAATTAATAATTGTACAATCTGTGATTTTACTAGGTATAAGAAAGTTATATTTTTTATTTTAAATTAATAATTGTACAATCTGTGATTTTATTAGGTATAAGAAAATTATATTTTTTATTTTAAATTAATAATTGTACAATCTGTGATTTTATTAGGTAAAAGAAAGTTATATTTTTAATTAATAAATGTAACATGATTCATATATTTTATTTTTTTTAACGTACCTACCTATAATGGGGATTATTGAACTTTTTAGTTCAATTATCCCCATTAAATAAAAAATTTGGGTCAACGGGGAATAGTGAACAAAAAGTTCACTAATCCCCATCAATGGGGATCATCCAACGGGGAAAAGTGGAATAAGCCTTAATTTCAACCTGTAAACAAATAAACCTAATTTTAACCGTAAAATCGGGTACATACAATTATGAAATCCTCGTTTCAGCTATGTTCGAATTTAAAACCAACTGAAATTCCTAACAATAATTAGTTTTACTTCACCAAATTATTTTATTTATCCCCAAAACATTTTCAATCAATTACCAATTGAACAGACGTAATCAACCTTTTCTAAATTCAAAAACACGATTTTCATCTAAACGCAAGCTAAACTATCTACCACTACAAATAATACTTCGTTGGAGAATTTATCTCATTTCTAAGTTTTAACAAGTTATCAACTATCTTTTGTGCTTGGCCTCTGGCCGTGATCGTGATAGCTCGCCGTCTTAATTGTTATTTGAAAACTTCTAGCATATTATACAGAAGGCTGTACTACTTGTCCTTGAAATATGAGGCTTGTTTGAAATGAGGATAGTGAGAGAGCTAGTACAGATAATACATTGTTTTTTTTTTTTATAAATGTTAGGCAAGTAAACCACTATGAAGTAGGATTGGGCGGGCCATGTCTACGAAATGAATCGGGATCGATGGGCTAGAGTCGTTAAACATTGGTGCCGGACGGGTGTCGTTGCCGAGGGAGGCCTATTGAAACGCGGGCGTGACTTCTTGGACACCTTCATGACAGACTGGCCATAGAAAGCCGCACACAGGAAGGATTGGAAGGTGATGGGTAGACCTTTTCCCAGCAGTGGGACAAAATACATTTTAAAAAAATGGCTCCTGTTTAACCTCTGTTTTGCTATGGTAAGTAATGATATGGTAAACAGTGAAGCACGCCTGCCTAGAAGTAACCTTTACTCTTTTATTACTTAAAGATTCCAAGCCTCTGGCAGGGCATTCTACGCCAGGTGAAAAGGGCTTGCATTGCTTGACATTTGACCTCTTAAGCGACTGGCTAAATATTAATGCCCTGCCCGCAGCGTCCGGCTAAGAATCGGTGAAATAAAGGCGTTTAACGTTTTTATTTATTTATTCACGTCCCAAACGCTTGATGGGAGAGGGCACTGACTTCCGTCATACAGTCTTACTATGAAAGTAATCTTCTATATTTTTTTATGAAATAAATATATCATTTATTATTATACACTGGCTCATAAATCATATCTCAACTTACAACGGTGGCAGATAGCCGCGGGAAGTAGAAAGAGTGAAGGGGCCTTTGTCCAGTTGTGGGATACTAAGGGCTAATATAGTTAAATAATAAAAAGTTACCAAGGTTTCTACAGTCTAGTAACTAGTAATATAACTATCCTATGTGTTACTGGATTGTATTCTAGAGACTCGCCAGTTACTCACCCGGTAGCAGAAACTACAAGACTTACTTACGTTTTTATGTTTACACGTGTCCAGGCATAATTATTAGTTAATTCGTCGACAAACAGTCGTATTCATGGACAATATAATTTTCCTTTAATTTATTTTAAGTTCTTTTTGTTGTCATTTGATATAACTTTGATACGTTATTGGATAGTTTATTTAGGACGGAATTTTCCATGTCAGTTATTTATTGGCCCAATTGTGTAGTAATAAACGTCTCATATAAATTAAGTATCATAGCTGAAACCACTTATTTTCTTATTTATTTTTTTTCTATTTAAAATTTTCACCTATTAATTTCACCTGATTTTAATTCCTTTATAAGTTCTTTTTAAAAAAAAATCAAACCGACGAAACATCGAACTGAAAAGAAAAAAATAAATTTTGAGGCGGCGCCAAACAAACAAACATATAAATTAACAATGTGAAGAGCAGAATAGCTCGTTGTATAGCTTGTCGTGGTTGAATAGCTCGTCGTATCTATTCGTTGATTGTTTCTTTGGCGCCGCCTCAAAATTTATTTTTTTCTTTTCAGTTCGATGTTTCGTCGGTTTGATTTTTTTTTAAAAAGAACTTATTTTTTACTTTTGAGTTTCCTATCTCGTGTCATATTATATAGCAGAGATGTGGAGAACATATCATGATGGCGTCACCATCATCAGATCAACTGCAGCTGTTAAGGATCTCTAGCTACTGCTCTCTGTCACCATCCTCAGACCCTCGATGACAATTATAACCCAGCTAGGTATAAAGTTTTCATCAAGACTAGTGAAATGAGCCCAAACACGATAACGGCGCTTTTAACTGTTGAGGACCTCTTGCCCCTGTTATCCGTCACCATCCTCAGACCCTCGATGGCAATGATACCGCTGCAAAGTTCTCATAAAGCTGAGTGAAATGAGCCCAAACACGATATAGCTGTTGTTAACTGTTAAGGAACTCTTGGGACTGACTTCACAAAATAACAGGGATTTGGAGTTTATCTGATGATGGTGACGCCACCATGTTATGTTCTCCACATCTCTGCTATATAATAATGTCCTCAGAACTACAATTGTTAACTTTATGTCGACAGAATCGGTTCATAATTGAAAATTCTGTAGAAAGATTGACAATTAATTTTTTTTTTCTACTCTTAGAGGCCGATTTCAGTTTTGAAATTAAAATGGGACCAACTTTGAG
Organism: Agrotis ipsilon; assembly: GCA_028554685.1. NCBI lineage: Eukaryota > Metazoa > Arthropoda > Insecta > Lepidoptera > Noctuidae > Agrotis > Agrotis ipsilon. The sequence goes on along the minus strand of CM052960.1, from coordinate 15,891,008 downwards.
ATATACTCTTTCCAACTAAAAAAGAATTTTTGAAATCGGACCACGTTTGGAAAAGTTATGCGTGGTCATACATAAAAAAAAAACATAAAAAAAAAATATACATGTCGAATTGAGAACCTCCTCCTTTTTTTTTCGTCGGTTAAAAATTCATGAGTATTGTTTGTATTCAAATTAAACAAGTATCTGTTGTTTTTGCTAGTCGTAGGTATATGTTTAAGCTTCATTGTTACCCATATTAAAGTGTTTCTTATCCACATATGTCACATGTTCAAGCATTGTTAAACATGACATAGTTTTACGTAAACGTCGTTGCTTTCTTCTTATAGCATTTTTAATGGAAGGTAAAATATGAACGAGTGAATGAATGAATGAAACATTTTCCGCCGGAAATACCTCACGAAATCAATTAACAGAACTCCCAATGGTAAATGATTCAAGAGTTAAAGCTAAGAATAATTGTCAGCGATAGCTCCGAATTTAATACAAAAGGAGTCAATGCTGCGATTTGTTCCTTAAATGAAATCCAACCGCGAGACAAAGAAGATAGATTTACGTGGAAACGTCCACGTAATTGTGAAAAATGCGGATCGTTTCCCAGCAAAAATAAAGGCTTTTACCTTAGACTACTGAAATTTAAACTTTATGTAGAACAACCTTCAATTTATTTTCGATCGCTACACATAACGAGCCCTTTAAAGCATGTTTATATAGAAATCTGGATAAACCCTAAACGTTTGCGCGTTTGTTACTAAATCCGGCCGAATTATATCCCACAGGAATAAATTATGAGGGCGGGCCATTCCCTCTCAACAGCACGACTAAACTTTAATTAAGCTGCATTTCGACTGAAATGGGTTCCCCTTTCAAACATTTAGAGGCAACTTCGTACAGTCAAATGATGCCCAACTTTATATTAGAACACCAGGTTCTGAAATACTAGACATTTTGTGGTCGTGCAAAAATGCAGGGTGGTTTACCCCCATCGCCCCCCCTTATGAAATGACTTCATTTTTCTACGTAATGCGATGAAAGAATTCGAATAGGCTCATTAGGGCTTTTTTCCAGTTGCATGTTGAACACATAGTAAATAACTTTAAAAACGACAACTTTGTTAATGACGTGTGAAATACGGCCTGTGTTGTTTTATGTTCTGTTTGAACGAGAACTTTAAAGCAAGCGAAGTACCTAATAAAACAGCAATAATGGGGGAAACCAGGATATTTTGTAATACATTGAACTTTATTGTTTTTACAAATCTTGCGGGATTTTAACTGCGGTAACCCAGTTTTAATGCCTTTTGGGGTCATTAAATTTTTGTGGCTATGGTGAGATTTAGTAAGAGATGACTTAAATTAAAGTAAAAATGATAAAAACATTAACGTAGTAATCGCCTCTTTTAGAACAGGTTTTTGAGTTAGGTAAACAATTCAATAAAAACTCCAATATAAGATGGTGAATGCACTTTTGGATGTCTGGTTACAGATAAAAAAAAACATAGATAAAATGGAATTCCTGTACTTTTCAGTTTCGTGTATTAGCATACTTATTGATCATAGCCTGTAAAAACCTAGCCTAGTTTCGTGAAGACAAAATCTACACAAAACAAACCAACAAGTCCAATACGTCTATTCAATGAAAAAAAAAAGAATCGCCAAAGAGACACTCCAGCGAATTTTCTTTTCATTATTTAATGTCATCAACCATCGGTCAGAGGAGCAAAAAGCCTGTGTGCTGTAGCCGAGGGGTCGCCATTTTTAATTTTATGCAGACAAGACCCACTTAGAGGCGTGCACTGTAAATTACAACTTCCAATGCTTTGAAAGGCTGAGTGCACAAAAAGACGTGATTGGAGATAATTTGATTATTATGGCAAGATAATAATAATTGAGTTGCATGTTTTCTTTTCTGATATAAGAAAGTAAAGTAGTTTTGTTTTCGAGCAGGATAATTCTATAATTTTGTAATTAAGCAATGTTATAAGAAAACTTTAGATTTCCTAAAGATTATGTAAATATTGGAGCAGTGGTGGCCCAGTGGTATCGGTCCCGACTTACGAGTTGTAGGTCGTGGGTTCGAACCCAGCTTGGCGCATTACTTTGTGTAATTTATTTCATCACCACTGCTCTCAAAACGGTGAAGGAAAACATCGTGAGGAAACCGGCATGTCCTAGAACCACCAAATTCGAAGACATGTGACATCTGCCAATCCGCACTGGGGCCGCGTGGTGGATTATGGCCCATTCCCTCTCACAAGAGAGGAGGCCTGTGTCCCAGCAGTGGGAACGTTATAAGCTGATGATGATGATGATGTAAATATTTGCACATCTAATTAGGTAATGATACAGTGTACTCTATTACTGTTTGTAACATCTTTTGTACCTGCATTATGCAAATAAATGATTTGATTTGATTGATTTGATTTAAAGTAAAGGTTTAGTTACATATATTGCAGGTACAGTACATTAGATGACTGTTACAGTTCAAACTATGATCTCTATATCAATTATCTCTTCTTCTCTTGCAGAAGAAGAGATAATTGAATTTATTGATGGTTGAAATTTTAATGCTATTTTGGAATTTCGGTCTTGTTACAAAACACGTTATTAGTATATATTAGTATATTTATACAACCTGTAATATTAAAAGCGCAAAACCTCTCTTGGGGTAACTCAGCACATGTTACTGAACAATGTTATAAAACTTTTGGAAATTCGCAAAAAAAAAATGAGTTTTCATACAAATGAGAAATTGATCGAGCCCATCAGTATGAAAAACTATTTTTTTTTTCGCGAATTTCCTAAAGTTTTATATTTTTACATTGTTCAATATCATTGGCTGAGTTACCTCACGAGAGGTTTTGCGCTTTTAACGTTACACGTTGTATATACAGGGTGAATTTTTCAACTGGGCGTGGATGGCTACTTTCGAAACTATGAGGAATATCGAAAAACGTTGAAAGGAGTCTCGAGGCCGATTTTGACGAAAACTAAAACTGCACCATTGGATTTTAGAAAAATCAAAAATCCTGGTCAGGAATCGAACCCGCTGATTTTGGAAAAAAAATGACACCCTGTATTATTACACCGTTCGATAGTGTTACTAATAAGGATCAAATTCTGGGAAGTAATCATATACGGCAAACTTAAGGAAATGGCTGATTTTTATGAAATTGCTATTTTTCCATGTTACTTTACATCTACTGAGCCATAATTTATTCGAAATTATAAAATTTCATTGTTTTCAATGTCGCACTGGGTTTGACGTTTCAACAATCCCACTGTACTTAGAAATACGATATTATTGAGTTGAACTAAAAATAGCATTATTTTAAAGAAGAAACGGTAACTTATGTTTCAAATACGGTCTTTGCCTTGAAGATTAATCAGTTTTTTTGTAATTATACGTTTTCCTTAAGTTTGCCGTATATGATTACTGCCAGAATTTGATCCTTATTAGCAACACTATCGAATGGTATAATAATACTGGGTGTGATTTTTTTTTCAAAATCAGCGGGTTCGATTCCTGACCAGGATTTTTGATTTTTATAAAATCCAATGATGCAGTTTTAGTTTTCGTCAAAATCGGCCTCGAGACTCCTTTCAACGTTTTTCGATATTCCTCATAGTTTCGAAAGTAGCCATCCACGCCCAGTTGAAAACTTCACCCTGTATAGTTAGTAGGTATATTCAGCCAATAATTTTTACTTACTTTTTTTCGAAACTGATGTCCCTGGCTATTTAACGTAAATACTTGTGCTAACGCTTTTTAATTTATCAGATTTGATTGTATTACGTCAATAAAATACTACAAATCAGTAGATAATGACTCACAAAATGTTAATTTGTTTGGTAAATTACTAATTATACTTCATTGCAACAATTATATTAAATTCTCTATAAAGTTCTTTATTCTGTTACCCGTTAGGTAGTCCTCTCCAATATGATACGCAATAGTAACCCCATAAGTTAGTTCCAAATACTCAAAAACAAGTAAACGTCAACAAAGGCCATCAAAACAGATATTATGACAATAATAAAATATTATTTTCATGAAAGGATCACGGGAGAGTCGAGTGGCTCGACTGCTACTGGCCTAGCAGCACAACGGAATTCAAGCTAGATGCTTACAAAGTTATTTTTGCGGACAAAACAAAGGATATTGAAATCTAGGATGTAGAAGATAAGAGAGTTCTTGATGGTCAAGATATCCTTGTACAAATTGCACATTTGGCGAGCGCCCAGCAGAGATTCGGTACGTTTTGGAGACAAATCATTGAGAGAAAACAGCTTCGCGCCACCATTGCACGCGACTACAGAGGAAATATCGTTTGTTATTGTTGTTTGCCTTCTTCCATTTTGTAGGGGGCTTCATGAATTCGCGCAAATCTACTTTAGAGTGGAGACGTAATATTTCCTCAGAATATACTGTACTGTTTGCTGCTGTTTCTAATTGTTTTGGTCGGAATTTTAGATTGAAGACATTCTTTTCAAATGCATGTATCTTGGATGTCTTGGCATTAAATGGTAATACTGCCTTTATCTCTTGGCTTTAAGAAAAACGCCCCCTACCTTAATTTCTAAATCAACTAAGTTTAGTGACGTAACGATAAAAATATCTATTGATTTATTTATTTGATAATTCATGTACTGTCTACACTACAATATGTATAAAATTAAGAAAAACATGATTAAAGAGTAAAAAGGCTTTATTGACTGTTGGTAAACATATTTCTGGACAAGTAATGTAAACTTTAACACTTAATAAACTTGACGTTATGATAAACACTTAAAATCAATGAAACCTCACATTCACATTTTCAATCATTATATCTCAAAGCTAAACCACACACTCGGACTTGATTACACCAAAATATACTTGATTACACCAAAATACTCTTGATTACACCAAAATACAACGTCCCCAAACTAATAATAGAGGTCGATGACGACACTCCAACTTAGTGAACATCAAAACTAAATAAAGCTTTGGTCAAACCGAGGCGAACCCCATTCACTCCCACCAGGGATCCCGAACTAAATTCGCCTAGACTGATTGTGTCAACTAACTTTATAGGAGGATTTTAGATTGTCATGAGTATTATTTTTAATTTTAATTATAAAGGCATTGTTTACAGCCTCTGTGGGATCAATTTGCAACGTATCTTGTGCGAAACAATATTTCTATCATTATTCACTTAGCACTTACTTCCTTTGAATGTTAACATCGGCTAAAACAGTTACATTGTTGTGACCTGTGGCATGCTCCAAAAAAAGTCGTTTAGAGCATGCCACAAATGCCGTTTTCTGCAAACGCTGTGGCAATACACGTGTTACTTGAGCGTAGTGGTTGAACGTAAGTTTCACTTTCAACCGCAAACCAAAAGGTTGAAAAATCCCAGGTGAGATTCGCCTCATTTAAAACAAGCCTTTATATCGCAGCGATGACAACAGATAGTAAGTCATCAATCATAGTGACACGCGACCATCATTCCGTGATAATTACTTTCGTTTAATTATTAAAATGTCAATCATTGCTGATTCAGTTCCTGAATATGTAAAGGTATACAGTGATTATATTTGTATTTTGATTAAAATATAGGGAAAACTGTCAATCAGTAATCTATAATAATAGTGCTCAGTGATTAAAATTAATTTAACATAGTGTAAAATAGGTTTGTGATCTCGATATCCCACATTATACTCGACTGTCAGTAAGTCTTGACAAGTAGCAATCACTCTCAAAGCATTTCATTTTGTAACCTAACCCACCACATTACTTTAGTTGAAGTAGCCAACATCGACTTAGTTGCCAAAGAAGTACATAATAACACTTTATTTAATGGTAAGCTGGCCTACACAAGACCTACCGTAAAACAACGCCGGCCATAGACACAAATCGTGATGGAGTTTTCAGCCCTTTCAAGGCCCCTAAGCTAACCCTGACCAAACAACCCTGAAAACCATTTCCTTAACAAATAAGACATTATCATAAAACGGACCAGCACCTTATCCAAACTCATTTCCAGACGACTCAAAAATATAACCTAATAAAACTAATTTAACAGTCGAAAACCGTTGTTCTTTCAGCGTCCACTGATCCGCATCGTACGGACGGCTCATCGGCAATGCCTACATGCGATGCGTACCGATGACGTAATACAGAATCCGATCAGTGGACGCGCCCCGCACACTCACTGAACCGTTTGTTCTTTTTTTTTAATGATTTACATTATTATAATAAACAAGCAATAACGAATTCTGCATCGTTTTCCTCCTTTCTCACAAACACTTTCCGATCGTACGATCACTAAAAATTCCAAATGAAGGTGGCGTCGGCAATCCGATCGCTGCCGATACTAATAAATCCGTTTGATGCGATGCGTCGATACGTACGATGCGGAATTGTGGACGCTTACCTTAAAAATAAGCATGTCGGTAAAAACTTGTAGAAAGAAACAGGCAAACCTGCCAGGTGTCAACTTGCACCTACTATGTATGAGCGTATAATGATACAATGGGTTTTTTACCTGCACCGACTAGTACCGACCTGTCTGTACCGATAACTTGCTTCTTTGTACCCTAACGTTTACCTTATGCAGGCGATGATGAAAACCATTTCCTTAACAAATAAGACATTATCATAAAACGGACCAGCACCTTATCCAAACTCATTTCCAGACGACTCAAAAATATAACCTAATAAAACTAATTTAACAGTCGAAAACCGTTGTTCTTTCCAAAATTACGGTTATTACTCCGAACGAAATTGGTGTAAACTTGACGAAAAACCGTACTTAAATACAATCACGCGAAAATAAAATAAAAAAATCGGACTCGTTAAGTTTTGTTAAATATATGGGCGTATGCACCAAGTTTCTTTGGAACACTCAAAGTTTACTATAATGGGTTCTTATCGAGGGGGCGATCGGTTCTTTCCATCGAAATTTTCTTTTGGTTGGCACACAATTAGCTCTGATAGCTTTTTGTACCGCGTCATGCTTGCGTGGCGGTTTGGGTGATTCGATTGTGGATAGTGCATTCGACACCGAACTAAAATGTTCAACGCCACTGGTTTAAAAAGGTTCTTTTAAAAAAAAATTGTTTAATCATTGAATATTGACAAAGATAAAACGCTTCGAAATTCGGGAGGCTTGCAACGTCATGACGCCTGTAAAATTATACCAACCGAGTGACGTTTTGTGATTTTAGAGGCGTTGTATCTTCGTCAATTTTGGTTTACGTTACAAAAGAAAAAAATGCGTGCCATACATTTTTTTTTTTTATCTTTCGGACTAATACTATCTCGCCTGGTGATACGATGTAGTTGACAGCTAAGTATGCTTGCCTAAGAGTACTCTTAATGCACCCGAGGGTATTATGTCACTATAAAGCATTATTTTATATTACTCATTCAAACTTTGATTACGTTATTTGGATCAACAACACTGCCAGTAACAGGAAAACAACCACATAGCGAGCTTTTCTAATTGGTTCAAGGGCTCTCACTGTTGGCTTAGTTCGTTGGAACCAATGTGAAAAGTAAATCAATCATGGTACGCAGTTACACATTATGGAATTTCAACTTATTAACGGTGTTGACTACGAAATGTTTGAGGACATTTTCGTGATGGAAATAGTTCGAAGTATTAAAAGCTATAATCTTTTTTTTTTGGACTTGAATATCACCTATCAATTTTTGCTTAGGTGTATTTAATGTTGTTACGGAAAATCTTTTAAATTATAGGATTAAAAGTAAGAAGACTCTTCTTTAAACAAAATATCAGAAACAGGATTATATGAACAGCTCTTTTACAAATAAAGCCTTGCTAAGAAAATATTAAATAGAGAACTAAAGCCAGCTCCTTTAAGGTTGATTTTTGTATGTTATTTATCTATCCACATTGTTTACGAAGACAAATTTCTGTAGAAGTTTTCTGGGAACAATAAAATAAGGAACGTGACGGCGGCGCGGGAGACGATGGGCGGAGCAAAGGCGTTATTTCGAAAAACTTTCCACAGTTTCCCCTTCAAATTGCACTTGGAGAACGAATTAAACAAAAATTGTTTTTAGCCTTATTGCTTTTTGGCGGATGCTTGTTATAACAAGTACCTATCTATTATTTATGTAAGAGGATTCAACATTGGCATTATTTTTTCATTGTTAAGAACGGTCGGTGAAAATTCACAAAGAATTTCTAGCGCCATTGAAACTTTTTTTAAATTTTACTTATTTTGGAGTAATAAATAAGACGTGAATATAATAAAAGCAAATTAATAATCTGTTACTCAGCTCATTTTTGATAACCAAACGGTACCGCATGGACAAACTGTTTTTACTGAACAGCACAACATTATTCGTTGATAACTATGTCAATCACATCAACATTTATTCACACCTGAATACACTAAAAAAACCTTACATTAAGGGTGACTATGTGACTATAAAGGTAAGCGTCCACAGGTCCGCATCGCACGTATCGGACGTATCGTACGTAACAGATTTTAGTTTGCCTCGTATTAAAACTCATACAACAGCGTCCACTGATCCACATCGTACGGACGGCTCATCGGTAATGCCTACATGCGATGCGTACCGATGACGTAATACGGAATCCGATCAGTGGACGCGCCCCGCACACTTACCGAACCGTTTTTCCTTTTTTTTAATGATTTACATTATTATAATAAACAAGCAATAATGACTTCTGCATCGCTTTCCTCCTTTCTCACAAACACTTTCCGAACGTACGATCACTCAAAAATCCAAATGAAGGTGGCATCGCCAATCCGATCGCTGCCGATACTACATAATTAATCCGTTTGATGCGATGCGTCCGATACGTACGATGCGGAATTGTGGACGCTTACCTTAAAAATAAGCATGTCGGTATGGGTCGGTAGTGATCAGAAAAACTTGTATAAAGAAAGAAAGAAACAGGCAAACCTGCCACGTGTCAACTTGTACCTACTATGCACGAGCGTATAATGATATTATGAAGTCGGTTAAAAATGGGTTTTTTTACCTGCACCTACAGTACCGACCTGTCTGTACAGATAACGTGCTTCTTTGTACCCTAACGTTTACCTTATGCAGGCGATGACAAAATGTACTCGATAATCTTTTCACGGTTTTGTTAGCTGGTGAGCTGGCAACACCTTTGTGATACCGATACCATTCAACCAAAATATTTTCTAATGATCAAAGGCTTTTCATAATGAGCGGAGCTGGGCTATATAAGACTGTGTCTCGTGGTAAAACCCAGGCTGAATCTAGATAAAATAACATACCTTTGTGCTTGCATGTCTAATCAGAATATTTAGCTGGTGCAAAAATTCTGTGCATTTTTACGTGTTGGATATTTTTTGCCTTCTAGTATTTTTAGTTCTTTTATTTTAGTACGTACTTTTTTATGCTGCCTTTACTAGTAGGTACTAGTAGTAGTATACATATATGATAGGTGTAATGAAGGATAGTTTCTTCTCAAAACCCTGGGGATATAAAAGACTAGTCAATTAGAAACAAACCTAGTTACCTAGTTATGCATAGCTCTTTCTTTGTATGACTCTAGCCAAAAGAAAGACCGCCATTTTGTTTTAAGAATTTGCAAATGGCGCCAGCCAAAAATGAACTCGCCATTTTTTTTGACATTTTCTTACAAATCCCAAAAAAAAAGGATTAAGTTGATGACGATTCCTAACATGTCACTAATTCACGCCTTCATGAATAAAACATACTAACCTAAAACATAATGTTTTAACGCACTTAAAAGCCGAGTTACAGTGCAAAAGTAGGCGATATTAATCAATCCTCTGGCATGGTGGTGAATGCCTGGCACTCCATGTTTTCACGTCGCCCGTAATTTATGTCCCTCTGATAGTGTTGCGAAGTTTTATGTTTGTTTTCATAACATTTTTTATTTTATTTTATTTTATTAACTAGCACATTACGTGTAATGAAAATAAACTGTTTAGTGTTTAAGTGTAATTAAACATGAATTTTGCGTCTAATAAATTTTATGGTGTTTGTAATGAGGTTACTTACATAAATGATTTCACCTTGGAGTACAGTTATTGTTTAAACCGTGTATGAACGTAGTTTTAAACTATTTCTTAGCTCTTTCCTTCTTGGGGTAGTGCTCCTTGTGTTATTGCATTCCTAGACAAATAATAGTTAGAAGTCTGATCGTGTAGCTCTGATGCCTAAGATATAGACAAAATCTTGTTAAGGGATCACAATCCATAACTTACTGTCCAACATGTTACAACGCATATTTTTGTGCAATGTGGGGACCGCCTAGAATACAATAATTATGTCCCCTTCGCTAGACGGCAACAAACGCAAGTCTTAAAAAGCGACAGATTTCGTCACTAATGGTGGTAGCTACCCCTTCAACTGACTAGCTAGCGAATAGCAACTCAAGTGTTGCTCGTCTACGTTTTGAAACGCTAGTGGGCCAGTTCTTTTCTCTGTTATTGCAGGAGTACATAGATTATTACTACTGTGACCGATTACCGTTTAAAATGTAATGAACCGAATTTTCGAATTTACATTACCTTTTTTAATTTCCATCGCAACGATTGGATTTCCTTAGCACGCACACACAAATTGCCTATAATTTCCCACAAATCAATAAAGCTAAGGGGAGCGAGCTAACTCCCAAATTCGTTCTTACAAATCAAATTGATAAAATAGCCATATTTATCGGTTCACTTATAATATGTATCGATACCGCTTCACTTAGCTTCGATATAGCTTGGGGGATAAATAAAATTCAATAGGAAAGTCACAAGTCGCAACATATGGCCCGAAGCGCGATGTCGGACGGTGAAATTCAATCGCTTGAAAGGTTCTACTGGATGTAAGTAACGATAGTGTGAAATTTAAAGCAATGGATGCTTGAACGAATGGACTTTTTAAGGCGTGGCCGTAATTTTGCTTCGATTTGTAAAGTAACGTTAGGTAGCCTGAAATCCCTGTAGGGTTTGGTGGAGAACTAAAATATAAATGGTAAAATTTTGGTTTACTAAATAAATTACAATCAATACGGATCTTTAAGCACTGTTAAATAGGCAGCGAGTCTATTGTCAACTTATTTAGAGGTGTTAAAATCATCAAACGTGTCGAAAGAACCAGAGAATACCCTCCGCTCTAACCAAGGCCCTGGTTAGATTGTAAAAGACTGTCAAACTATTACTGACTATAAACCACACAGTTTCGTCACATTTCCTTTGCGTACTAAGATTCTGTTGCCCAAACTGGTGCCAAATCTGGCACCAGGCGTCTACTGAGAATCCATTCTCATAATAATAACTGTGTAGTAGATAGATAGAGCGAACTCGAAGTTGCCAAAATGAAAAACAATATCGCAATAATATCAGTTACAAAACTATTCTTCAAGTAACTTATAACTCTATAGAAAATACTGACAATAATGATAAAAGTTATCCAACATCAATAAGCTGAACAATACCATACGAACTCGTATCAATTTATAAAAATAACGAACTGCCTGCCAAGTTTCCAACTTGTTCTCTATATAATTTGGTCACAAAACATTTTGGGAGTGACCACATTTATCGACCGTGTAGAGGACTCATTCCGTTCCACCTATACAACGTGTAACGTTAAAAGCGCAAAACCTCTCGTGAGGTAACTCAGCCAATGCTACTGAACAATGTAAAAATATAAAACTTTAGAAAATTCGCGAAAAAAAAAATAGTTTTTCATAGTGATGGGCTCCGTCAATTTCTCATTTTGTATGAAAAATATTTTTTTTTTTTTGCGAATTTCCAAAAGTTTTATAACAAACATTGTTCAGTAACATGTGCTGAGTTACTTCACGAAAGGTTTTGCGCTTTTAACGTTACACGTTGTATAGCTTTCTTATAGCTGGTACACCAGTCAATGTAAACTGAACAATGACGATATATTACTAGACTCCGCATGCACGATCTAAGGAACAAAAACTATTCAGTCAACTCGCTGAGGTACTACGTAAACGAGGGGGATGGGGTACTGCGTTGTGATTGGCTAACTCAAGGTCTGTTCTGTCTCAAAATATGTTTACGACTCACAGGAGTGGTCGAAATAAGACGGTTATAAGACTTTTTTGTCTAATGTGTTGACACACATCGGTCGCCTGTTATTAGGAGTCTAGTAATATAATATTCCACAACTATCACACAACGCCATCTAGTCCCAAGCTAAGCAGAGCTTGTGTTATGGGTACTAGACAACTGATAAACATACATATATATTTCTAAATACATACATATTATAGATAAATTACACCCAGACACAGAAAAAATGATCATGCTCATCACACAAACATTTGTCCTGGGTGGGAATCGAACCCACGACCCCCGGCATAGCAGTCAGGTTCATTAACCACTAGACCAACAGGCCAGTCATAATATATCGTCGTGGAAACTGAAGATGACCTACAAAGGGGACTTTGATGTATGCGGATTTATAATTACACGGAATCTAGTAGTTTGGAACTCCTGACAACCGTAGAACTCACCATTCACTGCCAGTCTGGTCAGCACGTCCTACTTAACTAAACGATGGTTAGGACTTCACTAACTATTCTCCATTCCTGTAAAAGTCTCTGGGGTCCAGTAACTGACGAAACCCGTCACAGAACCATCTGTACAGAGAGCCACGGCCCTGTTACGCAAAAGACAACTGAACAAACATTGTCATTTTTATTCAGAACGAGTCTGCCAGTCTTTTGCACTCCATCTAGAGCACCATAATAAAAGACGACTTTTGAATTAGCTATGTGTACTGAAAGAAATGAACATATATCGGCTAATGACATGAAAGATAAGCATTGTTGGACACTTGTCTAAAAAAACTGTCAGCGTTAAAACTAAATTAAAATTTCTTGTTGATTATAAGTGTCTAAACACACTATGCCGAGGATACGCGACGGAAGTTCGGCATGATTACGCCTGCAATGCTATTTTAATTACTGGCGACACATTATGCCGAAATTACGTTGCGTTATAGCGTACAGCCGAACTTCAGTCGGGCGTAAGTTCAGAGGAAATTCGGTCGCACCCAAAACATAATAACGGAACCCTAACAGGATCACTTTATTTTGCAATTGTCTGTCCAGTTGTTTAGATAACACGACGCCACGACAGCGCTCGAAACACTGAATATACCTGCACACAAAATTGCGCAACTGAATTTCTGCCGCGTAAGTTCGGCACTTATGGTGTGTCATATCAGCCGAATACGTTGGAACGTAAAATCAGCCGCGGAACTCCGGCCGCGTACGTTCGGCATAGTGTGTTTAGACACTTAGGGTCGTTTTGCAGTTGCACTTTTTTTAGACAAGCGTCCAACAGATTTTTATCAGCGATTCCTGAATGGCTAAAGACGATTTCACATAGAATGTATATTCTCTGTCTTATCGTATAACTTATACGGACGAAGAGTCGTCCACTCAATCCTTCGACCAGAAACAAACAGATTGCAAGTTCCGAACTCAGGAAGACTTCGGCGAGGTGTTAGGACTTTACGAAGGATTTCGGGTAACTTCGTTCACTAACTAGGTTCTAATTGGAGATGTAGGTTGGTTTGGGAGAAACTTGATTGAATTTCAAGATGTTGAGATATTTAGAACAAGAACATGATCACTGATTACATTTGTAGGTTGGGATATTTTTTTTTTTCGTGCTTAAATCATCAAATGAGACCTCCCACCCCAGGCAGGGCGAGAGGTACTGTCAGACTTATAATGACTAAAATCCACCGTGTTCTTCAATAGCTCTTTATGTTCCGGGGTCACGGTGATGGTATGAGTCCCGCGGCGGCCCCGTCATTTTGCTGACAGCTCTTTGAGGTGAGCGTGGAACACGACGCGCCGTCGACACGGGCATGGTCCATGGTCGGGCGGCGAGTTGCCCTTTACTCGCCGCCCGCATGCCCGAGGTTGGGACACATAGGCATTTTTGAATCTGTGAAACAACTGTCTAAAGGTGGTGGTTCGCGCCGGATACCGCGACCGAGACAGGTGACCGCGACCGAAGATCTCTACCGTATCTGTCTCCTGTCTGTGTCTCGCTCGCGAACTGCTGCTCATACATTGCCTTATATTAAGTACTGTCGCGGTCTCCTGTCGTGGTTTACGGCGCGAACCGCCACCTTTACTATCACGATTCAAGAGATACAGCCTGGTAACAGACAGACAAGCAGATAGGTAGACAGACACGCAGACGGGCGGTGGGGATGGAATAATAAAATGCAATTACCTACTTGTTATGCAAAATATAGACCTTATTATACTTTTCCAAAAATAGTGCATATTACTACGTTACTCAAGTTACAAAGGCCTATGCCCAGGAGTGCCTATTCCGTGTTGATTTTACTTTTAATTTTCACCGGATGAAAAAGGTTTTTTCTTTCATTTCGAGTAATCCAATCTGTAAAGCGTTACTCGCTTCCGCTTCTAGTTCCGCACTGTATAAAATACACATCTCGTTAACATTGATTGAAGCTCGGTTTTTTTCTCTCTGTAAAAGCTTTGACGTACCTACGTTGATGTACTGGCTTTTGCTCGTATTATTAAGAGATGTATTGTATAGATATGAAAGGGAGTATTTGGACATTTGTGTGGTAAAAGGGTTTTTGAAGTTATTTAAAAATTGCTTTTTTCGGCAGACGATCTTCGGTCACCGTAGGCGCGGGCATGCGAGCGGCGAGTAATGGCCGACTGGCTGTCCGACCATGGACCATGCCCGGGTCGACGGTGCGTTGCTCAGTTTCAGTGTAATGAAGGGCCTCTAAGGACCTTTAAAGGGCCAATGCCTGCCGTGGCCGCGAGACTCCTGAATTACCGTGACCCCGGAACGTAAAGAGCCATTGAATACTATGGAATTTAATGAGCACGAATCTGACAGTCACTATCGCTCTGCCCTGGATAGGACTCATTTGATGATTTTACCCCGCTAAGAAAAAAAAGCTTCCGACAGTGATTTTGTGTACGTGAAAGCTTAGCTTAAATGTGAGTTGGGCTCACATTTCGCATCATCACATCCGCACTATTCCTTTTTTGGCATGTGAAAAAAATATTTTGATAAATCGATAGTACATACGAATTCTGTATATTTTACCGCACTTTGAACTTCAATTATTACGACGTAAATTGCGCCTGACTTTGATGCAGAAATTAATTTTATTCATCAAAATTTGTTTATTTATTTAATAGTATTTTCATCAAACTAACATCGAAGTTTACGTTTACTTTACGAAATACATAGTCAAATCTTATGTTAGAGTCTCAGTTTAGTGGAATGTGGACTTTAAGGCATACCAGTAACATCATAGTTCGTTCACCGTTTAAGCTAATACTGTCAAAAATAATATTACACTATAGAGCTACTTTTTTTTTAGGTGTAATCATCAAATGAGTCCTTCCGCCCTGGGTGGGAAGGGACTGTCAGACTCTTACTGACTAAAATCCACCCGTGTTCCGGGGCCGCGGTATCCTGGGTTAATAAAAAACCCGCGACCCCAGCAGGCATTTGGCGCAAAACACGACGCGCCACCGCCCGGGCTTGGTCCTTGGTCAGACGACGAGCGAGCTACCCATTACTCACCGTCCGCATGCCCGCTTCGCCGCTGTGCCCTCTGCTGATCAGAGGGACACGCGTTGGAGCGTCCACACGACAGGCTATTCGCATACGGGCAAAGAGACCTCTTAGGCACACAGTGGCCTAAGGGAGAGTTTTTGCCCGCATCCCCGGGTGCACCGGCCCGAAAAACTAGTCTTCCCCCCGGACTTATCCAAGAGGGAATTCCAGTCCACGGGAGCACGTGGAGGTTTCCTGTCTTAGCACCCCACTATAGAGCTACTAAAACCGCAAAGCGATTTTACGTAGTTCACCACAGTATACGTTTGATACTTAATTTAAAATTCCCCAGTTCGCGTGCGATACATGCGCAATGGGTAATCAACATGCAAGACGTGACAGCAACCTGCCTACCCACCTATACTAACAAGTACTATAGCTAATAATTAAATAACCCAAAATTTTATAGCGTTCATTTTCAGCCAAAGATTATAATCATTGTAATTTACAACTTTTACTAGTTAACGACATCGTAAATTATGAATGTTTAGTTGAGTAGTAAGGAGTTACTAAACATGTGGGCATTCAAAACTTTTTTATTCGTATTTTATGATAGTCTGTGGTGCGAAACTATTGGGTTGTGAACTGTTGTTGTTGATTGTTGCGTGATGGTTATTCGATGGTTTATGGTATTCATCATCATCATCATCATCAGCCTATAACGTTCCCACTGCTGGGACACAGGCCTCCTCTCTTGTGAGAGGGAGTGGGCCATAATCCACCACGCGGGCCCAGTGCGGATTGGCAGATGTCACATGTCTTCGAATTTGATGGTTCTAGGACATGTCGGTTTCCTCACGATGTTTTCCTTCACCGTTTTGAGAGCAGTGGTGATGAAATAAATTACACAAAGTAATGCGCCAAGCTGGGTTCGCACCCACGACCTACAACTCGTAAGTCGGGACCGATACCACTGGGCCACCAGTGCTCAACTTGGTTTATGGTATTACAAGACATGAATGGTGTAGAAATTGAACAGAAAATCTCTTGTGGCATTAAGTCAGCCTATGTAACACTATTGTACAGACGTCAGCAGGTCAACCTACCCGAATCTGTCAAATTTTACTAATCGAACATTAACCTTCCAATGTAATGTAATGATAAGGTTGAAAATCTAGTAAAGAAATTTGGCAGATTGTGGTAGCTTGATGTGCTGGCGTCTGTACATGGAGGAATTATGTAATACGAAAGCTGCTATTATTACTGATATTCCAAAACGATTTTACAAACTGCCTATTATATAAAATATTCGGTTAGTTGTGTTTTTTGTCTAAAAATATTGGTTTTAGATTCCGACAGAATCACAATCTCCATTGTTTTAGAAGTCGTTAAAAAAGTTACTATTTTCAGACCCACTCGACTACTTCACTAGTACCGTGTAAACCATACCGGCAATCAACTGATTTATAACACACACTAAATGTAAAATAGGAAGGATAATCTTCCACAAACAGCTTCAAAGGCTGACCTGTCACTTATACACTTTTCCCTTTACACGTATTCGTGGGGTGCCACTCGACCCCGTTACTGGTAGCGTGTGAAACAGGCGTTACACTCACCCCACGTTTTAATTTTCACATATCGCACATATGCTGGCTAGCTGTTTATACCGTTCACACGAGTATTCGCTTTATGGGAATGTTCATTTTGTAGTTTTAAGGAATTTTGATAAAATTTTAATTGTTTGATGTGTTTATTGAACATAATATTATTAATTAATGAGAAAAAGTAGTAGATGAATACTATTTAAAATATTACATAATTACTTCTCTTGGCTATAATAATAATTAATTATTATTATCTTCATAATGATGATCTTAATTATGTTCCACATCCTATAGTTTTACATTTTAATTAATAAGATCTTTTAACCACTTTTCTGCAAGTTGACAACATGATACATTTATTTAGCCAAAATCTTTTTCATGTATCGAAATATGTATAATAGTCAAAAAATTGAAAATATTATTACAGCAATTAACACGGTAAGTTTTAATAACACGAACTTATTATTTATATAAACATTTAGCTTTCTACGAAACAGCTATAACTTTCAAACAAACCGAACAGTTGCACAAGATAATAAATTTTCGATTAAACTTTACCGCTCCCGTTATAATCATGTCTATTAAGAAAACTAGCATCCGTCTAGACTGTTCTAAAATCCTATTTACTTCTACTTTGGATAACAAACTCCGGCTTTCTACGAATGAGTCCAAACTTCACCTAAGAAGATGCATCTTGCGCTAAACTACTCGCAAGCAGGATTGAATTAAAATTAATTTAAGCTCACTTGTCCGAATTCAGAGTTGCCTGAACAATCCTCTCTACCTAAACGTAGGTTCTAACTAGACGATTTACCTTCTAATTATCTCAGATTAGAACAAATCCTTTGTTTAATGTACATCGCTTTGTTTGCTAAGAGATAGGAGGACGATTAACAATTTAAACAGCAATGGATGTGTCTACCCGGAGAGATCGCATCAAGTCGTGTTTCTTGGTGAGCGTGAGAAAGATACTACAAAATAATTTAAGAGCTCTGAAGCGAGTTGTACTTAATATCATCTTAAGGCTTAATTGCTTAGTACTGAGCGTGTGTGTTTTATTAAACTATTCTGTCTTTGCTTGCGACGGAAGTCTGCAGCTTTAGGATCAACGCTTACTTGTCATAATTGCATGGGATGAATTTCATAAATGTCACAAGTTTAGTGTTAATATAAAAGTATAATTACCAGATAAATGCGTGTACTTTTAGAATCAACAATAATGTTAAGTAGCATTATTGGTGTACCAAAACAAAACCTTTTGAATTTAGAAACTCCTCCTTTTTCGTCGTTTAAAAATATTCCATCGTCAATCTTTCAACCATCTACCTATGAAACGTCATACTGCGACATAGGTCTTTAAGCAACATAACTTTATTAGCCATTAAAAACTCGCCTAAAGGCAGTTCTAGGGCCCGTTTACGATGTGCCCCTTCTTACTTATACTGTTGTCACCACCCTCACCCGGCCGATAGTCGTAAGTGGATGATGGTTTACCCCAAAACGGGGCGATACCGCAGCAATGCCTTTGAGGTACTAAGCCAATCCAGATACATGTACATATTGGTTCGACGCCTGGTGAGCTATATAACAGGGCGAAATTTTTGGCATAAAGTGTAAAGTTCCTCGATATTCCATAGAAAAAACAAAGATCCTCTGAACCTGTTGGCATTGTATTTAGTAGACTATTGACTGACAGTTCAAGTCGAGTTTTAAAAAAATGCCAATACAGTTATGCCAAAGTATATCAAGACTAGAGAGCAGTGGTGGCCCAGACTGCCCCGACTTACGAGTTGTAGGTCGTGGTTTCGAATCAAGAGAGGCACATTACTTAGTGTAAATTATTTCATTACCGCTGCTCTCACAACGGCGCACGAAAACATCGTGAGGAAACTGGCAAGTCCTAAAAACAAAAAATCGAAGATATGTGACTTTCAGCAACCCACACTGGGCCCGCATGGTGGATTATGGCCCACTCCCTCTCTCAGAGAGGAGGCCTGTGTCCCAGCAGTGGGAACATTTATCGACTGATGATGATATCAAGACATGTTGTCAAGCCTATGCAGTTTTCATACGTATACGTTGACCTTTTATTTAAAGTCTTTTGTTTTGCAGCAATTTGCCATTGTTTCTATTGAGACGATTCATCTCCCACAGCAGAGAAATAACAAAGGAAATAAACTGGTAATACAATACAGCCCCTGGATCTAATTAGTTTGGCGCAGCACTCTGCCCTGCGGCATCGGGTGCCATTTTTGGATTATAAATTATGGCACTGGCAGCTTAGTTGTTTCAGCAATAATAGACAAAGTATAGTCAATGTGGCTTTAGAAAAGCTTTAAAATGGCTAAAAGACTGCGATGTTTCAAAATGATTACAGTGTTTAGTACCTTTTTTATTTTTTACGTGGTAAAATCATCAAATGAGTCCTCCCACCCCGGGCAGAGCGGGAGGGACTGTCAGACTTGTACTGACTAAAATCCACGGTTTCCTTCAATAGCCCTTTATGTGTCGGGGTCACGGTGATGGAAATAAGTACTGCAACAGTGTTTAGTACCTTAAGAAAACTATACATATATTCTAGTAAATTCTTAGTATCGTTAGACTGACAAAGAAAAAATAAAATGGAATAGTAATTTACTAGTTTTGGAGAATAATGATTATTTTGTAAGCTGGTTATAAAAAAACCATTACACTTTACAAAGAACATTTTTAAGCTTTCTAAAGCCGATGTTTCGTACCTGACTACTCAGAACAAACAGCCGAAACAAACTCAGTGGTCACAGTCTCTTAATCTAAATTGTATTGCTGGAGTCATACGAGAACGATGCGGGTGTCTGATTACATCATCATCTGCCTAGCCTTTTCCCAACTATATTGGAGTGTCTGATATGCTTGTATTTTGAGGAAAAAAACATAAATATTTGAGTGGTCATGTCCAATCAGTGCAACAATTTGTCAGTTGTCGCAAAGCTCGACTCTTGTGGGTAAAATGGTGAATCTCAGCCACTCGACTCCTAAATCGTCTACGGGACAACGACATAACAAGCTACCTGTAACTTGCGTTGACGGATAAGCGATCCCACTGGGGTGGTGGTAAGGCACATCAAGGCCGCCTGGTTCGCGACTACTGTGACGGAGTCCGCCGCCAAACATTTTTTTCCAGTATCCCTCTCGGTACGCGGGAGTTAAACTTCCTTTTGGCCGAGCTCATTCAATTTGAGGTCTTATTTTTTTCTAGGCAGAGAGAAGAAGATATCACATTCATAAAAAAAATACCAGACTTAATCATGAAAGCATTAACTTTCTTTGTGCAATATTGTGGAACAGAATAACATAAAATAATAAAGACTATAGGCCCCTTTGATACTTAATCACGTTGAGATGCCTAACATATCTTTACTCTACTAGCAAGAGAATATCTTTGTATATTACACAGATTTTCCTTTCTTGTGTCTCGGCTTTATACTGTGTGTATATTATTTGCAACCACATTATATCTTGGAGTTGAAGATAGACTCTCACGCCGAATGGAATAATACAATTTATTTTATAAAAGTTGTTTTTGACGGCGGGCAAAATGTACAGCTTGTTTGTTGCTTTGTGTTCTCTTACTTAGTTGTGGGCCTTAAGATTAGCGGGTCGGGTGTCATCGTAATTTGGTCACCTATGCTTTGTAGGTGTCGTAAAAGATAATTAAGGAACTTTATGAGGGTGCATATGGGGTATCTCGTGTCACCTTGTGTAAAATTTTTACACGTTTTGTGGTGACTATGGACGGAATGGTAAGAATACTATGTCAGAGGACTGTGGGGTTACCAGATGCGGCTTAATTATGATCAGTAGCACCCTCACAAGCGAAAGATTGTATTTCTAGATGATGACTTTAGCTAAGCCGGTTACGGATAAATAAATTAAGTGATGGTTTGCAACGCATGCAATCTTTCAACAAAAACTTCACCCTTTTCTAAAAAGACTTCGAAACATTCCCGCCGTTTTCGCGGCCCACTGCAAAAGATATAATGTACTGTGCGACGACTCCACATTATATGAGTCCTTGCTTTTGTTTATTTTTATATTATTCATTTTTATTTCGTTCACAGTGATGTGCAAACAACAATACTCTCTCTATATTAGGGAACGTGGTTTATATTTGGTTTTCTTACATTATTTATTATTATTTCATAAGAGCTTCCGTTGTGTGATTTTTGTTACATAAGTAAATAATGTTGAAATAGGTTACATGTTTGTGCCGGCGAGTATGCCAGTTTTATTTTATTATTTTTATGCTGTACAAATCATATCATGATTTTATTTAGTTTTTGGGATGTGTCAACAGTATATCTATACTGTTGACACATCGAAATTATTCTAATGAAAGTGTAGGAGAAGAAATCCTTGGTGTCTTACTACAAAAAGTTCAACATCTGATCAACATTACACTTGTCTATAAAAAGTGTAACTGCACAACGACCCTTATTACCAACATCTAATGCCTTTTATCAGTTGACACTTTTGGATAAATTATGCAACGATTTTTTTTTTTTTTTGTAGTAATACGGTTGATGTTTTCGGCAATAATGACGAAGACGATCAAGTTTACCTTCAAGTTTGGAGTGCACTAAAATGGCGTTCAGTGAACTGAACGATTGACGATGTAACAGGTGACGGTGTATGGCTATCAGAAGTAGACTTGTCATGCATACCAATAGCCATACTGCAAGCCGCTTTAAGTGCGCTGTCAACTTGACGGTAGATAAACTGGATCATGTATGGCTGGCATAAGGCTTAATCTTCATCAATATCAACATAAAATTCCTCTTAGTAGAGAAAAGAGCCTCTAGGAAAACAAGAAAATCATCTTTATTCATGGTAGATCTCATCCGAATTAATAGTGGCTATACATTTTTTTTACGTGCTAAAATCATAGAATAAGTCCTTCCACCCAAAGCAGGGCTTGAGGGACTGTCAAACTTGTACTGACTAAAATCCACGGAGTCCTTCAATAACCCTATTTGCGAACCCTTCAATGGCTATATAGTAAGTTCAGTTTTAAAAGAAAAGAAAATAATGTCGTCTTTATTTAAAGTCAATAACAACCAAAATCACACTTATTACAAACGAAAAGTCTTAAAGTTTACTTTGCCACAAAGCTGCAAAGAATCTTAACAGAAAATACCTTAAAATAATAGCCATTCAAATACCAGTTCCCAAACTGTTTCCATTCACTATTAAGACCGCGTACAAGAGAAGACATTTCATACAAACTTTACAATCATTACTTTTCGAAATGATTGGACAAATTGCAATGAAACTGAAAGCACTGGATTATTCATCATACTTATGTGTATTTATTTTTAAGGTCAAAAAAACTGGGTGACGGTACTGTCTAAACAAGTAACCCCGACCCTGGAATGTAAAAGGTAATTGAAGGAACAAAATGGATTTTAATCAGTACGAATCTGACTCATAATTATGATAATTTAACAACCATAGTCAAAAAGTAGGTCTAAAAACTTATCAGAAACGGTTTTCGAATGATTGCGTGACAAACATATCATACTAATTTTAAATTTTCCATACAAACTGATATTTTGTTGTTTTCTTTCGTTTATTATATAACTTTCTTCTATATTTTGTGTAAACCTGCTTAAAAGTGTGAAGTTTCATTACAAATGGAATCCGTTATAATTATAAAAAAAAAAAAACATCTAAGTTTGTATAAAACGTCGTTCGACGTTTACGCTCTTAAGACTGTAAAATTATACGAGTAGTGCGGAAACACTGAAGCGACCCAGTTTCCTCTTGCAATCTCCGTCTATATTATTACAAAGGTATAATAATTATAAAAGACGCCTCGAGGTAGGTAGGTAGGTTTTCGTGTCGAAACTGTTAAGCGGTAAGGGAAAACTTTGAAATAAAATATGTCTACTTATTAAGTGGGTTCTACGTACGTCGGTACCTAAGTACTGATATTTTAAACTGCAGTATTTTTTCTGTATATGTTTATATTTTCTATGTATTTTCTTTTTTGTAGTGGTAATTTGGTAAAGTGCATGAAGAATGTTTTGCAAAGAAATGTTTGCATGATATTGTTTCGTAGTCAAAGTTGAATTTCGTTATGTCTGTTAGACCGAACGAGTATATCTATATAAAGTGACTGCAAATGTTGTTCATGCTGAGTGCTGTAATTATTTAGCATGTAACAAAAATGTGATATGTTATTGCTAATTATCTACTGTCGCAGAGGCTGATCTTCCGGTTTAAGCTGCGCTTGCCGAGATTGATCTAGGGATGGGTGACGATCTGTCATATAAAATACTGATATTCATCAAATCTCGTTCGACTGTAAGCCGACCCTATTATAGTTGGGAAAAGGCTAGGCTGATTCTAACATACATACTTTTACACTAACCAGTGAAAATAACAAGTATTAACGCGCACGTCTAGGTACGGCAAAATTACAAACTGCAGCGGGCTGGTCCGCCCTCGCGTTTCACTTTGCCTAAGGAGTGGTACAACAGTTCAGACCTAGCGTAATATTTAGGGGTCCTTTTATACTGGTAAAATAAGAGTATGCCAGAACAGTATAGAAAGAAGTGTAATAGGAGTCAAAAGAAGAGATAGAATTAAGTTAAATGAAATAAAAGAAAAAACTAAATTCAAAAAAGTGCAAACTGTATACAGGGAACAAAAATGGCGTTGGGCAGGCCACATGTTTTTTTTTTCCTACCCGGGCTTGGTCCTCGGTCGGACGGCGAGCTACCCATTACTCACACGCTCCGCCGCTGTGCCCTCTGTTGATCAGAGGGTCACGCGTTGGAGCGTCCACACGACAGGCTATTCGCATACGGGCAAAGAGACCCCTTAGGCACGCAGTGCCTAAGGAAGAGTTTGCCCGCATCCCAGGGTGCACCGGCCCGAAAAACTGGTCTTCCTCCTGGACATATCCGAGAGGGAACTCCAGTCCACGGGCACACGTGGAGGTTTCCTGTCTTAGCACCCCGCAGGCCACATGTTAAGAGAGAATCAAGAAAAGTGGACAAAAACAATAACTGAGTGGTACCCAAGGGGAAACAAAAGAAATAAGGGAAGACAGTTGAAGCGATGGGAAGATGATCTGAAAAAAGTGGCTGGCCCAGAATGGATGCGCATTGCAAGAGACAGGACAAAGTGGAAAGCTTTAGAGGAGGCCTTTGTTGAAAGACAAGCTGTGAAAGAACTGAATGCTGTTCAAAGTGCGACATAATCAAAACATTGTATATTTTTTTAAATTGAACTGTAATGTAAAAATAGTTAAGGAATGTTACAGCAAATAAAGGCTTATTAATATTATTATATACTGGTTTGTTAACACTGACTTGTGACCTATCGTAAATAAACATTATTATTTAAGGTCCTTTTAATATTCAAAGTCTTAATCAGAACGTCAAGTACAATACCGAAATAAATTGTGAAACCGCAGTTTTCGGTTTAAGCCCACAATAGTCAAATAAATATTCATTCATAAGTGGTTTGTCAGCTGATAGAAATCACCAACAATTATGTTTTTATTCAAATTGTTTCAGAGAGTCGTAATTAACTTGATTTAATTAAACGAATTGAAAAATTTAAATGAAAAAATTCCAGAAGAGTGCACTTTTTATCCAGAATTTACCTCCCGTCCCCAATCTCAACAGTTAATGTCATAGTAAACAAGTTTATGCGCAGGCACAGTTATACTCCCTTTACTTTAATAGTCCTAGATTTCTAATGCAACAACCCGACAGTTCTTTCACCATTTGCTATAAGCTAATTCTAGCAGTCAATCCACAATATTCTAAAACTTCACACAAAACTTCGAGTCTTTAAATTCTTAAAAGAATATTATAAAGTTTAGCGCTTTTAAAAATAAAATTTAAAAATAAAAACAAAAAGTTAGCGCTCATAAATAAAATATCAAATTTGACTCTTGAGACTGTAGTTCCGTGCAATACAACCCAAAGCAATAGGGAAGAGCTACTAAATTTCTAAATTTCTCTCTGGATGACAGTAACAAAACTTCGGCCCCATCGCGTCTTAATGGAAACATACGGGGATATATTAATGGCAGGAATAAACCGTACACTCAAGTATTCTTTTTAGATAAAAAAAAATGCATGTCTCTTATATTACTCAAAAATCAATTTATGAATTTATTGCGTTCAGATAAACGTCCGTAATTACGTAGGTAATTTTAAACAGACTTATATGCCAAACCCTGATGCCCAAACTTACAAAAAAAAAAACAAGTTTGTCCCACAATCTCTACTTCAGCCTAAATTTTGTGAATTTAGTGCAAAACTAAAACAGCGAAAAGGGTTAAACAGTACAGTGTAGTATCATGATGTACCTGCATATAACTTGTCAGGCAATTTTGAACCCAATACCGTGGTACTATTAATGTTATTTAAACTATTCTACAAAAAATCGTAGTATGGACCTCGTCTTATTCAATCAACAAGGATTTTATGAGGCTTCCGCAAGATAAACTATGTCCATCCGTTAATTTGAACCAAACCATGGGACTAAGTTAACCCATGTCTTTCAAGAAACATGTGGTTTTTTCCCTATTGTAAAAATTCTTACCGGCATTTTGTTTTCATCATGCAATCGATAAAAAAACGGTTAACGCCTTAATTGACAGCTAATTAATAACTACTATTATACTTTTTTTTATGTGATGGAAATTTATGATGACAACGTTGATGTGTGACCTTGGGGTCAAGGACAACTGACTCTCAGGTCAAGGTCAAATAAACAAATTTGAAATTCTTTAGAGTAAGCGCATTGGATTTAATTCCTTGCTGAAATTCATTATTAGCCGTCTCATAATAAACCAACCGCCGCAGTACCTCTCAAATCAATATACAGTATGTTTCCATAACACAGTGGCGCAAGTTTCGCGGCCTGACGTCTATACAACCACAAACAGATGCAAGTTTAATGTCTTTCGCCCCACAATACGCTCACGCTGTATGTGAACTACTACAGAAGTGTATCGATTTCCTTTTGAATTTACCAGTTATAAGGCGATTTGTTCAATTGTGTTGAAATGTTAACTTTGAGCTGAGGATTTTTTCATACAAATTATTTAAGTACGGCGAAGGAAACCATTACAAGGTAAACTTAAGTAGATATCAATTATTTACGTTAGATACCAAGAACACGAATTTAGCCTTTTTACTAAGAATTTTGCATGTATAATTGGTGCATTTACAACTTTCTAAACACAATTAACAGAACACGCGGAATAATTACCAGTAAGCCATACAAAAAAATCATATGAATTTTATAATTATAAATTCTTCAGATTGTAATAGATATCCATATACATAATATAGATACAGTTTTTCGCAAATATTAAAGAGCTGTAATTAATCATCGAAATTAACTTCATCATCAGTTCTCTGAAAACGAATCTCTTCAAAGTTAGAGTGAACACTGTGAACAGGCTTTTTCTGGGTAAACTCATTCGTCGTCGCCTTTGACCTAGACTAGAGCCAAAAGCAAACCCATAAAAAAATCGACTGGCAATATTATTCAAAAAACATGCCACTTTAATATTCAAAGGGCAATTGAATACAAAATTAATATCCAACCCTTAAAATCCCAACTCAGAAAAAAAAACAATAAACACAAAAATAATCCTTAAGTCATTTAAAATCACGATACATTTTGCAATTTATTAACTCATTCAACGATACGGTCATAAAAAGCGGCGGGTGGTCGAATCGACCCAACCCGACTCACTTGCTAAATCATCCGTTAAGACTCCCGTTACGGCAATTGTAATTAACCTGGTGCTGTATAGCAATGGAGAGTGAATCATTTATTAGTGCCGCCTGATTTCTAGCAGTATACGGCTATCAATCTTGGCTAAATATTTAGTTAGGGTTGTGTTGCACGATGTATTACTGAAGTTTGCAGTACACCATGAGGCAGGTTTGGGACGTGTACCAATGTTTTAGTTAAAATAAACTTTCATAATTATGAAGTTCTGACATTTGATGGCACTGTGTCGCAGTGGCTGAGCGATCGAATGCTGTGCTAAAAATGAACAACAATAACACTAAGAGGTAGACAGACAGCCATCAAGTGTACCTTAAGTTACAATAATCGTTACTTATTTATTAAGAGTTTGCAATTGTACAGCGGATTGGCTGGTATTTTACACATACGAGAACTTATCTAACAGAAGGATGTAACTAGAAAGAGATTATTTTAAAGTTAGCATTTTTTTATTTGGGGTTTGGGATCTAAGCAGTACCAGGTCGGAGCATTGACTTCCCTAACCAACTGTGAAAGGAACCAACCGCGAAGGGACCAACTGTCAATGGAACGAACCATGAATGGGGCCAACTGCGACAGAGACCAACCGCGAATGGGACCAACTGCGAATGGAACAAACCGGGGCCAACTACGAACGCGAGGCGAACGACTATATCTCCAAAAAGGAGTCTAGATGTTTGAATAAGTCACTATGATTCCAAAGAACATGATCATTAAAACGTAAGCATGCTCAATTTTCCATATAGCAAGAAATTCTGTGCAACGTACGAAATAGAACCAGTAGAACATAGTCTTTATTGACCGAGTTCTGATCACACAGCGCATAGAGGTGGAATGATTACAGTAGAAGGCAATAAATAGTCCCTTTGATTTTACTTGAAGAGTAATTGCACCGGACCACGTAGAGGTTTCGTATTCACAATGTTCGTACTTAATGATCTTTCGTGTTTAGTGGCTGGAATTTGCACTTTGAACTCTAATTTGTATGACTATATGGCTTGGATTTGCGTTTTTGATTATGGAATATCGACTTTGTGTTACCATATGCCAATGGCCTACCATGACGTCTTAAATCAACGGTAGTTGCACTGAAAGAGACAGAGTTATACAAGTTATCGCGCCATCTCGTTCCCACAATGGAACTACTCTAAGCGCTACGCTTTAAGACGACATGATAGGCTACCAGTACATCTGACAACACATTATGCAAAATTTCAGGATGATAGGTTTTGTGGTTCAGGCGTGAAAATGTTGCAAACAAGCACGCTTACTTTATTTAGGTTTAAAAAGTTATGATTAGGAGGATACGACTATGAATAACATGGAATGCATAAGGAATAACCAATTCGTCTAAAGTTTTTGGAGAAATCGCTATATACTCGAACGAAACATTCGAAGATAGATATGAAATCTACTATGCGTCACTGGACCCACGTGATGGTTAACGGCACACTCAAAACTAAAAAATGCAGCATTTACAAAGCTTTAACAGAGGACGTATCATTATGAGAAATACTTTCAACTCAAACACTTTAAAAATGTAATTCAACAAAGCATCAAACACGTTCAAC
Source organism: Agrotis ipsilon (assembly GCA_028554685.1). Taxonomy (NCBI): domain Eukaryota; kingdom Metazoa; phylum Arthropoda; class Insecta; order Lepidoptera; family Noctuidae; genus Agrotis; species Agrotis ipsilon. The sequence goes on along the minus strand of CM052960.1, from coordinate 15,862,439 downwards.
ATTCATTTTAATTCCACATATCAATATCAACCGGATCCAAAGAAAAAAAAACGAACCTATCATTATATTATATTTCCCAGTAAACAGTCAAATCTAAATGGTCTCCACTTTCCGTGAACCGACCGTGTAAACTAACCATTAATGGGTATCAGAAATCGTTATTACATTTCAAAGAGCATTTTAATAACTCAATTCAGAAGCGAACGGGTTCCATTAAATGCGCGGTCATTTTTCGAAGTCGGGGTGCAGTTTCATTAACTTTGTGAAAAACCTGGTAATTGTGGGTTATTCAACGTTAGTTTTGTCACAGTATAATAATCATACAGTAGCGTAACTCGGCCGCCAGACAGATTTAAATACCTACAGCCGCGCGGTACGTAAACATGCGTTAGGGCTACGCCCGTCTACAACATTTTAATAACATTTGCCTTTGCGTACTTTCTGTTTCTATTTTAGTTTTGTGATTGTAAATATACTTTTTTATATAAATAAATGAAATACTTTGTATAATGAATAGGAAGTGTTCAATAAAAATGCGTGTTGTTTTTTGATTGGTAGATTTCATTTAAAAAATCATATTTTTGTTTGAAAAACAAATCGGGCTTATAAAGTCCGATATATTATAGAAGTATTTGAGACCGAAAAATATTTGCGCCACGACTGAGTCGTACGAAATGCTTTATTGTTAAATTTTAAAGTATAATAAATCCGCATTCTAATATAAAGCTTAATTAAACTACTCGTCTTATTAGATATGTACTCGAACTGATTTTTAGAGATAAAAACACGCGGTTACTGTTAAAAAACCAACACACCGTCCGCTCGACACTGCGGTACAGCCGTGACTGTCTGCACCCCGAGCGCGCCCCGACATCGAGGCGCATAGGTATAGCTCGCTTTTCGTCCGTTTGTATGAAGTTGGGGTACTGTATTATTATATTACCGTGGTTTTGTGGCGCAGATTTTTAAGGGTGTGTCCGCTAATGTCTCTTTTCATTGGTTAACTATTTGTTACGGTTATTTATGAGCAGTGTTACATTTTAAATTAACGAAATACCAAAGTACTTTTCACGCCCAAACCGCTGAATCAATACAAAATCTTTAAATTTTGGATGTGCGTTGCCAGCTGTAAATGTTTTTTTTAGCGTGGTATAATCATCAAATGAGTCAGACTGACTAAAATCCAAGTTTTTCTTCCGTAGCCCTTTACGTTCTGGGGTGACGGTAATTCGTTAGTCCCGCGACCCTAGCAGGCTTTACGGAAATGGACATAGCGTACCTTTCATCCTGAAAAGAAGTACGGTTCCTGATAAATACTACAATAACTTTCACATCCTAATAGAAGCGCCAAATGTACGATCCGAATCGATTTTCAAATTCCAAATGAACGCAAGCAGGGTTGCAGGCATAGGCTTTTTTTTTTTTTTACGTTGTAAAATCATCAAATGAGACCTCCCACCCCGGGCAGGGCGAGAGGTACTGTCAGACTTGTACTGACTAAAATCCACGGTGTCCTTCAATAGCCCTTTATGTTCCGGGGTCACGGTGATGGTATAAGACCCGCGACCTGCAGGCATAGGCTAGTAATTTTTTTAGCTCAAAGGCTGAGCGATTGGACTACTGCGAAATGTGTCGCGGATTCGATCCCCTCACGGAACTAGTATTTGTATGATCTGAAAGTAGTTTTTCTGGGTCTGGGTGTTTGTGTATGTGAGTATATATGTTACGGTAAATGTGATTAATTGAAAATTATTAATAATTTTACAAAATTATTAATAATCATCACATGTTTTGGTAAATGTGAATAAACGATCGAAATTTATTACTTTTAGTAGTAATTATTAATAATTCACGACACATATTGGTAAAAGTGATAAAATTAATCAACTAAACGGCTAAACCTAGTGCTAACTGAAGATAAGTTTGATACACGTAGGTTTAACCGATTGTGGTCGGTTACACCTAGGTTTAGCCGGTTAGAACTAGGCCTAACCTCGGGACTTGCTGGCACCCCGACTCGGACAATTTAGGTTAGAAGAGGATGGCGGGGTCTGAAAGACCCCGCCATCCTCTTCGTGGTTATTTTTTTTTTAACCACGCAGAAGTAGGAGCCCCGCGGAGCGGGGCTCCGTCGACTTGCTCCTGTGAAGGAAGTTCACTTATTACATTTATCACTACTAGGGTCAAATTATTAATAATAACCGACAAATGTGATTAATTAATCACTTTAACCTCGACTTTCGGTAATTATTAATAATAATAGATAATTATTAATAATCTTCAATTATTCACTCTTACCGTAACATATATGTTTGTAAACGCACTCACGACACAGGAGTAATTCCTAGTGTGGGGCAACATTAAAAAAAAACTCTATATAGAGTATATATATAGTATTTAGGGATACCTCATAGTAATTACAAAAGTTATGAATATTAGAAAATATCAACCGTAACATAATTATAGTAATAATCAAATCTAAACTCCCACACTTATTAAAAGTTAAAATGTCATACCACATAAAGTAGATAGGAAAAGTACTGCTCAGAAACTTATTCTGAGTGGAAATTTTTAATATCACTTCATTATTGATTCACAAAAATATAAACCGTATTTAATTATAGAGGAGTGTTGGCACCCACTTAGCACTTTATACAGAGAGGAAATTAATTATAATGAAACGCCTACGAAAATCCCTACCCTGAATATTTAAAAGGAACACAAAATATTTCGTCGTTCCAAAAATTATGATTACAATAACACCGCTTTAAACGTGCGCTTCAAAATTTTAGTTCCATTAAATTAAATCCACTAAATATAAAAAGTAAACAGGGCTAAGTTCATAATGTGCCTGAGGAATCGTAATAGAGCGGGAATTTATTAAATTTCGTCTAAGCTACGTGCTCGTCCCGAGGCCGTGGGGTTTCAACCCCATTAACCTTGTCTCGCCATGATTTAGGGGCGAAATACGAATTTCCCCCGTATTTCTGCCTTTCACCTTTTTGTTCAGAACAGATTTTTACTTGGGGTTTTAATAAACTGACACTCGGTAATGAAGGGAATTATCGCCCATTTGTACATTTAGATTTTTAAATCGGTTTCGATTCTTTTTTGGGATTTGATGAATTGCAGGTATTAGATTTGACAAAAGTGGTTTCGCGTAATGGGTACGTATGTACAATTTATTATAAGGTAGACTGGGTTAAAATTATTTAGGGCTTAACCAGTGTGTATCTGTTTTTCTTGCATCTGAATCGACATTATTGTTGGGAAATAAAAACAAGGTGTAGAAGAATAATGCATAAAAAGAAAACTAACTATTCATTTTTTTAATGAAAAGAAAAGCTTGAGATAAAGGTACTAAATTCATATTTTTCCTAAATAAAATCGTTGACGTAAGGTTTTTGAACACATATTTCAAAGTTAATGTTCATTGTGGAACAGTAAGCAAAAAAATATTCCTACTACTAAAATAAAATATCCATTAGGATCTCCATAACACATTTAGGATTGTAAGAAAATGTAATTTATGCCTTCTGCTTTCTCTTAAATTATAGTAGTAGCTGAGGGACTGCTATTTGTGACTAGTTTTTGGTCTCAAGGTACACAGCCTAATAAATAATTACGTTAGTCAACTTTGTAATCGCTAAGGTTACCCTTAGGCTGAATGTCACTTTGGTCATAAAACTTCACGGTCCTTTACGTCACAATTTTAACCTTAGCAACGTTTCAATTCACTCTTCGTGTCGAATATTTTAACAGCGTTATTAAAATTGATCACCAAAGCAACATTATTAGATGACAACTCAAATGTATAGACAGAAGATATATATGTAATTTTTTGTTTTTTTTTTTTAAGAATTTCTTCCTGCAGGTATCTTAGGTGCGTTTACAAATAAAGAAATCACATACCCAAATACCCAGACCCGGAACATCTACTTGCAGATCATACAAATATTTGTTCCGTGCGGGGATCGAACTCGCGGCACGCTACGCAGCAGTCGATCGTTCAGCCACTGCGTCGCAACCGTGTCGTTGACATGAAATATTGACAACAAATCTAGTATGACTAAACTACAAAATCTATTCCACTTCTACAATAATCAGCACATCTCTAAACTAGGGGTGAACACACACGACACAGGATAATCAGGCTTCGGACGGCCGGAACTATACTCGAGCAGAGGATATTAACGGGTAGATAAGGGGAAACAACTGATTGTGGAGGAAACGCTGGTTGTGTATAGAGCCCTTTATAGTGGGGTCTTGCTGTTTTGTGAACAGTTCGGTGATTTGAGTGTGGGAATGTTTGGAAGGGAAATAGTGTTGGGGTGCATTTGTTTTTCTGTTTTGTGGGGTTGGTAGGAAATGGGTTAGTTAGGCATGCATGGCGATGATAGTACGTGTTTATGGTAAGAGATTATGAATGTTATATTTTATGGTAATGATGTTTATGGTAATGAAAGTTTTGTTTACATTTTTGAAGTGAAACTGGTTTGTTAATAATCGTTAGTTTTGTTTATCTCGTTACGACACTTTCGACGAGGTCTGCCGCAAAGCCTTACTTTATTCGAAAAACTTTCACATTATATCGTAAAGTAATTTTCTTCACATTACTCCCAGACGTTGTTTTATTACACCTCATTAAGAAATTCAAACACAATGTGAATCTTTAGACGACCTATTAAACTCTGTAAAGCGGTCCCTGAAGAAAAATTCAAACAGTAAGTTAATTCGGATTACTTTTTTGGCGCGAAGACCGCCATTATTATTCAACTACTCATTCCATTAGCGTAATTCGCGCACATTTTGATAAGTTATACGCGTATTAATTACTTCTGGCTTGGCTAACGCAGCGGGTTGTGGTTCTCTGCGTACATTGGCTGTCTAGTGCATAGGTTCCCAACATTTTATGTCCTGTCACCCTTCTTTGTTTTTACGTGATAAAATCATCGAAAGAGTCCTCTCACGCATGGCAGGATGGAAGGGAATGTCAGACTTCACTGACTATCCACGGTGTCCTTCAATAACTTTTACGTTCCGGGGCCACAGTTAAGCGATAAATGTCGCCCCTCTTAGCATGAAAACAAAATCCAACACCCCTTCTTATTAGCCCATTCTGTCAACCGCCACTGTTGGGAACCTATGGAATAGTTTGTTCACTGATTGGTAGGGATATACCTATTAGGCACTAACTTTTTCTTTCGGATTTGTTCTCGGTGATTACGCATATTAGTATCGATTCAACTGATAATAAAATAATAATGATCATTAAAATCCGCCATCAAACACAATATAGTTAGCAATTTAAAAATACTTCAGCTGGAGACCACAATGTTATAATGCTTTCACTGTTAAACATTAAATGAAATTACCCAGAAAGACCATTTATGTTTGACGGGCTTGACATTACATTAAACGTCGTTTAACTTAACGGGTTTAACATTTTATCATTAGCCAGATCATTCTAGGAGCGGACGTCTAAAACATTTTCCGTCCATTACGGGTCATCGCAGCGAGGGGCATGTATCATTTTATCCCCTCTCTCCCCGCTTCCTGTGGGCCCAACCTCCCCGCGAGATAAAAGTTAATGGGCCAACTTACCGCGAATTATTCCCCAGCCACGGCATATTTTTTTTTCGGTATCTCAACAGTGTAAATGTTTCAATAATTTAGGCTGTTCTCTTTTTTAACGAGCAGTATTTATGGTTTTATGGTAATTTTGGTCTGCGCCCCAAATTGGTAGGGTAGGAAAATATTCAGTTTTTAGGGCGAATATTGGTATGGTTGGAAAAATCAGTTGATGTTGATTTTTAACGAACCTATTTATAGATTGACAGACGCCTTAAACCGATCAAATTTCAAAGGATCAACTTTTCATTTGTATAAATATTGCACGATGAATTAGGTGATATCATTGTTTTTATACATAATATATATACAGAGAGCCCCCGATTTTTTTTTCTTCCGATACAATGAAATGATCCTTACATGAATCAGTGTCGAAAGGCATTAAAAAAAATTTTGGTCCATTTCACTCATTTCTGTGGACAGGTCACACTTGACCAAAAAAATAAAAACCCCAAAATTATCAGTATCAAAAAAGAGCTAAAGGTTCCTAAGAAAGTTTTCCCGTATCTCTTATGGATGCAGATTTCTCCCTTTTGGCCAATTTAAAAGAAACACACTGTTAAAAATGTCACTGATTTATTTTTACTTGTCACATTTATGAAAACAACATCCTGACGATGGTTTTCACAACAAAATCCACGAATATACACTTAGCGAGGTTTTCTAAATACTGTAGCGTAAAAATAATTATGTATTTATGTACATTTTTAATTTGATTCATACTTATGAAGTTATGTGTCACAATATAATTTAACAACAAAATTGTAATTGAACACGTTCTTGAAAACCGACAATACATTTTCACAAATAGGTATTGAGCCATGAAAATAAAATTATCCTGAATTTAATAAGCGGACTTAACAATAGGTACTTATTAATAAAACATCAAATAAACGCCGCCCGGAGGCTGTCGCTTAATTCTCGTATTGTATTAATTAATATAGTAATCTCATTACTTCGGTATATTTTCAATAAACGGTTACAAAATGCTTTGACAATGAGCCGCTGTGAAATTAATTTAGCATTCAAATAACGAAATTATTCGTTTGTCCTGATAATTTAATATTGATGTTCATTAGAGAAAAAGAATAAAATGTTGCCCAGCGGGCATGAAGTCTTTTATTAAATTGTAAAATAATAAAATTTATTTTGATGTCATCGCTAGAGTGCCCGCGGTCAATAAATCTTCCATTTTATGATTTACAATTTTTTTATAAAAGACCGGAGGCGGTTTTAATGTATCCAATTTCTAACGGTATTGACCTTACGGATGGATAATCAAAGTTTATACTTTCGCTATTATAACGTATGGATTTTTCTGCTAAAAATAAAGCAAAAAAACCCCACGCCAGGATTTTTTCGGTACGTTTACAAACAAAGAAATTCACAAATACAGAAACACCCATACAACAACTACTTATAGATCATGCAAATACTTGTTGCGTGCAATCGAACCCGCAACACGCTGCGAAGCAGTCGATCGTTCAGTCACTGCGCCAATCGTTTCATCAAAGTATTCCCTCCAATTATAATCTTAGAATGGACTATTTTTTTACCGTGGTAAAATCATCAAATGAGTCCTCCCTCCTAGGGCAGGGCAGGCGGGACTATCAGAATTGTTCTGATTAAAATTAACTGTGTCGTAGTAACGTGTTCTTCAATAGCCCTTTACGTTCCGAGATCACGGTTATTCGTTAGTCCCGTGACCAAAACGGAGTATTTAAGTTACATATCAAAACATTTTCTCTAAGTCCGAATTATATCACCTTCATTTTCATTTTTTCACTTTGAAGGGTCACGTTTTCACAGAATGATTTTACGTTAAACCAAACACGTGTTTGCTGAAGCACGTTTTGGCTGTATTATGTTGGATTTATCTTTTAACTAGGCTTTTGCCTGGCTTCGCTCGTGTTACACACGGAAATTATCTCATGGTAACGTTTAAAATGCCTACAATATCGAGGTTTTTTTATGTGGAGTTCTCGAGCACACTCTCCGAAGTACAATCTGTAGAAGACTGACGGGCAGGCAACTTTGCGGTGATGAGTCAAGCTATGGAGCTTGGCATTCACCATTTTTTTTGAGGTTTTTCTTGAGGAGAAAGAATTTTCTAAATTCGACCTGTAGTTATGAAAATACAAACTTGCTAAAAGAACTTGCAAAAGGATATTCATGTAAGTATTTAGGCGGGGTATTTATTTTATTTGGCGATAAACCCGCCGCCTTGACCACTATCACAACTGATGGTCAGCGATGGTAAAAAGCAAAAAGGGTGAAAAGTGGTTAATATTGGAAAAACGATACATCTATAAAACAACAAAACGTAATCAAAACTGTACAAGTACCTTCAAATTCAAATATTTACAGAATACAGTGACGAAATAAAATTTCTCTATAATCACAAACTTAGTTCTGTATAAATTAACTTTAATATCGTTTAATCGTTGACTGTACAGAAGTAATTAAAGCTCTTTCCACGTCTTCCTCGGCAAAACAACCATGAAATATAATTTCAAACAAAGTGAAATTTTCGTTTTAGTTTGGCTTTGCAGCAAATATAATTTAGCGCTTTTACTTTCAAGTCGAGAACACTCGAGTGGTCTTTATTTTAGTAATAATTGACCCGAATAAGTTGTGTCAAAGGATTTCTGAATATTAGAAATTATGTTATTTTGGCGAAGATTAACTAAGTCACTCACACTGAGACGGCAAACAAACTTTGACAGTTTTCATTTATTAATGTTACGTTATGTTTATTTGCGGGTAAATTAAATGGTTATTTTTGTAACTTCTGTTGAACAAAGGTTTCCTCCAAGACTACCACAGAGATCCAACTCGAATTACTTTCCGTTGTAGTGTATGTGTGCAGCAACTACTGCTTCTAAAGAGGATCATCATAGTCCAAGAGCTACTGAACCTTCGACTAATGGTCTTCGTGTAAGGTTAGTTTGTACACTTATGATTTATAGCATGCTAAGGGCAATAGCTATGACCTGTCAGGCGTTAGGCGTGCACGTCATCAGATCATTTATTTTTTAAAGTGTAATAATAATTTTAAAATTAAAAAAAAACTTATTACTGTAAGCTTGAAAACTTAACAGCATGTAGTTTATTTATTTTATACTTTAAAAAATAAATGGTCTGAAGACGTGCACGGTTGACGCCTGCCATGCAGGTTGTCGCTGTTGCTCTTAGCATGCTATAAATAATTAGTGTACTTTCTAACCTTACAGGAAGACCGTTAGTCGAAGGTTCAGAAGCTCTCCAGCACTCTTAAGTGGCAGTTGTTCGGTTTACAATAATTGGCAATATTTTCATGACAGTGGCACATACTGAGAAATGAACCTCGAAACAATACAAACAATGACAGCACCATTTAACCTGCAACACCGAAATTGCGTTTTAAGTTCGAAAACAAAACACGGTAGCGGCAAAAGCATTTCAGTTTACCATTCCATTTGAGCAGTCCCTGTCGCCGCTCAAAGACTTGCACACATCGGCAATTATAAAACAATTAGTAGAACAAGTTTGTTTGCACTAGTCGAGTTCAGGGGATAGTTATTAGCACGTCTTGTTTACACGGTGCATTATGTTGATGGTACTTTGCTGGTTTTGTTTTTTTGCTAGGACAGTGTCAATGGATGTTTGTAGTTGTTTTTTTTTCAGTTGAAACTCTCTTATTTATTTTAGTTTCAATGTAGCAAACCACAATATGATGATTATGTAGATCCTAAATACTGTCTATAAATGAGTTGCTGCATGCTTTATTTAAATTTTCTTTTTTTTTTCGATTAAAATAGCAGACGATTGAAAGATTTGGCAGTATCTATAACTATCATATTACTTGTCTTTGCCAGCACACCCACATGGAGGACAGTATACATAATTATATTATAGTCATACAACTGAAGCGTACCTACAGCCTTTTTTTTTGTTTTTTACGTGGTAAAATCATCAAAATAGTCCGCCCGCCCCGGGCAGGGTGGGAGGGACTTAGTTTTTAGGACCTTTGGTAGCCTTTTGTGTACCGGAGTCGCGGTGTACCTACTGCCTCGGTAAATAGTATCGTAGTAGTCTTGTTATACCTAACTTATACTTGCATCAATATTTTATCAATCAAGAAAAGGTATTTAAGTAAAGGCTTATTATGAAAGTATGCAGTTTTTCTGCTGTTATCTGATTTCACATAATACTCAATTAAGTTATAACTGGCAAACCCAAGATTATTAAAAAAGTAATCACCTTTCTAGTTCCAAACAGCAGCATAACATGTTAGCAGACGCCATTTTAGCTCAGACAAGCGAAAATACAGCGCAATATACTTTAGCACCACACTAAAGATACGAGCAGTTTATATCCGTGGCATCGCAGCCACATCATACTCCGGGAACCGCAGATGGCCATGTAACAATCTCTATAACAATAAAGGCGAAAAACGTTAAACTACGCCATCTAGCGAGATACTAGCGAACTATGAAGACGCTGAGATTAAAAGTTCTAGATCGCGCAAGTGAAGTTTTCAATTAAAAAGTTATTGCGTTTTTGGTTCATAATCTACAATGTTTTCAATTTTTTATCAGTATGGTGCAATGACTAAGCAGTGAACTTAATATTGACTCCGCTCTTTCCGTAGTTGTCGTAAAATGCTTTTAAGTCCTTTTATCAATTTAACAGAATTCAGTGGCTTTGTTGAATCATTATGAGACCAGTGTGATTGCTTTTCAAATCACCGCCACGAAAGATAGACACAAGACTCCGACTTTCCATTTTAGGAATAAATTAATGCTGAAAAAGGAATAATTATACATCATGGTTGGCGCTGTGACTGAGAGATCGACTGCTGCGTAGCGTGTTGCTGGTTCTATTCCCGCACGGAACAAATATTTGTATGATCTGCATGTAGTTGTTCCGGGTTTGGGTGTTTGTGTATGTTTGTTTGTAAATGCACCCATGACACGGATACAAACACGGATACACGGTGAAGTGCTAACTATTACGGATCATGAGATACAGCCGCTGATAGACAGTCGGACATCTGGGGTCAAATAGAGGCCCGATGGTTATCCTTCGGTTATGAAACCCTAAAAACTGAATGGGTAATTTTCGTTAATACTTAGTTAGGAACAATAGGAAGAGATTATAAACATTATACTATTCAATTTAACCTGTTTTTACAGCTACGAAATTTTATAAAACTTAAAGTAGCGTCGCGTCGACGTTTAAAACACGATTTACGTTTGATATATTTTTGTAAAATAAAATATGAGAAAATACTTGGCTGCAGCTCCGCCCAATAGGAAGCGAGCGGACATTTGACGTACATTTTACTTATATTGCTTAAACGATACTTCGCAAGAATATGAAATTGAAAATTTGTGTCAAAATATTTTAACGTGTATTAAAGTCAACGATTCGATATTTTTGATATTTCATAAATCGACTTCGAGTTATTTTTTTAAATAATCTGCAGTTTACTATATGGAACTGAATGATATACTAAAATCAATGGCTTTTTCTTTATTAAGCACACGACGTTGTGACTTACAGTAAAAAAACCATGCAATAAATATAATTGTTCTTTTTTTTTGTGAATAAAGTACTGGCTTTTGCAAAACATGCATTTGTATACTGAAAAAATCACAAACACATGTTCTGCTAAAAATAAAAAAACAGGTTTTTCATAAAAGTGTCAACGAAGAATCCTTTTCGGTGTTATGTCACACGATTTAGGTTTGTAACCTTACAAAGGTCATAAAAATAAATTGAGTTGTAGTTTGTAGTACCACGCTATTTAGATCTAGTCGTCAAGATTACCTAGATTTTTGTTGCTATACCTAGGGCATAAACCCTTTGCCTACCTAGACCTTTGTTAAGTACTCGTTTTACTGCCTCGGTGGCCTCAACTTTGTGGTGAAATGAAGGTCTGTGGGTGCTAACGTTACCCTAATCTGTTCTAAAGATTTATGGTATTAAGAATGTTATGTCTGTCCTACATTATTGGTGTTGTTTATACTTATTTTGTACTAGTATTTGCCCGCGGTCTAAAGCTAGAAGTTCTGTAAATTTGTCACAGGATCATACTATGGGATAAGAAAATATTCTATGTGTTATTCAAGGCTATGAACCGAATTCTTTCTTTTTTGTCATCATCAATTAAATAATAACCGGGTTTATTATTTAATTACACCATATTATTATTGATAATATGAAATACAACTTCTTTCTGCCAGAGCTGGTTTTCTTTTTTCAATGAAGCATTCGCATTCTCCTTTGTGCAGCCCTTTTTGCTCGATTAAGTAAGAACCATTTTTTTTCTTGGTGAAATTATCAAATGAACCCTCACGACCTGGGTGTAATAGAAGGGGCTGTCAGACTCGTACTGACTAAAATCCAACATCTTCCATCAATTGTTCTTTACATTCCAGAGTCATGGTAACTTGTTTATACTGACCTGTTACTAGTAACAATAATTTTAAGATCTCATCTTAAACAAACTTTCGCTTTTAATATTACTTTAATCTTATAACACGATATTAAGTTAATGACTGATTTACAAGCAAGCAAAGGCAAGGGCATAAACTAATCCAGTTCACATTCTAGCAAAGATGTAAATTCAAACAAAATTCCGAAAATAACATCGAGTATTTTCAACATTTTCACACTCCGCTCTGCGGTATGCGAGAGTGAGACCACGATGCACTTACAAAAATATAAAAAGAAACAGAATTTTCCACTACCAAAGTACCACTAAAAGGAGTGTCCATTTTCTTCGTACTCATTAAATTTTCACACATGGTGAAAGAATAGTTCTGTGAGGGAGAAAATGGGTATGTAATAGGAGTTACGAGTTTCAATAAAACTTGGAGGAAAGGGTAGACGGTGTACCTAATAGACGGGCTAATAGTGCTAGGAGTATCACTTTACTTAAAATGTTTTGTTTATTTAAGTACAGTATTATTGTAATGCGATATGTCATCATCAGTCTAGACATTTATAAACTATGTTAGGGTGGCTGCCAGTCTCCACAGAGATTTACGCGTTGGAATGAGCATATACAGTACTTGCACAGTTTTTCTTTGAGACCGGGACTGTAACACATAGTCACATAGTATTTTTTTACTTTCGTCAATTCAAAAGCTCCTACTGACCTACTTACTAAAATAAATGCTTCGGTTGATTTTGTTTTTAAGTCAAACCGAAAGAAGCTGAATATCAGTATTTTATAATGGAGTGGCTACCTACTTCTTTGAATTAGCCAGTAAATGGGTTATATGAAACCCCTGAAAAACTAGGAAAGACTGGTTATCGGACAACTCTGTAAAAAATGTCTAGACTAGAACATTATGACACCAATATCCTGGTATTAGATTCCCGTGGGATCACCTTTAATTTAAATTAATAATAAATGTAATATATTTTTTTTAATTACAAAAGTATAAAAAAAAACTTTAAAAATAAAAATAGCGGTCCAACAGCATCACCAACAGGCTACCAGTGGTTAGGGCTACTGGAGAGGAACCACCTAACAATACGCGCCGTGTACAGAAGATGATATGATGTTATATTATTCAATTTAAGAGATAGTGTATATTTTATTCGGTTTTAACAGCACACATACAGCCAAAATTCTATAATGCATTTAATGAATTCCATAAAACCGTTCAATAACGTAGTAAACTATGGCAAAGCAAAATAAAGCTACTTACACAGCACCACCAAACCCATTTACTGACGTAGAAATTTCACACACAATCTGCAAGGTGATTTACTGTACGTACAAGTATTATGTCTCGGGCCCAACCTCTCGATTTATGGAGTCGTAATCCGAATTCACCTGCAAATGTTACGTTTGGAATCTTACTGGCTGACGGTAGGCAAAATAAAATGTTGTGTTGTGCACTGGGGGCATTACAATTCACTTCTGATTTATTTTAATTTTAAATTATTATATTTTTTATTGAATACTGGAAATAAAATAAAAAATATACAACAATTTTATACATTTTAACAATTATTGATAAACTAAGCATGCATTATAATTTGGTCGGATTTCTCTGCTAGTGAAGTTATAACCGTAAGACGTAAGCCACATTACATACATAACGTTAAAAAGATAATAATTAAGATTAATAATTTTAATGCTATGACTCTTACGAAACGATCAAATAGAAAAATTATACCAACCAGCAGGGCTCAGTATTTTACTTAAATTCCACTGTTAATGAGTTTAAAAGATTTACATACTCTTTTATATTTATTTGGATCTCGTGATTCAATATAAAATAATCTAGAACAAAAACTAAAATGCAGTTTATGAACTAAAAATCCAACAACGTAACATGACATTCTTCAAAGCGGCGCTTATAACAGAATCGCTTTTACAGGAACCATCGGGTCAGAGGCGTTTAATCGTTCGGAACACTTTACGAGCAGCCGTTCCATTCACAGCTAGAGCTCCTTCCGAATATTTCACCCTCACATTTCTGAAGAAAATGTACCACGTATCTTGTAACAGCATAAACTGTAAACGGTATAAGCGCCAAATTTAGATACAGCCTATACAGTTAACTTATAAACAGTTCAAGTAACAAATTATTTTGTTTTGTTAACTTTTGTCCACGGAGTAGGTCATTTTAACATAAATTTTGTAAACTAATATAAATAAATTCTACCCTTAAAAATTTCTCAGGTGACATTCAAAAAGAAATAGCATGATTTGTTCCATTTGTATTTATGCCAGAATGAACAACAGCGCTTCAGCTATGTAGACGTGAAAGTGAAACAAATTCATATACCTTACTATATAAGTAGGTACCGTACTCATCCAAACTTTAGCATTTATTATTTTGTAGGTATATTTTGTTACTCTCGTAGTTATGATTGACTTATTTTACGGCTCATAAAATTTTCATGTCAATATCCCGTTTAGTTTTGCGACCTTCTGCTAAACAATGTTTCGTGATGTTCGATTTGCTTAACAACTTTTTGATTACTCGTTACGTTTAGAACATTACGGGGATTCCAATTTTAATGTCGGACGTTATGTAAAATGTATTATCGATGATGATGGGTATCGGTATTGAATGAGTGGATGTCTCCGTTTTCGATCAGAGTTATATCACGCGAAAATTTGAATAAAATCCTGCGTTTTAACTAAAGCGAACATACGTACGAATATATTTTCGTATTTTTATTGTGTAGCTCTTCGCGAGGTTTCGCTCACCTCGCACCTTTTAAGTATACTCGCTATTTCTCCGTCGGGTCCAGGATCCCATCTCTGTAGCAAAATTCACCAAAAATAGGTCAGCTATTCAAACATATTGAAGTGTGACAAAGTCGCAAAGTTTGGCATTAAAATACTTATTCAATTACTTACGATGTAACTAACGGGTCCAGAAGAAACCGTCCTCTACTAAGGCAACAATAAGTTTTGGTTCACGAGTGTCGTATTCGCGCAACGTTCGTTTTGATTGAAATATGATTTTATAAATATATTTTCGGTTAATGATCTAAGACCTTAAAATTTGAAAGCATGGGCAGTTTCTTCACAAAATTTGCTCTAAATGCATTATGGACATGCTCCAAGACCAGGGCAGAAGACGGAACAACGTTTGAGACAAAGTTTTGATTAGGACACCGTCATAATCAAAACCGAGTACATAGCGCAGTATATCGTGTATGTAGAATATAATAACGTAAAAACATACATAATAATACCAAGCAAATGTCTTTGAGCTTCCCAATACTTTACGACCGTAACCAGTTGATTTATGTCAAGATAAAATCACTTAAAACGACTGAATGGATTTTATTGAGATTTGGCTGGAGTATCCTTGGTGAGAGCTACGAAATCAATACCTATTTGGTATTAAATTGAAGGAGGATTTATTTAATCTTTATTTATTTCTTCGCCTTGCCCCGGGTTGTTACTATGTTACGCTCGAGTTGGGGATCAGACACGAGGAAATATGAAATAGAAGTGAAATATCTAAGTGGTGTATACTTTTTTTTTCTTTTGAAACCGTATATCTTTTTAAGCCGTCTGTTAATACGGTGCTACCGTTGATGAAATATTTGGTAAGATAACCTTCGAATCCAACCTGTCCGTGTCGGGGTGCTCCAAGTCCGGAGCTCGCTTCGCTCACTCTTGCATCCTTAGTAAAATTGCTGATTACCGCGTATCAATGAAGCTCAACAAGGGCTTTTTTTGTTAACTTTTAATGAACATGTTGTATGTTTTATTTCATTTAATAAACAAAAACACAACAAATCACCTATTTTATTACCTGGCCCAAGATAGGGGGTAGGCATTATTCATTAAGTGATTAATCATGCTTTTTTAATCACATTTCCCAATTGAGTCCGTCATTGTGAATACAGACCGGCCATTTGTTATTAATAGTGCCAGGACTTATCAAATTCACCGTAACAAAGACATAATATGATTAAGCAAGCATGGAAAAAAGTCGTGTGTTTAAATCCCATGTCATCATCATCATCATCTCAGCCATAGGACGTCCACTGCTGAACATAGGCCTCCCCCTTTTATCTCCACAGGTACCAGTTGGTATCGACCTGCATCCAGCGTCTTCCGGTGACCTTTATAAGGTCGCCTGTCCACCTTATTGGTGGACGTCCTACACTGCGCTTGCTAGTCCGTGGTCTCCACTCTAGTATGTGTAAATTCTATGTAAATTAACGATAATATCACATTGTAAAGGCCAGATATAACAATTTCTCCGAAACCCTTTGAATTTGAACTACAAATACGCACAAACGTATAACCGTCTTTCCAATTCCTTCCACTCCACATTTGCAAGAATACGGACGTATCCTCACATTTCACGGTCCCTATTACTGTTCACGATAGCTCTATATTCTTAGCTCGCGTGACGGCAAAGGCTTTACAATCAACGTGAATCAGAGCACGGCAAAGTTTGGTACAAGTTTATTCAGAACGTTTGCTTATGAGTGTATACTGTATGGGGTTATTGTTTATCGATTGAGAGAAAGTTAGTGGTTTAAGAGGACATGTGAATTGTATCATAGGTTACGGGATTTGTAAAGGTTGATTTACATATCCAGCATGTAAGAGAGTTCAACTTGCGTACTTGTGTACTGCCGTCATAATTGCAAGTGCAGTAATCGTCATTTTTGCGATTTTCACTTTTTTGCAAAAATGACACCTCAAGGGGCTAATCTTTACATAAAAAAATAATTTTCATGATTTTTTTTATTAGAAACCTGTTTTTTATATAACAAGATACGCAGTACTTGCACCAAATTATTACTTTTGCTAACGGGATATACAGTACTCAGCATGTACTAGAAGGTTGTGCAGTACTTGCTATGTTTACTGCAACTTGATACAACGTTCTAGTACTTTGCAACCAATACTAACTAAAACTACACGCAGTATTCGACAATGCCGCGTTTGAGCGTAGCAAGTATAATAAATAAGTTCTATTGCAACACTGACACTGAATGTAGTATTGTACAGTGCTGCGTTTGAGGGTAGCAAAAGTAACAAAAGTTTTACACACACCGAAGTCGCAAGGTAAAGTGCTGCGTTTCGCACTAGTAAATCAGTGCGTTGACGTCGTTTGCAGACGGAACACATGTGTAGCTCAGCCTCTCCGTAGTGCTAATAATTTGTTTGTTTCGTTCTGTTTTGGTAAGGTTTATTCATTTATTTTATTCAAATAGCTTTGTTTTAATATACGTATACTCATAAGTATACTCACTAGTATTAGTAAATCAAAACCGCGTTTGAATGTACTAAGATTGGGTGTTTTTTCATTCCTCTCTACCAACATAAAATACTCACAGGTTGAAGCAGGCTCACACCAACTCTCAGTTGAATTAATGACGCCTATGTCCAAAAATAGTGGTCGTAGGACGTATGTAGGTATAGTCTGGTTATTGTTTAATTTTCATGACGAATAATTTGCATGTATGCGTTGTGAGTTATCTACTCATAACGCATACATGCAAATTATTCGTGCTTAAGCGATGTGTGATAGTGATGAATGAAACCTTTCTTCTCCATCGGTTGTCAGTTCTACGAGCGATGTGGCCTGCCCATTGCCACTTCAACTTGTTAATTTTGTCGGTGACTCTGGTTCTTCGCCGAATATCCGTGTTCCGGATTTTATCCCGCAAAGAAACTCCGAGCATAGCTCTTTCCATTGCTCGTTGAGTGACTCTTAGTTTCTCTAAAAATCCAGCAGTTAAAGACCACGTTTCAGAGTCATATGTAATCACTGGCAACACACTCTGGTTAAACACCTTTGTTTTGAGACTCTGCGGGATTCTCGACGAGAAGATATCACGTAGCTTCCCAAACGCAATTGGATTGGTTTCGTGTTCTCTTCCTGAAGTCGGATGGACATGGTGGCGTTACTATACAAACACTTCAACACTTCGATGTACCTATAGTCGATATGACATCGTTGGAGGGACTGCAATACTGCCCAGGTTTCGATTGAATCGAAGGCTTTTTCATAGTCCACAAACGCTAAACATAATGGCCGATTATACTCCTCTGTCTTCTGTATAATCTGGCGGAGCGTGTGTATGTGGTCTATGGTGCTAAAACCTTTTCGGGAACCGGCTTGTTCTGGAGGCTGGAAGTCATCAAACCTGCGTTCGAGACGGTTCGTAATGACTCTTGAGAACAGCTTGTAAACATGGCTCAGAAGTGAGATTGGCCTGTAGTTCTTCAACAAGGTGTTATCACCCTTTTTGAAGAAAAGAACAACCACATTCCTGTGCCATGCTTCTGGCGTAGTGCCTTCGTGTATGAAGGAATGAAATAACTTCTGGAGGCCTAGAAGTACAGGTTTTCCACCCGCTCTCAGAAATTATGTTGTGGTTCCGTCATCGCCCGGCGCCTTGTTATTTTTGAGCTGTTTAAGAGCCAGTCTAATCTCGTACAGGCTGATGTCCGGGATATACTCAGTGTAGTGCCGAGTCAATTAAGCTCTTTCGTATCGAGCTGTACCCACACTGGGTTGTCGTGTTGATGTGTATAACTGTCCGTAAAACCTCTCAAGCTCTCTGAAGGTCTCCGGTTTCGTCGAAATGATGCTGCTGTCGTTAACCTTCAGCCTTGTCATTTGGCTTTGCCCAATAGACGAATTCTTTGCGAAAATTTTTGAGCCCTGGTTCCGCTCGATCGCCTCTTTGATCCGTGCTGCACTATAGGCACGCAGGTCACGTCGCTTTGATATTATTATATATACCATAATATTTATATATAATAGATTTACCTTACCCATATAATAAAAAAGACTACAAATGTTCCTAAAGTGTATTTTAAAGACTGATTTTAATTAGTAATTAAAAATAATGCAATGTTTTCAAATTTTATGTAGAAATATAATAAACCACTTTTCTTGTTCCTATTAAGGTCTGTTTTATTCCGTCACATATCCTCTCATATAGTATCTGATAGCTGAAGTAGAAGGTTAATTAATCTTTCAACTAGTATCAGGCATGAAAATAAGACACAATTAATAAATAGAAACGCAGTATTGAACACGTGCTAGGTGATTTTGCAGTAATGAACACAAATACTGCCTTTTGGCTTAGTGATACTGTAATGTTCACAAGTCTAGATGGTAGAACAAAATGCAGTAATGCGCATATTATCCAAAATAAATAATAAAGTAAAGAAAAAAATTGATCAATATAAAGTTTGATTTTTTTCTTATTTTTCTGGTATATTTAAAACATTATTTAATTCAGACTTGTTGTGCAGATATCACAAAACACGTTTACCGCGTTTATCTCGGAACCGCCAATTTGCGAGTACTGCATTTACAATTATCAGGGCAGTGTAGTTAACTAGCAACTTACTCACTTACTTACCGGGTGGTGTTCAGACCTGATTTTTACTTACTTTATTGTTTACTTACTTATGGATGTGTAAATCGGCTTTACACGTCTAATGAAATTTAAAAAAAAAAATGAAAAGCACATAATATAAGTCACATCGACACACTCAGAAAAATAAACTTTTTTCAATGTATTTCAACCCAACTTTTGCTGGCCATAAGTTTAATACGCTTGTTCGCTTAAGGACAGATGTTAAGTAAGATTAGTTGTAAATCTTAAGAATGTTACAGAAACTATGATGTCATTTCGTTTATTTAAAAGAGAGAGAGTCTGAAATTTTAAATCACGAACATAAAAATATCCCTCAAACCGCCTTCTTAATTTTCCACCGAAAACGTGGCCACATGTAACCCAATTTCGTGTTAAAAAGGAATAAAAATTCAAATTAACCGCTTGTTCTTTAGTTTAGCCCACGTCCCATACACGGGTGTGTTTTATGCAAAGCAACCGGCTAATTGTACCAGCTCTCTAGAATTGTGGCGATGGAGTAAGCACGCCTTTTCGACCCGACGGGACCCAACTTTATGGGCCCGTAAAATATGGGAAATTCAGACGTTTTCGTACTACCGCTGCACTCGTGGGCTCGTATTGAAATTTTATTGGTTTTTTTATAGATGTAGATTTTTGATGGCTGGTGGATTGATTGAAGAATTCGGTTTTGGTAATGTGGTCTGCGTTTTTTGATGTATTAGCATGATTTCACTAATATTACAATTCGGAAGTTTGTGAGGATGGATGATTGTTACTCTTTCACTCAGAAACTACGGCACAGATTTAGGTATTGCCATAGAGATAGTTTATAACTATTAACACATAGGATAGTTTTATCTCGATTTTATGTCCTCGTGGGATCATTTTCGAAATTGAAGCAGAAACTAATTGTTCATAAAAATAATACTTACGGCCAGCCTGTATCTTGCTAGGCAATAATAATAATAAAAAATGGTAGATTTTCATTCAGGCGGTGGTCTGAGAGAAAAGCCTTTTTCAGCAGTGAACGTCTTCTGACTGATGATGATGATTATTTCGTTTCCATTATCAATTACTTCAAATTTTATTGCTAGCTACATTTCATTATATTTTTCTACGTTTTATCTATCAATCATCAATTACTTTGACAATCGTATTTAAGAATAATAGCTATGTTGTCTAATTGTTGTAAAATACAAAAACGTTAAACTGTCATGTAATTATGAATACCTGTAAGTTTCTAATTATGGGGGTCGTGGGAGTTATACCATCACCGTGACCCCGGAACATATAGAGCTATTGAAGGACACCGTGGATTTTAGTCAGTACAAGTCTGACAGTCCCTACCGCCCTGCCCGGGATGGGAGGACTCATTTGATGATTTTACCACGCAAAAAAAAAAAGTTTCTAAATAAGGCCTCTCGTTAAAAATGCTGAATAAATTTTAATACAAGGTTCAACTGCCATAAACCGCAACAATTTCTCCGAAAACCCAAAAGAATCTAAAGTTAAAATACCATACAAGCTCTGGCATCAAAACTATTCCAAATTAAAATTTCAGCGAGATTAACTAAAGGAAAATGGGCAAATTCAATTTAACGCTAGTCGCCCTTTTCTACAAGCATCCATTAAGGGAGTAACTGAAGAAAAACGCCGATAACAGCTGTTAATTAATCGTATAAATCTATAGAGAAAAGCTATTTTAGGGCTATAATAGAATGATATTGCTTGTTAAGCTATTGAGAAGTGTTTGTTAAGTTTGAGTACCTTGACGATGTTATTGTTTTTCGCTCGTTACTGATTTATAATGGCCTTCATTGGCGATTGCGATTATGAAGTGTAGTTTATTGGCGAGTATTTAAAAGGTTAATTGAGTGTTTGTGCTGATGGCTGCGCTCTTTTTTTAGAGATGTGGTATTTAGACTTTGCTTTTGTGAAGTTTCAAATTAAATGTATGTAGGGTGGTGTGGATGACCGAAATAAAAACTTCACTTTTTGAAACATCTTTTTTCTTCATTACTTTTAACTTCTTTGATACGTCTTCACTTTTTTTTAGCTCGTTCGCTATTGTTCTTCCCTCTTTCTCTCACACATACTGTCTCATTCACTCATTTCTGTGTTCGAGTTTATTTTTCTTAAAATTATGATGCGTTCCAAATTCTAAATTAACATCCTACATGTATAATGTGAGCTTGCGTTCAATTAGACCCATTTTGCTTGCTAGTATCTTCAATAAATAATTTGGCTGTGGAACATCATCAATGAGAAAGAAAGAAAGAAAGAAAGAAAAAATATTTTATTTTTTTACAGCTTTGCATGCAAAAACTTGAGAGAAAAAAAAAATAGACAGAACACAACTTACTAAACTAAATCTAAACATATAAAAGAAAAAGAAGTAACAAAAAACAAAATTTGACAACTGCATGCCGTGGCTGTAAAAAGAAAGGTGACCACTCAGCATAATGCTGTGCTGTGAGGGACCCACAGCACAGCGCTGGTTTTCAGTGGGCACCCGAAGAAGAAAGAAAAGAAAAGAAGAAACAAAAGTAGGTACGGATATCAAGCCGGCTATACATACATTAATCTAAGTAAAATAACAAGTAACAGTACATAAATTAATAAACAAATACAATAGACTAAATAAGTGTTGGGATATATAAAATAGAATTTTAATAATGGGCTAATTTATCTATACATATACCTAATAAAATAAATAATAAGCGGGTACCACCATTGCGTTAAGCGCAATCGCACTCGTGAGCGTCAGGTGTTGTATCTTGCATTTACCGATCCGGTCTCAGAGCGTGATGACGCGTGTGCGAGACGTGAGTCATTGCTACGGGCGCGGGCGCCCGACCAGCGTGGTGCGCCGTGCGCTGTGGCGCGGCGACTCCCGAGCCTGGGAGGTCACGTGACCGTGTAGCGAGTCAACCTTATCAGTCAACAGGCTATATAAATAAAAAAAAAGAAGTTACAATAAAAAGTGTGTCGTGTTGTATACTCGTGTGCAGTGGCAATTGACATGCGCCCGCGTCTCAGCCGAGAAATAGAAATAAAATACAAATATACTATAATACCTCGCTTTCGGCATGAAGGAAGATAATGAAATCGCCCGACCCAAAACCGTGCCGCTGCAAGCCGCCTGGATATTGATGTACCTTGCCCATAGATGATAAACCTTATGTAAGTACTTATTTATAAAATATCTGTTGTTCATATTTTTGCCCTTCTAATAGGATTTTTTTTAAATGCAACTTAAAATTTTCTTTCGTTTTCAGGGATCTTATTGGAGGTGGTAGATCATTCCAGCAGCGAGAAGCGGCATATTTGAAACATCCTCTGAAGGCTGTGGTCTTATGTTGAGGCATCGAGATCGGGACAGACGTGGAGCGAGCGGAGTAGCTGTAGTGCTCGTGCCTCCAAGTAATTTTGCTAAACAGGTATTCCGGTTTGTGTGTTTGTATGATACCGAACATTAAGACGGCTAAGTGTAGCTTCCGTCGTGCAGCCATTTTCAGAATATTATGCTCATTTAAATACGGTGTGACATGATGTCTCCGAGGTATGCCAAAGCAGTAGCGAGCGCACGCATTTTGTACACGCTGTATTAGTCGCTCTGTACGAGAAAGGATGCACGGTCCGTATACAGCGTCACAATAATTAAATTTAGAAAGTACTAGGCTATCCACCAATCTCTTCCTCACTGTGACACTAAGGTAGTCCCTTACCCTATACAGAACCTTTAGTCTATAAAAACAATTTCGTACCACCTCGTTAATATAATCCTCAAAACGTAGTTCTGGGTCGGTGATAAGACCTAAGTTTCGTGCGACTTCAACCCTTTCAATGCTTTCTCCCATGACTTTTACGTCCGGTTTAGCGGATAGAATTGCCTTGATTTGTTTTCTGCTTCCCATTGCTATAAACTTTGATTTTTGAGGGTTCAGTACTAGGGAGTTGCTCAAAGACCACGCAGCTATTCTGTCAAGCTCCTCATTTAAGCCACGTACTGCTGCTGTTGTGTTCTTGGCGTCAAATGAGACATACAGTTGAGTGTCATCCGCGTAAACATGGTATTTGCAGTTCTTGATGCATGTGGTTATATCGGCACTATATAGTATGTACAGAAGTGGGCCGAGCAGCGAACCCTGCGGAACACCCCTTGTTATTGGTTGTGGGGAGGAAGATACTGTGGAACCGTCCTTCCTGTGTATCTCCACTCGTTGTGTTCTACCAGTTAGATAACTCTCAAACCAGCTCGTTGTTTGGCTATCAAAACCATAATACGAGAGTTTTGACAGCAATAAAGAAGTATTTATTGAGTCGAAAGCGCGTGAATAGTCAAGCAGAACCAGAATAGAACCCTCACCGTGGTCTCGAGCTTCAAGGATATTACCAATGACGTCTGCCAGGGCAGTTGTGGTTCCGCGTCCCTTTCTAAAACCCGACTGTAACTCGGGCAACACACCATTCGCCTCGAGAAACTCGATAGTCTGTAGGTACACCACTCTCTCTAACACCTTGGACAAACACGGTAAAATGCTTATTGGCCGGAGGTCTTTGTAGCTCTGTGGGTTATTGTTTTTGGGGATAGGCCTCACTATCGCATTGCGCCACAGATCGGGAAATACATTAGAGGTAATGGATCTGTTTACTATTGCCGTTATAGCAGTTAATGATTGCGGGAGTGTGAGACTTAACATTTCCATCGACATCCCGTCTATCCCTTTCGCATTTGTCGATATTGATTTTAAAATTTTTAAAACAGTTTTCGGGTCCGTTGGTTTCAAAGCAAAACTTTCGGCCCCCCACCGGTTCGATTGAAATAATGCTTTTTGGGATATGTTAGCATTAGGGTCTCCCGGAACATCCAGAAAAGCCAAATTTATCTCGTCTGGATCGTTAAATTGCTCTAAGAGTACATCATCATTTTTAACTACTGGAAGTACATGCTTTTTTATGTTGTGCCATAACGATTTTGAGTCACTGATGTTATCATTAACGAATTTCAAAAACGAGGGAATTTCCAAACGAATACTGACTAAAGCCACCTTTTATTTTAATTTCTTATTACGTGACCAGTCATGATGTAAATATACATGATGTAAACGAAGAATATTTCGCAATTAATAAATTCAAAGTAATACGTCATTAATAATTCCTTTTTAATAAATCAGGCTTAAAACTACAGTTTCAGAACATAATTTACCAGTAACAAACACCAATGATTATACGAAACTATGTTTTTTTTTAAATATCGGTACTGAAACTAATTAAATAAACCACATGTTTATATATTTTATCATTTTGTCAGAGGAATTATGAATATTACGTGGAAATTGATTTTTATTAACTTTCTTTTCGCATTTTCAGATAATCGGTTCACACTGCAATCAAAGAATCTAGTAAGTAGGTACAATAGGACATAACTAAAAATAAAAATTCATTTTTATTTTAATGTTTTTAACCTAAGAATGAGAAACTTAACTGCTTTAAAGTGATATGACGGGGCTTAGAGGGTCAAAGCCTGCCGGGGTCGTGGGTCTATTGTGTTACCGTGGCCCCAGTACATAAATAGCTACGAAGGACACCGTGGATTTTAGACAGTACAAGTCTGGCAGTGGGATCCCGGTCTGGTCTGTGTGGGGTTGAACTCATACGATGATTTTACCACGTAAAAAAAGGCTTTAGAATCAGTTTCAAAGCATCAGTAGTTACACACACCAATATTTCTCCGAATCCATGTACAGCCAAACTTCATATTACACTGTAAGTCAGTTTATAATAATGCACCATCAGAAACACGCCATGAAATTGATATTAATTAATTTAAAAGCTTACCTACGCCTCGTTGCCAGGCGGCAGGTTTTACTGGATTTCCATATATTTTCTGCGCATATTAATTACGTACGGTTAACGTCTGGCGTCGAGGAGCATTAGCTTAATTCGATGTCAGATACGATTTCGATTTTATTAATTTTTCCGCTCACATGGGATTGGGGAGTTAAAGTTGCTAGATGTGGCTGGAATGTGGTATGTTTTGCTGTGAAATTTGATTATGATGTATGTGTTGCGTACGTGTGTGTGGAGCAGTGGTGGCCCAGTGGTATCGGTCCCGACTTACGAGGTGTAGGTCGTGGGTTCGAACCCAGCCTGGCGCATTACTTTGTGTAAATTATTTCATCACCACTGCTCTCAAAACGGTGAAGGAAAACATTGTGAGGAAACCGGCATGTCCTAGAACCATCAAATTCGAAGATAAGTGACATCTGCCAACCCGCACTGGGCCCGCGTGGTGGATTATGGCCCACTCCCTCTCACAAGAGAGGAGGCCTGTGTCCCAGCAGTGGGAACGTTATAGGCTGATGATGATGATGATGTTGCGTACGTGTGTTCAATGATATTATACTATGAAACCTTTTCTTGTTAGTATCTAAATAGTTTTTTTTTGGTCACATAATCTGTGAAAGTGGTAACATCCTAACTCTTTTTGACACTTATGGGGTGAAGCCCGAAAACACAATTTCGAAGGATATAGGAGAGGCTTATGTTTAGTAGCGGGACATAACTTAAAAAATATAAGAAATAAAAACGAGTGTTTTTGTATTCCGGATTGCACAATATTTATGCATTTATTCTTTGATGGCCCACCAGTTACGACACTTCAAACTTATGACAGGTTTATGATTGTCATAAAATGTTCACAGAGTTTTTTTGGATATTATAAAGCAACAGCTTTACAAAAATATATTTTGCTTTATCTTTACAAATAACTTGCAATTATTTACATAAAAACATTTTTCATTTTTTTTATTTGAGATAACTTACAAATAGTCAAAGAAAGTCTTTTTGTTTTTATTAGAAATCATTTTAGATTAAAAAACCCGAAATAATTAATCCTCTGCCACATCCAGTGCTCATATTCCATAAAACTCACAAGGGTCGCGTGGGAGACGCACATTACGGATTCGTAGCGGTGAAATACGACGTACGGTATCAGCATGTCACAAATATTGGTGAACGCGTGCTCTTTATTGGCGAGCACGGATGTACGGATCTACAGATGTACGGATCTGTTGGGATAATGCTGAGTAGCTCCCACCTGTATTGGTCGTATTTATGGTTGTAATTTTTTGTCGGGAGTTGTAAAATTTTTAATGTATTTTATTATGTTGAAGGTTTTCAGAGGTCTGTGTAAAACAGGGTATCACGGCACTCAAATGTTAAGGGCTACGGAAGAAATAGTGAGGTTTTAAGTGAGTATGCTTCTGTCAGTTCAGAAGTAGTGTGTAACGTGTCGCTCATCCCAGGGCGGGAGGACCCATTTGTTATGATATTCCACCAAAAATAAAGTAACAGGTTTCTGACCCAACGAAGTAACGTTTTTGATTGTACCACTCAAACAAGGTAGTTACGCATTGTGTGTGAACGATCTCCTTATATGCTGACCCTTTTTCCGATTATATTTGGCTGATTTCTAGTAGAACCCGATGCAGCAAGTATAGATCTGATTTCTTATAAAAGAATAAACATACATATTAAATTAGGTAAAAAAAAAAATTCGAACACGCTATATTACGAAAATATTTTTTATATTTTTGCTACAAAATAAATCTGTTAAAACTTCTTACGTAACAACAAAACATTTCACGTTTATCTTGAAAACGCCACTTCTTAAACAGCTCTTTATTATTCATATTTTTATCACAACAGTTTGCTAAGTGCAACGCTCAAAGCTACGTGCAAGAAGCACTGAAAAATATACTTTACGATTGTTCAAGCCAAGTTGATATTATCACAGTACTGTTGGCGACAAAATTAGTATTCTTTCAGGGGATAAAAATACTCTTGAATAAAATTTACTTTTGTATGGGATCGAATTCGATATTGATTAAATTATCTGTTGCTTTATATAAAATGCAATATTATAATATTTATTTAAAAACAATACTGTAATTTTTTTCATGGTTCCACACCAAAAATCGTACATATCGATACCTAATAGAATATCGTGAATTGAAATATATTTCAATTCATTAGATTAGGCAATAACAAACTAAAAAAAAACCTAATTTTTTCTCCTTCTGCTACATTATTTAAAAATTTATAAAAATTAATTTAAATTTAAATTGACACAATATACAAACGAAGTCTTATTTTCATAAAAAAAATTCGTGGTTGTACTGAGTAATAAGGCTTCTATACAAAAAACATAAAATAAATCACATTATTCCCTCCTGAAACATTGTCACCGAGTGTACAGTCTTGCTTAAGTCATTATACGTAAACACTGCAAAAGGAATACAATAATATCGCGCCAGTAATTATGTGAAATTAGTTTTTTTCAACACGCTTACATCGCCACTCGCCAGTCCTGCCTTCACTATACCAATGAAGTTATTTTGCGTGACTCTAATAAGGCCGAGCTGCTAGGGACGTGCGTGTGGCTTATTAAATTTTGTATCCGAAAATTGTGGCGCGGATATTAGCCCGTTGTACTTCAATTTTAGTTCTATTGAAAAACTAAATGTGTATTCATACGATGTTCATTCAACATCATATGAGTAATACCAGGGTCTCAGGATTATTTAGGATTACCAGCTTAGATTCAGCCTTTGTCGATTTTCCATATTTCGTTACGTCCATCTAGGATTTTTTGTGAGTTTTAAATAAAATACTATCTATCAGTAATATTTTTTGTCGTTCAATGTAAACATTGAACTTTTTAATCCGCATCAAAAATATATCCGAAAAATATTTATCCGCTTATCGATAATATTTTTCCCATCACTATGCTAATGGACGGTTAAAAGAGTAGGTATGTAACATGTTTTTATGCAAAAACGCTAATGTTGAAAGCCTTTGAGTATAACTAGTACTCAAATATATATTAAAACTGGCCAGTTTTTGCTTTCCGGTCTCAATTAACTATTTGATATCTAGTTTATACGTTGATTTTGTATATAATCGTCAATTTGTGTAGTATTTTATTTGTATTTTTCGTTTGAAATTCAAATTAATGGTGTGAAAAGTGAAGTGAGAATAAACGATGTTCTACAAAATCATTTTTCAGGAGAGCATTGTGAAAATTTTAAATAGTACTGACTGTTTAAATAGCCTGAATTATCGAATAATTAAAAAAAATACATCAGTATATGGAAAAAAACTGAATTCAATTAATACGAACAAATGTGATCTTTTTGTGAGTTTTTCCTGCCGTACCTATATGTAAAAACTTTAAATGATTATAGAATTTAATTTTTTTAACAAAAATAATAATAATAAGATAGTCACTTAGCCAAATCAAAATCTATTTGTCTATCTTCAACACAATAGAGTACTCCTAAACAAAATACATTTACACTCAACACAGTTTTGCTTTACATTCTCTAGCAAGAAATATGAGCATAATGCACTCCACTTACATCACCATACACTCTGACAAATAACTAGGTGTTTCCATCACTAGCGACCTAAAAATGCTTCCTTCCACTCTAACTTACAAACAGACATACATAAAACACCTCGAGATTTGATACCTCATGCCATCTTACTCTAAAAGCCAGATAACGAAAGAGATCGCAATAACTCTTGGAGAAGATAAAACATCTCGGTGTCGAATACAGGGTGAATTTTTCAAATTACGACGACTATGGCTCAACGTATAACATTACTTCTTAGAATTTGATCTATATCGATGACTTTATCGAATGATGTAATAATAATGCGTAGTATTTTTTATTAATTTGTAAATGTACGTGGTCAATTTGTGGCTAAAATTTGGGATAGCTTTTTCAAAATCCCAATTTAATTTTCATCAAAATCATGCCCGTTCCGTACACCGTTGAGTATTTATTGCTATTTATCAAACTTTACTCATTCATCATATTAAAAAATCAGCCTAAAACTAATAAAATCCCCGATTAATTTTTCATCAAAATCGGCCCGACACATCTCGGATCATTTATCGCTATTTAACAAACTTGCGGGTTTGCCCATACACGTCCCATATACGTTCATTGAAAAATTCACCCTGTACACAGGCCGTTTGTTCTGAACGGCTCATGTACTTTTATGTCCTTGTTCAAGTACAATACCGAGTCAGTGTACTAGCATCGGTTCTTGTTATCGGTTAAGCTTTTAAAATGGTTGCGAGAAATGTATTTGTCTTACTGTTGTGTTTCTGTTTGAAATATGAGCAGGCTTTCAATGAGAGCAGTGTGTGTTTTCAGTCAAAAAGGCATTATGAAAACAGAATTATATTTATAACTGGAAATTAAAATGAATGAAGGGAAATATTTTTCATGACTATCATGAAAAGTGTATGACTATCAGAGGGACATTAATTAATTGCAAATCTTATAAGTCAGGGTATTTATAGTTTTGAAAAACAACGGACACGTATTTTATCCTTTGTAAAACGACGAGATGGAAGTCTTTTTTTTTTACGTGGTAAAATCATCAGATGAGTCCTCCCACCCCGGGCAGGGCGGGAGGGACTGTCAGACTTGTACTGACTACAATCCACGGTGTCCTTCAATAGCCCTATACGTTCCGGGGTCACGGTGATGGTATAAGACCGAAAACATTGAACATTGGAAAAACGAGGGAGGCCTTCGCCCAGCAGTGGGACAGCTCAGGCTAATAACGTAAATAAAAATCAATGAATATTTAAAAATATAATAATACTTGGTTTACGTAACAAAAGAAAACAAATACGTGTCAAATATTTTTTGGCAACCGATC
The DNA here is from genome assembly GCA_028554685.1 of Agrotis ipsilon. NCBI lineage: Eukaryota > Metazoa > Arthropoda > Insecta > Lepidoptera > Noctuidae > Agrotis > Agrotis ipsilon. Next base: position 15,832,193 of record CM052960.1, on the reverse strand, counting down.
TTACTGACGGACTAATTAGATAGTCAATTGCTGCATTTTAAGCTAAGAAAAGGAAAGCACCTATCTAAACAGCGAGTAAAAGGTGATGCGATGACCTAAACGAACCTGAGGGCTGGATCAAGGAGTTGGTCATAGAACAAAATAAGGGCCACGAAGGGCACCTCACCTGCGAAAAATATTGACAGGAGCCTTATGTCGAATAGATAAAGTGCAAGTAGCTCACGTGCCAATATCAATGGGTGCCCTTCGTGGAATACCTCAACAAAGAGGTATTCCAAACAAAATTAGTGAGAGTTTTGCCCCAAAATGAGGAAGCATAGACAGAGTGGGTCGCGAGACTTATACCATCACCGTGACCCCAGAACATAAAGGGCTATTGAAGGACACCGTGGATTTTAGTCAGTACAAGTCTGACAGTCCCTTCTACCCTACCCAGGGTGGGAAGACTCATTTGATGATTTTACCACGCAGAAAAAAAGCATATCCAGAGTTAAAAACGAAATAGTCAATACAAATTTCAACTATAAGTACCCATGCTGACATAGAAAAACAACACCGCACTAGAGCTCTCTTTTACGATATTATATTGTATCTCAATTATTAGAGATACCTATGTCTCAATCAGTGATTGAGATACATTTATCTTATCAATGAGAAACTTACTTCGTGAAGGAGAGTTCTAGTGTGATGTCACTTAGTAATATTCCACAATAATAATATTCCACAACTATCACACAACGCCATCTAGTCTCAAGCTAAGCAGAGCTTGTGAAACATACTTATATATTTCTAAATACATACATAATATAGATATATTACACCCAGACATAGAACAAATCATCACACAAACTTTTGTCCTGGGTGGGAATCGAACCCACGACCTCCGGCATAGCAGTCAGGGTCACTAACCACTTGACCAACAGGCCAGTCAACTCAGTATTAGTCTATAGAGGCGTTCAATGTTATTCCTAGCGTTTATTCGAATCACGTCAGGCACATAATCTTTTTATTTTATAGCAGTTACCTTGAAAAAGTACTCTTTTTGGGTTGTATCATTCAGTGTTAAGTTTTACTGACTTTAGGTCGCCTGGGAAAACCCTTTCTAATGGGAACTAAATTTTTAAATTCGATCAATTTGCTTCTAAAATTTTTAAGAGCGTTATTTCCCAAATATCAACGTCCATCTAGCCCTCCCTTAATTATTTTGGGGTCAGCTTTCTGACAAACTGGTTACAGCTTCCTAATTAGTAAATATTAGGCAAAAGTCAATGTACGAGATTTTCCTAATAAATAAAAACCATTTTGTTTAGTTATTTGTTACATATTTAACTTCTATTAAGGTACAGAAGAACTTTCCGAACCTAGGCGTCTTTGAGAAATTGAGGAAATCCAAGAAAAGATGCTATTAGTTTTAGAAGCTTTTCTTTTTTTAAATTTCTTAAAAAGTAAATATGTAGATTGAACTAGATTTTTTTTACTTCAATACGTGCGTCCACACAGAACGAGCAGCCTTGCGAGGCATTTGCCGGTGCCGGTGTCGACCTAAGGAAGCGCGTGCGCTGCCGCGGGCCAGTGACTGAGCGCCTGAGCCATCAAGTGTCGGCTTTTGTTTCGGTCGTGTATTTTAATTCGCGCCTCGGCCGAGAAACAATAGATGCGTCCACACAGAGCGAGCAGCCTCGCGAGGTATTTTCCGCGCGAGGAAACATCTAATTTTCTTAATTTAAATGTTGACTACCCGAAAACTGTCCACTTTAAGCTGAAACAACTCACACAAGCTGGAACAACAAATTCAAAAGGCAGCTCGTGCTTTTCAACCATTAGATGTTAAGATGTGTCCTAGTGAGAGTCCTGGGGTCTCATTAGGTGCTAACGGGTTCAAACCTTTTACCTTACTTACCTTTGGTTCACCTACATTACTCGGTCACAGCTTTACAGTGAAACATTTGTGAAATTCTGTTAGGTATTAAACATGTTAGTTGTAGAATGAGTGAATTTGAATTTGTTTGTATAATTTTAGTGTTTCAGTGAAGCTCGCTGCTTCATATTTTAGAAAGGTTTGCTTATAATTACAGATTCCAATTATTTGGAGAACCTAGTAAAATAATAGGAGAGAGTTGAAGCCGAGGCCGAGAGCCTTATTATACGCCAATAGCGACCAATCTCCGGTGTGATTCCGAGCTGTATGTTTAAGTGCTAGAATGACGGTGTGTTTTGTCAACTAGGGCGTATGGTTTTACCCTATTTGTGCACCAGACTGCCACCCTTTTTATTTTCGTTTTAGTCAATTTAATTAAAGGTAGGCTGAAACATATCACTATTAGCGATTAGCAATGGAATGGCGGTACCCTAGAGGGGATACTGCAAAACGGTTAGTAACAATTTTGGTGTACATAAAGTTTATTCTCTATATATCTATGTATGAATAGTTGACATAGCCTATTTTTAAACTAGAATCTTAATGTAAGAAATCATTACAGCTTTATTATATTCAACCATTTCATTAATTCCTTCCTGGAGTTCTTCTTCGGTGCTGTTTACACAATAATCTTATTACGAGTACATTGCGACTTACTATTTTAACTTCATCATCTCAGCCATAGGACGTCCACTGCTGAACATAGGCCTCCCCTCTTGATCTCCACATATACCGGTTGGAAGCGACCTGCATCCAGCGACTTCCGGCGACCTTCATAAGGTCGTCTGTCCACCTTGTTGGTGGCCGTCCTACGCTGCGCTTGCTAGTCCGTGGTCTCCACTCTACCACTTTTCGACCCCATCGGCCATCTGCTCTGCGAGCAATATAATTTAAACCATTTAACTTATTTATAATGACTGTGAAAATTTGAGAGGATGGACAGATATTCTTCTCCCTCACACAACAACTACTTAACGAACTAGTAACATAATTAGTAATTTATAACCTGCATTTACATGCGCTTTTTTATCCCGGTATGGTGATCCCGTGCGATAATTAACTTCGCGCGGGCAACGCCGTGAGCATAACCTTTTAATTAAATAAATCACACCGTGGATCAGGTTCTGAATAAAAAAAGGTTACTAACAAATTGAATTTTTACTATTTTTTTACGGCAAAGTTTAAGGAAGGGTTATAATATGTTTAAGGAAGGGTTATATGTGACAGTCCCCCCCGCCCTGCCCGGGGTGGGAGGACTCATCTGATGATTTTACCACGTAAAAAAAAGGGTTATTATGTGTAGTTATTTTGACAGTCTATGTGTGCATGTATGTTTGTGATGATGTTTCACCATAGCGCCTTTTTTATCGTGGTAAAATCATCAAATTAGTCTTCCCACTCAGATCGAGACGAGAGGGACTGTTGACTGTTAGAATTGTACTGACTACAATCCACAGTGATCCTTCAATAGCTCTTTACGTTCCATGGTTCCGGTTTCGCGATGAGACAGTCCCGCGACCCCGATAGGCTTTGGGCCTCTTAAGGGGAAACAATTAAAATATTACTACTATCCATGTCTGTGTAATGGAGGTGTCAACAGTATTTGCGACCACGGCTCTCTCTTTACCATTTATGTACCTATGCATTTCTAGTTTTTATTTATTTACTAGCGGCCCGTCCCGGCTTCGCACGGGTGGAGGACCCAGTCTAAAATTTGAGATTTAAACTATCCTATCTCTCAAGTTGGATCGAACTGCACATGGTGCGCGAATTTTATTATAATCGGTTAAGTGGTTTAGGAGTCCATTGAGGACAAACATTGTGACACGAGATTTATATATATTAAGATTTTGTTTACGCACACAGATATAAACAGAGAAACGTTTTTAAAGCAGAAAAAAGTATAAAACCACTGCTTATTTCTAAAAAAAAAAACTAATTTTTCAGCAGACCTGAAAGAGGAGCTGAAACAGAAGATATATTTCTTAATTGAAATTGTTTTCATGTTTCTACCTTTCTAGACTCCCTTTAAACGAAGTCAGGTTCCAGTTTATTTTTACTTCATCATCATCTTCATCATTCCCACTGCTGGGACACAGACATCCTCTCTGAGAGAGGTAGTGGGCCATAATCCACCTCGCGGGCCCGGTGCGGGTTGGTAGATGTCACATGTCTTCGAATTTTTGGTTCTAGGATATGCCGGTTTCCTCAAGATGTTTTCCTTCACCGTTTTGAGAGCAGTGGTGATGAAATAAATTACACAAAGTAATGCGCCTGACGGGGTTCGAACCCACGACCTACAATTTGTAAGTCGGGACCGATACCACTGGGCCACCACTGCTCTACATTTTTACTTAATTGATTTTTACTTAATCATAAGTTATTAGTTTATTTTCCTTCCACTCAACTATTACAGATTCGTAAATAAAGTTCAAAGAACATCAGTACGTCTACCAAATTATACATACATACAAGTACAGTACCCATTACGAGGAAGCACAAAGCGACTGCAATTCCGTTTGCAGTTGCCTGCCTTTATGCACCCGGAATAGGGTAGCCATGTACTGTGTACAAAGTTTGAGGATATTAACTTGAATAGCCGAAATTACTTTTCAAAAGTTATATAGGTTTATTGTGAGGATAACACTTGTGAACCTGCATAGATAACGCTGTTTTAAGCGCTCTTGAATTAGCTTTATCTATACAGAAAACAGTTTTTTTAAACATCCAGAAGAAGAAGAAGAGCCAGAAGCTTGAATGATACCCGCAGGTCATATAAATATTAAGGGATTTTTTTTCAGGCTACACTGTCCCACTGACTGGCCTGTTGGTCTAGTGGTTAGTGACCCTGACTGCTATGCCGGGGGTCGTGGGTTCGATTCCCACCCAGGACAAATGTTTGTGTGATGAGCATGATCATTTTTTTGTTCTGTGTCTGGGTGGGATTTATCTATAATATGTATGGATTTAGAAATATATAAGTATATTTATCAGTTGTCTAGAACCCAAACACAAGGTCTGCTTAGCTTGGGACTAAATGGCATTGTGTGATAGTTGTGGAATATTATATTGTATATTATTATAATATATTACTGCTGGAAAAAAGCCTCCCCCAAGTGAGAGTAAGTGAGTGTCCCTTTCCAAGTGTCCTTGTCCAGCGCCACTTCAACCAGCCCTCACGGAATGAGTCCAACTCGTCTCGACACCTCTTTCTGGGTCGGCCTCGGCGACGCCGTCAATCTCCTGGCACCCACTGTGTGGCGGTAGGAAATTGAAAACGACATTTTAATAATAATAATATTCCACAACTATCACACAACGCCATCTAGTCCCAAGCTAAGCAGAGCTTGTGTTATGGGTACTAGACAACTGATAAACATACTTATATATTTCTAAATACATACATATTATAGATAAATGACACCCAGACACAGAACAAAAGATCATGCTCATCACACAAACATTTGTCCTGGGTGGGAATCGAACCCACGACCCGCGGCATAGCAGTCACGGTCACTAACCACTAGACCAACAGGCCAGTCAATAATTATTATAATGTTTATTTATAATGTTTAGTATTTTTTTATTTTTGTATTTTTATAATGTTTATTATTTTATCATGTGGGAATCGGACTACCATCACGGACTATACCATCACTCAGTCAATGAAAACACCAACAATGACGTCAGTACATTTAAGGTGATAGAAAATCAAGACCTTAAGCGACTTGAATATTATTATAACCTTAGTGTTGTAACTAAATTTTCAAGTCCTTCGGGTTTGAAACTCTAAGGCCGTGGGATCCGAATACTCACAACCTGAGCTCAAAGAGATATCAAAGCGGCTTGTTGACGCTTCCCGTGACCCGAGGGCTGGCTTTACCATGGCCAGAGACTAAGTATTCCTATACATCGATGGTAGTAGGTAAATTCCTTCAGGTCGGTTTTATATAAAACAAATATAAATAAGGACATATCAATAACCCAAACCAGCGAGTTTTTAATCACCTCAAGTTGAGATCATAAATGAATTACCAGTTCAATAGAATATTGGATTTACCAGACAACTCTGAAGTTCTCAGTAACTATTTCCTTCAGTTCATAAAGGGAAGTAGTTCTTCGACAACTGCTATCGTAAACCACAATTATTTACACTAGCTTACCGTAATAAACAAGAAACCTAATATTGAAATTAACCGGAAAGGTAAATCAAACAGCTACGCGTAGCTGGTCTACGAAGTGCTACGTCAGTTGCTACGGCGTAGGCAACAATTGCTACGGTTTATATTATTACAAGTAAACTCGTATTGTAGCGTTCGTTTGACTGAGTACATTTGAAAGGACTATGCAATGGATTTAGGGACTAGTGCTCAACTTTGGGAGAATGACTGATAAGACTTCCATGAGAAAAAGTATATAAAAACTTGCAACAAAATCCGTTCAATTATTATAAAAAGTAATGAAAGATAGACGAAATTGACTGAATTGATTGAAATCTGACAAGACTAGTAACGCTTTCAAAATATATACCAGGACTCTTAGGAAAGGTTCATATCTGACGTAAAATACGTCGAGCGTATCATCGAATGTTCTTTAACGCACTAACGTATCATCGGTTGAGTGTAAACGGTCAAGTGTTTTTCTATACATTTGTCTGTTCTGCCGTTACGCGTCCGATAATACGCGACGCATATTCCGTCAGATATGAACCTTCCCTTAAGTTTCGTTCCGTCTTCTTATCTAATTTAACGATAAGAATCTTAAAAGCCAACGACGATATATTACTAGACTCCGCATGCACGATCTAAGGAACAGAAACTATTCTGTCAACTCGCTGAGGTACTACGTAAGCGAGGGGGACGGGCTACTGCGTTGTGATTGGCTAACTCAAGGTCTGTTGTGTATCAAGGTATGTTTACGGCTCACAGGAGTGGTCGAAATAAGACGGATATAAGACTTTTTTGCCTAATGTGTTGACAGACATCGGCTGCCTGTTATTAGGAGTCTAGTAAATACCGTCGTTGTTAAAAGCGATACTTTCCCGCACACACTTCCCTACATAGTCGTCCTACTAAAAGCGCAGCTTATTTAATAGTTTCTTAATTACTGCTAATCTTGCTTCACTGTATCCACCTAGTAATTTGCTGTATTTAAACCGTCTGCCGAACTGAAAGGGCCTTCTCACTAAATTAAACGCGAGAGAAATAGAGTAACGCTGAGTCGGGCTGATTCTTTATTTTCAACTCTGAAAGGTAGGACTTTACGTGAGAAAGAGGGATTCGTTCTGATGGGATTATTTTTAGATTTTTAATCAACTGAGTGTGAGGATTTTGAATTTCGTTTGAGCAGAATTTGAGATCGTATGTTCCGAAGAGTATATTTCGAGAATTTTCCAAAATGAAATCGATGCTTCGAAAATGTGTCATTTTCATTATGGAGATGCGTTCAAGGTTTTTCTAGACTATTCTACTATAGACTATTACGGACAATTCTTTAAAAATTCTATAATACAGGTCGAGGCAGTGGTGGCCCAATAGTAACGACCCTGACTTACGAGTTGCATTTCCTGGGCTCGAACCCAGCCAGGCGTATTACTTTGTATATCTTTTACCTTTGCTCTTTCGGTAAAGGCATGTCCACAAACCGTGGATTCCACCTCACTGTCTCTTACAGAAAGGAGGTATGTGTCCCATCAGTGGGAGTATTATAGTCGCAAACAGGAAGGAATTAAAAGAAAAAATCAAAAAAGTGTTCGGTAGAGAATTAGTCGTAATTGTAAGGACTGTTATTGCCCTATACAGACATAACATACACACCGTTTTATGAAAGATATTAAAAACTGTTGGGGAGTGACCTACTAGACACAATCCATCAGGTGATCCTGTCTCTTCAGTTGCCAACAAAGCACAACAACTGCAGAGATATTTGCTCACGTAAAAACCGCTGAAAGGATTTTTTTAAGTGTATAACCCGGATTAATTAATAGGATATATTTATTCCAATATTATATCCCTGTGGGATAATTTTATAGACTAACAAAGGAGTTAAGCCGCAGGCTCTATGCTATATGTTTTCTAGAATATTCCTGCTCCTAATCGAAACTCGCACGTTGATTAACAAATACATCATTAATTATGCCAGCGCAGTATATTCAGAATTCTCATTAACGTTATGTTTGAATTTGATAGATTATGCCAATTACGTGGTCATTGCACCGAGTTTGTGGTTTATTAGTGGTCAATCTATGGCTTACTGGATCCTTATTTACAAATGAAAACTTGAAATACGAACATTTAATATATCTTGTTTATATATTCATTTATTTCATCATGATTTCATAACATTGAATATTGAATATTATGCTCTTGTCCCTAAAGTTCGATTATTAATTGCAGTTAGTAAAATGACATTTCTATAGTGAACAAATGTTATTTTACTGTCATTTTACTGACTACAATTAATAATCGTAATTTAATACGAATCAAAGGTGGCATAGACAAAGTCGCCGATGAAGTGATCTTACCTAAAAGAATCCTGTTCACTCTAACTTGGCAGAGACTAATTGGGTTAAATGCGTTCGGAAACAGTCTTCTGCTGAATGGACTCTTGTAATGAAGAGTTGATAACTTCTGTATTTTTAACGTTGTCGAAGGAGTATTCTGCCTAAACGAATACCCATCGTTCTATACAAGCCAAATCTAATAAAAAAGGATTTCTAAAATAAGCCTGCTTCTTCCTTTCTGCCTTTTGAGAAAATAAAAATAAAAATATCCGATACACCATTCCTAAATTGCTTCTGTCCTAATAGAGAATGTGTCCTTGAACTTTGAAAGTCTACACGATAAACTCTCCTGTTTTTTGAGGACTAAGAAATGTTTGTTAAGGCGTAAAATACGTATATGTTGACTACAGACCCGCCCCGGTTTTGATATTTATAACTCATAGGTATAGACATCGTTTTTGATGAAAGCTTCTAGACCATTTGACTTTTCAGACATTTTCAACTATAATCGGCTCTTTTGAGTAAAGTTATACAAAGCCTTACAAAAAAATATGTACCCACAAACCAGTGATTCATGAGAAAGAGTTATAGTGGGAGAAGTCCACAACAACGGACGCCGCAGGACGGACTCCGACCGTCGACCGACGGTAAGTAATAGGCGACTCGCTGTCCAACCATGGATCATCATCATGGTCGACGGCCTCAAAAAGCTGTCAGCACAATGACGGGCCACTGCCCCTTAAAGGTCCATACCATGCTCGACTACAGAACGTAAGAGGCTTTTGAAGTATTTCAGTCAGTGCAGTACTGAAATTTCCTCCTTCCTGCCCTGGGCGGTCGCGGGTCTTATACCATCACCGTGACCCTGGAACATAAGGGCTATTGAAGGACACCGTGGATTTTAGTCAGTACAAGTCTGACAGTCCCTCCTGCCCTGCCCGGGGCCTCATCTGATGATTTTACCACGTAAAAAAAAAACCTGCCCTGGGCGGGCCCGGGCTGAGTTGATGATTTTATCACGGTAACAATCAATAATTCTACGGGTTATAGCCGCATAAATATCTGTGTGTTTGAGTTTATCGTGGACAGACAGACAGCCGCGGCGAGGAACTTTTTAATAGTAATAGACTGCCAACGCCTACATACATTGAAAACATGAATCCGTGTAGGTTGGCTGTCAGAGATAAACCAATTTCGCAGAATCAGATAACGGAATCATCCTATTATTATGGTGCGTTGATATCACGTTTGAACTTTAACTAAAAATATAATGTGCTATTCAATTTCGTGGGCGGTTCTAAAGGTCTTCTATTAAAAGCTTCCGTTGCTCAACGTGGAATTCAGTATGTTTATCTTTATTAGGCATACCTCTGTATTTGACAAATTATATGATAACTTCATTTTTTTTTCCTTATGAGAACAAAATATCTACAGATAGCGCGCGAGTTGAATGCAGTCGGGGTCTGAGGTGAAGAGACCCCCGCTACCCGGACGCCCCACCTCACGCGCCTGCAGTGTAGTACTTTGTCATCCTTGTCAACAGCACTACCGCATTCCTAAGCTCTGCAATCAACTCGCGCGCTTAGTGTAGTTTCGTTTTAAGAAAATGACATTTTTTACTTTCACAGAAATTATTATTTGTGCCTGGTACTGTAATTTCTTTTTTTATTTATTTTTGTCATGTATCCAACAATTCAAAAGTATCTATAACAGGACTATTTAGAATATATAATTTATTGATCATATCGGCAATATCAAAGCATGGTTATCATTACTTCGGTTAACAATAAGATAGCAGCTGTGTCCTCGATATGGGAATGTTATGTTTAACACTCACATATAGATTATGATTGTATAAAATCTCCTCTTTTCCCTGTAAAATAATTATTAATACATAAGAAACTGATGTAAGATTGTTCTTTTTTTGAAAACGTTGCCCCTTACTAAGAATTTCTTCTGTGTCGTGGGTGCGTTTACAAATATAGCAACTCACATACAGTGACTTCCAAATTGAATTAACTGACAAGTCATGTTGCCTGTTGGTTTTTTTCGTCATATATGGATATAGTTATTGTGTCCGTCTTTAGCTATTCTCCCAGTAAATTATACTGACACTTTCAAAGACACTAACGAGCTACTACCAAACTATCAACTATTCGACGTACTCATATTCTTGCTAAACTACTTAACGACATTTTAATTGCATTCTAATGCCAGGAAATTTAATTAGTGCAACGTCAAGTAAGTTGTTGGCAGTTTCCTTCAAAGCTTATTAATTCAGAATTTTTACTCAAAAGTTTTAATTACTTTGACGTACGAAACCTCATAAAATGATAATACTAGCCTTTAAAACTTTTTCCGTTTTTATATTTTTCTGGTTTGTATTGAAAATTTAACTGAAAAATAAGCTTTTAATTACTTTATTCGTCTGACGATTCGTTAATTTAATACTCTCTTGAAACGTAGAATGAGTTTTCATTAATGAAATATTTTTTCGAAGAATTTAATTTACTTTCACAATTAAGATTTGATTACGCATCATAAAATATAATGATTAATTACTTAATTACAAATTCACAAGGCCGATATAAGTGGCATTACCGTGAGGGGTCGCCTTAGCTACTGTGTAAGTACACAGACGTCGTTGGTAAGGTTCTTCGAAGAGATCAGGTGCTTATAGCCTCGTTAGGCGGCGTGTAGGTATGAATGTTGAAAGAGCAAAAAAAGAGTACGGTCTTTAGACCTTCGCAGGGCGATGCGAATTCATCATGGGAAGCGATCATCTTTCATTCACCTTTCGAATGAAGGAGGAAGCTAAACGTGTGAGAGAAAGGCAATCCTCCTCCTCACGCCTCTGCCACCGACCGGCCACCAAACGCGCGAGCATCCCGATCAAAGACTAGGGCCGATTCAACGTTATGTTCCAAGCTTTTACAAAATTAACAGGCCCAAAAGGATCCAAAAGCCTAACGAAGACGTCTTAAGAGGTTATGGTGGGCCTAAAACGCAAAACAGAAGTACGTGTAAAGTTTCTAGAAATTATATCTTTTTATTCACATATAAATATATGTTCACATATAAGCATAGACAGAAAAGAATTATTTACTTTCCTAAGAATCTGTTTAGATTAGTTACCAAAATAATAGTAATCATCAAGCCGTAAAACAAAATAGCAATTTGGTACGCTATTTCACGAATAACAAAATCTATTAGTTGATTTAACAATTAATGATGGCGGCATACTGCGGCCCATGTGTGGCCCAACAATGAGGCTCTGTTGGTACCCCAATAACGGAATGAAACAACATGATATAAATACCGAAATAAAAATAACTGGGGTGGGTTGAATACACCCAACAAAACCATTCATTCTAATCCTTCCCTACGATTTAGAAATTTAAATTAAGGGTGTACCAGACAATTTTAATATTTTACTTCGGGGCAATGTTGTTAGAATTCATTATGCAAAATAGTTTGCGGGCGCATTGAAAATTTGCCGTATTACACGCTTAATGATGCATGCGTTTTTTTTTTTTTTTTTTTTTTTACGTGGTAAAATCATCCAATGAGGCCTCCCACCCCGGGCAGGGCGGGAGGGACTGTCAGACTTGTACTGACTAAAATCCACGGTGTCCTTCAGTAGCCTTGTTTGTGTGCCGGAGTCGCGGTGTACGTATGTCCCGCGACCCCGGCAAGGCTATGGCCCCCTGCAGGGGGCCCCGTCAGCGTGCTGACACTCTTTGAGGCGCGCGTGGAACACAACGCGCCGTATGATGCATGCGTTGGACGGAATTTGTATCGCGTTGTGATCAAAGACTTGCTGTTTGTTGAAGTGATTTCATTAACTGGCAAAGCGTTGATGTGGGAAATTATGACAATGGAGTAATTAATCACGTCATAGTGTTTTGATGAGCTTAAAAATTATGCTCGAAACATACTTAGTACTGAACAGGATATATCAACTCACCTCATTTTTACTTCCTGATCCTGATCTGAGTCTTTGATTCGAAAAAAGTATTTTATCTTGGAAACTTCATAGGTAACCAAGTAGATTATGCTTGAAAATACAAAACAGTGACATTTTATTCATATCTAAAAATTAAGGGTTTTTTAGCAAATCTTGAAAATTAATTAAATAAAGAAGCTTCGCTTAGTCTACTCGTTTTTTCGTCTTTTGGAAAGCTTCTGTTACACCTTTCCGACTTTTTATAAAAAGTAATCGAATTTAAAATAAAATCAAATCATATCGAAAATCATAATGCCTTTCTATAGAAAAGAATTATATACGAACGCAAATGGAAAAAAAAATTAGGTACAATATAAAACAAAAAGTGTAAACAAACACCAATTAATTACAATAACAAAACCAATTAATGAACCTATTAATAACAATAACAACTATCCAGGTATTCTATAACGAAATTGCCACGCTAATTATACAATTCTAATTAGAGGAGCACTTAAGACCCCACATAATGAGCTAAGTCATGTTCCTAATTAGATTTCTAAGCTAATTATGACTAGATGCAATTTTAACCAGAGTAGCTTTGCAGCTAGTGACTTAAAATGTTCTTTTTGCTGGCTAATTGAGGTAGATCCCTTGTGAAAGTCTTACGGCCCTATATCCGCTTAGTACCGTAAAAGCTATTTTTAACCGAGGGAGAGATTTTAATCATGTACTTTATTTCTTAAACTGTGTTTTTCAGTGAGATTTACAGTTTCCCCTAGAAAAAATATATTATCGTTGGCGAATAATACGCCTTAAGTTAGATTCCCACACAGCCATGCACCGGTCTTTTTCTTCGACAGCCGTAGCTGCTACCACAGACAATAACTGTTCCCTGTGGGCTGTACCACGTCCGTCCGCAATATCACGAACCGTGTAAGGCCAGCTTTAGAAAGATTTAGCTTTTTTTTTTTGTACCTGCTAAAATCATCAAATGAGGCCTCCCACCCCGGGCAGGGCGGGAGGGACTGTCAGACTTGTACTGACTAAAATCCACGGTGTCCTTCAATAGCCCTTTACGTTCCGGGGTCACGGTGATGGTATAAGACTCGCGACTCCGGCAGGCTTTAGCTCTCTGAGAGGGGGCCTCGTCATTATGCTGACGCTCTATGAGGCGCGCGTGGAACACGACGCGCCGTCGACCCGGGCATGGTCCATGGTCGGGCGGCGAGTTGCCCTTTACTCGTCGCCCGCATGCCCGCGCCTACGGTGGCCGGAGATCGTCTTGCGACGTCCGACGCCGTGGGCGTCCACCACCGTGGGTGGGGCGGAGGGAGGACCTTGTCCTCTCTTATGTATAAGACACAGGTACCTCCCGAAACATCCGTGTCCGGTGAGGACCTGCGTCACGCGGAAGGTTAGGACGCCGTGAAGTCTCTCCAGCCACTCCTCAAAGAGGGGTCTTATCGCCGCTATTGCGGCGTGCCCGGCCGTCGGTCGCGACAGTCGTGCCCTCCATACTGCCCTGAGATCGCGCCGGAGCTCTTCCCGCCGCGCCTCGACTTCTCGAGGCAGCGGGGTTACGCCCCGGCGCTGCGCCTCCACGCGCCATTCATAGACGCGCTGGAGGGCAGTCGCCTCCAGATCCCAGGGCAGCAATCCGGCAAGCAGGTTGGCCGATTCGCCGGCAATCATGCGGTATCCCCGGATCATCCGGATAGCCATGACCCTCTGGCATGCGACCAACTTGAGTGGTTGCGTCCGGATGCAGAAAGATTTAGCTTAAGCTAAATGTCGCAGACACCATGTTTTTTTTTTTGGCGTTAATTCATAAGTGTCTTTTAACTACAATACTCAGTCTTAATTTCAGGGTAATAGGTTCTAGTAATGACTTTGGAAAATCAACTACGATTTTTTCTACATACAAAACATAGATCTGCATGCATTGATTAAACATTATTTTGTTGTAAATTGTTTGAAAGTTGGTTGTTAATTTTGTTTTGAAAACCCGTTTTGTATGTTCTAGTCGGTCGTATAATCTTAATTTCTGTAAATATTTGGTTTTAATTTAATAATTATACTGTATACTTTAATGTAATAACTTACTAAAAAACATCTCAAGCTTTTCTCCAACACTGGATTCTGAGAAAAATAAATACATTATTTACAGTTGTATTTTATATGAAGCTTGGACTGAATAGTACTTTTATTTACCACAGCCTTCTATTTTCTTTTTATTCATAAAGTCTTTCAGAGAAAAATACGTCGCAATGAAAAAACTCATGTTTGCTCGAACAAAAAACCCCGCGTTTTTTCTTGAGTGATCATGATACAGTGAAGTGTCCCATCCCTGGCAATTCAGACATATTGGCTCACAAATACGATATGAGAAACGTGTTCTGTTATCACTCTTATTAGAAAACTTACGACTCGTTCACACCCTCAGGCTGTACGACTTGCAGCGTGTGTTCCATGTTGTCTCTACGCAAGTATGGTCGCGTCGCAAGTCGACGGTGAGTCATGGTGATGCTGTTTTTTTTAGGTTGTTTTCTACACTGTTATGAGCCCAAGTATCTTCTAGTACCCATAGGTACACAATTACAAATCAACTGAAAAATGCTTATGAAATTCTGCCTATTATTTTTCTCAAATAGCAGAAAATTCAATCGCATTTTGATTCAACTTAATCTTGTCGGTTATAGCTTCAAAATTAACAAAGTCGCGTAGTTTTCGGTATGGTATGTAAAGAAAAAAAAACATTTAATTATATTTTGTTCGTCTTATTTTGGCACGGGTGAAAATGGGTCGCACGATATAGCTCAATTCCAGGAGTTTTAGATTGTTTTTCTTCATCTTACACCTAACATTGCAATTTTCAAAACTAAGGTAAAATAACGTAATGTAGTGTTCAGAAAATGCGTCACAAGATTTACTTCATACGCACTTTGCTGTTTAAAGTGGATGTCAGAATTCAAGCTACGTTTTGCTAAATATTCCCTGGGCAGAGTCGATTTGCATCTGTATTACAGTAGGAAACAGTTTCTCTTTACTCTAAGATGAGTTTTGAGTTGAATCCGAGATGGAAATAATAACTTATATAAGTTTGTTTTCTATATATTATTTGTTACATACTTGCTTTTCAGAATCCGTTTATAAAGATTTATTTGAAGGAGTAACTAATATGTACCATTTTACTTAGTTATATTGTCCATAGCTACATCCACATTCTTAGTTAAACTATGACTGATCGATTTCAATGCAATGATTTTATATCGTATGTATGTCTGCCTAAAACTCAATTCTAAATTACCTTAAACTGGCATATAATAGTATATTTTGCAACTAGTGAATAAAGAGCGGGTTTAAATCGAGGGCCATTATATGAATCAAGAGCAAGCGAAGGACTTTAATGACTCAATCACGACCGTAGGGAGTGATTCATGATGATCGGAAAATGATTTAAATTAAGAGTAATTACAATTCAATTACATATTAGCAAGGGGGTTGTCCAGCATCGCGGTTGAGGTCGAATGTACTGAAGTGTTCTAAATCAAACACCAAATTAGTGAGTAAAAGTAGCTTTTTCTAGGGGGAATGGTATAAATATGTTTAACTGAAACTCAGCATTTTTTTTTAATTAAATATATTTTAAGTATAGGTACAGCTAAGTATTGAGCTCAATCAATATTAAGCTGTACCATCGTGTAGTCAGGATCATTTAACTTTTGATTGAAAGAGCTCTTTCAATCAAAAGTTAAATGATCCTGGCTGTTTCTTTTAACTCCAGCTTATTTAACCATTAAATACTTTATCGTTTCTCTAAATCAGGTTCCAAAATTCTTTCCTTAAAAAAATTAATAACAACGATATTTTCTTCATTCAGTCCATTGAAATGGTTCTATATTTGCTACAATTGATGTTAAAATTCGTTCTTTTTTCCCTTATCTTTCAATTTCCCCGTCTTTTTGGTAAACGATTTCCTCGATATTTTATTTCGTATTTTTTTATCTAGACATTCGTCATGTATTTTTATTCTATTCCCATTTCTTCAATTAATTTCGAAATCTGTTGCTACCCGCAAGACTCCAGAACAGATGAATCAATTAAGTAACAAACATGGTTTAATGATGTAAACCTGGACAACCTGTCAACAAACCTGTGGGCTGGACATACGTTTTTTTTTATTTGCTTTCCCCTATATTAAATTTGGATCCAGCAGGGTCTCATAATAGGAATTCGATAGGGCCATATATGTCTGCCAGACAAAGGCAACAGTTTGTGTAAAATATCACGTGCATGTACAAAAACTAATCTGCTAACACTAGCCAGGATCACACTATTGAGACATAACATGCAAAACTTCTTCTATTTCATCATTTTATTTTAAGTCTTGTTACTCTACCGCGTAAGCATCATTTACTTTAATTATTTTCTATAAAATATCACGTGCATGTACAAAAACTAATCTGCTAACATTAGCCAGGATCACACAATTTAGACACAACATGCAAAACTTCTTCTATTTCATCATTTTATTTTAAGTCTTGTTACTCTACCGCGTAAGCATCATTTACTTTAATTATTTTCTATAAAATATCACGTGCATGTACAAAAACTAATCTGCTAACACTAGCCAGCGGTACCCGGGTACCAGGACACAGTAATGGCGACACTTTGTCTCCGACATACGATGCGGCTGCACTTTGTCAGACCGCGTCAACGCATTTTTTATTACATAGTTTGCTTTTAAGGGAATTGCTGGTGTATGTTCTGTGGAATGTACTTCGGGTTTGTTGTGGTCAATTTTATTCTTGGTATGACGTTGGATTAGTGTGTTGAAGAGGTATTTCTGGGTTGCAGAATTTCTCGATCAATTTTGACGTGATTTTTATCATCGCGGTGTCAATTCATAGTAACTTGTTTTTTTTTAAGAAATGCAAGCTATTCTTTTGATGATAATGGTTGTGGACATTCTGTGAATTTATCTTCGTTATTAACATGATGCCAATCGGAGCTTGTGAATCAATAATCGCATAACTTGAAAATAGTGTCCAAAATCTCAGTAACATATTAAATCTTTTATGAATCAGACTAATTGTTTTTTTTTTCATTTTAAATTACCTATTATGAAAAATAATAAAACATTTTATGTGTTTAACTTTCAATTTACTAGCAGCAAACATCAATTTACCGAAGCGAACCTAATTTCTCACTAAGTTTGTCCTTAGTTGTGAATTCGTTGAAAACGATCCGCTGTTTTCGCCTTGTTGGTCGTTATCTCTGCACTTGTGGCGGATGCACGACGCTTGACCGCTTGCATTTGTGACACTCCATCGGTTCATGCCGTCCTGGTACATGTAGTGCTGTATGGTTGAACTTTGATAACCATTTGATCGCGATGCAGGCATCTAATGAAAGCTTAGCTAGATGAAAGCTTAGCTAGATGAAAGCATGGATGATATATTGAAGTCACAAACTTGTTAACTTATGACGATAAAATGGTCTTAATGTTTTACATTGAGGAGTAGCTATTTGCCTCAATACATAATAAGACAGAAGAACGAGTCTCTGTTAATTATATAGTGGTGAATATTAATACTTGGACTCCTGTCGAATGTCAGCGAACTTTGACCACTTGCATTTGTGACACTGCATCGGATCATGTCACCCTAGTACATATTGTTGTGTAGGACGTAGGTTGTATGGACGTACTTTAATAGTATTGATTGAGATGTCTGGCTAACTAAGCAATATGAAACTGTAGGAGAAATTAAACCACAAACTTGTTAACTTTTAATGACTTTCAAATAATTATATTTTTAGTTATTGTTATGTTGATATATTTAGACTAATGATGGATGCCACGACGGTTGATAGCTTTGTGATACTTCATCGGTTCATGCCGCTCTATTACATAATTGCGTGGTGTGTTTGATAGAACTTTGATATGAAAAATCAAGATGCTAAAGATCTGCTTAATCTTAATGAGATAGTAAGTGAAACTCTGAAGTCAAAAACTTGTTACTTTTTAAGTCAAAATGAATCTTGAACTTGTTAAATACTACTGTCGGTTCGGGCCTGGGATTTTGAAATCAAGGGAAGTTAATCATTCGACACATTTTTTTTTTCTCTAGATCAATCTGTCCCACTGCTGAGCAACGCTCCCACAAGTTATTCCACGTGATTTCATCTCACTCCACCTTGAAATAGATATACTTTGTCATGAATTTGACTATTAAATTCCACTCAAAAAATTATACAATATTAAATTATTTTTATATAAATATAAAAAGAAGGAAATACACGGAATATCTGTGTGAAAATTAAATTCTATCACTGACTTTGAAGTTTGATTTCAAACAAATTGATAAAAACATCTGTAATTTTTGAAAATTCCAAATGCAATTTAGGTTTAGGTAAATATATTCATAGGAAATCATAGAGAAAAATACGAAATCCAAGTCCGATAATCCAAGTTCCGTGCTGAATGCTAGCACAAAAAAAGCATACATAATTTCTTCATGAAAATTATGTGTTGGTAACCTCTAAGGAGATTTTAGAAACTGCCTTGTGCCTTGTAAATATCCTAGGAATTTCACAATTTATCTGTTCCCCAGCGTTCCTGAAACACATATTACATCATAGTTAGGTTGCAAGACAGTGAGACAGTCTGCCTTGTTGATTACTCCGTCGTGCACTGACCGCATAACAAGATCACTTGCTTTGTGTCTGCATCTGATCACTAATTTGATGTTGCAATAGTAACGAAACTGGCTTGCGGCACGTTCTGTAATTATCCCACAGGAATCTTATACCGAGAGTAACGTACTCTACTATCTCGGTAACTCTTATAATAGAGTACACAAAAACCATACATCTGTTCTCACAAACTATTTATAATAGTAGTGAGATCGTTGTTTTGACGAAGACAGTGGCACAAAATGGCATGTACAGTATCAGAATCCTGTTAAAAGGTCTTTAGTAGACGTATTTACATTTTGATCTATTGTAACTGGCGCAAAGTTGGTGTTTTGTTAGGTATAGATCTACCTATCTTTCAATATAACAATCTATGGATTTATCTTTTACTAGCGGCCCGTCCCGGCTTCGCATGGGTGGAAGACCCGGTCTAAAACCCGGTCCCGATGGTTACAAACACAACAAAATAAAGAATTATCCGAATCTGTCCAGCCGAGGCATGAGCCGGTCCAGCCGTTTTCTTAGCAATACATTTAGCGATCCATTTTTATATTATAAATAATCAGGGTTTTTAGTTTGTTTCATTTTACTACCGTAAACCCATTTCTTTTGGAATCCCAAACACATTTTACACAAGTCATCAGTGCCTTTAATATGAGGTAAAAATATTTTCAAACAAGTGCTTCCATCCGGGTGGAGCAAAAAGGGCGGACAAAATCTTAGTGACTAAAAATTCGGCCTGTTCCTCCGTTTATCTTATGTGTTGCAGGTCCACGCTGTCCTTTTAAGGCAGTCCCGCAACCTCGGTAGACATTTGGCCCTGTTAGTGTACTAACAGCTCCTTGAAAGTTTTTTTACAAACCAGACCTGATTAAGAATTTATATTCAATTCATGGTTCTTATACGAGTTTCGAAGTACTTATGTATGCATTACCTATTAATAATTCTCCAAAAGAATTTACTTTCATGCCATAAAATTCCCACAGCTACAAACTTCTCCTGAAAATATCCAAACAGTCCTTCAGTACCTTGAAACTTTGGCCCAAAAAGCAGCACTTTCAACACAGTAAAGTAAACCAACAGTCGAAAGAAACCCAAAGTTGGTGTCTGCATTACGCGTGTTATGTAAATCGTGGTAAGTTAGTGAGGGTTTCTTCTGAGGAACTCGTTGAAAGCATTGGTGAACTGGGCTTCTTAAAAATTCAGAACGCTAAGAGTGATACCCTCTGTGGTCTTTGAGGAGGAATATTTGGATATGGTATATTTTAACAATAGCTTTTTCTGTAGTTTTTCTAATAGAGACGTACATTTTACATCATTGATAACCATGATGATATAGACTACCAAGAAACTTCTAACTTACTGAATTACGATATATACGAGCAGTGGTGGCTGATACCACTGTTTCAGCCCCGAGTTACGAGTTGAACTTGTTGTTTGAACCCTCTCTGGGACATTACTTTGTGTGATTTATTTCATCACCACTACCCTCAAAAAGGTGAAGGTGACATCGAGACGAAAACCGGCATGTCCTACAACCATAAAATTAAAAGACATGTGACATCTACCAACCCGCATGGTGGATTACGGCCCACTTCCTCTAACGCAGCGGAGGTCTGTGTCCAAGCAACGGGAACATTATAGGCTGATGATGATGAATTACGATATAGAAACTTTTTGAATTCCCTTCTTGTCAAGGTTGTCAGAAGAATTAAAAAAAAACAAGTTACTTGCATAGCACATCCAACCACCACAGCCGTATTCTGGCTTCACAACTTGAACTCACGTTCACTTTATCACGTGGAAACTTTTCACTTTCCACACGCGATTGACGCACACAGATAGATGGATACTCACTCAGCACTCGAGTTATCTCAACTTGCCAACTAAGTTTTGAGAGACGTTTACGGAATAAGTATGTTTTTAAATTTAGATGCCAATGTTAAGTCTTTATTTGAAGTGAATGCTGGATCTGTTTAATTTGTACAATGGCTTGAGCATTCTACAAGCATTTGTCATTGCGTAGTAACAAATAAGATTGAGAGGTACTGATTTACATTTTTTTTTGTTGTTGTAAAATCATCAAAAGAGTCCTCCCGCCCTTCCCGGGGTGCCCGGGATGCCCGGGGTGTCCTTCAAGAGCTTTATATTCCGGGGTCACGATAATAAAATAAGTTCTCGACCCAGGAAGGCTTTGGTCCTCTAGAGGGGGGGGCCGTCATCTTGCTGACGCTCTTTGAGGCGCGCGTGGAACACGATTCACCGTGAACCGACGGACAGCGAGTTGCCCTTTACTCGCTGCCCGCGATTGACATTGACCTATGTTTTTCTGGATTAGAACTCCAGACGCTATACTAACTAGGTTATCGCCGCTCTGATCATCAAGGTCAAATATTATTTAATCCAAGCACAAATAATCTATTACATTGTGTCTATATTTGATTGTGTATTTCTCTTCTGTCCTTGGTCTGACGAATGATATTTCTTAAGAATATGAAAATAAAATGATAAAAGCAGTAACTTTTTGCTCTTTTATCTGTATGTTGTATCTTGTACCTATGTTTTCTTCTTCATAAATAAATATTTACAGCAACAACATTACCAACTACAACATCTTCTCTTGTTGATAAGCAACTTATGCAGCATAGAACTGTATCTCTCAATTAGTGGACCTTGGGGTGTAATGTACTAACATTACAACTTTCATTGTTTTATCAACGGTAACAAAGGGAACATTTGCACCGACTTAGAACTTCGACCTTTATTTTTAGATGAGATTGTTCTTTGTAAAGTTTCAAAAGAATGTAATGTCTCTTGTGTTGTTGGGATTATGTGTTTGAAATATTTATTCGATAGCAGTGTTATTTTTTTAATAAAAATGAAAAATAAAAACATTCTGCTGTTAAAACATCTGACGAAATATCCACTATTTTTCTTCAGTACATTATCGTTCCAGGGTCTTTGTTACCTCAGTAAAAAATAAGATAGGTATGACTCGAAAGCTTCACTTGGTGCTTAAATCTTTAGCTCTCAACCAGTTAACAACTGTCATCTGCGATTTGTCGTTGAGAAACTTCACAGAAAAAAACATCTTATAAGCGAAATAACAATTTAAAACACTATCCGAATAATTTTAAATCTACTTCAAAATAACCGCACAAAGTTCGGCCATTCCAAACATTTTTGGAATTACGCAAAACGCTCCGCATGAATTATTGCCCTTTTGGGTATTTGTTTCATATACAAAACAGAGCCTATTAGCGGAAACAGGGCCTTTTATTGAGCTATTACGTAAATTAACAGTACATATGACCTTTATGTTATTTGGTACATTATAAATGGATATTCGTATCCTTAAATCTCCATTATCATATTTGAGCTGGTGAAATTGCTGGCTCTTTAAGATTAATAGCTGAAAAGGTCTAATAGGGTTAATGGTCAAAGTAGAATAGGTTCATGTCAAAACGCATTGCTCCTAGTTAGGGAGCGATTTACGGCTCAAGTAAACCGACCCTTGAACGAAAATGAGAGTTCTCTACGAACTTCATAAAACATAATACGTATGAAAAATGGAGGCACAATACAAAAACTCCAAACTTTAGTTTCGGCCCCTTAAGTACTTTATCGGACTTCCGCAAAAAATGAAAAGGGAATACGACCTCCGCGATCAAATTAACACGACTCCTCCGAAAGTTGGTGTAATTATAAAACGTAAGAAAAAAGTATGCTCAAAAACTGTTCAAGGATTAATAAGATAAAGCTGTTTATTCACTAGTCGACTAAATAACCTAATATACGTAAGTATAAATACTTTTTTCTTAAGACTTGCTCAGATTAGGTAGTTGAAAAAATGTCTAGGTTCATGTTACGAGTAATCCCATTTTTCAGGCGCCGTGACAAAGGGTTAGTTATTTTCTGAAGTGGAGTTTTGCTCGGTAATGTGGTGCTTTTAAAGGTAACACATTATTGTTTAGAAAATTTGTTATCATTTTACGTCTGTCTATTTTTCTAGTATTATTTTAGTAATTGTAAAAAAATCTACAAGCATATTAATTATTACAGTACAAAGTGCTCCGACAAAATATTAAGTATCTATCATCTACGACGACGATGTCGAAGTAGTGTTTCTATAACTTTTGTCGATCAGTGAATACGCCGCCGAATTCAAACAGAAAACAGAAGCAACGGCAGGTAGCTGTTTCTTTGACGGCTTCTATTCAATCGCTGTTTCGTTGCTAACAATTTTTTTACAAAGTGGATCTGAGCAGTCATTAAAACTTTTTGACGGGCCCTACTTTAATTGTTATGGATATCTTGTTAAAACTGAAATGTAGACAATAAGGTATTTTGTTTTTCGGCTGTTTTGGGACTTCAAGTCTTTCTTTTGTCGAAAATCTCGGATTTATTTGATAAGGCGGTGTTTAATTTGTTTTGTTGTTCTTAAGAAGTTTGAATATCATTTAACAATAAGGTTGAAGTATTATGGTAATCTTACATCGCTTATTAGGCCAATATTAACACTGAAGAATTTTACCCTGATTCCTTTTAGGTTCCGTATTACTCCTATAGATAGCGCGCGAGTTGAATGCAGAGCTTAGGAATGCGGTAGTGCTGTTGACAAGGATGGCACAATACCACTGCAGGCGCGTGAGGTGGGGCGTGCGGGTAGCGGGGGGAGGTGCTCCCGCTCTTTACCTCAGACCCCGACTGCATTCAACTCGCGCGCTATCTGTATGTCCGATTCACAAAAGGTTATATTCACAGAAAGTTCAATTCGTAATATCATTGCGTAAAGTCTGTTTTCATTTACATTATTATAATAATTTTCTGATTACATTTTGAATCCCATTTGAGGACGTTTTATTGCTGTCTCAAGTTACTCTTTTCAAATAATACCTTAAAAACATTACCTTTGCAAGACAAACTTGTGATTGCGCAAGCCGTAGGACACACAATGTTATATTAATTTGTTGTTTTTATCTTATGTCATTCAATACCTTAAAAAAATAGTAGTATTTTTTTCTTCTTTTATTTGTTTATGTTGTGTGTACCGGTTACTCAAATAAACTTTTTTTTCTTTCCTTTTCTTTTTCCAAAAATTACAAATAAGTACACGTAACCTACGGTCAAAAACTGAAAACGACTGCTAAAAATCACGCTCTTAAAAGTTTGAAACAAAAAGTCGGTATTTTCATCTAAAATTGCTTTACTATTCAGTATTAATAATCGTATTACAAAACCGTGATCATAATGCCACTAAAAATCCGAAATTAAATTCACCAATTGAATACCTACATTCTCTGATCACCTCAATCCGTAATGACCCAGAACGGAGTGTACCTACCTAATCCCTCTTTTCTTTTATCTTTTATGGCATCCACCTCCGTCCCATCCTTTGATAGATCGCTCCACAGTCTAGATGAATAAATAGCAGCCAGTAATAGTGAAATGATACATTTCTACCTGAGTCTCGAACTGATCTGAATAGTGAATGGGATCCACTTCTATTGCAATGGATCCGGCTATGAAGCGTGATTTGTGGATCCTATTGGTTGTTTGCAAAAGTGATTGGGTATTATTGTATTATTGTTAAGATATGGAAGTGTTTTTAAATATAAATAGCTTAAATTCAAGATTTTGTTTAAAATAATCTAATTGAGCAGTGGTGGCCCAGTGGTATCGGCCCCGACTTACGAGTTGTAGGTCGTGGGTTCGAACCCAGCCTGGCGCATTACTTTGTGTAATTTGTTTCATCACCACTGCTCTCAAACGGTGAAGGAAAACATCGTGAGGAAACCGGCATGTCCTAGAACCATCAAATTTGAAGACATGTGACATCTGCCAGTCCGCACTGGGCCCGCGTGGTGGATTATGGCCCACTCCCTCTCACAAGAGAGGAGGCCTGTGTCCCAGCAGTGGGAACGTTATAGGCTGATGATGATGAATCTAATTTTTACATCTAACTTTGTTATTTTCAGATTCCGCATAGGTGTAAAATTGCTCATCATCATCAGCCTATAACTGTTCCCACTGCTGAGACACAGGCCTGCATTCTGTGAGAGGAAGTAGGTAATAATCCACCAGGCGGACCCAGTGCGGGTTCTAGGATATGCTGGTTTCATCATGATGTTTTCCGTCACCGTTTTGAGAGCAAGAAAACGCTCAGACGTTCAAGGAAATCATTGTTTTATTTAACTACTCTGAACTATATAAATTTTATGTTTCTTACTTAGAACATTATGTACTTACCAGTGCACCTAACATTCGATTCAAGTGGGTATTCCTTGTGTTCCAAGTGGGTATTCCTTGGGCATTCGTGGATCCCTCGGCCGTATTATTTATCCTAATAATCGATGAATAGTCGGCATCTATTCGTCCAGGCGACCTACCTCTAGTATTTACTGAAGACTATTAAATAAATTAACACATCCATACTCAAATAGGTACTTAACTCTTATTATATTCTGAATAATCCCGTTTTAATGAAAAATCACTATTTTTAAATCAAAATAGTCGGTACTCATTCCGTATCGCAAATCCTCTCAACAATAGAAAAAGGTTTTCAACGACTTTTTAAGAATCAAATACTTACGAATTACTTTCCAATACAGACCTTTGTTTTAAATTGAAAATTCCTGACGACGATGAGTAGAAGTAAGCGTTCATTCAAACTTACGACTAAGTAAAGACATCGCTGCGACAAAATGCAGTATTTGCACTTTTTCGCAGTTACATTGCGGTTGCTTTTTGTTAACCGCACTACATCTCAGGACTTATTAACGCAACGATATTGAAGCGACATCGCTGCATTTTAGTTGCGATGCGGTCAGTATTACACGCCATCGAAAATGATGAAAAAATGCGGTACGTGTACAAATATTTATTCACAATACAAAATAATTTGGGCTCTCAAACGTTGTGCGATTGGCCTATCAGTACGGTTGTCGCTTCACTGTCGTAAGTGTGAATTGAGCCTTAGTGGAAGCTCGCCCGATCGACTCTTATAATTGATAACACTCGAAAATCAGTCAATGACAAGATTTATATCGACGTTTATTGTAAAACTGTGATTTAAATTTGGCGTTTTTTTGCCTTTTTCTTCTTTCAATTGTATTGTAATTAAATAGTTCAGATTTATTCGCTGGCTTTATGGTTTTGTTTTGTTTATTTTTTATCAAATTATGAGTACAATGGTCGCGGGACTTATTCCATCACCGTGATCCCGGTACATAAGGGCTATTGAAGGACACCGTGGATTTTAGTCAGTACAAGTCTGACAGTCCCTCCCGCCCTGCCCGTGGAGGGAGGACTCATTTGAATATTTTACCACGCTAAAACAAAAAAAAATATGACTACAATTATATTGATTATTGAGTTATTCTATTACAATGTTGGAATTTAAAATAAATAGTACCTTGAAATTCAGGAATTTCAGCGATGTTTTATTATCAACGTTACCTAAATAACGGTTTAAGACCCGATGTTTGCTAAAAAATTAAGAACTTTTTACGAATTATGTAGGTTTGTTTTTTAATCGATAATTTCTGAAGCGAATAATAATCGCCTGTTTCAGATCCAAAAATAATACACAACAACAGACCCACATACATTTTATAATATCTACCTAAATAAATCCCTTCCAAACAAAGTTTTTAAATCAACCTCAGCAAATAATAATTACGGTAACTAACACGTCCCTTATACCACCTAATATTAATATGTCCCTACAGAGCGTCTATTATAGAAACGAGGTCAGGTGACCTACCATGAACTATTAAAGCGTGAGTCTTTAGGCTGTTGGAAAGAGATGGCGGTAGACGACTTGTATAGCTATGTCTTTTTCCCACAGCCTAAACTTGATCGCGTTACGAGCTAGGCCATGGTACAGATCTCTGTGTTTGTAGCCAACCTCTAAATACTCAGTCCGAAGAAACCCGAACATCTACGAATGGTCACGAATTGATCGACATCGACACTATTTGCCGAAATCAGTTTCGTAGTTCAGTTGCGAAAACGTTTATCTATATATCTATATATATAAAATTCAAAACTGACTGACTGATCTGACAACGCACAGCCCAAACCGCTGGGCCTAGAAACTTGAAATTTGGCATAAACCTTCCTTATACCACGTAGGTGAGCACTAAGAACGGATTTTGCGAAATTCGGCCCCTAAGGGGTTGTTTCTGGGTTGGATAGTTTGTATGAAACTTCGCTACTACAGGTGCTAGGAATTCCAAATTTTGCATAAGGTGTCTTTTTAGAACGTAGATGCTAACTATGACGGGATTTTGCGAAATTTGACCCCTAAGGGGTTTGTTTTTGGGGTCGATAGTTTGTATGAAACTTTGTTACTGCAAGTGTTAGGCGTCTCAAATCTTGCATGCTGGTTTATTTTAAGACGGAAATGCTCAACATGGTAAAATTTTTGTGAAATTCGACCCCTAAGGGGTTGTTTTTGGGGTTGATAGTTTTAAGATTTAATTTTTTACATATGGATTCTTTGTTGGACGTAAGTGATACTAAAGACGGGATTTTGTGAAATTCGACCCCCAAGGGTTTGTTTTTGGGGTTGATAGTTTGTATGAAACTTTGTTACTACAAGTTCTAGGAGTCTCAAGACGTAAGTGATAGTTAAAACGGGATTGATGTATTGACAGTTAGAGGTATCAAATTTTACAGGAGGTTCTACTTTAGACATAGGTTCTCACTAAGTGATCTTGCGAAATTCAACCCCTTAAGAGTAGTTTTGGGGTTGTTAGCAAGGAATCCCAATATATTCATTGGGGTTATTTTAAGAACGTAGGTACCACCCAAGACGGGATACTGCGAGTAGATAGAAATGTTGTTGAATATTGATTTAAATTTTCGAAAAGTATCCCTTACAGAGAGGGTGACTGGGAGTAAAAATTCACAAAAACAAAGTTCGAAAATCACGCGGACGAAGTCGCGGGCGAAGTGCTCGTCTATTTATATCGAAGCTATCGAACCGATTTATTTACGTATTACCAGTTTGGTAATTGAAAGATTGTGATTTTGTATCGAGAATTTGAGTTTGAATTTAGAATTTATATTTAGAAAATATCGAATTCTAAGTATAACCTTTTTGTTAAGTAGCTTTATACAAATTAAAAGTTATTTTTCAAACAAACAAGACTGCGGTTTGTAAAAAGGTGAAAATCACTTATCTTGGGAGTGTTTACCGTTAAGTTTACCTAAAAAGGTTGGTCCACATTAAGAAATAATTTACTAACTTTTAAACACACACAGAGAGTAAGACTCAACACTTTGAACGTACAAAAAACAACGCAGTAACTCACAACCGAGCAACAACGAAGAAGCCAGTCGTATCAGTGTCCAGGCTGCTTTGTAAGTGCTAGGTCCCGGGATTAAATCTTCGATTACCCTTGTTCACTTTTCTTAGACGGCCAAAACCTGCAGGGTTCACGAGACAGTCTCATCAAGAAACCGTGATTCTGGAACGTATAGGGCTATTGAAGGATGGCCGTAGATTTTAGTCGAGACATATCTGACTGTCCTTCCCGTACCGCTCTGGGTAGGAAGACTCATCTAATGATTTTACACAATGTGGTACAAAAAAGGCCAGCACTTATCACTTTTTGCATAATTGAATCTTGTTCTATTTATACATTAAATAGAGGGCTAAAGCCTGCCGTGGTCGCGGGACTTATACCATCATCGTGACTCCGGAACATAAAGGGCTATTGAAGGACACCGTGGATTTTAGTCAGTACAAGTCTGACAGTCCCTCTCGCCCTGCGCACGCAAAAAAAAAAAAACTTATACATTAAATACTTCTTAAATAAAACCCATTTCTTATTCCCAAACACGAATATTGAAACAAACAGAAAGCAAGAACATTTTATCTACATATCAAAGTACTTGACCAAATCGTTCACAAAGTAGAACCCGCTAACCTAGATTCGTCCTCTAACCCCAAATCCGAGAACCCCATTTATGTAGAATTTCCTCTTGCACTCCGTAATTAGAAATTAAAGCGGAAACGGGGACTCAAAGATTCGATTTACATAAATGCACTCAGGGGGTCTAAAAAGGTCCACTTTAGCAGCATTGAAATATGAAATGCTACAAAATTCGTTATGTATAATATTCTATTCGGTTACTCAAGAAATAGAATAGGTTATCCTACTAATATTTTAAATGTAAAGGTTTGTTTGGATGTATGGATGGATGTTTATTACTCTTTCACGCAAAAACCACTGAACGGAATCTTATTCCATTTGGTACACAAATAGTTTGTAAGCTAGATTTACACTTAGAATACTTTTTATCCCAATTTATGTTCCCGTGGGATAATTTTAGAGTTGTATCGGGTGAAATCGCTGGCAACAGCTAGTAGTTATAATGTTAAAAAATCTTTTGTCACAGTGTTTGTAGTTGGAGTCTTCTGAACCGGCTTTTTTTAAGAGATTTTTTTTGTGGTTTTTTGTAGATATGAGAATAGGTCGTTGAGTACTTTTAGCTCACTGCGACAGAAGGAGGGTTATTTACCATCCTACTCCTAATAACTATCTAAATCGTGTAACCCTCAGAGAAGTAGGCACGGGTCAGCTAATATATTTTAACGCAATTCATACAGAGATTCTGTTGAAGATGCCTTTTCGAGCTCCTCAGCTGTCCACGTGTCGGATTAGGCGAGATACACAGAAGGTCTACTTATATGGTTGAATTTGATTTTAACCCGATGTTGTGTCCGACAGACAGATATATAGGATTTTTAAACATTTTGAAACAATAATAATAGGCTAGTTTGTTGTAGTTTGAGTCTTTTTGACAGTTTAGGTTGTTGTTATAGAGTGATATCGGGTTAGGAAGTGCGGTTAAAAATAAGTGCATGTATAAATTTATAATTTTGGAATAATGGACATTAATGAACAGTCCAGGAGGACTGTTCATAAATGTCCATTATAAGAGAGGAGCTCGTGGCTAAATAATTACAGCCGCACAGGCCGATCTTCCGGGTTAAGCCGCGCTTGCCTAGGTTGGTCTGTGGATGGGTGACCATCTTTCATAGCGAGTTTCCTCCGTGCCTCGGAAAGCACGTAAAGTCGTTGCACCCGGCTGTCATTTGTAGATCTTTGACAGTCGTTACTGTTAGTCAGAAGCTCTGAAGTCTGACAACCAGTCTTACCATGGGGTATGGTATTACCCAGTTACTGGGTTGTGGAGGTCCGACAGGCAGTCGCTCCATGTAAAATACTGATATCCAGCTGAATTTGGTTCGACTGGAAGCCGACCCCAATATATGTAGTTGGGAAAAGGCTAGGCATATAAATGAACAGTCCAGGAGGCTCCAGAAACAAAAATTCGAAGTCATGTGCGATTTGGAGAAGGTGTTGCATAGGTAACTACGGTTTAAGAAGTTTATTTCACTCAAAAATAATAGGGGTAATTGACTACTATCGTTTTCATTTATTCTAACCCACATAACTTACTGCGTTGAGAAGTTTATTAAAGACATGAACTTAAACCAAAATTAGAATACAAACGTTTCTCATTAACTCAAGAATTTTCCTCCAATTCACAGCACTTTATCCATTATTTACACACAACACAAAACCAAGAACGCCTTTAAAAGTAGCCACACATTTCTGAAACACAAACCCGCGGCTAAATCTATCCCACTCAATTACTTCTGATAGTTTAAAAGCATTCTATTCTGAGAGAGTGTACCCGAGGAAACCTTAATACCTTAGTACCAGCGGACTGGAATAATTATTACTGGTCTAGGAAAACGTTTAGCCTAATTAAAACCTATTCTTAGGTGTTTGAGAAAAGCTTATTTAAAGGCGTCTCGTTTACTTCGCCTAAAAGGTAAGGCTTGCATTAAGGCACGTATTTCTATAGCTTTTGTGTCGAGACGCTGCAGGGTTAAGAAATTAGGTGTGCTCAAATAAATTGTTAAGACTTTTTGGAGTGGAAAATCATCAAATAAATGTATTGAAATGACTCCTTTCGCCTTGAGTGAACTAAAAACTACCCTGTTCCTTCAGTTGTCCTTTGCGTTCCAGGGCTGCAACCTCCCAGCAACTCTTAGCCGCTCCACTGTATGGTCCAATGTATGTTCCGGGCCGTCCACATAATTGTGACATTACAAAAACCTCCCGAAACAATAATATCCGATAAAAACCTGCGTCTAACAGAAAGTAAGGACGCCGTGGGCCGTGTGGCGTCTCTCATGCCAATTCAATTCCCCAAGTATATTTAACAGCAAAATAACAAAACACCAAAAGCAACTCAGACTAATTTTGGCAGTCATAGAAACGCAAGAAAATATACCAATCAAAATACTGACCCAAAGCTACTGGACCAGCAACTCGCTATCCGACCATGAAACATGCCCGGGTCGTCGGCGCGTCGTGTTCCACGCGCGCCTCAAAGAGCTGTCGGCAAATGACAGGGCCCCCTCACAGAGGGCCAAAGCCTGCCGGGGTCGCGGGACTTATTTCCATCACCGTGACCCCGGAATATAAAGGGCTATTGAAGGACACCGTGGATTTTAGTCAGTACAAGTCTGACAGTCCCTCGCGCCCTGCCCGGGGTGGGGGAGGACTCATTTGAAGATTTTAACACGCAAAAAAAAGTAGGTATATTTAACACCAAAATAAAAATATACCAAAAGGAGCGCAAACAATTTCGCCAGTCATAGAAAACGCAAGAAAATATACCAATCAAATTACTGACCCAAAGCTACTGGAGCAACAAACTAGAGGCCTTACTGAGGAGCAATCCTAGGCCCCTAACTAAACCCTCACGAGTTGTGCTCGACGGTAATATAAAACAGCCAGTAATGGCCACTAAAACTTTTCTAATGACCACGATGTCCCGAAACTGTCTCCAGAGAGAGAACTTCCACGTAAAATATTTATGATTTTTGCCCGTTCCTGGCATGTTTTTGTTGGCGTATTTTATTTATATTACCTCCTTTCTCCGACTTTGAAGCATGGCTGGCGAGAAAAAAATTTTCTCTCATTCAATTGAGCGAAATTGTTTCAGTGTAGCGCAAGAATTTATTTTGTTCAGTTTATATGGTTTATAAACATAAAAATACTCTAATGATTTACGGTTTTAAAAGCAAAATGGATGTCGAAAAATGTAAAACATGTTATGAGATGAATTTCAGCGTAAATGGACTTGAATAAACTAAATAAATGTAGCAATCATTTTTGCATAAAGTATTATAAAATATTATTTGTAGACTAGATACATAGATTGAAATGCTAATCTCAAAAAAATATGATTTATATTCGGTATGCATATTATTTTAATCAAATATCCAAAAACCCTCTAGATATTCATAAAAATATAACATTACGAGTATTGCGCACCCAGCATAAAAGCCCTTTTTGAAACATGGCCTAAAATACTAAGTAGTGACGTAGTCTAACTAACTACTAGAGTGTAGCGCACACTAGCGGGTTCCACGGTACCGCTAGTTTTGCTAGCTTGGCTCACGCGTGGTTCGTCGTAATTTAAACCCATTTGGTTGGAACGGTCTAGGTTAGTAACCAACTTTGAGCAAGGGTTAAAAAGTTGAAGGGTGACTCACTAATTTTGGCTGGCGCAGTAATAATATTACAACTGTCACACAAAGTCCCAAGCTAAGCAGAGCTTGTGTTATGAGTACTAGAAAACTGATAAACATACTTATATATTTCTAAATACATACATATTATAGATAAATTACACCCAAACACAGAACAAATGATCATGCTCATCACACAAACATTTGTCCTGCGTGGGAATCGAACCCACGACCCCCGGCATAGCAGTCAGGGTCCTAACCACTAGACCAACCAGGCCAGTCATGTCTGAACGATGACTGCTCCGTAGCGTGTCTTGCGTTCGATCCCCACACGCAATTAATATTTGTATAATGAGTAATTGTTACAGATCTAAGTGTTTGGAAATGTGAGTTTCTATATTTGTAAACGCACCCAGGATAGAGGAGAAATACCTAGTGTGAGTTGAATTAAAAAAAAAAAAACTTTCACACTATTAATGTTCTACTTAACTAAAATAAGCAAGAACTATATTAGTATAGTAACATATTGCAATAAAATTTAATGAAAGACTTCAGTATCATAAAGTGAAACGTTTTATAGACCATCAGAGAGCGACTGTGGACCTCGGCTCGAATTGTACAGATTTACACAATGTGCCTCCAAGAATTGTTAGCTCCGTGCCTTTGGGCTGGATTTGTATTGCCTTACACGGACAATGTTATAAAAATGTAAGGTGGGCTATAGACGTACAGAGGATCCACGTGCAGTTATAGGTGATTTTTTTGAAACCACCCCGTAATAATTTTAATAAAGTTAGACTTTCTCCAACCATAATAATTATTTTTGTCAATTCTCCAACTATTAGCTGTCAGTTTGTCTAATAGAGCGGATTTAAGGCACTTCAAACTTGGCTTGAGCTAAGTCAGCAACTAAAAAGACCAGTAAACTCATAATTGAGACAATGTTTCACATTTTTTTTCATATGCACACTTCTTGTACAGCTATATGTTTTATGCACAGTCAGTTTTTTATAGAAACTCATAGACAGTTCGCGTAAATAATCTCGAAATGAAATGTCTGCTCATAAGAAAAAAATCAACTGGGACTAGGAAAATAAAATGACACAAGGAACGATACATGAAACACGAGTGCGCCCACATGAGCACTGAAATACTCGTAGTGTAACAGTACTTAATAGCATTATTATATAAGTATCCATTATAAACAGAAATGAAAGCGAAGAGGCGGATGAAATTGGACGACAGGCAGTCTCTTTCTTGGTAGAAGGACAAAGAAAGGGCAGATGGCTAATGGAGGTCCAAAGGTTTTGGAGTAGCACATTGCTGGTTTGTCTCCCGCAGGGTAGATTGATCACCTCAAAAGTGATGCATAGAATTACTAATTCTATCTGTATAACGTGTTCTTGAGTGGATACAACGAAAATTCGAAGTTTGAAATCAGATGATGATGATGCGATGCCTTCAGGCTACGTCGATGTTTTTTTTTTAGTTTGGATGCAAGAAATTTAGACAGTGACTGAGAGCCTATTTAAATGGCGATCCCAGCTGTGGACTGCCGCTTTTTTTTATAAGGTAAAATCATCTGATCATCATGAATCATCATGAGTCTTCCCACACAAGGCGGGACAGGAGAGACTGTCAGACTTGTACTGACAAAACCCACGCTGTTCTTCAATAGCCCTTTACATTCCAGGACCACGGTTACCATATAACACATTCCCGTGACCCCAGCAGGTGGACTGCCGCCCAGGCTGATAATAATGTCGATGAATTGATTTTTTAAAGTTTTTCTTTTTTTTTTGTCAGTGTGTTTCAGCCTAAGCTTTTATGTTTTGTCATTGGACCGCACAGATAAAGTCATAATATTGATCTGTGTATATTTTTACGAGCTCTTCCCTTTTGAGATTTATAAAGGGTAAAACGGGGTCAATGTTTGCATGGATTACTTTGTCGCAAAAAAAATGTATGGGAGATTTTCAAATCTTAGTAATAAATATGAGCCTTCTTGGAAGACAAATAACATGTAGGTCTAGGTACCATAATATGTGAAAAAAAAGGTTAAAAGTTAATAAAATGATAAGGGGCCTTTTTTTTTAGCGTGGTAAAATCATCAAACGAGTCCTCCCACCCCGGGCAGGGCGGGAGTGACTGTCAGACTTGTACTGACTAAAATCCACGGTGTCCTTCAATAGCCCTTTATGAACCAGGGTCACGGTGAGGGAATAAGTCCCGCGACCCCGGTAGGCATTATAAGGGGCCTAAGCAACGTCACTCATTACAAAATAATGCTGTTTGTTTAACACAGTAAGAAAGTAACTCAAGTAGAAGTGGCATTATATTTGCCAAATTAGGTAGGCTTTAGCCTCAGCTACATTTGTGTGTAAATTCTCATAAAATAAAAGATACATTAAGCCCATTGGAAAAATACCCACAAAAAGATTACCCATTCAGCAAATTTACAGCCAAATTGCCTTAAGTTCAGCAACCATAAAACATTTAGCACCATTGCGAATCCTATTGCAATAACACCAATTTTATGTTAGCTGCGGTTGCATCCATACTTTCTACGTTAAAAGCCATTACATGAAAATTCGAATATATATGTTTTCAGTATTAACTGATTTGTTCACGACTTTAAATTTGTTTTCCGGCCAAAAAATGTAATGCGTTTAAAACCGTCCGTGTTTTTGCAAATCCTCGGCGAAATACGGATTTTAGCGGTTCGCGGCCGTGTACCCGTTTCTGGTTTTAGGCTTAATGTGTGCCGTGGGTTTAAATGTAGTTTCACTGTTTGTATTTTCGAGAAAATAATTCTGTTGTTTATACAGTTGCGTGTTTCGTGGCGGAGCCAAAAAAATAACATATAATATTCACTATAATTTCGAGGATCATAATTTTTTGCAAATTCTTTTTCCAACTACAGCATTGGAATGACGTCAATATCAGAATCAGTTTCCATTCAGATCGTATCATAAAAAAAAATGTAACACAGCAAAAATACAAATTACAAAACTGGTCCTCACCCCCAAACTAGGACTGGGCCTATATTTTGGGGATCAGCGTTCAACCATAGGTTCATGTTCCAATTTGACAGCAATTTAGAGGGTATCACATTAACGTTGACAGCCAAAGTTATTGCCAGTTGGTGACAC
Source organism: Agrotis ipsilon (assembly GCA_028554685.1). Lineage (NCBI taxonomy): Eukaryota > Metazoa > Arthropoda > Insecta > Lepidoptera > Noctuidae > Agrotis > Agrotis ipsilon. The sequence goes on along the minus strand of CM052960.1, from coordinate 15,796,409 downwards.
GTAATGGTCAAAATTTTTGTTTAGTTGGGTACAAAAGAAGGTAATTCACACTTTAACTAGAAATATAAAAAAGTTTAAAAAGGAAAAAACCAGTCTCATATCGATTGGGTTTTATAAATGTATAGCTCTATCGAACGTTATCTGACACGTGGAAGAATTTCGATAAAGTCACTAACGAGATTGAGCCCCAAAAAAAACCTGTTTGAGGTCAAAGCTTACTGAAATCTGTTGTGACGTAAATAATTCCTTTTTACTTTGTTATATCTGAAAGGAGAACATCGGAAGCGCAAATATTTTTATTTATTTCATATTTTTATTTGTATTTTTCGTTGTTTGGTATATTAATTAAATTGTTGAAATACACATGCGTGTACTGGCGTAGGAGTTTATTATAAGCTTATTTGTAAACCCCTTTTGATATGACTGTTGCAGAATTATCTACCTGTAAATACTTATTTGATGATCCATTGAATCAAGCTACCACACACTATGGCAAACAGCAATGCCTGGTGGTTACTGAACGAAACGTTGACAAAGTCAGACCAATGTGACAACATATTAAGCGCGGGCTATGCCGCCAGCATAGTGTGTAGAGGTCATTATGTAAAAGCTCAGTCAAATTACAAATCAATAATTACCAATCATCCCAAAACATAATTCGATTCTCCATTACATATTTATTTTTAACTAGCTGTGCCCGCGACTTCGTTCGCGTGGATGTCGGAATTGAACAATGTATTTTTTAGAACGAAGGGCTTAATTCAGGCCACGTTTTTCATACAAACCCTGTATTTAAAATTTTCTTAGATTTATCAAGAATATTTGACACTTCTATTCCAGGTTTATGTAGGACTATTTTTCCTAATGCCCGTTCTCGGCACTCCACTCCAACTCCATCCTCCGCCGCACGCCCTCCCGTCCGCCGTCCGGTCCAGTTCCAGTCCATTCCAGGCATTCCATGTCCACCAATCCATGCCAGTCCGTCCACATTCAGTCCATTTCCGTCCATTCCAGTCCATTCCATCCATTCCAGTCCATTCCAGTCCATTCCAAGTCCAGTCCATTCCAGGCCCATCCCAGTCCAGTCATCCAGTCAGTTCCTTGCTCCTGCCGTCCATTCCGCCATTCCAGGCCATTCCATACATTCCATCCATTCCAGCCATGTCCAGTCCTTCGCAGTCCAGGCAGTCCCCTTCCAGGCCTTCCAGTCCATTCAGTCCATGTCCAGGCCATTCCAGTCAGTCCAGTCCATCCAGTCCATTCCAGTCCATTCCAGGCCAGCCAGGCCATTGCCAGCCAGGCCAGGCCATTCCAGGCCAGTCCAGGCATGGCCAGTCCAGAGACAGTCAGTCCATCCATTTCCAGCCAGGCCATTCCAGTCCATTCCAGTCCATTCCAGTCATTCCAGTCCATTCCAGTCCATTCCAGTCCATTCCAGTCCATTCCAGTCCTTCCCGTCCATCCAGTCCATTCCAGTCCATTCCAGTCCCATTCCAGTCCATTCCAGTCCATTCAGTCCATTCCAGTCCATTCCAGTCCCATTCCGTCCATTCCAGTCCATTCCGTCCATTCCAGTCCATTCCAGTCCATTCCAGTCCATTCCAGTCGATTCCAGTCCATTCCAGTCCATTCCAGTCCATTCCAGTCCATCCGTCATAGTCCATTCCAGTCCATTCCAGTCCATTCCAGTCCATTCCAGTCCATTCCGTCCATTCCAGTCCATTCCAGTCCATTCCAGTCCATTCCAGTCCATTCCAGTCCATTCCAGTCCATTCCAGTCCATTCCAGTCCATTCAGTCCATTCCAGTCCATTCCAGTCCATTCCAGTCCATTCCATCCATTCCAGTCCAGGGGCCAAGGCCAGGCCAGTCCAGGCCAGGCCATGCCAGGCCAGTCCAGGCCAGGCCAGGGCCAGGCCAGGCCAGGCCCAGGCCAGGCCAGGCCAGGCCAGGCCAGGCCGGCCAGGGCCGGCCGTCCAGGACCAGGCCAGGCCAGGCCAGGCCCAGGCCAGGCCAGGGCGGCCAGGCCAGGCCCCAGGCCAGGCCAGGCCGGCCAGGCAGGCCGGCCAGGCCAGGGCCAGTCCAGGCCAGGCCAGGCCAGGCCAGGGCCAGCCAAGGCCAGTCCAGGCCAAGTCCAGGGCCCAGGGCCAGGGCCAGGCCAGGCCAGAGCCAGGCCAGTCCAGGCCAGGCCAGGCCGGCCACAGACCGGCCAGGACCGCCAGTCCCAGGCCAGGCCAGGCCAGTTCCAGCCAGGCCAGGGAGGGAAGAAGGGAGGGGGGCGAGTCGAAGGAAGCGGGCGAACGGACGGAACAAAGCAAAGGGGTGAGACTGAACCAAAGGGCACACCCGTAATTTTACTTCTGAAACACTTTAAATTCCAATATCTTTTGATAGACTGAACCGATTCCAATGAAACAAAAACTAAATTCCTCTCCAAGTTACGCTTTATCGTTGTATATAAAAGTTATCTACATTAATTTCGTACATTTTACGTGATACCTGGACAAATACACAGACAAACAGACAAACAGACAAAAATTCTAAAAATGCTAGAAATGGGTTCTATTGGTTGTCCTTTAATACCCTGGCTATATTTTTGGAGTTTTTTTTTAATGTACAAAAATAAATTTTCTACAGTTTTATTATATGTATAGATAGATAGATAGAAGATGTACAGACGCCAGCCCATCAAGCTACCACAATCAAAATATTTTATTAGATTTTCAAACATAATCACAATAGTGGTAGATTAATGTTCGATTGGTAAAATTTTATAGATCCGGGTAGGTTGACTTGCTGGCGTCTGTACGTAATAATGACCTACATATCTCAAAACCTTTGCACAATATTCTGAAGCGTATAAGCCGTATATTCTCCATATTTCATTACTCCCTAATAAACAGAATAGCAATTCAATCAAAACTACAGCGACTATAAAGGGCTAATCCCGAATTTACTGCAAACAGCTCCTAGCATAGTTGCTAGGAGCTGTTTGCAGTAAATTCGGGAAATATGATTTCTCGAGCCCTCCCCGGGGGTTCACATAAAGAAAACTTTAAGGCGCTATTAGCCTTGGTTTTATTTGCGCCCGCCCAGCGGGCTCACTGCGAGATTTACGCACGCACCAACGTCAAGATGTAACACAGTACTGGCCATATTTTAAACCGGGTAGATCCCTGTGGAAATGCGTTATTATTTTGTTTTATTGCTTGGAATCAAAGAGAGAGTTCGGTGTCAGTTGTAACTGAATTATTTGATTAATTTCTGAGTTGTTGAGTCTTTGTTTTTGTACATTTTTGTAACTCTCTGATTTTGTAGTGAATCAAAAATAACTAAAAAACGTCAAGTTGTCAATGTTTTAAAAGGAAATAATTTTTCAGTTCAAATGAGGTTCTCAATTACAGTTTTGATCTAAAACTAGTGTGAGCCACTGGTTGTTAGTTTTATCCAGCTCATCCCACCATCTTCTGCGAGGTTCTCAATAAAAAACAGAAATTATTAACTGTTTTCATTTGAAGCCTTATTTTTACTATTAACAGAAACTAACAGAAAAAACAACCCATACAAAATCTTAGACCATAGAATCTCATCAACAATAAAACAAAATAAACAGCTCTTAAACTGTATTGGAGCTAATAAAATGCCGATGAAAAGTTGGAGAGCTCGGCTTTCGGCGTAACGCTACAAATTTTCCCATGTTTACAGCACTGTGCACTGTGTTATATCTCTTAATATTTTAGTCAGAACCCTTTGCCATTGTTTCAACCGTACTTAAGTTAGACGAAGCTCTGAATAATTAAATGTGTCAAAAGTCAGTTGCTGTCCACTGAGACTTTTCTTTGTGGAATGAAGAAAAATTGGATTTAAAAATTCCAAGGAAGTTTTTGATGAAAATGAGGGGCGGTGCTCATTGTAAATTCGTAGTTGTCCTAGTGATCTACTTTCTCCACCAAATATTTGTTAATATTTTACTTTTGATGACACCTCAAAGTGTCAATTTTTTTTACGTGGTAAAATCATCAGATGAGTCCTCCCACCCCGAGCAGGGTGGGAGGGACTGTAAGACTTGCACTGACTAAAATCCACGGTGCCCTTCAATAGCCCTTTATGTTCCGGGGTCACGGTGATGGTATAAGTCCCGCGACCCCGGCAGGCTTTAGCCCTCTGAGAGGGGGCCTCGTCATTATGCTGACGCTCTTTGAGGCGCGCGTGGAACACGACGCGCCGTCGACCCGGGCATGGTCCTTGGTCGGACGGCGAGTTGCCCTTTACTCGCCGCCCGCATGCCACCTCAAAGTGTCATAGTGAAAATATCTTCGGAAAGCGTTTAGGTAAGTATCATAACTTTGCAATTCTTTACAACAGATGTTAACCTTTTAGACATAGTAGTTTAAGAGGTATAGTAGTTATAGAGGCAAGCCTATTGACATCAACTGGGCATAAATCAATACTCCATGGCTGCTACTAAAAAAATCCGATTACACTTTGTCCAACTTCGTAGTCGAACCCGGGACCTCATGCTCAGCAGTCACTCTTGCTACCACTCCATCAACGAGGCAAGTTTCTTTTATAAAAAAGGCTGACACGTAAATATTTATGTTCTCATTAGGTTATAGTTACAAACATACTACCGCTCTACTACAGTATTGTATAATTAGGACCTAAAGGTTTAAACCTGACCTCATAATTTTGTCGGGTAATACGACATCTCGCCCCCTTTCCCCCGCATTTTATAATGTGTTTTTATGCAATCAGAAAATGCTGCCAGCATCGAATAATGCTGATGACATCATAATGCCATTTAAGGCAGTGCGTACGGCAAGTGCATGCGACGCATAAGGTGCTGATAATTATGGGCAACCACCTTAATATCGACATTAAAAGTCACCGTCGTGTTACACTGTATTAAGTCAAAGTCAAACTAAGTATAATTTCAAAGACACCATTCAAAGTTAATTTCGAATGTCTAACTTTAAGTGAAAACATGCCTAATTAATTGTAATTGCCCATTTGTTAATATCACAAAAGTTTGAACAATACCTGGCCTTAGGATGACATTAAACTTTATTTAATTACAAATATTAGTCGTTATTTATCAAAGGCAGGGGTGGAAGCCACCTCCTAGTGGTCCAACTTGAGCAACGTCACCATAGGTTACCTTAAGTCACCAGTCACCAAGTCGGTCACCAAGTCACCAGTGTCGCGACACTTTCTAAGCAGATTACAGTGACCCTGGATAGTAAAGGCCAATTGAAGGATCACGGTGGATTTTATTCACTTGTCCGATAGTCCCTTGCGCTTCACCTAGGGCGAGTGGACTCATTGGATGATTGTGCCATACAAAAATAAAAGCATCACGATGGCAACTGTCGGAGTACCATGCAATTTATAGTCTTTCGTCGGTGCGCAGGATGATCAGTTTCTTGTATGTGACCACTCCATCTTTGGTCTCATATTTGCATCTGGACTAGATCGAGTGGAGCAAACCCAAAATTAAAAAAGAAAATCAAGAAACCACTAAGAAAATCTATGCACAATAACATCACTAAAAATACCTATAGGTAATTACAACATTGCAATTCCAAAATATTGTATGTATTAAAAAATGTATTCCACTAAATCAAAATAAATCTTATCCCTTATAACAAGATCAAAATTTGGATTAAAAAGAAAAACTGAATTTCCAGCAAAAACTTAGCTAACAAAGTTAATTACGAGACTGAAAATAACCTTGAAATATGAATAAGTTAAGTCTGGTCGGTCACACGTCTGTCTAATTACTACTCCGAGGGACTTTAGTTAACTAAATTAGGTGTTGGGGAACAAAATCGCCATAATTGGTGACTTTTTGCCCGTCTTCGGAGTTTTTGTTACTTTTAAACGAGAATATTTTTGACGAAGAAATAAAAGAGTTGCTCTATACAGTAGAATTTGTTGAACAACAAAGCCAACATCCGACCGGGATACGTCGGCAAATACTAAAGAAAGTCATTATATGTGTGATTTATTTGTCCGATGGGGAAGAAAAGTTCTCGAGTAGCGACCACAGACCAGAAGACGCAGCGTAGGCAGGCCGGCGGGCGACGACATTGTGAGGGTCGCGGGCAATCGATGGATGCAAGTGGCAAATTGCCGATCGGCGTGGCGGTCAAAGGGGGAGGCCTATGTTCAGCAGTGGACGTCTTCCAGCTGATGATGATGATGATGATCTGTCTATAAAAGTAAAAAAATACATTAAGGATAAGCGTTTTCAGTAATTAATTTTCCTATTTCTATGGGAGAGAGTGGACCTTAATCACCAGCAGACCCAGTGCGGATTGGTGTAAAACAGTACTTACAGATATTGAAATACTTTTTAATTCACGTCCTTCCCTCGTTTAAATATCTACAATCTATACAGCATAGCTCATCATGGATATCGTCCAAAGATCGGCTCAAAGCATCCTTTGACATCCACTCTTAAAGAAATTCCTCATCATCTGATATTGCTCATTGGTCTGATAAAATGCTTTAACGTTCACAGTGCTGAAAGGACCAAAGTGAGTTTGTATGATCGTCAAAATTGCTTTTTCCCAACTACGTTAGGGTCGGCTTCCAGTCGAACCAGGTGCAGCTGTATATCAGGATTTTACATGGAGCTGCAGCCCATCTGGGACTTAGCATGAATTTTCATGTTTCTGTGACGTAAACGGAACTTTAGTGTCCATTTGATGGAGAAAAAATAATAGTTCCTCGTTCGTACACTAGTTGCGCTTTTCAATTTTCCATTCAATGAACGCAATTATTACTTCAAGTAAGCTGTAAATAAAAACAGAAAGCTTTGTGAAAAGACCTCTGAACTCAACAACCCAGGAGCTCTGAGTAAAAGCAATACGTCCGGGTAAGAAAGGTTGTCAAACTTGTGGCCACACCAGAAACAACAACCAAAGACCGAGAAAAGACAGATGATGTAATGTGGTTACCGAGCTTTTTAATTGATGATTGATCATCCATCTATAAATCGACCTTGACAAGCGTAACTTCAGCTTGAGGATCGACCCATGTGGATATTAATTAGCCACAAGGTCCTCTGTAAAGGGTTATTATTATGCCCGTGCCACACATGTGACCACTTATATGATCAAATAAGTGTGCACATGTCTGGCGCTGGCCTTACGATAGCTCGTAATTCGCACTGCTGTGTATTAGGCCGGTGCCAACCATATTATGCACACTTATTTGATCACACAAGTGATCAAATGTGTGGCACGGGCATTACATATAATGTAATTAAGTTCTATATACGTACGTATGTCACCAAATTCACAGTTAAAACCACAAGCGGCTAGTAACGCCATTGTTGTTAATATTTACTAAATCCGCGGCTAACAAAGCTTATCACAGTTTATGCATAAATAAAGAGATATAAGTCGTTTCGTATAAAGGACTGCCCTGAATGTACAACGAGCGTGGAACTACGAAAACTAATTATGGACTGGGTTAAAATTGTTTTGTATCATGTAAAGTGTTTTATGAAAACCCATTTATTTCATAACCTCTCCGTTACTTAGCACTAGAACCACACCACAACCAAACCACGTGATAACGCGTATAATCTGTATAGAAAATAAATAGTAGATTTTACATGCATGGACCAAATTGTTTTCTCAAAAGTTTGTGGAAGAAGGTCGCGGGACTTATCGAATAACTGTGACCCTGGAACGTGAAGGGCTATTGAAGGACACCGTGGATTTAAGTCAGTACGAGTCTGACAGTTCCTTCTGACCTGCCCTGGGTGGGAGGATTCATTTGATGATAAATCACCAGGTTATAAAAAAGCTTGTAGAGCAATCTTTTCCAGGTGTGAAATCTTCAGGGACACCCTAGCTAGGTTAACAGACGTCTGTATAAAGGTGTAAGAGAGAAACAGGATGCCTAAGGAAGAGGAAATGGTGTCGTGGCGCAGCATGGAGATACTTGAGTTAAAATTTTTATTAACCTTTCTCGAAAAGTTTAGATTTTGTTTTTTGTCCATCACTGATAAGAACGCTTCCGCTACGTATGGAACCAAAGTTTTGGAACTGGTTCAAAGTCAAATCATTTATTTCAATTAGGCTATCAAAGAGGCGCTTTTAAACGTCGAATTAGAATTAAGGGAATGGGATGGGATGGGATTGATTTTACACCCATTCGCAAAGGTAGAACGGGCAAGAAACTCCATACTAACTCTTTTTAAAAATGTTTTACAATATTTTTGTAATAATGTAAAATCAATGTACCTTGAAAATCTAAGTAATATGATTAAAAAATTCAATGATAAGAAATAAAAAAATAAATTAATAAACATAAAGTTATAGTGCCAAGCGGACCTTTTCTTTTCCTTGTAAAGAACTGGTTCCCATCGAGAATTTTTATTGACTCGTATGGAACTGGTTCCCATAGCGGCTTTTAATTTACTTCTATGGAACTGCTAGCCCTCGCTCACGAGAAGAACACTTGACATGAAGGCCGTAACAATCTATGCAGTATTTTTTCCGTGGCGAAAAACTTTTAAGCAGCATAGTTTTAAGGTGATCAGGAGCAGTCTCTTAACTACCTCATCCTATTGCAAATCTTCGTACCTCCACGATCATGTCTCAGAAATAATTCAGACGTCCCTCGAGAACAAAGCGTCGACTAAAGGGGTGTTTTATACATTATACATACAAACCAAAGAGTACATACATTGTGCAGATTAATATAATGTCCCGGCAAGATTCGCAACTAATACAATTATGATCAAACACTAGTGTAGTATAATGTATTCACTTTGTTATAAACTACATAGTTTATTCTCTATAGATTTATGTATAATGAGATATGTACCAGTAACATTTCTCGTTTTCAAACTATTTTAATATCAGAGGGTCTAGACAAGTGGGATCGCGATGCTATTTTAAGTCTTGTGAATGGTCAGTGATGTGCAGCTCGCCTTCCGATCAAAACCAAACCAAACCTTCCGAACAAAAGAGATACTATCTAAACACGTTATTAGTGCTATGAACAAAAAAAAGGTGACAACATGAAAAAATTAAATAGTCATAAGATACTAAGACACAATGGGTGTTTATCTTTTTGTGGTATGACGGTCGATGTTTTATCAGAACTTATGAATTCAGAACTAATAGAGAGTAGGGTTCACCCGAAAATTTCGTGTACACCATATTTTCCTTGACTGACTAAGAGAGCAGACCACTAGAACCGAGTCGACTCAAGGAAATGTCAGCAAACTGACGGGGCCCTTGAATAGCTACGCCAGTTGATAAAAAATGTAATGTAAAAATGTAAAATATTACACTTATTATGATACTAGCTGTGCCCGCAACTTCGTTCGCGTGGATGTCGGAATTTAACAATGTATTTTTTAGTTGCAAGCGCTTAATTCAGGCCACGTTTTTTATATAAACCGTGTATTTAGATTTTTTTTAGATTAATCAAAAATATTTACACTTGTATTCCAGGTTTATGTAGGACTATTTTCCTAATGCCCTCTCCACCACACCACACCACACCACACCACACCACACCACACCGCACCGCACCGCACCTCACCACACCACACCACACCACACCACACCACCTTACTCCACACCACACCACACCACACCACACCACACCACACCACACCACACCACACCACACCACTCCACTGTAGTTTTGCTATTCAAATTCGAAGTTAGATCGCGCGACTGACGTACGAAATCAAATTGTGAGACCAAAGTGCACCCGTAATTTTACTTCTAAAACACTTTAAATTCAAATATCTTTTGATAGACTGAACCGATTCCAATGAAACAAAAACTAAATTCCTCTCCAAGTTACGCTTAATCGTTGTGTATAAAAGTTATCTACATTAATTTCGTACATTTTACGTGATACCTGGACAAATACACAGACAAACAGATAAACAGACAAAAATTCTAAAAATGCTAGAAATGGGTTCTATTGGTTGTCCTTTAATACCCTGGCTATATTTTTTGAGTTTTCTTTTAATGTACAAAAATAATTTTTCTACAGTTTTATTATATGTATAGATAGATATAGAATAGATAGATAGATAGATAGATATAGATAGATATAGATAGAAGATACTTATCATTCGGAAATCGGTGGCTTTCTTTGTTTTTAATTCATTTCTGCGGCAAACTTCCGAAAGATTACTTATTTTACACTTTTTTGTGGTGGTTTTTGAAGGTGGTTTTTGTTAAGTTTTTTTGATAGTCAAGATTGACCGCTCTATCCAGAGCGACAGATCTTAGATTAGTCTGGAGTGTCATTTATCTGGCTGGATAATTTTGGGAAAGGCTTTTACCCAACTGTGTATCAGTATCGGTTCCGCGAACTACAAAAAAAAACAACATAGAAATACAAACGTGTGTTGCCCAAAAAATGTACCGTCAGCCACAGAATTCAAAAACAGTTTCACCGAAAAACAACACGTTAGAGAAAAAATGTGTCAGTTTGTGCACTATTCATTCAATATACCTGTATCACAATGACATACCGTGGTTTTGTGGAATAGAATTTGATATTTCAAATAATAATAATAATATTCCACAACTACCACACAACGCCATCTGTCCCAAGCAAAGCAGAGCTTGTGTTATGGGTGCTAGACAACTGATAAACATCATCATCTGCCTAGCCTTTTCCCAACTATATTGGAGTCGGCTTCGAGTCAAACCAGATTCAGCTAGATATCAGTATTTTACATGGAGCGACTGCCTGTCGGACCTCCACAACCCAGTAACTAGGTAATACCATACACCATGGTAAGATTGGTTGTCAGACTTTAGAGCTTCTGACTAACAGTAACGACTGTCAAAGATCTACAAATGACAGCCGGGACCAACGGCTTTACGTGCTTTCCGAGGCACGGAGGAAACTCGCCATGACAGATGGTCACCCATCCACAGACCAACCTAGGCAAGCGCGGCTTAACCCGGAAGATCGGCCTGTGCGGCTGTAATTATTTAGCCACGAGCTCCTCCATAACACAAGCTACTTGTCTGTGTGTATATTTATATATATCTAAATACATACATATTATAGATAAACTAGCTGACCCGGCAAACGTTGTTTTGCCATATAAATTATTTTTACACTTAGGGGTATGAAAAATAGATGTTGGCCGATTCTCATAGATACCGGATAAGCACAAAAAATTTCATCAAAATCGGTCAAGCCGTTTCGGAGGAGTATGGCAACGAAAACTGTGACACGAGAATTTTATATATTAGACTAGCTGTGCCCGCAACTTCGTTCGCGTGGATGTCGGAATTGAACAATGTATTTTTTAGTTCTAAGCGCTTAATTCAGGCCCGTCCATTCCAGTCTATTCCAGTCCATTCCAGTCCATTCCAGTCCATTCCAGTCCATTCCAGTCCATTCCAGTCCATTCCAGTCCATTCCAGTCCATTCCAGTCCATTCCAGTCCATTCCAGTCCATTCCAGTCCATTCCAGTCCATTCCAGTCCATTCCAGTCCATTCCAGTCCATTCCAGTCCATTCCAGTCCCAGTCCATTCCAGTCCATTCCAGTCCATTCCAGTCCATTCCAGTCCATTCCAGTCCATTCCAGTCCATTCCAGTCCATTCCAGTCCATTCCAGTCCATTCCAGTCCATTCCAGTCCATTCCAGTCCATTCCAGTCCATTCCAGTCCATTCCAGTCCATTCCAGTCCATTCCAGTCCATTCCAGTCCATTCCAGTCCATTCCAGTCCATTCCAGTCCATTCCAGTCCATTCCAGTCCATTCCAGTCCATTCCAGTCCATTCCAGTCCATTCCAGTCCATTCCAGTCCATTCCAGTCCATTCCAGTCCATTCCAGTCCATTCCAGTCCATTCCAGTCCATTCCAGTCCATTCCAGTCCATTCCAGTCCATTCCAGTCCATTCCAGTCCATTCCATTCCAGTCCATTCCAGTCCATTCCAGTCCATTCCAGTCCATTCCAGTCCATTCCAGTCCATTCCAGTCCATTCCAGTCCATTCCAGTCCATTCCAGTCCATTCCAGTCCATTCCAGTCCATTCCAGTCCATTCCAGTCCATTCCAGTCCATTCCAGTCCATTCCAGTCCATTCCAGTCCATTCCAGTCCATTCCAGTCCATTCCAGTCCATTCCAGTCCATTCCAGTCCATTCCAGTCCATTCCAGTCCATTCCAGTCCATTCCAGTCCATTCCAGTCCATTCCAGTCCATTCCAGTCCATTCCAGTCCATTCCAGTCCATTCCAGTCCATTCCAGTCCATTCCAGTCCATTCCAGTCCATTCCAGTCCATTCCAGTCCATTCCAGTCCATTCCAGTCCATTCCAGTCCATTCCAGTCCATTCCAGTCCATTCCAGTCCATTCCAGTCCATTCCAGTCCATTCCAGTCCATTCCAGTCCATTCCAGTCCATTCCAGTCCATTCCAGTCCATTCCAGTCCATTCCAGTCCATTCCAGTCCATTCCAGTCCATTCCAGTCCATTCCAGTCCATTCCAGTCCATTCCAGTCCATTCCAGTCCATCCGTCCATTCCAGTCCATTCCAGTCCATTCCAGTCCATTCCAGTCCATTCCAGTCCATTCCAGTCCATTCCAGTCCATTCCAGTCCATTCCAGTTATTTGAATAATCTAGTTTTTCTATTCGAAGTTAGATCGCGCGACTGACGTACGAAATCAATGTGTGAGACCAAAGAAACTTCTGAAACACTTAAGATTCAAATATCTTTTGATAGACTGAACCGATTCCAATGAAACAAAAACTAAATTCCTCTCCAAGTTACGCTTAATCATTGTGTATAAAAGTTATCTACATTAATTTTGTATATTTTACGTGATACCTGGACAAATACACAGACAAACAGACAAACAGACAAAAATTCTAAAAATGCTAGAAATGGGTTCTATTGGTTGTCCTTTAATACCCTGGCTATATTTTTTGAGTTTTTATTTAATGTACAAAAATAATTTTTCTACAGTTTTATTATATGTATATAGAATATAGATATAGATTACACCCAGCCACAGAACAAATGATCGTGCTCATCACACAAACATTTGTCCTATGTGGGAATCGAACCCACGACCTCCGGCATAGCAGTCAGGGTCACTAACTACTAGACCAACAGGCCATTCAAATAGTTTTAAAGGTGCGAATGCTTTGCTCGGGAGTCGTGGCTTGAGTTTCTTGCAAACTATGCCCATCAAAGTTGAGAAGCTTTTGTGATTGCGTTTGATCTCTAGCGTGGTTGAGCTTCATCTCACAATGTACTGCATTATGCATACTTGCCTGCAATTGCAAGCCATAAATGGTTATGCAAGTATGCAGCTTTAAAGTATTATTGGATAATATTATTTCCTTCTGTTGTTGCTTATTCGGTCGATGGCACTATTTCATTTTATTAGCCCTGAACAACACTACTCCCGCTTGGCAGTGCAGAAATAGTGCTACATATTCCCAGGCAAGTAAGAAATCGGTTTTTTTTTTTCTGCGATGCAGTGTAAAATCATTAAACAAAAAGATGATGTTTCAGAAACAGTCAAGTGCGGTCCCGGCACTGTTGGTATCATCATTCAAATATTACCTACTTGCCTCGTCAAAATATACACCACATGCAAAAATAAGGAAAAAAATAAAATAAATCAACATTACACTCAAGAAAACTTCAGTTACAAATCATCATCATCATCATCAGCCGGAAGACGTCCACTGCTGAACATAGGCCTCCCCACCTAGTTACAAATCACAACAACCAAAACCAACCTGTCAAAACCAAGTACTAACCATTCACCTCATACCAAGTACATAACACACTTTTTTTATACAAACTGACTTTCCTCCAAGTGTGGCGATTTCGTAAAGTTTAAGTGGCCATTTGCCAACTTGTTTACAGCTGCCCCAAGGCAACTGGTTCAGTTCCCGGCTACGTTTTATTACTGAAGCGTATGGTAGTCAGGAAATCGAGGGCAAAATAGTAGTACATGCTGGTTTCTAAGCTTTCCTTAGGCGCAGGAAATAAATGTTAATTATGAAAATGGAGGGCCCTTTCGTGTATTAAAGTTGGGTCGTCAAATAGAATCGTTTGGGGCTAAGTGCCTGAAAGTTCTTGTCTATAATTATCTTCATTTCTTCTTGGGGGACTAGAATTCTGAGGGGAGTAATGCTCCAATACTAATTTTATAAGCTCCCTACTTAACAGTCTACGTTCTTATCGTTTGCGCATTAAAATTGGCCCCATTGACCTAAGTACGTTTCGAATTTACTAAAAGTAAAAGGCTGCAAAATTGTGGAGAATATTAGAACAACTGTTTTTTTTTAATGGGAAAAATGTAGGACGTGTTCAATACCAGTTATTGTTTCGCCAATTATTATCATAAGCAGCTTAATACTACACAAAATTTTAAAAAGTATGTGACATAATTTTCGACGTCGCCAAACATTAAGCTGATGTCACTTTGTAAGCAGCTAAATCTAACTTAGTAACCTATCATTAAAGTTTTAAACGCAACACAAACTCTAAGAAACTGACCCAAAAGACAATTTATAAGTAACGTCAACAGTTACATTGAAGAAGCAGGAAAGCATTATCATCAAAAGGAAGAAAACTGTTTATTCTTCACATTCAATGGAAATGTATTTTGCAAATAATTATAAACTCTAACACTACAGTCAACAGCCTAGTATTCTATGCATGAAATTGAGAACAATATTTTGACTTCACAGCCCAAACTATCTCGAAACTCCACAAACAGACAGCACAGTCCTGGTAGACACCTAAATGACTGCAAACTAAAGGGTCCAGCCACGTCAATGGGTTCCGTACAATTTGGCTTGTTAGGCCTCGTTCAGTGTGATGAGATGAGCGTTTAGTGTAGTGAATTGATCAAAATGATGATGATGGGAAGGCAAACAATACTATTAGTTGCTGTTAAGACACGTAAATGGTGCATATTTTTTTCTTAACAGATGAATTTCGTGGTACTGTTCAGCAGGTACGGTAGAGGTTTTTACCAGAAAAGTTTATTAAAACATGCGAATGGCTGTCCGTTGATATGAAATATGAAAAATAACAGGCAAAGAATGAAGAAGATTGAGATCCCCACACTTCCACGGTCGCGCCAGTACCGCAAATATTATTTTACTCTTACCTTGAGGTAAAATACATCTACTGCAACAACACCTCGCAACAAATTACGCTACCGCGCCCGCTACCGCTTGCGCTCTAGTCACCGCATTCTCACCCAGAAAGTTAGACGTCCACTACATCAACAAGGGACGTTTCGCCATGTTTGTACTACGGCCGGTTATGTTGTGATTATATTAGCGGAGCAAGGTAAATACGGCAGGTAGGCTTTATGTAAACCGAGTTACGTTGTGTCGCTTCATATTTGGGACATGTGGCCTAGACTGAGTTAGATCCAATTAGCACTAAGCGCGTTTGAGATTATAATCTCGTACTGGCTCGTGGAAAACTGGGACCTTATTTATGTCAAATGTCATAGATTGACAGAAAAGAATGTTGCTAGTCGATTTTCCGTTGTTTTGTTTTAGACATAAGTTCCAATTTAGACCACACGACAAAAAAACGCTGATAAGTTATAACATTACACGTGTCTTGCATATCAATACAGTTATTAAGATACCTTTGTATACCCACTCAAGCCATGATAAAACCGATAACATCCCACGCAGGTAGAACTAATTATCTTTTATCATCAATTCACAATAATATTCTTATTCCTTTGAAGCTCGAGGAGCCCAATCTTTCACAACACACGACTGATTTTAATAAGCTCTATCTAAAAATACGATCCGCGAACTAGAAAATCACAGGGAAAAAAACACGACGGGAAAATGAAAAAAATCTCTTTTAACGTGGAAAATATTGAATATCTGGTGAGGACATACGGTATTGCGTATCGCGGGGCTTCGAGAAGTAATCGGTGTCGATTATCACTTGATATCGGAAATCTGTCACGATCACGTCGCTTCCGCAACATGTGTTTAAAAATCGCGAGACGACAGCTTTTAAGGAGGGTTCACACGAGGTTTTAATGTTGAAAATGTTCCCTGCTGTTTTTGTAATGGTTTTATGCAGCACATTTTTGCTGGTAAAAGATTACCTACTCACTGTAAAATTGACGTAAGCAAAATGTTAAGTAGCAGTCATCATCATCATCATCAGCCGGAAGACGTCCACTGCTGAACATAGGCCTCCCCCTTGGACAGCCACGCCGAACGACAATTCGCCACTTGCATCCATCGGTTGCCCGCGACTCTCACGATGTCGTCGGTCCACCTAGTGGGAGGCCTACCTACGCTGCGTTTTCCGGTCCGTGGTCGCCACTCGAGAACCTTTCTTCCCCATCGGTTGTCAGTTCTACGAGCGATGTGGCCTGCCCATTGCCACTTCAACTCGCAAATTTTACGAGCTATGTCGGTGACTCTGGTTCTTCGCCGAATATCCGTGTTCCGGATTTTATCCCGCAAAGAAACTCCGAGCATAGCTCTTTCCATTGCTCGTTGAGTGACTCTTAGTTTCTCTAAAAGGCCAGTAGTCAAAGACCACGTTTCAGAGTAGCAGTGAATATGATTATTATAATCGCATTAGGTCGTGAAAGGATCGTAAGTCAATCTCCGGCCACCGAAGGCCACGGGCATGCGGGCGGCGAGTAATGGGCAACTCGCTGTTCGACCATGGACCATACCCGGGTCGACGGCGTGTCATGTTCCACCACGGTAAAATATAAATTGTTTTTAACTTATCTTAATTGACTAGCAACTTACTTAATGAGCCTTCTAACAGCTTTTGATACCGAAACAGACCTTGGACCGGTAAAACTAATTAATTCTTCTGATACCACCTAATAGCCCCGGAGACTTTCAATAGGTACCCTAATTAATAAGTTGAAAGGAAAGCAGAGAGAGAGGGCAGCGTCCTCCCTCCGCTCCAACCGCAGTGGTGTACGCCCACGGCGTCGGACGTCGCAAGAGCGAGACCATCTCCGGCCACCGTAGGCGCGGGCATGCGGACAAAGAGTAAAGGGCAACTCGCTGTCCGACCATGGACCATGCCCGGGTCGACGGCGCGTCGTGTTCCACGCGCGCCTCAAAGAGCTGTCAGCAAATGACGGGGCTCCCTCACAGAGGGCCAAAGCCTGCCGGGGTCGCGGGATTTATTTCCTCATCGTGACCCCGGAACATAAAGGGCTAATGAAGAACACCGTGGATTTTAGTCAGTTCAAGTCTGACAGTACCTCTGACCCTGCCCGGGGTGGGAGGTCTCATTTGATGATTTTACAACGTAAAAAAAAAAAAGTATCGCCATACCAAATAACCATATTGCCAAGATCGACACATCATAGCCGATGTCTGAGAGCCAATTGGTTTAAGCATTAGTTTTATATGCCAATTGCCGCGACTACAAAACCCAGATTTGACCAGGTTTTTTTTGTTTGTTGTTTACTTTTCAGGGTTTGCTCTATTCTTTATTTACACCCAAGCAGAACTTGATCGACTAGCTGGTTTAACACTTTACTATGATTACCTTTGTTTCAATTTTAAGTATCCGTCAGATGTTTAAAAATATGTATAAAAGCACGGTACTAACAGACTTAGCAAACTCAACATGAAAATATTAATTTTATCTTCACAGATTCTACGCAACTCCATGTGTAATAACCCTTATTCAGAAGCACGTGCCTGCCACATGACATGGAACGCCACGCTGATTAAATTTGAAACCATAAAAAATCATGAACGACAAACAGGACCTGTTACGGGGTTGCGTGCTCATACATTGTTAAATAAATTGTACCTTTTACTCGAGGTAAAAGTAAACATTGGGATCGTTGCATGTCCCCCGACCGTATTTGGCTCGAGTTACTAATTCTAGATTGAAAGATATTTTTTTATAGATTTCGAATTACGCAATGTGTTTTTTTTTTACGGTAGCGTATTATGTTCGTCTGGGAGTGGTTTTTGTTTTGATTAAGTTTTTTTTATGACGAAAAAAGTTTCGGCCTTTCTTTTTTTATTACTTGAAGGTAAGAACATAAGTATATTTAGGCCCGATAGAATACCTGTCTGGCTCGAGTTTACTATTCATAAAAATATGGAAAATAGGGTACAGTGAAAGTAAAGCCCACTAAAAATACCATATTATATTTTTTTGGGTTACAAAATCTATTCTCAAATGAGTTCTCCTAGGTAGAGTCGAATGGATTGTCAAAATCTTACTAAAATTCACACTGTTCTTTCAGTTGCTCTTACAGAAGAATCGAAAATTCTTAAATATTCATAATCTAGTGGAGCGTGGAGCGACGTCTCCGCTGCGCATACGTTTATCGAACGCCTATGCTGAACAAACGCTAACGTAAACGTGTGAAGGCGCTCTTAGTTGGTATTGGTATACGAGTATAACAGTTCCATACTCTCCACACAAAAAAAAAGATATGACCATGAATTCTTACTTATGTAAAGACGTAGTAATATTATTTATTCTTTGGTAAAGATTAAATTGGAGTTGAAGTCCAAGAGCCTAAAAAAAAAAAAAAAAATTCTGTTGCGTTCAGAGAATTCAGTAGGTATTTGCAATTTATTTTCAAACTAACGTGGAGTGAAGTGACAGTGCATATTCAACAGAGTGCTACTAAAACAAACTACACACTTACTGCAGCACACCTGCGTCTAAAATCACAACACAACCATAAAATTCGTATAAAAATTCAAAACAACTCATGCATTATAAAGTTTTAGAAAATATTTTTCATTTTTTTTTTTGTTTATTAAAAAGTTTGTATGCAAAACGCACAGGCTCCGTTTATGACATCCGTGGTCTAGTAAAAATAATTTATCGTTCAGACTCAACACTGACTTTGCATTTGCCCCAACGAGAATAAGCCGCAGAATTTAAGATAAACGGCCGTATTCTAGCTATTATGGTTAAGCTGAAATATTTCTTCCGCGTTTTAGTGAAATGTGCAATTATTTTTGGTGGATTTTGTTATGCATTAAAGATGGAGATTTGATTTAGGTACCAACTAACAGGATATATGATAACTTAAAATGTCACTTACGGGATATCTTTCGTGATTATTAATTTGTTTGAGTTCCCGATATTTCGACGCTGTTGCAAGTTCAGTCAACCCGCGATCATGACGCTTGCAACAGCGTCGAAATATCGGGAACTCAAACAAATTAATAATCACGGAAGATATCCCGTAAGTGACATTTTAAATTATGAAGCAAACCTGATAGTTTAAAAAAAAAAGGATATATGATATCCTTATTTTATTTTACAAACAGTAAAACACTTCAAGAATAGATACTTCAAGTAAGCTCGAAATTGATAACTAATCTTACCAAGGTATCATATTACCCAGTTACTGGGGTGTTGATGTTTATATAGGCAGTCGCTCTGTGTAAAATAGTAATGATTTTCAGCTGCATCCAGGCCCACTGTTATCTGACCTCAACTTAGTTGCGAAAGGCTAAGCAAATGGTGAGAAATTAACGCCCTAAGTTAATATTATTCTTCTAAATCCAAATACTCTTTTTCTTTGACAGCTACTTTTGATTGAACATCTTTAAAAAACCGATAGATAAATCGAATCTTAAATTTGGTCTTTGATTTTTTACAGAAAATGAGCGGTATCAAGATTGCAATGGAAATACATAGATTATTAAAATAAAACATAAAACAACACATAGTCCACCCAGCAAATGCTGGTTTGGTAACCCATTTGGTGTGGATATGCTCAGCAAAATTCTTTGCATTTAATTTTTTTTTTTTTTTTTATAATTTCTGTGTATGTGTGTGTCCAATGTCGAATAAAAGATCTTCTATTCTATTCTATAGTCAATAGAAGTGTAAATCCGAATATTACAACATTAGCTCAAACCAGAATAAGACCACATTTAAGATGCCGGACACAACCTGCAAATAGAACTTGAGAGAACTGCCGTAAAGATGCGCAACGGTCCGGGCACGGGATTATTCCGGGACGTGATACAGCTCTAGCCTATTGTGGGACAATCACAGATGCAGGCCGAAACTTAGGGGCTATTGCAACTTAGTGACTGTATCTTCTTGAGTCTACATAGACTTCGGAGTGAATTAATATTGCGCCGTTGTGTACTGTAGCTAAAAATCTACATGAATTTTGCAGTTGTGGCTGTGAATTTGTGGGATGTCCGTGATTGTTTGAAATGTGTTTGCGTTGGTTAAAACTAACCCTAATAATGATAACCGCAACAAGGGTTGTGACGTATCATTGAACGTGTATGTTGTGCATCCATTGCCCATTTTGTTGCTAAAATTAATTTATCGTGTGTTGTTATTACAAACTATCGTCATTTAGGGACAATTCATAAGGAGCAAGACGCGACACGACGATACTGTAAATGTTTATCTTTTCGTTTATCAGTCATCAAAAATATAAAATCGTTAATTTTAAATTTTTATATTAAGTATTTAAATAGCGTTGTTTAAAAAAAATAGAATTCATCAAAGAAATAAAGTTATTATGTTTCTAATTCAGTACCGAAAATAATCCCATGAGTCCTCTCGCCCTGAGTCGAACAAATAGGGCTGTCAGACTGTCTGTCTTACTGACTAGCGAACATTAGTGATCTAGGGCTACCCTGCTGAAACTGTTCCACGATCGCAGATAATATGTTGACTTCTTGTGGATACTCCATTATCATCTATAAATTCCATATTATCCATAAATCCGTAGAACATTTCCGTGATTTACCTTCAATAACATTCATCAAACAAACATACGACTTCTGAATCACATTAAATAAATTAGAAACTCCCAAAAGCTATGCATATTCAGAGAAAAATAATAAAATTGGGTCACTTCACTCCATTACCGTGCAGAAATCAATAACATAAGGTAAGTACGGGAAGGCTTTCACTCGACGACGTAATTGCTGTGTATAATAACGACGAAGCGAGATCAGAAGTTCCAACTTGTATAAATATACAAAACAGTACGTGGCATGTCCATAATCGGACAGCGAGTCGCCCATTACTCGCCGTCCACATCCCGCGATTTAGTTAAACTTTAGTCTCATATAAGGCATATCAGGATTTGTAGCAAAATCAAAATTGGAGCAGGGATTTAGGCATCAAAGTGTCAAAAATAATCAAACTTATTTAAGCTTTCATAATATTAAATATTTGATATAATTATTTCGTATAAATTGGCCATAGAGTCTGAAAGGACAAAGGTCAAAAATGTATGGAATTTGGCCCAAGAGACTCAAATGCTGACACTTTTTGGAAACGAAAGTACATAGGTAGATACTTTATTGATAAGGGAAAATGGCAAAGAAAATATAAAGCGCTGACTCCGAGTATATGAGATAAGGACAGGAAGATGAGAGTCTAACTTAAAACCTAAGTTTTTCATTACAGTATATGGACATTCTGCCAACATTTCTAATATCACTGAAATGCGCCTTCAGCTGAAAAGCATTACGTTAAAAGTCATCGCTTTTCTCATGTGAAACCGTAAGAGCGGATATAAAGGATTTTTTTAATATCCACCGTATAAGGTGCGTCCTTGAAGCGAACCGATGGATAGAAACCCGATATCGTAACGATGTTTGATGTCGAAGGTGACGTATTTTCATGCATTATGGTATGATTTTGAATAGAAAAGATACTCAGGAGAAGATTGATTAAAAACGAACAAAATAATACAACTTTGAGGCTTGTTTACTCTGAAGGGTTTGGTCTACACTTTTTTTGAGGATGGGAATCATTACAACAGTCCTCCTGCTCTGCAATCGATAAATTAATCAAAGAGCTAATTGTTTCTTCAGTTGCCCATGTTTTTTTTTTTTGTTAAATTTTAAAGGGCTCTTGACCTCAATCTCAGAAGCATAGATTAGGCCTAATATGAAACGAACTTACCTAGTTTTTTGTTTTATCGCGGTCGCATAGTACTTACTTATTGATACAGTCAACTTTTCTCACTAGAGAAACTCATATTTGGGTAGGTTTTTGAGTCACGCTGAAAACGTGGTACACAAAATTAAAAACATGTTTAGATAAGAGGTATTCAACCGACACATTTTTAAAGTTACGATGTTTAGTTCCCAATAAAGGTCTAGAAGGTATTTCGAAACTTTGTAGATGCTTCATTTAATTTCATATTTTTATTAAGTAAAGCCAGATTAATTTAGTCAAGATTTAAATTTTGCCATGCCTCAAAAATGATGATCGCGGGGACTTATACCATCACCGTGACCCCGGAACATAAAGCGCTATTGAAGAATACCGTGCATTTTAGTCAGTACAAGTCTGATAGTCCCTCCCGCCCTGCCCGGGGTGGGAGGACTCATCTGAAGATTTTACCACGTAAAAAAAAAACCTCAAAAATGATAGCTGCTAGCTCTTGGAATATTTTTCATAATCCAAAAGAATCAAACAAAATTCTACAAACGCACTTATATAAATTTATAGCAACAAACTAAATGCTCCATTAAGACCTTTAACCGGATTAACAGCTACCCGAAGCATTGCAAAGTGCACCCAACACAATAATGCTATTCAATTGAATTATGATGCACTATACGAAACGAGTAGGTATTATACAGTCAACTAACCAATATCGTACTAAAAGTAGCAGACCACTGAAGGCGCGGGCATGCAGACGGCGAGGAATGGGCGACTCGCTGTCCGATCATGGACCATGCCTGGGTATAAAACAAAGTTTATGCATACAAAAACTCCACGTTAAAGCTTTCACTCGGACTTTTGCAGAATTAGTCGTCATTATGGTGTTCATAAGCTATGGAACAGCAAACACCATAATCATGCGCCATTAGCGACTGTGACTGCGGCGTCCCACGATCGGTTCCCAGTAGTTGTTCCAGTAAATGCTGTGAAAATGTGGTTTTCATGTCAATAGAAAAACGTTTATTGGAAGAGCAAAGAAAATTTAACCAATTAAATTTAAAAGGTAAAATAAAGTTTGTGGTGTGGTAAAATTAATAATAATTTAATTAAAGAAATAAAAATAATGGAATTCATCACAGTTGCACAACTTCAGTATATTTTTTGCTCAGTGATTCCATTTTTAACCGACTTCAAAAAAAAAGTAGGTTCTCAGTTCGACCTGTATGTAAGTATGTTTGTCCGCGATTATCTTGCGTTTGGCTGAACCGATTTTGATGCGGTTTTTAGAAAAGTGTTCGTTACATTTTGTAGAAGGTATAAATATACAATAATAATGGATTCCTCGTGAAATTGCCCCACATAGATTCGTTTTTGTTGCTTACTAGGATTGTAGATTTTCAAAGACGCCGATTACATTATGAAGATTTTTGTTGAATATCTAAACTAAAAAGGGGAAAAAAAAGGGAACCGACTTCAAAACCAAACACAATGAAAGGACTGTAAAATAACTTTTCTTTCGGAAGTCGGTGGGCATAGTCAATGAAATAAAAAACAAAGCCACCGACTACCGGAAGAAAAGTTACTTTACCGTTTTTTTTTTTTGCTTGGTTTTGAAGTCGGTTCCCTTTTATTAAAAAAGTTTTTTATGTAATCCAGTAGAATCAATATTTACCTTTCAAAATATTCACAGTAAACTTATGTACATACACACCTACAACAAGCTGAACAAGTTACACAAACATAAAGCTATTATTTACAACATAGCCAATAGAGATTATACAAAAATACTAACAATACAGTCAAAACAATAGAAAACTACACCAAAAAAACGAAAAAAAAACAACTAACGCAATGCACGAATAACAGGAAAACGGTTTAAAATAAATAAATAGAAACATAGAAAATGTAACACAAATATTATCAAACGCACTACACATGCGGCTCAAAAAATATACCTCTGAAATAAAATAAAAATAAATGTTCCTTTTGGTCGCGGTAGCATAGAACGCGAGCATAATAGAGACATATCGTATGGCGCGGATGATGTGCTGTGCACGAATTAAAAATGGTCACTGGTTTTATTGAATTACTGTGCAGTCACCAAGCAAGGTTTTAAAAGTATTTTTATTGTACCGTTTGTACCTGTATGTGATTTCAGTAAATAAAAGTCTTCAGCTACTTATATTTTGCTTTCTTTAGCACTATGATATCTATTCCTCCTCAATTTCGTAGGTCAAAAGTCATTAAATGAGTTCTGGGCTCAGGTTGAAGCGAAAAGCACTGTCAGACTCGACTGATTACAACGCTCATCCTATTCCTACCATTATACTTTGTAATCCAGAGCCAAAGTAACCTTTTAGAGGTATTTCACGAAGGGCACCCGCTTACAACGGCACCTGAGCTACTTGCACCTTATCTATTCGACATAAGGCTCCTGTCAAATTATTTCGCAGGTGCCAGGTGCCTTTTCGCAATACCTCACCTTTTATGACACCTTCGTAACCCTGGCAGATTTGGAACTGTTGGGCCCCGTCAATTATGCTGACCGTACCTAGAGGCGCATATTTATCACGCCGCGCCCTCGACTCGGGCCCGGTTCTTCATCGGACGGTGAGTTACCCATTTCTTACCGTCTGTAAGCCTTCGCTTTCGGTGGCCAGAATTTGTCTTGCGTTCAAGAACGCTGAGAGCGTCTCCTGCGTCGGCGGTAACGTGTCGAGGAGGATTGCCTCTACCACAAGTGTCCCGCTTCCTCCTTCACTCGTTTGATTCCCAAAAAGTGTGGCTGCTTCCTATGTCCCTTCGCTTCATACCATAAGCATGATGACATGACCAACCAGTGTCAGGCAAGGTAGATCGCTGACGCCGATCTCAATGAGGCCACGCTGCGCTGGTGTTCCACCCAAGCGAAGCAGACGCTCAATGTAAGCTTCACCTTGCCCTCCGTCTGTGCTGTTCACACAATGGCGACTTCCAGGCGTGTCATCCCGCCGATTTCCCATTTCCCTAAAATATATTGGTTAAAAGGTGCATTCACACTCATCAGTCACCGTCACGTCACGTCACCGGCCCGGTTTAAAAAACAAAAAGTTTCTGCACTCCTATAAGATACTTGTTCCCACACGTCAGTCACCGGCCAGTCACTGACATGTGATCTATCAGTCACGTCACCTGTTAGGCATATTTCCATACAAGTTTCATTCGTTGACGTGACGGTGACGTGACTGAATGATATGTGATGCCAATTAACTGACATATTTACTGGTTAAAGAACTATACTCATGTAGCTAACATTTTAATTATTATGTCTGCGAAAGATTATTTTGTTATTCGTAAAATGAAACTCTACGGCGCCAGTGAAAGCATTATAGAAGCTGTTATTTTATTAATTGCTCTAGAGTAGCGCTTATTACGAGGTTATAGTACATTATCTTATTTATTAGGAGTAATGTACTCGACGTGTTCTTATGTTTCAGATAATTTTATATCATAAAAGTAATGAATCGGTATTAATAATGTTTACTGAGTAAATAATGAAAGTGGGTTTTTTTTAACTTGAGTGTATTTTTTATTTTATTTTAATAATGTTTGTACTTGGAAGAACACAGTTATTTTCTATTTGAAACTGTCTTTGATTGGAAATTGCAATGCCTGGTTTAGTTATAAAATGCACATATTCATTACATAAAAGAAAACGTGATTGAGTACAATAAATACCGCTACCTATGTCCAATTATGAAAGTAAATAAATGATTTATTTACTGAATAGTTTGAGGTTCGCTAATAATCGACCATTTACGTAATCTTAACTAGTACTTGCATATTATTATGTACTACCTGGATAATTTAAAAATAATTTATTCTTTTACATAAATCTGCGTTCCGTAACACACAAATCCTTACACTCATGCGTTCAATTGAAATAGCATCTAATAAAATAGAAACAGATAAAACTATAATAGTACGAATTCGAAGCTTCATCAAATCAATATAAAAGACGTCTCACGTCCTAATCTGTTCTTGCTGTTGAACTGCACGTCCAGGGTCAAGAAACTGTTACAGCAGGTTACCTTTTTTTTTTTTTAGCGTGGTAAAATCATCAAATGAGACCTCCAACCCCGGGCAGGGCGGGAGGTACTGTCAGACTTGTACTGACTAAAATCCACGGTGTCCTTCAGTAGCCCTTCATGTTCCGGGGTCACGGTAATAGAAATAAGTCCCTCGACCCCGGCAGGCTTTGGCCCTCTGAGAGGGGGCCCCGTCATTTTGCTGACAGCTCTTTGAGGCGCGCGTGGAACACGACGCGCCGTCGACCCGGGCATGGTCCATGGTCAGACAGCGAGTTGCCCTTTACTCGCTGTCCGCATGCCCGTGCCTACGGTGGCCGGAGATCGTCTTGCGACGTACGGCGCCGTGGGCGTACACCACTGCGGTTGGGGCGGAGGGAGGACGCTGTCCTCTCTCTCTCGCGGCCCGCCACCTCCTTCATGAGCATTACTGCCTCGCAGAAGGTGGCGACCGCTTCCCACTCCGTCTCGCTCCGCAGCATGGCCGAAACCAATGCCGGGCGCGTGACGTCTCTCCAGCCACTCCTCAAAGAGGGGTCTTACCGCCGCGATTGCAGCGTGCCCGGCCGTCGGTTGCGACAGTCGTCCACTCCATACTACCCTGAGCTCGCACCCGAGCTCTTCCCGCCGCGCCTCGACTTCTCGAGGCAGCGGGGACTCGCCCCGGCGCTGCGCCTCCACACGCCACTCATAGACGTGCTGGAGGGCAGTCGCCTCCAGATCCCAGGGTAGTAATCCGGTAAGCAGGTTGGCCGATTCGCCGGCGATTGTGCGGTATCCCCGGATCATCCGGATAGCCATGACCCTTTGGCATGCGCCCAACTTCAGTGGTCGCGTCCGGATGCTCAGGGCCCACACGGGGGCCCCGTAGAGGGCCATGGAACGCACGATACCGGCGTACAGCCTACTGCAGGAGGCGTTTGGCCCGCCGAGATTAGGCAGCAGTCGCTTGAGGGCGGCTGCTGTCCGGTTCAGCCTTGGGGCCCAACTCAGGAAATGCTCCCTGAAGTTCCACCGGCTGTCGAGGATGAGTCCTAGGTACTTCATCGTCCTCCCAAGCAGGTTACCTTTACCCTGGAACGTAAAAGGCAGTTGATGGAACACGTCGTACGATGGATTTTAATCACTCTGACAG
Organism: Agrotis ipsilon; assembly: GCA_028554685.1. Classification (NCBI taxonomy): domain Eukaryota; kingdom Metazoa; phylum Arthropoda; class Insecta; order Lepidoptera; family Noctuidae; genus Agrotis; species Agrotis ipsilon. Next base: position 15,769,290 of record CM052960.1, on the reverse strand, counting down.
TCTCTTCCATCCATCCAGGGCAGAAGGACTCATTTGATGACTTTACCACTTAAAAGTAAGTGTACGTGCACTTCGAAGGATCTGTTCTGTGACTCACGCCATTGGTGTTACTGAGATAAGTCGTATCTCTATAAAAATTATAATAGAATCGATAGATAGTTTAACAAAAACTGGTCAAGTGCGAGTCGGACTCACGCACGACGGGTTCCACACCCATTATTTATTAAAAATATTTATTTTATTCGTATTTTTAGTATTTGATATTATAGCAGTGACAGAAATATATCGTAATATGTAAAAATTTCAACTACCTAACTATCATGGTTCATGAGATACAGCCTGGTGACAGTCAGCGTCAGCTGAAAATCAGCGTCAGGTGGCAAACTTCGTGTTGCCACCTGACATTATGCTGAGCTGAGGCCCTTTGGCATTAATTTTTATTAAGTTTGTATTGTTTTAGTTTTAAGTTTTAACACAAGTGCCAATAAACGCAATTTTCTTTCTTCTTTCTTTCTTTCTTTCAGTCGGACTGTCGGACAGTGAAGTCTCAGTAATAGGGTGCCGTTTCACCTTTGAAAAAACACACCAACTAGAGACAGACTGTAGACGGACGGATAGCAGAGTCTTAGTAAAAGGGTATCGTTTTATCCTTTGGACCCAAAACCCTGAAAAGTGAATAACTGCTTATCGCAAAAACAAAAAAACAATCTTCAATGTAATAGTATAGTGTAGTTACTCATCAAGTACAAAGGTAAACCGATAAAACCCGTATATGTAGAAGTAAATATGCATCGACTGAATAAAACTGTGTCGCCCGGACGTTCACCTAGCACTTTGTCAATAAAGTTCACTTTCGCTTGCATTTAAATAAGGTTTTTATGCTGAAAGAGGGAAAATATCTCAAAAAGCAAAGTATATCTCCAAAAGTAAAGCTGATGGTGATATACCTTGCGATTTTTATTTAAAGCAGAGTGACACCATTCAATGTATGAATTTTATATGTTAAATTTTGTAAAAGCTTTTTTAAAACAGTAGTTTTTTATTATATTGAAGGTTAATTTGTTGACAAAATAACAATAAACCAATACACATTGATGTCATTATGCATGTGATAAGTAAGTTAATGTTCAAACAATCTTCAAAATGAAATAATTTATTAAAATTCATCTCGTTTCAAACTGAGATTTCTATCTAAAATGTTATCGAACTTTTACGGTATCTGAAGAAAAGCATTACAAAAATCTGATTTGACAGTGCTTAAAATATTTATTCCTAGATGGCTTTTTTTTTACGTGGTAAAATCATCAAATGAGGCCTCCCATCCCGGGCAGGGCGGGAGGGACTGTCAGATTTGTACTAACTAAAATCCACGGTGTCCTTCAATAGCCCTTTATGTTCCGGGGTCACGGTGATGGCATGAGTCCTGCGACCATGGTACTGATACCTTGCGATTTTTATTAAAGGAGAGTGACACCATTCAATGTATGAATTTTATATGTTAAATTTTTTTAAAAGCTTTTTACTGCAGTACCTATATGTATATTTTTTTTAATAAATTGAAGGTTAATTTGTTGGCAAAATAACAATGAACCAATACACGTTGATGTCATTATGCATGTGATAAATAAGTTAAAGTTCAAACAATCTTCAAAATAAAAATAATTTATTAAAATTCATCTCGTTTCAAAATAAGATTTTTATCAAAAATGTTATAGTGCATCTACGAATTTTAAGAAAAGCATTACAAAAATCTAATTTGACAGTGCTTAAAATTTTTATTCCTAGATGGCTTTTTTTTTTTACGTGGTAAAATCATCAGATGAGGCCTCCCACCCCGGACAGGGCGGGAGGGACTGTCAGACTTGTACTGACAAAATCCACGGTGTCCTTCAATAGCCCTTTATGTTCCGGGGTCACGGTGATGGTATAAGTCCCGCAACCCCGGCAGGCTTAAGTCTGAGAGGGGGCCTCGCCATTATGCTGACGCTCTTTGAGGCGCGCGTGGAACACGACGCGCCGTCGATCCGGGCATGGTCCTTGGTCGGACGGCGAGTTGCTCTTTACTCGCCGCCCTCATGCCCGCGCCTATGGTGGCCGGAGATCGTCTTGCGGTTCCTAGATGGCTTAAATAAGTTATTCATCGAATCAGCTTGCTTTGCTTTGTATTCTCACTTCTCACCTTTTTGTCCAAGAAAAAAGGTATGAGCTTAGAAAATCCTAATTTAAAAAAAAACTTAATCAATTGCGCTGAAACTTGTAGGTTCTTAACGAGTCTAGCAACACTCTTAAATCACAAAACATTTTATTATAAAACTTAACATTAAATCAGTAAAATGAAAAAACTTTCTAGCACTTCAAGAGTTTTAAATTATAAAGTTCAGAAACGTCTTAATCAAAAGCTATGGAGCATAATGTCTTAAATATTAACACCTAAGTTTAGACTTAGTAATTTTTCTGTTTTGATAACAAAAGAAAAACAGAAAAAGTTCTTATTTCGCACAATGTAAATTAAAGTGACTGAAAAGTTTCATTAAGTTAATAGAAAAATAAACTAAAATTAGTGAAAAAATATTACTTTTCACACTACTAGCTCGTAAATGTCAAATTATATGTCAGGCAAACCTACTGTAAAGCATGACATTGTTCCCTCTCGCTCGAGCCGGGAATAATATTGTACTGAATTTGGAACCTCAAATAAAACCGTATGAAAACTTTCATCAAGGAGTTGTGTCAGTAATGGCGGCCGCTGGCCGCAACAGCTGATCGCTTGCAGTGGTGCCAACTTCACGTTCGAAGGTTCTTCACGTATTTCCTCGTAGTAGGTGTGAAAAGCAGAGTACGCTCCTCGGGAGTAAAGCTGCCTTGTCTTGGGCTTACTTGAATCCCTCGCTACACTAAGGATTCTTAACTTAATTCCCTCGTTTCACTCGGGAATTAACACTTAAACCTCCTCGCTGCGCTACGGAGGTTCACCCCCAGAATCCTTAGTATCGCTTCGGGATTCAATACGCCCGTGACGTAAGGCAGTGCTTTACTCCCTTGGTGCGTAATCTACTATTTCACACTACTTGCTCGTAAATGTCATATTATATGTCAGGCAAACCTACTGTAAAGTATGACATTATTCCCCCTCGCTCGAGCCGGGAATAATATATGTACTGAATTTCATTATTCCCGTGGGAATAATGTGATTTGAATTTGGAACCTCAAAGAAAACCGTATGAAAACTTTCACCAAGGAGTCGTATCAGTAATGGCGGCCGCTGGCAGCAACAGCTGATCGCTTACAGTGGTGCCAACTTCACGTTCGAAGGTTGTCGTACCACATCAAATTTCAAAAATCGAATTTATTTCCTCGCAGTAGGTGTGAAAAGCAGAGTACGCTCCTCGGGAGTAAAGCTGCCTTGTCTTGGGCTGACTTGAATCCCTCGCTACACTAAGGATTCTTAACTTAATTCCCTCGTTTCACTCGGGAATTAACACTTGAACCTCCTCGCTGCGCTACGGAGGTTCACCCCAGAATCCTTAGTGTCGTTTCGGGATTCAAAACGCCCGTGACGTAAGGCAATGCTTTACTCCCTTGGTGCGTAATCTACTATTGTTTTCTTATACATTCAACCTTCACTAAAAAATACTGACTATTTTAGATCAATTAATCAATTATAAATTACTTAAGTGAATATTCAGTGGATAATATTTATTTTTGTTCCTTTTTCTTTAAATTATCTTTCTGTACTTTCCCCAAATCATGCAATGCAATCAAAATAACCTGTGTCTTGCCACAACGGGTGAAAAATTGGTCAAGTTTTGGGCAAACAACCTTTGTAAAAGATAGCCGCTTGTACAAATACATAGTTGCTGTACTTTTTGCACAAATAAAAACCTTGTAGTGAATAGAAATAGAATTCTAAGTCGAAATTTTTAAACGTATAAAAATAAATTTAATTAAACTTAAACGTTAACATAAAAGTTCGTGGTTACGATGTCAACAGGATGCAATGAGGGTTTATATTTGTGCATATTGAAAAACAACTAAATGGCTGAATCAGTGCAGAACTTAAATTACGGTGTCTAATATAGAAGAGTTCACTGTATGTGTGTAATACACATTCGGACAGAAAAAGTACCACCCGAATAAAACAAGGTTTTATATTTTGAAAAATTTAAGCTGGTGTAAACGCAATAGTGTTTTGTGGTGTGATAATAATAATATTCATAGTTTAATAAAGCATTTATTTTGTTTCAACCGACATAATTACCGCATTGAACGAAATTAATTTAACGAAATAAAATACAAACTATAAAACCTACTCAAATTGTTCAAGCTCTCAATTAAACAACCAATAAATTTATTTTATTTTACAAAACCCACAAACTATACTATCAATATTAATTGACAATTATACGTTTGCGAATTACACGTACAACTTTCCATAGATTCCACTAACATACCAGTCCATTTACATCTGAAACCGCAACATTTAAACACATTTCAATTCCAATTTTATTAAATGGTTCTCTGATACGGCTATCGAAACAGTTTCGAAGCAATATAACTTTTAACTTATATTGGCCTCAAGTGTATAGCGTTACAGTGTGTTGTATGGCAGTGCAACGACCACGTAGTGTAAAGAAAGCGTAACAAAACCGGTTCAAATTGAGTCTAACAATTTTGTTTTACTGTTTTGTTATCAATGGTTCAATTTATATGTAAAACAGTGTATTTTTATTATAACAAAATTAGGAAATTTTCTTTGCTAATGGTAGCATAAAACAAGGTTCGGTTTCCGATGAAGGCTTTGCTTACACCACAGGGATTTAAAAACGTTTGTTATCATTACCATCGTTGGGTATTTTTTTTTTTTGGGAATATCATAATATTTTTAGGAAAATTATAGAATTTGTTTTTTTTAATATTTCATTATCCTGGCACACATCTGTCGGGACCAACGGTAGCGTGTGCTTAAAGTCCGCGCCACGACTGAAGTCCTGCGGAATACTCGCGGTAGTATATTTTCTATTTATTTTTGATGTAATGATAAATACTCTACAATAATCTGGCATTTAAGATGACTAACAAATGGCAACATTTTCGCAATAGATAATAAAATAAAAGGAAAATCAGTCGTTCGATACATCAGCCTTTAGGTTCTAAGACCGTAGAATACCGTCGTACCAAAAAAAAACATTCTGTTTAACACTATTGTTTAAAAAAAAGTTTAATTTTGCAATTACACTTTTTTTCACGATTCTTAAATCAATAAACATACCGTTTTGAATTTGACATTTTTTTTAAGACAAGCGTTGATGAACTTTTTTTTTGTAATGAGACGGATAGATAGATAGATATAATACTCTTTATTATGCACATAAAACAAATTACGAGTATTCACAGTTATATCTTTACATAGGGTGACAATGGGCGATGTTATCACGAAAAGCGCCTACGTTTACACACCAAACACCACTGTGCATAAACTTAGCACTCGTAGCAATATATATATATTCTTACGTAGGTAACACATCGCAAAAACAACAAAAAACCAACACAAAAACTTCACACTTGATTTGACATAATTACTGTGTGTTTGTCATGTGTGTCTAACAAAAAAGCTCGAAGCTCCGACCGTGGGTGACCGGTGTGACGTGCCGGAAGCGGGCCGTGTGCGGACTTCCGGGCCGCTCGACCGGAACGCTCGCCGCATTCCGATAGGGTGGCGTTATAAACTTGTGTGATTACTGGCTTTTGACTGTGTCATACTGTTTTTAAGCTTTTGAAATTTAAAATAAAAATGGGGGACCAACAGCGCAGTGAAATAAAAAAGGATGTTCAGCAGTGAGTAAAACAGGACTAACAATCATGAAAACGACGGCACAGGGGGTCCAAAAAATAGATAATTCATGGAATATTCTAATCTATTGCTGAAGCATAAAATAGATAAAAAAATACTTGTGTATCAATTCGTATGACGAACCTGGAAACTATTTTCCAAAAAAAAACTTTAGATCCCCTTAAAAGGCCTATGCCTTTTAAGGCGATCTAAAGTTTTTTTTTATTTCGTTCAAAAAAACAAAAAGTAATAATAAGGAAAAGAAAGATTTGCTACGAGTTTGTTGCGATAGCCTAATTTGTAAGACATCTGAAGTATTTATACAGAAGTCGCAAGTTCGAAACCCAGTCGCAGCTGAAATTTTCTTTCTTCGACAATTTCTACTAGTGTAAATGGTTTTTTAATTTTTACTAGTGACGTAGATGTCGTGTATACATACAACATGCGACGCTAATCAAGTCGGCAGTAACAAATGTACATAAAATCCCCTCTTATAGTCAATAAACTCCCCCACATCTTGTCTCAATCATTAATCGCTCACAAAATCTAATAAACGACAAGATAAAGGAATCCGTGTTCAATAGTCCGTTCAATAAATAACATAAAAGGCGTTTAATTAATATTTATGGGATCGCCGCGTCCGGTGTGACTTTATTGAATCAAATCATTGTCTGGCTGTTTGGACGATCTGTGTTAATGTGTTTTTGTGTTAGCTTTTGTTAAATGATGGTGGTATATTATGGTTTTTTTATTTATTGGACAAGTACACTGAAAATTTAGGGCCCCCCTTATTTTTTCAAAGTGTTCCTTTGCGCAGCTGTGGGATAGTGTGGGCTAAACAAAAAAAGGAAAGACTCGTGTTTGACCACTACCTCGCCTGGTGATAACTTAGTTAATTCGCTCTTAGTTGACAACCAAGACTTAACACTTAGTTGACATTGCTTTAATAAGGATGGTACTATTTTTATTTTTTTTCTTTTTTTATCGTGGATAAATCATCAAATGAGACCTCCAACCCCGGGCAGGGCGGGAGGTACTGTCAGACTTGTACTGACTAAAATCCACGGTGTCCTTCAGTAGCCCTTTATGTTCCGGGGTCGCGGTAATAGAGATAAGTCCCGCGACCCCGGCAGGCTTTGGCCCTCTGAGAGGGGGCCCCGTCATTTTGCTGAAAGCTCTTTGAGGCGCGCGTGGAACACGACGCGCCGTCGACCCGGGCATGGTCCATGGTCGGACAGCGAGTTGCCCTTTACTCGCTGTCCGCATGCCCGCGCCTACGGCGGCCGGAGATCGTCTTGCGACGTACGGCGCCGTGGGCGTACACCACTGCGGTTGGGGCGGAGGGAGGACGCTGTCCTCTCTCTCTCGCGGCCCGCCGCCTCCTTCACGAGCATTACTGCCTCGCAGAAGGCGGCGACCGCTTCCCACTCCGTCTCGCTCCGCAGCATGGCCGAAACCAATGCCGGGCGCGAGAGGTCTCCGCCCAATAAGGATGGTACTGAGAGCTTTTTTAAATGACACCATAAAAAGAGGCACTCTCCTCGTAGATACTATGATACGAATACGTTTTGGTAGTACTTTTGAGTTATTATCATGACGACTTCACTGATTCTAAGTATGCTGAACAATTGGATTAAGTCGGATCTTGTGATATCAGTGTTTTAGATAATTTCTAAAGGAGCTTTGAACTAACAAATTATTCAAGATCATTACCAATCATTTTACTTGTCAAACCAATACAAATGCCAGTGATCTTGCGAATCAAACTAACCAACTCCTGTATCGGAAGTTCCCACAAGTTAACATTCAAGAGTCCTTATTAAATTAACCTCTAATCGTTCCCATGACAGCACGGAATACTGTAATTTCCGAAACTTCCAATTTAGTATTTCGAGAATGCTTAATAATAGAAAGTGAAACGATACCTTGACGTGGAGTTTCGCAAGAACTAAGTACTCAACAATTAATACAAGTTTAACTATGAGAATTCTTGGCCTGTTTAACTGAGAAACTCCGAGACTCATTTATATTTAATTTACTTCGAGATAGACGAGACTGAATGTTTTATAAGCAATTGTTTTGTAAGAACTTTTAGTTAACTCTTTCTGTGTTGTTTCTAGCTTTAAAATTACAACTGTAATTTTTTTTAATTAAAATCTGAGTTGCCCGTCGCTGGTTCCGGATAGAACAAATATTTGTATGGCATACAAGAAGTTGTTGTTTTTGAATAATTTATTTAATTTAAATTTTCAGGAAGATAAATTCCTATACAAGGCATTTTTTTCTTCTTACTTAAATGTGACTTGTTTTACAGAAATTTTCCTAGCGATAGTCAGTTTTCAAAGACTTACATAAAAACCTAATGAATCCCATTAAAATATCCTACCATTTAGGTACTAGTTAAAAACAGAAAATAACCAATACTGTACACACCTATAAGCAAAATAGGCTAAAGTTTCAAATTATATTTTCACCAAAACCGTAACAGGAAACCACGTGCAAACCTTCCTAAAATATATCCCGAAAATAGAGGTAGGAAATTCAAATCGGCGCTGTAGACTGAAGATAAAATTAACGCAGAGGTCTTAACTCACTTAGAAATGTTATACAAGCGGGGTACATTATTCGCATACTAAGTTGCTGATGTAAATGAACGTAAGGCGATGGGTGAGGTATACCGATATCAGACGGAAGGGGCCTAGGAGACGGCACGTTGTAGGTTGTGACATACGGATTGCAAAATTTTGAGGGAATTTATTGGTGGTACTTTTTGGGGACTACTGGTAGATTCTTGGTAATGTTTTGAAGGTAAAGGAATAGTTAAGAATTCAGAAATTTAATTTCAAAGAGTAAAAAGAGTTATTGCATTACCATCACAATCACTAAGCTGTTCAATTATTAATTATAAGCTCGTGAATGATTAACAAAATATTTTGCATATTTTTTGCCTTTTGACATGGATATTATTAAAAAAAATAAAAGTTTAAGTAAAACGCGTGAGTTTATGTATACATGTACATGTATTGTAGGTATATGTAGTAGATAACACTGTAGGTTATTTTTTGCTAGAAAAAAAATACAATACAAACCTGAAACTCATATAGGTAACACTCAAAGAACATAATCGCAAGTAACGCTACGTACTTACTTGAAGTATTAGAATAAATTACCCAATAACTACACAATACGAAGTGCTTCCGATATGGTCTGCTAGCTACCGGACGCCAGTTGGCCGCGGCGGTTAGTTTCCAACCCGGGTTCGAACCCCACACACGTAGGGAATGCGGTTTAAAACTTTACGCGCGTTAGTTCGAGAGTTCCCAACTTTGTAATATATTCTCTTTACGGAATATAAAGATACTAGTTTATAAGCAGTTTATACCAGTTTGTACCGGGTTGTACCGGTTCTTGTTTTTGGTTTTCGCGCGTTTACGAGGCGTAAGCGCAGTGATATATTGGTTGGTGTTTGGATAAAAGTTGGTGGGATCATGTGGTGGTTGGTGAAGTTGTCCATCGTTTTGCAATGTGAGTAATGGTTGTTATTTTTTTTTACTTATGAGATTTATTTTTGAACGAAAAAAGGGACCTGTTTAGTTTTTTTTGTCCGCCAGTGTAATTTTTCATAGTTGTGTTTGCGGCTCAAAATAGTTATTAAAAATATAATTATTTCCTAAACCCGGTAGACGTATTTTTCAGCTGTTATATAATTTTCAGCTATCAGCTGATCATGTATACAAGGGATACCAAGTAGGTATTGTTTATACTTTTTCATATAAATTTTCACAATACTTAGATTTTGTTTCATGTTTTTATATTATTAATTAATTAATTAAAAGCCTACGTTGTCCCACTGCAGGGCAAAGGCCTCCCTTCCCTCCTTCCATATCTCGCGATTTAATGCGGTTCTGGGCCTGCCGAGTTTTTATATTACTTTAAAATAAAGTTAATTGTACAGTGCTAGAAGTAGTATGCACAGTCGTATCATACAATTTAAAAGATAACAGCGGATATTTTTAATACAACAAACTAAAGATTATACTGTTTTGTCAAGTGAAATAATGTCGATAGTGCTATTTTTGTAGTATTGTTTTGTTAGTGAAAAGTAAATAATAAACTACAGCTCACTGACCTTATACAGTGATCAATATTGTCAAAGTCATTGGTCGTGTGCTAACTAAGTTTGTATCGATCAAATATCAGGTGCTCTGCGATTGGACTAGGTAACGTAATGCAGTTAGACAGCTTCCAACTTTATTTATATAAAAGCAATAGGGATTATATTTGCACAGGTAGACTCTTTATGTTTAGTTCTCGGTCGCAATTATGAAGTAGTTAAGATATTAGGTATGAAGTAAAGTGCGTGTCTGCTTTCAAACCCACAAGCCATGACCTACGACACTAAAGTTGGGGCCATTATTACTACTGGGCTATTAGTTTACTACACAGTAGTAGACTTAATAATTGAACTGATATTCGTAGGTATTATTTTGTTGTGTCATCAACATAGGTCGCAATTAGGTGGAGTTATTCATGCACTTATCCAGCGAAAGTATAAAGTGGATATGCACGAAATTCCGCATATATTTTTGAAGTGTAGAAAAAAATATTGATTTATTCAATAATAAAAATAACTAAACCCCGACTACGAAACAATCGCGTACTAAAAAGTATAAAACATGAACAATATTAATTTCAATCGAGTATTTAATCGTGGTCGTATGCCACCTAAAGTACGATTACTAATTCCAGTCAGTAAAATGACTAGAACAAATGTCATTTTACTGTCATTTTACTGACTTGAATCAATAATCTGGGGGCACGGCAGTGCCCCCCGCTAAGACGAGCCAAGCAAAGCGCAAGGGCACTACCTACCTTTTCTGGAAGTGTTTCGTCGTTTTTTTGAACCCTCATAGAGTTGGTTTCTGATGTGCCAGATACTTCATATTCACAGGATATGATGCCTACAATAGACTTATTAAGCATACAAAATCTCAATGGAATAGCTCTAATAGTTTAGATTTTATTGACATCTAAAATACACGGATTTCGTCACTGATTCACTGATATATTGACACACTGACACACTTGACTGATGATCGTCAAAATGTTTGGCTACTTCCTGCAGTGCTAGAGACCTGAAATTTGGTATTTAGTCTAAGATTCAACTTTCAGTTTTCGTCTTCTTTTCAACAAGTTTACTGATTTGTAGAAATCGTGAAGTTAGGGTTGCTAGAGTTAGGCGGTGTAGGTTCAGAAGCTTGGTTCTATATGAGATCTGATATCTTTTTCGTAGGACAAACCTTATGTGCTCGTTTTGGCAACAGTTTACATGAAATGTTTTTGGTGGGATCGTACTTTAGCCAATAAAGATTGTGTGAAACAACCGCAGGTGGCAGACTTTACTGGATCAAATTAAAATTGTTCTTGTCTTACTATACGTATAATCTTACTACTACAACTACAACGGCTCATGCCTCGGACAACGTAATGTCCGAGGCACGGAGGAGACTCGCTATGACAGATGGTCACCCATCCACAGACCGACCTCGGTAAGCGCCGCTTAATTCGGAAATCGACCTGTGCGGCTGTAATTATTTAGCCACGAGCTCCTCCCAGCTGAAGAGCTCTGCCAATTTTAAATAGCTCTTAGACCATCAGTAACTTACCTCTAAGTGTCAAAGCACCGTATTAAACTGCCAATTACTACAAACGACTAAATTAAACATGCTTGTTAAACTGTGGTTCAGGAGTGGGTGAACCACAATAGTGCACACGCCACATTCAGTACATTTGACCCGTGAATTATCGATTCACTGTCAACGCCCTTTGATTGACAATTGGTCGGTCAAATGTTGGGTGAATATCCTGTGTGTTAAAATTTTGTTTTTGACTTGATGGTGACGTCATCATTTTTTTTTTGTCAAAAATATTTTGTAGTCTCCATTCCTATAATCATCTCGTTAACTGTTTCGTTAGAATAATCCAGTTTCGATTTCGTGGTCGAGCACTGCAATGTGTACTGGATTTTTCGATTAGTTAATTTAATTTCTCAGTAGCAAGCAGCCACAGACTCTGAATCCATGTCCATTTAATAGGTCGCGGGACTCATACCATCACCGTGACCCCGGAACATAAAGGGCTATTGAAGGACACCGTCGATTTTAGTCAATACAAGTCTGACAGTCCCTCCCGCCCTACCCGGGGTGGGAGGTCTCATTCGATGATTTTACCACGATAAAAAAATAAAAAAATGAACATTTTATAGCAATTCAGGGTGACTTAGGTTTGTCTTATATGATTAGATACTTCCTAGGATTTGATCCTCGTTAGCAATACTATCAAATGGTCTTATAATACAGTGTGTAGGTATGTCTTTTTTTCCAAAATCAACGGGTCCAATTCCTGGCCAGGATTATCGATTTTTCGAAAATCTAATGATGCAGATTTAGTTTAGCCAAAATTGGCCTCGAGACTTCGTTCAATGTTTTTTGATAATTCTCATAGTTTCGGATATAGACATCCAAGCCCAGTTGAAAAATTCAGCCTGTAATAAGCTGTGAAACCGCCATTATTATTTCTCAGGTAAAAGTTATCTGACTATTGAAAAATTAACCTTTAGTGTACTAGTTACGGTCCAATAAAACCGACTGTTCTAAAACATTGACATAAACACGCAAATGTAGCTGAAATACCAGTTGATTGAGGAACTGAGCAGAACCCGAGCCGGTTGTCGTATCGGTGATGTTTCTGTGAATAATCTCAGTTATGCGGACGACATGGTTCTGCTTAGTCCCTCAGCCAATGGCTTAAGGAAACTTGTTGCGATTTGTGAGAAATATGCTGCGGAACATTTTCTCACCTATAACGTCAAAAAATCAGAGGTTATGATATTCAGATTTGGTAAAGGTCCTGATAACATCTTACCAATTAACTTGTGTGGAACTGCCCTGAACATTGTTAACTAATTTAAATATCTTGGTCATATAATTAGGGATGATCTATCAGACGATGCTGATCTGGAACGACAGAGGCGCAGTATCGCATGTCGTAGTAACATGTTGGCTAGACGCTTTTCTTACTGTTCTAACCAAGTCAAAGTAACTCTGTTTACGGCTTACTGTCAGTCGTTCTACACCAGTCAACTCTGGTACAGGTACACGAAGTTTGCTTACAACACTCTTCGTGTACAATATAATAACGCCTTTAGAGCTATTCTAAAGTTACCCTGGCGGTGTAGTGCGACTGGCATGTTTGTTGACAGCAGAGTTGCTGATTTTTACGGGCTGATGAGGAGACTCAGGGCGTCTTTTCAAGCTCGACTGTGTGCATGTGAAAATCTCTTAGTAACTGAAGTATTTAATTGCGTGTACCTATTAAGACCTGAATTAATGAACCTTATGTTGTGAGATTTGCTTTATAAGTGTTGATCTCGAATCTGTTGATCTCGTGTTAAAACTGTAGTTCTAATTTATGATTGTTATTAATTTTTGATATTGTTTATTTTATAGTTTTTAATTTTTGATTTCAATTGTGTTTTTATATTATAATTTAATTTTAATTTCGCTCTATATTAATTTTGATTCTAATTTTAATTTAAATTTGTATATCTACTGATTTAATTTTGTGATTGTGTTATGATTTGTGTTGATTTTTATTGATTTTTATTGTGTGCATTATTGTAATGTAATTGCTATGGGTTAATACCTGAAATAAACTGATTATTATTATTATTATTATTATTAATACCAAACCTAATAATTTTATTAAAACCCATACAAAATTCACTGCATCGAATCTATACATATAATAAAATAGTAGGAAAGTCAAAACTGTACATTGAATATTTTTTTAAAAGAATACTTGGGGTGTGATCTACAATCGATACCGAAGCCAAAAATATAGTTTTTAGAATTTTTGTCTGTTTGTCTGTTTATCTGTTTGTCTGTTTGTCTGTATGTATGTCCGGGATAAAGTCAAAAAGTACTGGACGGATTTGAATGATTCTTTTTTTGTTGTATAGGTATTAAGTCTGGTCAAAACATAGGCTATAATTTATTTTGAAAACTTGAACAACTGGCGCAGAACCGCAACAGACCAGCTAAACTATAAGAGATACAAAAATGGTGCCACAGCAAAAATTGTTCCACGTGATGAGCATTTTCTGCTGAGAGAATTAGTTTGAAGATCTGGAACACCTGATGTGGAACTCCAAGAGCCCAGCTACACTATAACATATACAGGAATAACGTCTCAGCAAAGTTATTTGGCCTGATAAGCACTCTCTGTGGACATATAAAAATTGAAGATCTGGAACACCTGATGTGGAACTCCAAGAGCCCAGTTACACTATAACATATACAGGTATGACGTCTTAGCAAGAGTTGTTCAGCGTGATAAGCACTCTCTGTTGACGTATAAAAATTGAAGATCTAGGACACCTAATGTGGAACTCCAAGAGCCCAGCTCCCCGCGGTGGTGGTCGCCCACGGCGTCGGACGTCACAAGACGATCTTCGGCCACCGTAGGCGCGGGCATGCGGTCGGCGAGTAAAGGGCAACTCGCCGTCCGACCATGAACCGCGCGTCGTGTTCAGAGGGCTACATCCTGCCGGGGTCGCGGGACTTATAGGGTAAAGTTGCCTATATTGTACCAGTTAACAAACCTCACAAGCTGTCACAAAAACTATTTAACTTTAAGGGAATCTATTACTAGAAATAAAAAGTTTGTTCCATTAGCGATCATTTTTCACTGAAAGAAAATTAGTAATTTCAAAAATATATATAAAAATTAAAGTTTTTAAAAAAGTCTGAAAAAGTCCAATTTAGGAAACCGGTTTCCTTAATTGTACCATAGCTATCCTTAATTGTACTTCATATCCTGATGAGATTCAAGTGCTTCTTATTAAATAGAAATACAAACATCTTTTTAAAAATATTGTTTAATATTAATTATGAACATTAAGTACTCCAAATAAAATATGAATCAACAACAAGAACATAATAATATAGACATATTAGTCTAGTTAACAATTTGTTAAAGTTTCTCCCATAATTTAATTAATTTAAATAATTAATAAAAAAAAATTAAATTAAATTATATTAATTTTTTTTTTTAATTCGACAGATGTCTACATAAAGTGGGTTTAGGTATGTTGAAAATGCGTGAACATTCATTAATGCCCATCGATTTCTTTTTTAAACAATCTAACGCCTTCTCTAAGTCGTCTTGTGTCCATTTGTAATATTTTTTTTCGTCTCCAGACATCTGAAAACATTTCAATCTAGTTGACCATCAAGTTGAAAAACTACCATATACCTAAATTGTACCGGTACATTTTAGGGGTACCACACCTGGTACAAATTAGGCAACACTAAGATTTATTTTTATGTGAGCCGGCATTATAACCTCGAAATGGTAAACATAAAACTATAGTCTCAAAAAAGGTCACTAATATGCCTACTTTCCAAAAACATATACAGGGTGAATTTTTCAACTGGGCGTGGATGGCTACTTTCGAAACTATGAGGAATATCGAAAAGCGTTGAAAGGAGTCTCGAGGCCGATTTTGACGAAAACTAAAACTGCATCATTGGATTTTAGAAAAATCTAAAATCCTGGCCAGGAATCGAACCCGCTGATTTTGGAAAAAAAATCACACCCTGTATTATTACACCGTTCGATAGTGTTGCTAATAAGGATCAAATTCTGGGAAGTAATCATATACGACAAACTTAAGGAAATGGCTGATTTTTATGAAATTGCTATTTTTCTATGTTACTTTTACATCTACTGAGCCATAATTTATTCGAAATTATAAAATTTTATTGTTTTTAATGTCTCACTGGATTTGACGTTTCAACAATCCCACTGTACTTAGCAATACGAGATTATTGAGTTGAACTAAAAATAGCATTATTTTAAAAAAGAAACGGTAACTTATGTTTCAAATACAGTCTTTGCCTTGAAGATTAATCAGTTTTTTTGTAATTATACGTTTTCCTTAAGTTTGTCGTGTATGATTACTTCCCAGAATTTGATCCTTATTAGCAACACTATCGAACGGTATAATAATACAGGGTGTGATTTTTTTCCCAAAATCAGCGGGTTCGATTCCTGACCAGGATTTTAGATTTTTCTAAAATCCAATGATGCAGTTTTAGTTTTCGTCAAAATCGGCCTCGAGACTCCTTTCAACGTTTTTCGATATTCCTCATAGTTTCGAAAGTAGCCATCCACGCCCAGTTGAAAAATTCACCCTGTATAATAGTTGCAGTGTACTTACCGTCGCCACAAGAAATCCTTAGGTAAACACCCATAAAATAATACTAGAACGCCACAAATATTGTTTTTGTTTACCGCAATTCAGTCTGTTGTGTTATCGAAACCAAAATGGCTGCGGTTGCGTCATGTTGGTAGTACTGCTTTTTAGTGTTGCCAATTTAAAACTAAACATTACAGTTTGGTAGATTTTGAGGTGGTACAAATTAGGAGCTGGTCCAATTTATGCAACTCGACCCTACCATCACCGTTACCCCGGAACATAAAGGGCTATTGAAGGACACCGTGGATTTTAGTCAGTACAAGTTTGACAGTCCCTCCCGCCCTACCCGGGGTTGCAGGACCCATCTGATGACTTCACTACGTAAAAAAAAAACAAAAAAATACTGTATGAACTGTACTCGCCTTATCTACTAAACAACTCAACGCCCTGTTGAAAAATTCAACCTGTATAGGCATGACGTCTTAGAAAGAGCTGTTCAGCCTAATGAGCATTATCTATTGATGTATTAAAATATAAGATTTGGAACACCTGATGTGGAAATCAAGGCTATCACTAATTTCATGGACTGATTTTCGATGACGATTAATATATTAATACAACTAGCGGCCCGTCCCGGCTTCGCACGGGTGGAGGACCCGGTCTAAAATTTGAGATTTAAACTATCCTATCTCTCAAGTTGGATCGAACTGCACATGGTGTGCGAATTTTATTATAATCGGTTAAGTGGTTTAGGAGTCCATTGAGGACAAACATTGTGACACGAGATTTATATATATTAAGATTTTTATTCTACTGGCCAAACTCCCATGATTTTTTTACCCGTGCTCTTGGAGTTGGGTATCAGACTTTTCAGATCTTCGATTTTGCCGACCCCATTGTCGCTGGCATAAGCAACAAGATCCGCGTACGAAGTCGCGGGCAGAAGCTAGTACACAATAAACACGGTGGTCAACTTCAAGTTTTGATCCGCAGATATCGAAGTAATATAAAATTCAAATGTGGAACGAAATAGGAAGCACCAATTATCGAATGTATTATTCATTCGTACACTTCATTCACAGGTACTATATCTTAAAATGAACCTTATTGTCACGGTAATAAAAGTCATTTGTAGTCTGGTGAAATAGCAATGACAGGACAGTATTATTCATTCGCAGTGCAGTCGTGTCGTCCGTCTCGCGTCATGATATGACAAGTATTTAATTTCAAATAGAGAACGAAGAATTATGCCATGTTTGGAATTTTAATAATAAAAAGGTTTTAGTAGAAAACAATTGGACTAATAACTGAGTGGAGTTTCTGCATATTTAAAAATATAATTTAACTACATAATTGGTTGATTATTATGTCATATCCAAGCAGTTTCATTAGACTATTATTTGAAACAGTTGTGTGATATTAACTTGACTGGTAGCAAAGAATAAAAAAATATAGAGAATCATTTTTTTTTAGTCAAGATAAAGGTGGTGAACCACTCAGACATCTTAAAAAGGTAGAGTTTTTCAAATTGATTGACATTCACTTATGCTTACGCTATAACTTCCATATAAAACAATAAAGAAAACATAAGTACTTTATAATTACGAGAACGTTTAATGGTTCCTAAGAAATATAGTATAATTTTATTCCTGCCGCCATATTTCACTGACATAAACACAGCTGTCACTGTGACATTTGAATGATAGGTAAACCATCCCTAATGCGACCCTTTGAAAGAGCCAATTCTTTATTTATTTGACGAACAATAACCTTTTTTTTTGTTGAGTCACTGAGACTTACTTATGTCTGATTAATAGCACTTATTTAATTTAAAACTACTTTGTCAAATTGGGTATTTGAAATAATAATGTGATTTAACTTAGGCTGAGGCTACATTAGACCGCGATTTGTGATGCGATTGCAAGAGCGACACAAGCTATACCTGGTATCGCTGATGTAAGTACGCTGTAGTCATTAATTTATTTGCTCTAATCGCATGTATACATTGCAGATCGCGTTGCGGCCTAATGTAGCTTCAGCCTTAAATTTAATAATAATACGATGATCGTAAATACAGTCGTTCCCTGTTTTAAGCGACCACGATAAGAAAGAACACGTCAATGATCTCCATTTCTCAAGTATCGCTAATTCAAAATGACATTTAACAAAAAGATACATGTGCATTTAAATAGATATCGAAAAAAAAAATCGAAAAACTAGAGATTGTCCGCAATTCGGAAATAAAAAAATTTAAAAATAAGGTTTTATTGTCGAATACTTCTAGCCTTTTCAATCGATGTTTCATTTCAGAACGATGTTTGTCATTCAATGTATGTCAAACGCTTAAACTTTACTGTGATATGGTAGTGTGTTTATTGTTGTTTTTTATTAATTATTTAAGTATTTCTATCGTTTTTTGCAGTACTTCGCCCACGTAATTATTGTAAAATGTGTTTGCTTCACGCGTAATATAATCATTAGGAAAATATAATTATTAGTGTGTATTTGTAACTTGATGAGCTTTTTAAAACTGGCATAAAATCGGTTCTAGTTCCATAAAGACAAACTACCACAATTAAAACAAAACATTCCTAATTTCTTAATCTACGAAGAATGCGGCCGCCACCACCCGAGGTAGGTATGCATTAATTTATTCATTCGCGTCGCAATCAAAGCGTGGCGGAAACGTGAATTACGATTAAAATGTTGACTTACCGAAAAATTCACTTACTCCAGAATATTCTCGATTCCGAAAGTGTTTCTACAGGTGGAATTCTAAATAATTGGATTCGGAATACCGGGAACGCCTTGATCTGCGAACCGTGTAAGTGTTACCGCCTATAATGATAAATCATTGTCGACTATGCGACATGGAATTTTGGGTTACCGTATGATTTCGGAATAGGGACGAAAATGTGAAAGACGTATTCCGTTGATGGAAATCATTGATTTCGTGATCAAAAAATCTAGCCAAATCTTTACTATCTTTTTTACGTGGTAAAATCATCGAATGAGTTCTCGCGTCCTGTACCCTTAGCACGAGTTTTCACTCTTTTACTTTACAGTATTTACAACATTTCTTGTATGAAAAATGGAACAGCGCCTCTGGTGTGCGAAGAAGGAACAATTTTTTTCTTGGAAAATTGACAATTTGAACGTGTCAAAATTGCAGTTTACTTTACGTCTCAAATACTGAAAACTCTTGCTAAGGGTGGGAGCGAAATGGACTGTCAAACTTGTACTGACTAAATACTAAAATCCACCATGTTCTTTTAATAACCCTTTACGTTCAAAAGTCACGGTTACCTGTTTTGATAGTCCCGTGACCCTTGAAATCTTAGCTATCTGCCTTGTGAGTTTGGATATAAAAATATGCCAACACTTCGTGGACTGCAAGTTCCTTTAAATTAGCTCAAATAGAATTAGCAACTCCTTTTCCAAGTACTTCGGAAATGTTTTCTCATTTATGCAACAAAGATTCAGAAATTACGCCTCCAATATTAAAACCATTATGTCGTATGGCCCTGGAATCTTCAAGGCGTATAGCGAATAGGTAGTTTCTTAGTCAAATGAGCTTCCTTTTCCTTTGTTTATTCTGAGTATTTGGTCGAGTGCGTACGCGCTGCATCCTGGCGAATAAATGCTACTTGATTCGTATGCTTCACCGTTGAACACTACGACAAATTGTTCAGTTTAATAGCTGCTTTTATATAGAAAAAAAAGAAAGAGAAAAAAAAAAGAGTGTCAGATTAGGAGTATCATTTTCATTTCAGTCAAAAGACTTCCACAGAGTCAGCAATTTCTTAGCATTGCCATGTTGAATGGTTTCATGCGCTTCTCCAATTTAGCGGACTCAGTCCACCTTCTAAATGTGCAAGCGTAATTGTAATGAGCCTCTAATAATTATTCGCATTTCTGGGCCCAAAGTCTCCCCTATGTTAGGGAAAATACTTGTAATAAGTCGTATTTCAGCACGTGGATTTAGTGCCGGTTGATAGATGTCACACAATATGTTCTCGAATTCCAAAAACTTTTCAATTTCTCTCTGTTACTTTATTCTGTCTAATGAACTCTCATTTTACCCAAATCAGACACAGAATAACAAACTAGGACTATAATTTATACAAACACCCCTCCGCGACATCCTTTCGCGAGTAAATCTCAACAAGTCAAAGGCGGGCATCAATTTTAATTGTTCCAGAATTGTATTCATTCCAGCAGTGGAATAAACTTAAACATTAATGGAGTTTTACATTAACATCATGTCGCGTGCGGCAGATGCCTTGAGCTCGGTTCGCTTCACTGCATGTTGCCACAGATTATATAAATACAGAAGGAGCATTTCATCAAATACCTTAGTAAGACGCTCAAGTGCGCAAAAATACTACAAAATCCGTAAAATTCATCATCAACATTACTTTAATCCGAAGTCGTAGTGAACAGAATCAAAAGTCTCTTCATTCTTCTGTTAGACTTTCTGAGTCCAAACTTCATGATTGCTGACAAGAAAATGGTGGACAAGGTTTTTATTTTTTTATTTTAGGGATTTAGTTTCATAAGTGAACAAAGCGAAAGTGACTACTATGTGATAACAAGATTTAGATTCACACCAAATACTGCTGATTATCTAATCGTTGATACTATTTGCAATTTTTTTTTCTACCGTACGTTTTGGTAATGAGCCTTTCTGCCTAACCCTTAATCTATGACATCACTTACGCGAACAATGTACGCCTTACTTTTAAATACCAACTACTAATTAATGTACCTCGTTCAGTGCTGAATTAAATGACGTTTGTTTTTAGTTCCCTTGTCGTGTTATGTGATGTTTCGTCACATAATTGTAAGTTATGAAAGATTTGAAGAATTAGGTTAGTTGGTTGTTGCGTGTTAGGGATAAGTAAATTACATTTTAACTTAGAAGTTAATTATTCAGGTGTTTTGAATCCAACGCTTTGGTTTTACATACATTTTGATATCACACATGAACTTAATAATTGTAATTTTCGTTTTGTTGTCAACCTGAAATGAAAGTAAGGGTGGCTTTATGATAATCATCAGCCTGTTTTCGTCCTCTACTGGAATTGGGCCTCTCCTATTCCAACCCAATGAACTGGGTCTTGAACTGTCTCAATCTAGTC